>CM056396.1:20400593-20422373 GCA_029718625.1 Synaphobranchus kaupii
CTACCGGGGACCAGGGAAATTGGTGGCAAACTGCTAAATAGATATGTGGTTTAAACCGGAAAATTCAGTTACTGTCACCCCCTCCCCCTATCCCCCGTCCACATAGACCGTATTCATGATGATTTGCAGGAGGGGTGTGAAGTGGATGGACTTTACCTTAACAGCCCGGTAAAATGGTTTCCACGGTGATATAGCGCCGATACGGGTGATGGCTTGAGAGGGCCGATGCAGTCGGGCCAGTTTATTAAGGAGCGGAGCGGTCGGAGGTGCGACGGAGCAGAAAGCCTTTATTATTATAGATACTATGATGAGCGCGATCGCTGTCATTAACCACCCTGTGGAAACCGAGGGGGAGAAATGCAATTTGTTCTCCTTCCCTTACCAGCTCGTTTTCTCGAAGGCTTAATGGAAACGTTCTCTCCGTGCGTTTGGAGGTGGCCAGTGAGCACACGCGTGAAAAATGTGAAATTGGCGGATGAAAGTGAGGATGTGCCGCGCGGACAGAGTAGATTTCGTTGGGGGAAGCGATGAACAGTCGCGGCAATCCTTTCTAAAAATGCATAACCTCCTTGCCACATTTACCTCGCTGTTACGTTGTAGCGGCGATATTGCATAATTGCCATGGTGTGACGGCAAACGTTAAGTGAATGTTATCTCTGAGCCGTTGGCGCGCTTGATAATCTGTTCCATGTAGAGCCCTCAGGGTTGCCGTGTTACTGAGCGTGTGCGTGTGCGTGCCTTTCTGCATATATTTAGCCCGTGTGCGTGTCTTTGCCTTATCAGGTCAGCTCACAAGGGGACCGTTAGGACTGAAGTTCCTGTTGTTGTTTGTAAGAACATTATTCATTATTCATGGTCCACAGAAGACCTGCCTCCTCAGACTGGACTCGGTTCAGTGAGATGGAAGTGCTCTTTTGTTTAATAAGTGGTGGGCGGGTGTAAGGAGGATTAAATATGTATGGGCACGTGAACGCTATATAAATCATGTATCATACGATAAACACTTTGCAGGCGTTGTTGTGTGCTGAATGAGAACTGTTAGAGGGAACAGCTGATGGGAGGATTGGGGTGGGCGTCGCTCAGCCGAGTTTGTATGACTGTGTTGTGTATGTGCACGTGTGTGCGTGCTTTTGCGTGTGAGTCGTGCTGTATTTACGTGTGCACTGTATGCATACATGCGTCTGCATTTAGGTGCGCGGGTACTGTATAAAGTGCCCACTAGAATCATTGGCAACCCTGGAAAATATGAGCCAAAATGGCTCTAAAGAATGCCTTTGAGCTTTAACCGCATGACCTTGATTATTTAATTTAGCCAAAATTAGAAAAAATATATATTTATAAAAAATTTATATTGGCTAAATACAAGTTACTAAATCATTTGTATTACAGGTATTAATACAAATATTCTAATAATTTGTGACACATATCTTCAAAATGATAATTATTTTCAATTTATTTTTCCTCTGATAAATGGTATTACAATTAAACTATATAATTTTCTAATTTTTCAGAGCATAGAAGGTATTTGATAAACAATAAACTGAATTTAATCCTGCACATTTTGCTCGTATTAATTCAGGTTGCCAATAATTCTGTAGTGTATGTGCAAGTGTGTGTGCGTGGTATGTGTGCGTGTGTGTGTGCGTGTGCATGCGTGTGTGTGTGTGTGTGTGCGTATGCGTGCGTGTGTGTGCGCGTGTGTGTGCGTGTGCGTGCGTGTGTGTGTGTGTGTGTGCGCGTGTGTGTGCGTGTGTGTGCGTATGCATGCGTGTGTGTGCATGTGTGCGTGTGTGTGCGTATGCGTGCGTGTGTGTCTGTGTGTGTGTGTGGTGAGCGCGTCATCAGTACTGCTGAGGTGCTGCTTGGCTGCGAGGTGATGGTGACTCTTGCATTGATGATGGTTCATTTTTCCAAGTGAACAGATGCCATTCGGGCAGGCTGGTCCATGCCAAGCTTGCATTAGGACTGCGCCCAGCAAGGGCACAGCCTCCCCAGTCTACCATAGTTTACCAGCGCCAGCTACCGAGAGTAACACAGCCTTTATTTCCATAATTTACCCTTCCTGGCCTGCCAGAAGAGCCTCATATGTGCGGAGAAAGAGAAACAGAGGGATGGAGGGAAGGGAGATGCACCCCAGCTTCAGATCTTCTGTAAGGGGGTGCCTTGTACTTTGGGTGGTATCTCAGGGTTTTGCCACCATTAATGCCGAGTATTTGTACTTTTGCAATATTTGTAAAAAATATGCTGACAGTAACTAGTTCTGAGGTCAACGGAAGGCATGCTTGAAACTTTCACAAAGACACCCACATACACTGGCCAAATACTCACCCAACTGACCACAGACTGACCACAGTACCAAAGGAAGTGGCAGCGTTATATATTACTAGCCATGGAACTGGCCTTTGCGACGGCCAGATCAGATTCCCTGCTGGGGCAATGCCATTGTACCCTTGAGCAAAGTACTTAACCTAAATTGTTTCAGTGAATATCCAGCTGTATAAGTGAACTGTAACTAAAGAATGTAAGCTGTATAAGTTTCTAAATGCCTGCAATATAATGCGAAAGACAACTGCTAGTTCTGCTAGCATGCATTTGTTTAGGGATTAAAAAAATGAGCTCCTCCCGGTACAAAACAGGGTCCTGTGTGTGTGTGTGCATGTGAGTCGACCAGCACGGCTGGACTTGGCCCAGAAAGGAGGCTCTCTTTCTGTTGGGCCCATGGGCTGCGACTCAAGTAACACATCGTTCTGGGATTTGATTGGTCTGCTCCGTTTGTCCCAGAAACTGATCCGATGGAGAGGGATTCCTTGACTTAAATTTAATACAGAAAATCAAAGCGAATGTATTAAATCATCTTAGGAAGAAGAGAATGCCATCAAAGCTCAGCAGTTGGTAGCACCGCTGAAAGAAGAATGACTCTGGAAAAGAAGAGAGCTGTGCAGAGCAGTGTTTTCTGTGCACGGATAAGACCTCAGGAACAAAGGCTATATAGACCCCTGCAATATTCCAGCTGAGTTAGGGCTCGAGTCGAGGAATAATGTGAACTGATGAGTCTATCTGATTCAGACACAGAGGGGTGTGGAACATCGTCTCCGACAGGAAGCTGTCAGGTTTCCATTCAGCTTCGCCCGGCGTGACACACCACAGAGCGGCAGCTTCCTGCCTCCGCAAAGTAGCTCGCCGTCTCCCTGAGCAAACCCGGGCGCCGTAATCACATCAAGAGTCATAATCTTACGGGAACAGAAAGTGACAAATTTCATTACACCATTGATTCACTCCGTTTGTGCGCCGGGCGCTTTTTTTCTTCTTCTTCTTCTTCTGTTCTCTCAATGAAGATTCATGTTTTCTGTACAGCACTGGTGTAATGCGATTAAAAAAGGCGAGAGCTCTGTCCAGACTTGCCATTTGGACGCGGCTGCTGTAAGCTTTGCCATTTTGCTATTTGGGGCCGGTGCGGAAGCTGACGTCGTTATTGGAATCAAAGGATAAACGCGCGGTGAGATAAACTGACTGTCCAGGCCGTACCTCACGGAGAGCATGTGTATCGTTGCACTCTCTCATTACATTACAAGCATCTTATCCAGAGCGACATACACAGCTTTTTTGCATTTTACAGAATCCTGCCTTGGGAATTGAACCTGCAACCTTTAGTTTACCAGCCCAGTTACATTGCATTGCATTACATTCATCTGGCAGACGCTTTTATCCAAAGCGAGGTACAATAAGTGCATACCGAAGGTCATTGAAGTGACTACAATCAGGTCAGATAAAAGGACGTCTCTATCGTAACGTAGCAGCTATTCGTAGAGATGAACATTGAGTATGGTATGCACAGTAAGCTATGGCTAAGTCTTAAGGTTATAACATGATAAACTACATCATCACAAGCACAAGAATTAAGGTACAGGCTACAAACAAAAAACAAAAGAATAACAAAATTCAAAGTTCCCTAACCAATGGACTACACTGCTCTCTCAAGCTCTGTTAAGGCTGAATTAGTTCTATAGATGGTGCTGTAGAGGTTCTGGACCAGCAGAAGGAGACTGGGCTCTCTCTTAGAACCGTAGGAGCCCAAGACCCAGGGATAAAGCGCATATCACAGTCAGGTTGACTCTGGATACAATCCCCCTGCTGGTGAGAAGTGAGCAGTGCAGCCTCCAGTGGGCCGAGCAGGATGAGAAAGGTACATTTGATGGCCTGAGGAGATTGGATGGCTTTGCCGCAGCAGGCTCATGTAATCATCGATCTGTATTATCACTCACTCAGCCTGAATCCCACAGATCCCTGCAGATCCCTCCACAGCAGATAGTCAATACCAGAACAAAAACACACACACACACACACACACACACACACACACAGACACACACACACACACACGCATGGACACATGCACACACACCACATACACACATACACACATACATATACGCAAACATACACTCACACACAGACACACACACGCACAGACACACACACATGCACATACAGTCACACACTTACAGACACACACACACACACACAGTCCTTTGCTCACCTGCGGTGCAGTGAATGTGTGCCTTTGTGAAACAGGTAACAGGTCTCTGAGAAGCCCTCCCATTTGTGTGTCCAGCTACCCTGGCTGTGTCCAAGGAGAAATGTTAATCACTTTGATTAAGTGTCTCCTGGTCTTCAACCATTTGTTTGATTAATTAACTGTACTAACCCGGTTCTGCAGAGCCGTACAGCCAACAAATCATTCACACGCCCCTCACCTGTGCGCACATGCGCGTATGTGTGTGTGTGTGTGTGTGTGTGTGTGTGTGCACATGCACATGTGTGTGTGTGTGTGTGTGTGTGTGCACATGCACATGTGTGTGTGTGTGTGTGTGTGTGTGTTTGTGTGCCTGCACTAGTGAGTATGTCTACACATGCAGAAGAGTAAGTACAACTGACATATTTTGGGCACAGGGGTTGTGCACGGGTAGGCTTATATTTCTTTGATGACTTCAACCCACAAAGCTCTCAGCAAGGGAACTGAGAGTTGTGTGTGTATGTGTGTGTGTGTGTGTGTGTGTGTGTGTGTGTGTGTGTGTGTGTGTGTGTGTGTGTGTGTGTGTGTGTGTGTGTGTGTGTGTGTGTGTGTGTGTGTGTGTGTGTGTCAGGGGAGGAGGAAGAGGCATTGATCACACTGACTTACATTAACTAGCCTTTATAATTATGACATTATTAGGTTAGGGCTGATTTCATTGCTTATCGTCCTCTCCTGCCCGGCGATGTCTGGGCAAGGTAACACAGTGGCAGTACTGACAGGTGAATCCCTTAATGCACTCATTAGTCTAACACAGGGGTAGCCAACTCCTGTCCTCAGGGGCTGCAGGGCCTGCTGCTGTTTGTTCCAACTCCTAATTGTTTAATTGAAGTCATTATGTGGATGTGGAGTCGCTGCACCTGGTGTCTCTGGAATAAATCTGTTACGAGTTGAACGGTAGAATGAACAAATACAGGCTGTTCAAGCGTACATCGCTGCAGGGACCCTAGACAAAAATCTGGAACCCTACAGATAAAAATTTGGAACCCTAGACAAAAATATGGAACCCTATAAAAATCCATGGATTCTCAAGGTTTATTGGTACCTCTGTCAGGTCATAAATTTTTCCATCTCAGGTTATTTTAAGTGACTTATGTGACTAATAAGGGCTCTAGTGGCTCATCTTGGCTTTCAGTGTAGTGATGTCACGTGATCAGGTGTTGAATCCTGATTAGGTCAGTGGTGACTATGGTTTTCAGTCATGCAGACCGGCGCGCCATTGGCCGTCGTCTCATACGGAGAGAGGGATTCAGTCGACAGGGCTGTTCCCCATGTCATGGGACAGAAAATGTTCCTCTGGTCGATTGGTTACCTGCGGCCTTCTTGTGTGGCTCAGGTGGTGGAAGGCAGAGAAAGGAAGGTGTGGGTCGGCACAAACTTCTGAGAAAAATACTCCAAAGTGGGAGCAAAGAACCATTAAAAAAAAATTAAATTGTTTGTGCACAGAAATAATCTCAAACTGCTCCCTTGCAAAGTAACAAGAATCAATACTTTAATTTCTCTTCACTGCTCTGTACAGCCAAGGGGCTCCAGTGAGGTATAATCAAACATTTTGCTTTTCAATCAAACGGGCAGGATTTCCCACATATAACGCATTTCATTTCCGAGCACCGACTGACCTGTGACTGTCCTAAACAGGAACCAATTAATCCCTTAATTTCAGAATTTTTGTTTTCAGCGTCTCTTTCTCTGGCGTGCACTCGGCAGCAAGGGAAAGGAAAAAGTTTACCTCCAAAGTTTGACGCCGATACTCTGATTCACACGCCTCAAGAAAATCCCGGGCAGGCCGCATTTAGATGTCATGAATATTCCATTTGCATTTACATGTAGTTAGCTTCCCGTCCGCCTCTGGCCTACTCACCTTTTGTGGTTTGTGCATTTTTCAACATGACGTCCTCTTAAAACATGGCAGCAGTCCACCGCGAGGGTCCTCTTTTGCACGCTGCTTAATTGCTTTGATTGTAATTAATTAGGCAAATAATCCTGTTTTCACAGGAAATTGGATAGCAGGGAGGGACGCGAAGCAAGAATAAATCAGACTGTTGACACACCCTCTAATCAAACAACGCAAACAAACCCTCATTCAAGGAGCTGTTTGTGTTTTGTATCAGCATATTTTTTTGTGCCACAGAAATGTAAACATCCATCAGTCCGGCTTTATAATTAGCGAGTCGGTCAAGGTTTTGACTGAATTTCAGCCTTATTCTAGACCAGGGGTGTCAAACTCCAGTCCTGGAGGGCCGCAGTGTCTACAGGTATTTGTGGTTTCCTTTCAATCAGCACCCAGTTAAAGCATTGAGAACAAGGTGTGTGGACTTCTTAGCCAAATAGTGACTTAAATTAATCACTTGTGCTTAAACGCACCAAAAACCAGCAGACACTGCGGCCCTCCAGGACCGGATCTTGACACCCCTGTTCTAGACCATCCATTAGAAAGGACTGTTTCTCCTATAAACAGCAAGATGTTGGAATATGTGTCAAAAACCCGCGTCTTTGACAGTCACCTTTTCCAAAGTGAAGAACCCTTTCCGTATCCTTCCATTGAGTATACACATTCATAAGAGACCAGCCAGAAAAAGAACATTTGACAGTTTCCAAAGTACTTCAGTAGCCTTAAATATCCACATCAACGGGCAAGCTATCGAAAGCAATCTATCGCTGGGAGATTCCTCTGAAAGTGCTTTGAAGAGACATTACCTGGCGATTGATACTTGAAGTCATTCTTGTGTCGAAGCTCTCCCATCAGCCACCACAACAACCAATCCACAGCCAACGATTGACGTGAGATTGAGTTGTGAGTGGCTTTTAGAAAAGGTGACTTGCCCCTTGCTGGATATTATATTCATATTCATTTGGAGGGACTTTCATTCCACAGGGTTTCATATCTGAGTGCCAAGGCATATACGTATACGCTGGTTTCATATCTGAGTGCCAAGGCATATACGTATACGCTGGTTTCATATCTGAGTGCCAAGGCATATACGTATACGCTGGTAAAATAAATGTTTAGGCAAAATGCACCCCCCTGCCCTCGTCCCACCTATGTCAGTCTGGCAGAATGGTACAAAAACATTACCCAGAAGCCATTGCATGGCTTTTTGTCACCCCCTGGTCTCTCCAGAGGAAAACATACCTACAACGCCCACCCCCTAAACCCCACGAAACAATGGATGAAATCTGCACGAATCTGATAATAATCACAATTCATTTTATTTCCTTATGACCCGCATTCACACACTGGCCCGTCATGAACAGGTGTGTTCTGGTGAGGTATCTGGGAGGGGGGGGGGGGTAAACTCTGCTGACCAGTGAGGAACGGCAGAACATGGACATCCGAAGAAAAGCGTGGAGGGAAAGAACGGTGTCAGGAGGAAGATTGGTGTCTGACGTCCGACGTTCCGCTGGGCAGAAACAAACCTCCAGACAATGAAATTGGATTTCTTGGTATTTACTCTAAAATGGATTAAAGCAAGGGGGTAGACGATGTGGACGGGGGAACAATCAGGGTTATCTCCGCCTCAGAGGCTGGGGAAGGCCTTTTAGGATGGGGTTATTGAGCCCCTGCGGACAAGAGAGAGGTGGAGATGTGCTGAATGGAGTGGACACAAAGGGTTACCGGCAGGAGGGATTTTTACACTGTCAGAGAAAGAATTTATCCCGACTTAGCTCACTGTGGAGAGGTACTTTGACACCCCCCACACTTGATTCTTTATTAGTGAGACATACAGGGCAGTAGTACTGGGCTTTGCCTAAATTAACTCATCATTGTCATTGTTTTGAACTTGGTGGTGAAGGTGGGCAACTTTAGCAGTGCATTGCCAGACTCCTTAGAACACTGACATGTGAGAACACCCATCCGCCCACACATTATTACACTGCCACTGGTAATCATATGTGCACACATCCATTTGCTCTCTGCGTTACACCCCGCCATACTGCACAAAAGATATCTCCTTCATCCACTGCCGTACAATACACACGCATGCACGCACACAAACACAGACGAGCGCCCGCACACACATACACACACACACACACACACACACACACACACACACACACACACACACACACACACACACACAAATGAATGTGCCACAAACAGTCAGGCAGACACAGATGCAGGTGTAACCATATAGAAAGAGAGAAGCTTACTTTTACTCAGAAGTCCAAGGTGAGATTTGAACCCCGCTCCTCTCACTCGTAAGCGAACGCGTTACCAATCAGCTAAAGACGACATCGCCGATAGTTAAGGATAACGTCGCCAGAGAGTGTTGTCACGGTAACCTGCTACAAGGCCTTTGCTTTACTGCACCTCACTGTGCTTACTAGCGAACTAGCCGAGCTACACCCGCTACACAGGCACGCACACACACACACACACACACACACACACACACACACACACACACACAGACGAGCGCCCGCACATACACACGCTCACACACACACACACACACACACACACACATGCAGGCACACACACACACACACACACTCAGGCTCTCACACCCAATAGGGATGCAAGAGGGAGCAGACCACGGCAACATGGCAATTTGTCTTTCATGATAAATTCTCATCGGTGTCTCCAGGGACATCCAGACCATGCTGGCAAATCAACACATTTTTCACTCTCCCCCTCAGCGTCTCTCTCTCCCCCTCTCTCTCTCTCTTTACAACAGTGTCTTCTTAGCCCTGATTTCTTCTCTGCAGAAAATACTGTGCGCATTTCTGTTAATTTACATGAACTCCTCAAATCCGATCACATGCCTTTTTCACCAGAAAGTGATTAGAGTCGTTCTCGCCGCTGTGCGATTCTCCATCCTGCGTTTTGTTTTTATACAAAGCTGATATGAACAAAGCACGCTGCAGCCAGCGCTAAGCCAGCCAAGTAAAATAATGTGGATGTTTGCGCTAACGGCATAAAGTGACTAAAACTGTGGTTATGTCAGGAAAATATATCCAAAGTAAAAGTGTTTTTTTCCCCACAGGTCCAGGAAGTGTGTGTGTGTGTGTGTCTCTGTGTGTGTGTGTAATTGCTTCTTGAAAGGATTGCAGAAAGTAAAACGCCGTATTACTTTTCAGAGGTGGCCTTGGAAGGATCAGAGCCTATGAATTCATTTTAACCATGAATAATATTGATAATGTACATCGCTCTTTGACTAAAATGGGCTTGACTTTCTAATGGAAATAAACCACTAAAGTGTTTGAAGTGGGTGTGCTCGGACTCGCATAAGAAAACACTGGTGTTTTTTAATGGTAGAGAGAGGTTGAGTTTAAACGACTGAATGACATCTGTGCCTGCTGAATTATATAAAATGACTTATGTAGCAGTAGGGGGCGGTCTGCCTGTCTCCTGTCTCGGTTGAACTTTGTTCACTAAATTGGAAACAGCAGCTAGCCTACTGCTAATCTCCCATCACCTTTAAACAGAGCTGATAAAGGACATTTAAATACAAAAGAGAGATGTTCCAGCAAACAAATACTCTGGGGGTTTCTAAACAAACGGTCGTGCCTGTCTAAATAATCCCTTTTACGTTTAATAAAAATGCATCATTTTTTCCCCATCTATTGCTATTTCTAAAGGCTGATATTTGGCTGTTGGCGTAAGACCCCGTTGGTGGGGGATATCGCGTGGATTATGTTCCCGCTGGGGCGCAACGGCCGTGGTATGCATCGGGAGATGAGTTCTCGTGGACGGGGCGCCCGGAAACGTGTCCGCGCGGATCACGCTATTATTCCTGATTATTTAGTCACAGCTCTTATCTGCAAACCGCCACACGGCTACTTCACTCGGCGTAATTCAGCCGTCCTTTTCTATCCTTCTTTTTCTTTCCTCGCGGGCTTATTTTATGGCCTCTCTCCCGTCGTAGTGTTCGGGCTATGGTCAATCCTTCAAGAAAGTATGAAATAAATTAACAAGTGTGACGCTTCTCTGAATATTGAACGGGCGACGTCAAAATTCGCTGTGTTGGCGCAGGTTTCAAGCGCAAACTGTTTCAGGATCAGATTCCTCTGTGTCTCTGTGTGTGCCACCATTGACCTTGAGGATATTCCATCACAATAAAAAACAGTTATAATGGGAGTCATTAATCAGTAAAGCTCAGCCCCTTAAGGTCCCAGTTTGAATACTGCTTCATGTTTACAGCTTGTTAATGCTTTCTATTTCCCAGTTATGTTCTAATGTTTTACTGTCAGCGCTTAATGGTCTCTTTTTCAGCTATTTCCAGAGTTTCTGTTCATTCAATCATAACAACAGTGTGCCTGTTTGTGTGTGCATTTCCGTTCTGCACGGTAAAAATGTTCAGTGTTCAATTAACTCTTACAGTGTACATGTGGTCTCTATTGGACTCATATAAATTCCGTTAGAGTTGAATTAACACTGGTCATTTTACGGTGTGTGGTTAACTTGATTACTGGCAACATAGCTTGTTTTATGGAAATCTTTATCATTGTCCGTGTCCACAGTAGACTCAGTAAACGCAGATTATTTTGTTGACTAAAATTAATCGAAAATATAATGCCATGTGATGCAACCACTCAATTTCTGAGTTATTGGGGAGGGGAAAGAGATTTCTGTTTGATCATGTATATTTTGTATTATTTACAGTATACGGATGCTGATTTTTGAATACAACAAAATAATTATCACAACGAAAAACAGGAAGCGTCGCAGCAAATTAGGTGTCACACTTTAATGTGCTGCAATTATTGATTCCTGCAACTGAGTTTAATAGATGCAGATCACATTGGTTGTAACGGTTTGAGGTGAAATGCTGAGGTGATATTAAAGCACATTTTCAGCTGGGCATTAAGCTCTGAAGCCCCATGGTGTGACAAATGATAAAATGAATTATGAGAAAATTATTAAAATAATATAACAGCTCAATGAAATTAATGGGCCATAGCTTTTCACATTTTTCCCCCAATGCCTTCATAATTCAGAGACAAAATGATACCATCAGAACATCATTCTTGGTAGATACGTTTCAGATTCCCAACTGCCTATTTTTACTCAATACATTTCCACACTAGGGGTTTCATTTTAATACCTACATAATCTGGAGTTGCAGTGTTAAATACATTTAGCATTTCCCTGTATCCTTTCAGTTCAGTTAAACCACAACAATGTACGCCACTTAGTTCACCAGACATATACTGAAGACATATCTGGACAATTTAAATAGGCATGAAAATTGAGATTATAAGAAAATAAAATGCCACTAATAAATACAGTCTTAAACTGGCACTACAAGAAGAGGGTAAGAGGTAATTCAGTGTGGGTTTTAAAACATATATCTATTCCCTCACAAACCAAGGGCAAGGTGCTCCCTCGAGTCCTTTTTAAAAAAAAAAACCTTTATCGCATTATGAGTGCAGCAAATCCCTGTGTGTCACATTAACAATTTTCAATGAACCGCTGTGATCAGACTCAATTTATTCATAATAACTAGGAGACCGTGCGTATACGCCTGTGCTGCGTCTGTGTTCTCCGTCTGAAATTGCCGAGCGATTAACCCATACAGTATGTGACTACAGGGCACTGTGCACTGTGTCATATCAAATCTGTGCATTTCCTAAAGAGCATCTTGAAGCTTGGTTTTTTTTTACACTTGAATGGCAGCAACTATAACCACAGAACAAAAGGTCAAGTGGCAGATTGTCTCCCCCTCCTCTATCCTTTTCACTTAAAGAAGGGAGACGGCAAATGTCGGAAGCTAACCTAGCGTGAAATTGTAATGCGATAATGAATCTTAAAGGAGAACAAAACATCACTTTAACTTCGCAAACTGTCTTGGGAGGAACTATCGCTTGTTTATAAATGTGACCGTCTTTTCCCGCCGCGAAGCTCGTGCATTCTCGGAAACGGCCCGCAGAATGGCGGGTCCTATCCGGTATGGTTTCAGCGCTGACCCACAACGTGAATGGATTGATTTGGGCGGGTTCATCGAGGGCCAAGCCGGTACGGAGCGGACCCTACCAGAGGAAACCGGTGTGTACGGCTGGTATCCGTGCTGGGGATAGCATAGCTTCATCCATGGCCCTGGTATTCATTTATAACAGCGTGATTTTTATGTTGAGATGTGCTTACTGCTTCAGCCACATCGTGCATGCTGGTCTGCTCTTTTCATTATGTGGTCATTAAAGACTGAAATTGAGAAACGTAGAGGAGGGAGAGAGAGCTGCAGAAAAAAAGTTGGATACAGAGATATTCTTACTCTTCACATACCATTTTTTTTCAAACGTTATAACCTGCTTTATGTAGAAAAACATTTACAGTATCATTTCAGTCATCACAAGTGAAAGACAGAAATACAGTCAGTACAGAATTAAACGTACATGGCTTTGTTGTATGGCAGCTAACAGCTTGGAGGATCATTCTGTAATAAAGTGTCATTGTGTGTGTAATACACACATACACCATACACGCATACACTCACACACACACACACACACACACACACACACACACACACACACACACACACACACACACACACACACACACACACACACACACACACACACACATTTTTAGACATGGTGTGTTGTACATGATACCTGCTGCTCAGATTTTCTACTTATAATATTGAATTTGACACAAACTTAAATGACAGAAAACAAACAAAACTTCATGGCTTTAACAGAACACTTGGAATGGCACTGGCCTGTCACGCAGTATCAATAGGCTATACATCAATAGGCTACCGTAAAAGTGAATTACAATATCTTGCACATAGACGTCATCAGCTCACTTAATGGATAATTAGCAGGTTAATTATTGGCCATGATAATATTATATAATTACCTGAACTAAAAATTTGTGTTCTTAAAAAAATGATGCTGTGACAACGTTACCATGGAAACATAAAGGAAAATGGATTATAGACGTTATTTTTGGGTAAAAGAACAGTCAGGTCTTTGAGCTCTCAGTGACTGTACAGTTGCAGTAGGCTACATATCAGGTGTTCTTGGATAATGGACCAAACAGTGTTGAAACTTTTGCATGTCACTCTTTAGGGAAACGATAAGATCAGTAAAGTATATTGAGGATATCTAAAAAATAGGTTAGCTACATGTATTGGACAGGGAATATATTTAATTGTTTTGCCAAATTAACTAAGCCATTCTGTTGGTCTGCTATGTTGAGGGAATTTAAAATATCCATAGGAATTTTGTGGGTGTAATTGAGGTTTTCAAATGAATATGAAGAGGGACAAAGAAAAATACCGATTTTTTCCCTTTTTATAACAAAATTCGTATTAAATGCCGGTCGACGTTAGGGAGTATTTTGAAGTGAAAACTAGTGCCTAATTTATGCTAAATATTGTTTCTAATGTTTCAGAATCCCGGCAATGGCCGTGATTTTTTCGTTGAATGACAGAAAAAAAAGAAAAAAAAACTGGCTTATAGCCTAGTTCACAGAAGACTATTACACAACCATACGATACTGGTAGGCTACACTTGAAATAACCCAACACTTCTGACATCTCTCGCTGTGCATTGCTATCTTTGAAATGTTATAATGTAAAGAAAATTCTTAAACCGCATTCGTGGGCTTTTCGTCTCAATCAATTATTGAGTCTCCACTTCCAGCACACACTCCAGAGCAAATGCGCACATGCCCGCGAGGTTTGCGTGTGCCCCTAGAAAACGAATACGTCTTAATTTCCGCTCGTTATCGTGGAGCAGTAGATCAACGTGGAACAGTCGCCTTCGGATGTAGTAGGCTAGTTTACTTATCAGTTTCTTAAATGCACCATCCAACAACTGACAGCCCCTAACACACAATGATATAACATTATATATCCTACTAATACAATTATTTTCCCGAGGCTCATCTGTTAATATCTGTATCTAATGCTAAAGGCGGTGGTATTCATGAGATGCTGTTGCATTGTACAACTTGGTCATACTTCAACACAGTATACTGCAAAATGAAGCAATGCCGTCCTGTATCCTGTGTTTTTAGGATAAAAGTTCCTTATGAATTCCATTGCCTGTTGGATTATGTAGACTCCGATATGTTTTTATATACATGGGGATGGCGGTGTCATCTCCCTAACACCACTTTGTCTAATTCAATTGAAAAATGGGCATATACAAAACTAAATGTATTTTATTTAAGATATATATGTAAGCCGTCTACATCCTACCTCCTCGTGTGCTACATTTCACCAAGGAAGGTTGGCGTGGTGCGGGGGTAGGGGGGTGTCTTCGAGTTGCAGCTTCAACACACTACCAAGTAGGCTACACGAAGTTATTATAAGGCGAGAAATAAATTAATTCTCTGTGTTTTTGTGAGCGATTTGTGCAGCGTAACACCTGGCCGTTCCGGGTGCTGTCTAATTCGGCGCATTCTGATTGGCGACCTTCTCATACCCTCGTTTCGAAGTCGAAGTTGATTGCGCCTTCACCACGTCAATCCAGTCCTGCGTGCCCTCCCCCGAGATACCAAATATGGCACGTATAACTGTAGTCTCGCAGAAGCCCGGACGGACGGCTCTTTTCCTGCACTGCTGAGTGTCTAGCGCGAGAGATAGGAGAGACATGACAAGAGCTCAGCGAACCTGGCCAGATAAACATGGAGCTGTTTAAAACGATATCGCTGTTACTTTGGATATTTTTGCTGAACAGACAACAGGACTGCATCGCCGAAGAAGGTAGGTCGTTATGTCCCGTGGTCTCAGTTACGGAGATAGCAAGTGAATGTCCGTTGAAATTTGCCCCGCTGAATCTCGGCTCACGTTGCAGGTGTACGAGCGGATTCCTACGCTACTACAAAGTTGAAAGGACGCCAATACGCTTGGTAGAAGATATAACGCAATTTACAATATAGCTTATCGCATTTTGACCACATTGTGAACTCTAAAAAGTTGAGCAGTGTGAAACAGTAGTGTGTTTAACTAGTATGAATGTCACCTGGGTGGGAGCGGGGGACAACTGGATGAATAGAAACAAAGGTATTCGCGATTAGGCTGGACAAAAAGTACCACTGCGGTAAACAGCGCACCTTTTAGAAAGTATTTCTTCACTCAAATATTCCCTCTGGTTCGATATCCACCGCGAGCTTCACAAAAATGATGTCTGTAAAATATTTTAAGACAGAGTTTGAAACCGTTGAAGTTTTAATCACCTTCAATTTGACGTCGGCTGAGGTTGTTGGTGAAATCTTTCCTGTGGTATTGCTCTCCATTTACATATCAATATTTTTACATGTATATTACAGTTAATGCTTTATATGCAGTTTATATTATAGTTAAATTCTTAAATGTTTTACATTTTTACCTGAAACTACATCCTCAATAACGTGTATATCTCAATTAGCCACCCATATCATGCTTTGGATCAGCAGTGACTAATTCCGTTTAAACAGGAATTTTAGGATTGGTATTCTTATGGACTCAGGGGGAAAGTATTCACCTCTCACTTTGGTGAGAAAAGACTCTTTCCTTTTAGTTAATTCACCTGTAGGCGCATGTACTGTACCTACGACGCGTTGTTCGAGATGATGTTGGATAGTGATACCTACCTCTTCGCTTCGTGCAATATTCAGCCAGGCATTTAGGTCTTACTCTCCAATTCAGGGGGTTTAGTTGGATCTCTGGAGCATTTAGGTCTTACTCTCCAATTCAGGGGGTTTAGTTGGATCTCTGGAGCGTGGCCGCGTGCGAGACTCAGGTGAGGCCATTAAAGCGTCCTAATGAGCGCCGGCACGCGGAAAGGGGAAGAGAAGATAATCGGAGTGTCCCCGCGGCGGCCTCGAGCTCCGCGCTAACAGCGCTGGACCGCAGCTGAGCCAAGGAGAGCGTGCACGCACAGGCACACGAACGGGACGAGCGATGGAATCCCGACCAGCCTCGATTCTTAGCGGGCCGGGACCCTCACTCGCACAGGCGCGGGCACATTTTACACAGGGCACAAATTCAGCCGGGCTCATCCTGTGGCAGTCTGGCAGATTGTAGAACAGCCTCTAATTAATGTTGTGACAGCAATTAATTGCCCCGAAAGCAGCCTATGCTGAAGACTGCCTGGCGGTCTCATCAAGAGAGGCGCATGAGAGAATTTGTGAGTGTGTTTGTACCCTTGTAGGCTACTCTTTGTCCCACTACAGTAATGTTTGCTCATTCCACCTGTATTCACCCGTCTTGTTCCTTTACTTGCTTGTCCACTGCCTGCTCCAGGTGCTGTCTGAGATGCCCTCTGGCACGTGGTGGGGGGTGGGGGGTACATACAGGCTTCGCTGGACGCGGAGACATTACCATGCCGCTCACACAAGCTGGCTCAGTTAGGGAGTGTTAACACGGCCTTGCCTGGGCTCGGAGCCCCCCCCCCACCCCCCTGCAGTCAATCTCCTGCTAGGGCTGCTTCGTCCTCCCCCACCCCTCACCGCTAACCCGCCTTGGCACCTCATCCCCAGCTCATTTGCCTCCCCCGCCCCCACCCCCTCCCCGCTGCAGCAGCATAGCAGTGACGATACGGCTCCCGCAGCGCCGCCGATGCATTGTGTTTACTCTGGCGCCCGCGTACTTGGCTGCGTCGTGTCAGCGCTGTCACATCGATTCCGCGGCTCTCCGCCAGCGCCGTGGCGGCGTTGTCCATTTGTATCTTCCCTGACATGTCTCCCGCAGACGGCACGGAGCCTATGGCTTCCACCCCCCAATCCTGGCAGAGACCATGTGGTCATGCCTGCGATTGCATGTTAATAATTTCATAACCTTGCTTTGAGTTTGTTTTATGATCAGAGCAAAAAAAAAAATGCAATAAAATAAAATAAAATTAAATCAAATACCAACAGCAAAAAATGACCCCTGGTACTCGGTACTTTTAGCGTAATAAGGCACAGGATATTCTGGAGTGTTGCAATGCGTTGCGATGTGGGGTCCCTGTCTCTCTGCCTCGGCTGATGTGGGGTCCCTGTCTCTCTGCCTCGGCTGTTTGGCACTGGCTGCCCTTGGATCTGAGAGCAGTGTCTTCGCTGGGCACTAAAGGTCGGGGTGATTTGTGAAGTTGGCAGGCGTGTCCGTGACATTCTCTTCCCGGAGCTCAATGGATGTGGTGCGCTGTGACAGACAGACAGAGAGGGATGGAGGAATGGTGGGAAGGAGGGATGGAGGGAGAGGGAGAGGGAGAGGGAGAGGGAGGGGTGGGGATAGACAGTGGGGACAGTAGCCCTGATGGCCACGGCAGATATAAATGGCCTTCATATTTTACACAGCCAATGCAAGAGGAGATGCAATGTTGCAAACATTTACTTAAATAAGCTTTGAGCGTGTGTGAGTGTCAGTGTGGGTGTGTTTGTGTGTGAGTGTCAGTGTGGGTGTGTTTGTGTGTGAGTGTCAGTGTGGGTGTGTTTATGTGTGAGTGTCAGTGTGGGTGTGTTTGTGTGTGAGCGTCAGTGTGGGTGTGTTTATGTGTGAGTGTCAGTGTGGGTGTGTTTGTGTGTGAGTGTCAGTGTGGGTGTGTTTGTGTGTGATTGTCAGTGTGGGTGTGTTTGTGTGTGGTTATGTGTGTGTGCAAGCCCACGTGTTTGCAGGAACAGTTTAACAATGAGCCATATATAGCATGAATGGGAAAGGGCACTTTGGATTTCCTGATTTCCTGTGGCCAGTGAGGAATGTTCTGTTGTATAAGAGTGAGTGTAACTGGGAGACTGTTGGTGCATGACTGACTGACTGAAGGATGGATTGCTATAGCTGGAGGGAGGTGCTGTGCAAGCGCAGAAGGTGTTTGTTCAGACGGAGAATGCGTGTGCAGGTTTGAGGGGTGTGCTGTACCGTCTGGTCCGGGAGGGTTGGGGTTTGTGTGAGGGGGGTGGCGGGGGAGGGCCGGCGGGTCTAGACGGCGCCGCGAGGATGTTTTCGGAATATTTCATCAAAGCGTCTTGTTTTCTTTTTCTTTACAATAATCAAAAGCTGATGTAACTCTCCAGGCCCGATCAAGCGTTAAAGTGGGTAAAACTTTAATATTCCTCTGCGTTGGTCAATATTAATGGAGGAAAATCCAAAGAGAAGACTCTGGGGAGTTCGAAGTTTCATTGCAGGGGGAAAAGTTTTAAGTGCACAGTCTGCTGGTTCTCCTCAATGTGCTGCATTTATATAACCCCCCTGTTATTGTGCAGAGGTTTAAATGGCCTCAGAAATGCATACTGCTCCTGAATTCCCCTAATATTTAGATGTGGGATCGCAGGTCTGGGCAGTCTCTTGAGAACAGCTGCTAAATGCACGTGAGCTGGAAGGCCGTATCTTACACCAGTGAATCCCATAAAGTTCAGCACAACTTGCTCTTATTTTTGAAATATCAATGTGTTGCTCTTCACCATGCAATGCTGGACATTGCTATTAAATCCAAAATGAAGTCGGTCTGAAACGGTTAGAATCAGTCCTAATCCTGGTTTGCTACCTTTCCCTCTGTCAGGGTACGTATTGCAGCATGTGTATTATGGGTGTTAATACATTTTTGTAATTAAATAATTTAATAAATGTTTTTTTTTTATTCCTAAGGCTTAACATTCCTAAAGGTTTTTTAAATGTTTGGCAGACGATAATTCGTTCGTTTTTTTTGTTTTGTTTTTTTTGCAGGTGCAACAGACTTTAAATATGCCTGCCTCACATTCTGAAGTGCCTCTTTAATTTCTTCCCATTTGAAAAGGGTGGTTCACTGCAGTTAAAGTTAATACATGAGTTCTTCTGTGCTCTTTAATAAGGTGCCAAGGAGCTATTACTGTATGGTGAGCCTGGCCTTTATGAGCCAATGACTTCAATATGTTACATATTGTTGATTGAAAGGAAAAAAAAAAAGCAGAAATTTGAAGTACCACTGCTTTGAAGTAAATTTCATTACAGTTTTGCGTTTGAAATAAAATGTTAGTGTGATTTAATTACATATGACCGCAGGGGATTGCTGTTCTTTGCTTCTTGCATTATCTACTTGCAACAGCTTTTTTTTTTAGCAGTGGGAGTCATAATTTTTGTATATACATTCGATTCATTTTATACAGCTGAATTTTTACTGGAACAATTCAGGTGACGTGCCTTGCTCAAGGGTGCAATGGCAGTGCCCCACCTGGGGATCGAACCTGCAAGCTCTCAAGCACAGTTCCCCAACCATTGGGCTACACCGCATATACATATGCATATAATATATATATATATATACACAAATTAATTAGCCTAATTATTTTTTAAACAAACAAAAAAAAAAAAAAATTTGTATTTATTTAGATGTTTTAAAATTCTGTGTTTCTGACATACCTGGACTGCATAGGTACTCCATTAGCTGGGTCTGTCTGAACTGTACATTGGAGTTTGACTCGTTGGTTCTGCATTGGTGTTTTAGTGGCTAAGTCTGCAGGCATGTAATGCTTGTAATTGCTTGTAATTCTGTCATTCAAAATTGTGGAGGAAATGGTGGTGTGTGTGGGTGGGGGGTTTAAAAATTGTGCTTCGGGGCTCGACTTGCGGAGTCTGTGTTGGGGGCTGGACTCGCTGGAATGACAAAGTGACCCTAATGTGCTTTTCATGTCTCCTGGTGTCTGTTGCACGCGCGCTGAAAGCGAAAAGCCAAGCGGAAAGATGATTTCAACTTCAGGGGAAAACTAAAACTCAAATCGGCCAGCATGCTGCGTGGCAACTTATCAGATGTTAACATCCTGGTCTTTATTTTCCCCTGGGCTATAGTTCAGTTTGTTCTGCCGTACGTTCCGCATGCCCTGTCCCCGCCCCCCCCCCCCCCCTTTCCAAAGATTTTCTGATTCTGTTAAAAGCTATGAGTCATGTCACATTTCTTCAGTTATGTGATTCATTTGCACACACATGCTGCGAGAGCTACTGCTGCTTACCCACTGATTAACATTTTTTTCCCATTTTCCCCCATTGTTGAGAAGGGGGATGTGAGTGATGCGAGTAATGGGATGTGAGTAATGCGTCTAGTCTGTGCTCGTGCGATTGCGGAGGTAGTCTCAGACTTGGGTCAGCGCGCGCGGCTGTATTCCAGTATTTTGGAAACGGCTTATTTTGCCCGATTATTCCATTAGCCGACGTTAATCCGGACCGATTTTAAATTGAGCTCTAAGTATATACGTTTGTTCGGCTGGATTGTTATGGCTGGAGCTGGAGTGTCCTTTTCGGGAGCGTGAAGTCAGTGACTCGCCAGGGTTTTTTTAAACGGATGGCAAGTCGAGTCGCGTGAATGCATTCATTTGTTTATGTACATGGCCCATATCAACAGCCGTGACAATTAGACTAATGCACCTACAATATATCATGCCTGCTGTAGAGGTGTACCTCCCTCGAGGGAGGATGGGAGGGGTGAGAGGGGTGCCTCCTATGTACCTCCTAAACTGCAGCGCTTCAGTTCAGCTTTGCTAAAATCCTGCTTAGTCTGCAGTTTCGCCCCCTAAAAGGAGCTTTAGCATTCTAGCACACGGGAGCCTGTAATCCGGCCTCTCTCTCATGTATAAAGTCTCATTAATCTTTTGCTGCGGCGTTTGACCTTTCAGACTCATTAGACCTGAGAATCCCGCGCGCGGCGGATATCGAGCAGCGGCGGCTCGTCGGCGGGGCGTCGCCGTGACGACGTGAAGGATGTTTCGTGCCCGGTCCTCGCCGCGTGGGGCTTGCCCAGTGACCTGGAAAATTGCCCGACCTTTTAATGCGGGGGTTCCTGCTGGCGAATGAATGCATAAATCCCGCACGCGAGCTTGATAGCGTTAACCCCCCCCCCCCCCCAGTCATCGACGTCTGAGCTTTGATCTCTGAGGAAATGGCAGCGTCTAAAGAGGCTCGATCCACACAAAATGGTCTAGAGCTGAAGAGCTGCTGTTACAGCTGTTCCGCAGACGAGCGCTGGGGTGGTGGTTATGTGGTGTTGACTGTTATGGCGGGAGCGGGGGCGCGGGCAAGGGGTGGGGCAGGGGGTGGGATGGGGGCAAGGGGTGGGGGCAGGGGGTGGGATGGGGCAGGGGGAGGGGCATGGAAGCTGGTGGAGGAGGTGGTGTTTCACTGAAAGCTCCTTTCCACTTTTTGTCCATTGGTGTGAGAAATTAGCCCCATCACAGGAGAAGAGTGTGTGTGTGAGTGTGTGATGTGTGTGAGTGTGTGAGCATGTGTGAGTGTCAGCATGTGTGAGTGTGTCAGACTGTGTGTGTGTGTGTGTGTGTGTGTGTGAGTGAGTGTATGAGAGATTGTGTGTGTGTGTACAAGAGATTG
>CM056396.1:20422873-20462873 GCA_029718625.1 Synaphobranchus kaupii
AAAAAAAACTATGTGGAGACAATGTTGGCATGGCAAACATGTCCACAAAAAGCGTGAGGAATCCTGCATTACATCTCTTTATTAACGTTAGCTTGAGAAAAACAGTGTTAGGCCATAACATGTATGTAAGGCTATAGCTCGGCTACAATAGCTTACCTAAAGCTGCCACAAGCATTGCCCCACTGTAGCCTACTTTTGAGCCTGTTTTTTTTTTTTTTTACTCTCTGTCTTCTTATTTAATGTAATGTTACATTCATTTAGAGGTCGGCCAATAATTGTGGCTTGCACTTGGACCAAAGAGAGCACAACCAAAGGCGTCCTCGAGTGCTTACCTGAAAAACCAGGAGAAAAGACTGCGCAAAACTCATTTCTCACAGGAAATAACAAAATTTTACCAGACATGTCAATTCGCACGGGATTACTTTAACCTGGGGTAATTTTTACAGGACATTTAACAGTAAAAAGTAAAAGACTCGGAATCTTTACTGGCGCGGGAGTGCGCAGTCCGTAAAAGTTACGGACATGGCAGATTCAGACCGGACAAAAATAGCAGAGCTCCTCCGGTAATTATTACATTACCCCACCTCCCCCTGTAAAACTTATCCCGTCCGAATAGGGCTTATGACTATGTACAGTACTTATCATACAACATATACTTTTATGATTTGGACCAGATTTCTCCTAACTATCATTAATTATACCCAAAATCATTCAGTATAAAATGTAATTACCAATCCAGCCATCTTTGATCATCATTAATCTCCTCTCGTAGGAGATGTGACTCTTATTCAGGACAATTTACAGAGCATGAAAAATATGAATAGAGAAATAAGTGAGCACAGTACCGCCCATAGCACACCACTACTTAGAAAGCAACAGGGCGCCATCTTATCCAATTAAAGCATGAAGCCATGAAGCGAGACTCAAAAATAAATGCTAATCAGGAGCAGATGTGGGACAGGGGTATGGAGAGGGGCAGAGCGTGCCAACGGCGGTGAAGGCAATCTGCAGGAGACAGACTCTTTTACACTACACCGCAGCCAGGTAAGCAGGTAAGGCGGCTCAAACTGATAGCAGCGACGCCCGCCGAAACCAGTTTTAAAAAAGCGCCAACGTGGGCCTAGCGCATCCAATTCCACAGCCCCGGGAGAAAAACTGCGTCCTTACGGTAACCTTAGGTTTGAGATATCTGTGTAACACCGACTGTGAAAATACAAAAAAATAAATAATTTCGCAACTTTTTTCCTGCTTAAAAGTAATTCTGAATGCCAAATTATCGTTTTTTTATGGGTCAAATCCACGACCAAAACAAAACGTTCGCTAAACCTGGAAATCGCCGATACAGGGGGACCGACTACACCCAGTGTACGGCTTTGAGGCTTAAGCCCATTCATATGAGGTTTCCTACTAAGGCTACAATTTGGGATTTTCCTGTTTGAAGCAGTCGTGACCGTGTAGCGGATTTAGTAACAGGATATTAATGTCAGCATGGCATGAAATGGGAGCAGATGGCAGTTCTTGGTAATTTTCAGTCAATAATATTTTATTTCATATAGTTCCTTTTCGCAAAAGCCCTTGTCACAGAGATTTGCACAATACCTAATAACAACAGAATCCAGCTTTCAAGGCACACTACTCAAGTCAGTAATTTGTGGGCAAGTGTTGCAACCTATAAATTAACTAGAAGCTGGGAGCTGTTTTTTCCAGTAGGGCTGACAAATAGCACTTGCCGCTCAGGAAATCACTGGCAAGTCTGTAGTCATTATTCCCCAAAACAAATAAAGAATAAAAACCTCTGTAATCGCTGTAGCCTTCCATCAGGGCCATATGGGAAAAGAATCATCCAAATATATACTTGCCAGTATTTCACTGACATTTTGTATTCATCACAGAAGGTCATCACAATCCCTCCCTCCCCCCTCCCCATACACACACAATCTCTCTCACACACACACACAC
The DNA here is from genome assembly GCA_029718625.1 of Synaphobranchus kaupii. NCBI lineage: Eukaryota > Metazoa > Chordata > Actinopteri > Anguilliformes > Synaphobranchidae > Synaphobranchus > Synaphobranchus kaupii. Next base: position 20,424,833 of record CM056396.1, read on the forward strand.
ACACACACATATATATACCTAACCACACACCCTCTCTGTCACTCACACACACACACACACACGCTTTCACTCACTCACACACACACCCTTTCCCTCCCTCTCACACACAGTCTCTCTCTCTCACACACACACACACACACACACACATACACCTAACCACACACACCCTCTCTGTCACTCACACACCCTCTTCCTCCATCACACACACACACACACACACACACACACACACGCTTTCACTCACTCACACACACACCCTCTCCCTCCCTCACAGTCTCTCTCTCTCTCTCACACACACACACACACACACACACACACACACACACACCCTCTCCCTCCCTTTCACACACACAACCTTTCTCTCTCTCACACACACACACACACCCTCTCCCTCTCTCTATCTCTCACACACACACACACACACACACACACACCCTCTCCCCCCTCTCTCTCACACACACACACACACACACACACTCTCCCTCTCTCTCTCCCTCTCACACACACACACACACACACACACACACACACTCTCCCTCTCTCTATCTCTCTCACACACACACACACACACACACACACACACACCCTCTCCCCCCTCTCTCTCACACACACACACACACACACACACACACACACACACACACACTCTCCCTCTCTCTCTCTCTCTCACACACACACACACACACACACACACACACACACACACACACTCTCCCTCTCTCTATCTCTCTCTCACACACACACACACACACACACACACACACACACCCTCCCCCCTCTCTCTCTCACACACACACACACACACACACACACACTCTCCCTCTCTCTCTCTCTCTCTCACACACACACACACACACACACTCTCCCTCTCTCCCTCTCTCTCTCACACACACACACACACACACACACACCCTCTCCCCCCTCTCTCTCACACACACACACACACACTCTCCCTCTCTCTCTCTCTCTCTCTCACACACACACACACACACACACACACACACTCTCCCTCTCTCCCTCTCTCTCTCACACACACACACACACACACACACACACCCTCTCCCCCCTCTCTCTCACACACACACACACACACTCTCCCTCTCTCTCTCTCTCTCTCACACACACACACACACACTCTCCCCCCTCTCTCTCTCTCTCTCACACACACTTCCTCACCCTGTGCTGTCACTCTGCAGGCCGTAGGCCTGGCTCTCCTTGCCAGCGCTGTCTGGATGGGGTGTGGTAAAGCTGCTGTCGGGCGTGTCCAGGAGGAGAGGGGCCAGGTGATTTGGGGGGTTGTAGGAGGTAAGCAGGGGCAGACTGGCCCGTCGTAGGGGGGGCGGGCTCAGCATCACAGGGGGGAGGTGCTCCATGGCTGACCCTGCCGAACCTGCGGCCATCAAGGCCTGCTGTCCCACTTCTACAGTTACACCTGGGACACAGACACACAGCTGTGAGATTACACACACACTCACACACACACACACACACACACACACACACAGCACACATACACACACATGCACTTGCACACATATGCACGCATGCGCACACAACACAAGGGGTATAATTTATGGGTACGGTTCTGCAGTTATGCCGTTATGTAGATTCAGTCACCCTTAAACGAACGTGGCTCAGCTGGGTGTTTAACAAAATGTGCAGTGGATGCAGCCAATTAAAATGCAGATTCGACTGAAATAATCAGTCAGCATCGGTTTTAATATCGTGCGTGGCATTACTATTGTACAAAAAGCATTCTCCGCTATAATTGATATTTTCTTCAGTTTAATCTTTCCAGTTTCTAGTCAATGAAGGCGAGTGATGGAAACTGAAGGTGTGAAATCCCTGTGAGTCATTGGGCATATACTGCATACTGCATATTGCAATGTTAAAAAATATACTGGGGTGATTTCATTAAGTTTTGTTAAGTCTCCATATTGTGCAAGAGTCAGTCGGGGAAAATGCTGCTTTTTAGTCTTGCTTTCAGAATGAAAGCGAAGCACAAAGGGCTGCGATTATGAGACGAGTCCAGATATATCCAGTCCAGCTGCGTACGCAACACGCAAACACAAACAGGCACAGCGCAGACCCCTAACAAGCCTCTCCTACAACACATAAACTACGCACAGAGGCCCTGAACTCCAACAAGCAAAACAAGTGCAGCCGGGGATGGATCGGCCAAGCCAAACCCCCCTGCGGTCCCCAAAGCCACCCGCAAAATTCATTTTAATTAACTATACGGATAAAGAACTGCGGGACTAATCCTTTAACGCTCTGGACTAGGTGAACAGTAGAATACCAAGTGGGCGAATTGAATACAAGTCCCAGCATGCATCTGAAACATTTATATAACCGTTACGTAAACCATTCAAAACCATTCACTAACCAGCAGTGAACATAACAGACGTTTATGAGTGTACGATACATTCTGCACTATACTGCAGATTTTACAGCCCATCTATGGTACACATACCTGTATAACCCACATCACGTAAATGTGGAAGGGGTACCAAAAATAAAAGGACTTTCTTGGCAACCCCTCCACCCGTTTCTGGGGATCAGCTTGTCTCTGACTAAAGATGCCCATTATCCCGTTTTTAACTTTTTAACTGCTTTTTTTCCAGGCAAAACTATGATTTAGCGACCAGCTGGGGACAATTTTGCGGTAGCGTCACGCCACCGCTGCAGTCTCTGGTGCATGGTTTAGTACACCGCTCGGCAGTGGTGGGAAGCGAGGAGGGGGGGTGTGTGCTCACGTTCAGCCCTAAATGGGCCCTGGTGGTGGGGCGTTTTAAAGCCCAGTTAAGTGAACAGAAACACACAGGTGAAATACAAAGCCTGCTGCCAGTATAGTGGCCTCGTTCTTAAAACAGGGGAGGATTTCCATCTCCAAGTGGCAGAGATGCTTCAGGTCTTTGTTGCCAGTGCACACACTAAATTACACGGCTGGTTCAAATATTAGCTTAAAGGAACAGAGCGCTGCTATAAGACCAGTAGTGAGACATAGATAATCAACCGCAAATCAAGAGACAAATAGAGTCGCGAAGACAAGGGCAAGAACAAAATATTTTCTCAATCCATAGAGTCAAGATAGTGACTAAACCTAGAGTCAAGTAAAATAATCTCCCTCCATCTCTGTCGGTCTCTTTCTCTCTTGACCAATGAGAGGTCATCTTGAGGAATCTCATCCAGGGGGTGCAATTGAGCTGCAAAAATCCAGTGTTATCAACCCCTGTGACGTGACCAACGGTAGTGTGAGAAGAGTGAAACTCAGATTGGGGCAGCCATGTTTTATCATTGACTCGGTCAAACCGATCACTGCGGTTTTGCAATGGAGAGGACAGTCTTTAAGCTGGCTGAACACAAGATGGATACCGAGAGTGCGTGGTTCCTCAGCCAATGGCTGCGCTTCCTGAAGCCGGGCCCTATGGGAAGGGAAGTGTCCTCAGGGAGAATCTCCTTCTCCTCATAATGAGCGACACCTCCTCAGGGCAAGCGAAAGCCGGCCTGATTGCCTGCGTGACGGAGCTCACTGAGCACGCTCGGTCCACAGAGCGCTGTCAGTCATCCTTCTGTGACAGCTGTCAGGCGGCGCACGCTCGGGAGAATTACGATAATCACTTTGATGGCGCCATCAACTCGTTTAACAACTGCGCGCGTTGCAAAGTCTCAAAGGAGTGATATATCACAGCGTCTGATGGCATTAGCAACTGTCCCCATTTGCTCCGTTTCGATGATTGGAGAGAGAGAATTACTGCATTTGCTACCTTAAATGTCATACTTTTTTTTTTTATCTTCACAGTATGAAATTGTACCATGTATCATGTATCAACTGTAGCTGAGTGGGGAAGAGCGCCCTCTGCTGGTGTGTGCAGTTACCAGAGGGGCTGGGACAGTTTGGCAGGATGGTGTTATAGGGGGGCAGGGCCTGGCTGGTTTGGGGGGTGAGACGAGAAGCCTGCAATGACGGAAGACTCCCCCTGTGAAGAGACAAAGATAGAAGGAGGAAGAGAGAGAAAGAATATTGGGCAGAGAAAGAGAGAGAAAACAAGTTAAGGCATGAAAAATTTAGCACAGATTTAATGCTCTTTCACTTTTGAGCACTTTTAAATGTACGTTTTTCTACCTATTTAAATTGCACAAAGGGTCAGGCAATGAGCACTGGAAAATTCCAATGCAGCTTTTTCATTTACTTGCACACAATTTTGGAGAAGAGCTTTTTGAAGACCAGCTTTGTCTTCATTAAAATGTGCTGCCTGGCGGTCGTACGTGCCCGGCAAAACAGAGGAAACGGACCAGACAGATGCAGCAAACGAGCCGAAAAAATAATACACACAACAAATGATACCACAGTATCCACAGGGTTAAATACAAACACGGGCATGTAAACACACACACACACACACACACACACACACACACACACACACACACACACACACACAGGCATGTACACACACACACACAGGCATGGATACAAACGCACACTCATGCACTTATTCACATATACAAAATCAGACATGTGTAAACAGACACACATACACACACACATTGAGGCCCGCAAGCCTCGGCGGAATGAAGAATTAAGGTGCCTTAGCAGAACACTGTGTACAAGACGCAGGATAAAATCCCAGAATAAATCCAGAAATAGAGGAGGAAGGAAGGAATAAAAGACGGAGGGATTCTGTAGGAGGAAAAGAGAACTGAGTGGGAAATCTTGGCCAGGCCAACATCCGTGGATAAGTGCAACATGACATTATGGAGCAACTTGAGCAAAGCGAAACCAGTTAAAATGGCAACCGTTCAAGCACTAAGAGTGGAGGCAGTAACAGTCGATTCCAAAATGGATGGTAAACTTCAGAAAACAAAATGGATCCCAAAGTCGTAAATGGCACCTTTGGGAGGTTTGCCTAGAGCAAAGTTACATGTCACAGAGTACAAAAAAACAGTGCGGAGATTAAAAGATGCAAAAATGCACAAGAACGGATAATTAATGGGGAAGGTGGGAGTGATTTCAGCAAGCAGGTGTGCTTAGCCAGCCCAACAATTATTTTCATAAAGAACAATCTGGCTTGCTGGCCAAAAACACTTGCAATAATATGTTATTCAACTCCCAAGTTCGGTCTGAATTCACTAATGGGGCAGGGCGTGCCTGGAACAAAAAAAGGTGTGGGGTCAGAGGTCAGATATTCACATCTGTTCAGCCGCTTCAGGCGTACGCTGAGGTAAAACGGGATGGCCAAACACCAATGGGCGAGGAGGTGAACTGATGAGTACACAGATTCAGAAGTAAGCAGAGATTCAACAGCTGGCGGGGGGTGCATTGTCTTTCCTGACGGACAGAAGCGGGACGTCCTGGGCGACCGAGGACCTGGAAATTAACCCCGGTGAGCCATAACTGGCAGAAGTTTAATTCGAGCCCCTGAAAATCCATCACCTTTTCCTGGGCCAACGATTTGTCTGTCGGCAAACCCCTCCCTAATTTACTGTGTCTCACCTTGCCTGGGGGGCAGAGAGCTGCAGGTGGCCACGCCCCTCCTGGCTCTGTCTCCTCTCCTGCCTCCCACTCGTCTTCTCCACCTTACGCCACTTTGCTCTCCGATTCTGGAACCACACCTGATATGGGAGGGGGAGGGGAGGGGAGGGGAGGGGGGGTGCACGGTGTGCACGGTAGTGCCGCAACATAAAAGAGGAGGAGAAACAAAGGGAAAATGTATAAATATAGAATGGGAGAGTCATTGTCAGAAAGAGCCTTCCGGCAAAAACGGGAAATATAAAAAGGGAGGATGAGGAGAGAGGAGGAATGACAGAAAGGAGACACGAGCAAAGAACAGGAGAACAGGGGAAAGGAGGAGAAGAAATCATCGTGTGAGAGGAGAGGAGAACAGACCATGAGAGTGAAGAAGGAATAAAAAATTCCGAAGACACTAACCATGATCCTCTGGGGCGTGACGCCAATGGCGACAGCTATCTCTTTCCGCTTGTCGCTGTCTGGGTAGTGATCATCCTGAAACAGGCGCTCCAGCTCCTCCAGCTGATCTGAAGGGCAGGTAACAGAGACGCAAGACTGACGGGGTGACACACCTTCCCCCACACCCCCATGCACAGGAACACGGGCACACACAACACACACACACACACATACACACACACACACACACACACACACACACACACACACACACACACACAACACTACTGACGTCTGGTCCCGGTGCTTCCTTTTTTTAAATCACATAATGTGAAAAACACACCAGAGCATTTGTGGGTGTGAGCGCTGGCATGATTAAGTAATCCTATCCAGAGTCTACCCTTACATTATCTCATTAAGGCCTGCTCCTTAGAAACAGCACAGCCCTTTTTCAGACACAATGGAATAATCAGTCACCCTAAAACACCGGCTGCTCTGAACGGCGACCCTATGATTTACCGCCCCCATGAAGGGTGGGCGTAATGGCAGCTCAACCGCACCGAGCTTACTAATTATTTTCAGGAGGCTCGAGACGAGTTACCAGTGGTGTACAGGGTGCGCATCTTCTTCTTGGGTTTTGGGGGCATGAGGGCAGGGTCTGCGGGGTCCTCCAGCCTCAGGGCATCGTTGCCCGCGGGGTGCTGCAGGAAGGTGCCCTGCCCGCGGGCGGTGTAGCGCGTATAACGCCGCGTGGTGTACACCTGAGTGAACTTCACCTGCAGGGGCTGGAAGTCCCCCAGGTTGACCACCTTGGCCGGCGGCTTCTCGGGGGCGTGGGGCTCCGTGGACGGCGGGGGGCGGGGCTTCGGGCGTAGGGCTGCCGCTGTGGGGCCTCTTTTGCGGTCGCGGCTGCTGAATCCGCAGGGGGAGGGAGCCGTCCGCGGTCTGGTCCGCCTCGGGCGGGGCGGGGTTGAAGTAGTCCTCCTGTCCGCACGCCGCCAGCAGCCCGAGGGAGCAGACCGACTCCGCCCGCGCCGCGCCCGGCTCCTCCTCGTCTTGCAAGGAGAAGAATGACGGCGAACTCCCTCCGCGGAGGTCCTGACCTCCTCCCTTTCTCCCGTCGGTTGCTGCCCCCTCTGGTACGGCCACCTGCAGCTCCTGCTCCACCACCTTCTCCTCCATCTCTTCATCGTGTTCCTGCACTCTTTTCTCACACTCTCTCTCTTCCTGCACTCCTTTTATGTCCTCTTTCTGACCCTTCGCTGTATCCACGAAGTACGGCTGCTCTTCCTCTTCCCCGTCATCCTCCTCACAGAGCAGGCTGGTACTGTCTGTGAAACACACAAACAAACCAGCGCACAGAGTTTTACACATACTCATACTCACACGGGAGCAGAAGTAGAAAATCCAGGTCCAGAAAGTAAAAGTCCACCCCAGTATTTTGTTCCAATCACCTGCTTATTGGCCGATTGGCACATTTGCTTCAGCCAGGAGGTGGAACTAATTAGTGAAATCAGCTGGGTAAGTTCATGGGTGGGAGAAACACATGGCTGGACTTTTACTTTCTGACCCCTGGACATTACACCACTGCACAACTGGTTCAACAAAAACTAACACAAAAAGATATACGCATGCATGTAGTTACACACAGCTACATAGGTACACAGATATACAGTTAGGCAGAAGAAGTTACAGAGTAAATTTGACACATTGTATTCACAGAAACACACACACACACACACACACACACACACACACACACACACACACACACACACACACACACACACACACACACACACACACACACACACACACACACACACACACACACACACACACACACACAGCAAGATAGTGTAAACCATGGATATTCAAATCTGGATCTTCTTTCTCCCAGGCAATTAACTGAACAATTAGTGCTACTGATTGGCCAGACTGTCTTCACACCTGACTCCCAGATAAAGGGAGTGTGGAAAACCAGCAGTTCTCAACCCTCGAGGACCATGATTTGAGTAACAGTAAACCATGCATATGTGGTAGGCTTTAAATATAGCAGTGAATAAGCGGGGGAAGCTCTGTGCTGTTTTACTGTTCAGCTTGGAGGTAAAGTGCACATCCCACACAAGCCTAAATCTCAACCTTTTCACTGATTCATGATGGCTTTCCTGAGCGCAGATACATTTTTTTTCTCATTTGCTGAATATATTTAATGCATTTATGCAGTGCCGGCCTGTCCTATATGCACAATACGCACAGGGCCCCGCCTGCCACGAAAGGACCCCTTCTTAGCCTATAACCACTGTTTGAAATAGTCCCACCCCTGCCCCCCCCTCCCCAGTCTGTGATTGCAATTTGGGGGGACCAAACACATTTTTGATTAGGACCCCCATAAGCTCAGGGGCACCGCTGCATTTTGTGATATGTGGAATCTTGTATCTGAAAACTTGTGTAAAGGTTGGTCCTGGTCCTGAAGAGCCATGCAGTCAACTGGTTTTTGTTGCTACTTGATGCTTAACTGATAACTTAGCTCACCTCACCTGTTTATTTGGCTCTGAATTGGTTGCTGACTAAGGTGAAAACCAAAATCACTGGAAAGTATAGCTCTCCAGAACCAGGGTTGTAGACATTATGTTAAAATGTGTTCCTTTTCAATATTAATCTAAAACCAGCACTGGGGGGGTCAGATTCCTGCAGGTTTTTTGTTGTTGTTTTTTTTGCTGAAAACAGTGAAAGTTGCTGTTCATTTCACAGCTTGTTTAAACCTGAAACACCAGCCCATCTGACCTCCTATTAACGTGTGCCACTCACACCCTGATCTTCCATTTGACACTGGTTGTAATTAGTTAATTGTTTGGGAACCTGTGTAGTCTGTTGTTTCTTAGCGCCAAGCAGCTGCCACAAGACCTGGGGAGAAGGGACACCACTGACATTTCCGCACTGGCCAGAAAATGATCATGATGAAACCTTTAGGCTCTTCATACAGGCCACAAATACGGAGCATAGACTGTATAAAAATAGATACGGAGCCGTTTAATACAATTTATGTGTCACATGACTCACCTTGGGAATTAACGCAGCCTAATGAACTGGACTGGTGCTAGCTATTGGTACGTTGTCACAAGTCAAAAAAAAATTCAAAGGTAATTTGCTTCACTTTACCGAAAATGGTCTCCCCGTTTAAAAAGCTGTCGAAAATGCAGCGGAACAATAAACTCAGAAAAATAAGTGTTTTAGTCGACTATTATAATCTACACATTCATAAGAGCTCATTAAGGAATTTCATTCGCCTATATAAGTGTCCCCGGTCTATGGTTGTATAAAAGATCCATTCAAATGTAATTTTAAGTTAATCTACCGAGATAGGCCTAATGCAATTATTGTTTACGATAAAGCAATAATACAATTACATGACATCCATTGATATGAAACAACTGAATTTCCTTACCAAAATCATTCACTGATTCGTGGTCGTCTTCCATTTCGAATTACCTGCAAACAGACCTACACGCTAACTATCAATAACAATTAAAACACCTGAATTTTGGGAGAATCCACACAATTGAACGGGGGAGTAGGATAACCCTGTTCCATCCGAATATGTCGCTTTAAAACTTGTTTCGAAAAATGAACGAGAACCCAAACAATGTAAATGATTCAGATTACTAAAGATACCCCCTCGCACGTAAGTGGTTCCGTCCAATTAATTTGAACCCTAATCAGCTGACTGGTCAGCCTGTTGCTCAAGAAACCTCGCTACTCTGTGCTTACCATTTCACCCCATAATGTGAATTTGTATTGTTGTTTCAGGTAGGCTACTAGACAAGTCAAGTTTATTTGTATAGCACATATTCATACAACTGAATGCAATTCAAAGTGCTTCACAGAATAATGAAAAAAGAAAGATTGATTTGTCAGTATATTAAAACTGTATAACTCATTAAAAAGTAGTAAAAACTTATGGAAACTTGTCCCTTCTTGCACCCTCTGCAAGTTCCAGAAAAGATTAAGAGCCAACAAAAGAAACACTTTAAAATAGTTTTTTTTTTAAAAACGATAAAAGAAAGGATAAAGCAGTTTAACATCTATTTTAAAAAATAAAAAAAAACATAAAAAAATAAAAATAATAATAAAAGAAGAATAAAAAGTGCAGATAAAAGTGCATTGTTTGGGAACCTGTACTCGGCCTGTAGCTACACCGTTGACAGGAATGTACCCAGTATAACTACAATTAACGCCTTTAAAACGGTTCAGTTATTCACACTGACCGTAGGCTATTTAGCGTAGCCACATGAACACAACAAATTTCCAAAACATAATGTGTATAACAATTCATAATAATTGTTTGTACACATTACATTTAGGACATTTGTGTAAATGTAAGGGCACCCTATGCAGTCTACATCCAATCCACCCCCCCCTAACAAGAATAATAGTCACAGCCCCTTAAAAAAATTAATGAGACTTAGCCTACTTACTGCTTTGTGCACCACAAATGAAATTAGCCACCACCAATTGGATTATTTTCACTTGGGCAAATGTAGAGTTTATCATACAAGGGGTTTGTGCCTTGGCCAACTTTCCTGCCCAAAGGCTAGAGAATAACCTCAGGGTGACATAGCTACCTCTATGCATGTGAATTTTTTGCAATAATTTTCTATTCACACCACATGTAGGCCTAGATAATGTAAAGGAGTGAAAACTACTTACTGTCTGACTACAACAATTAAATATGTGTGTGTTTCAATTATGGTCATTAGTAATATAGGTGATAATATATAACTAAAATAATGACCCTATTCATACTAAAGCTTCAACTCTTGAACCTCACTCGGGGGAAATGGTAAACATTTTAAGTGATCCTGGGACATGTCCTTTCGATCACACACGCACACACACACACATATATATATATATATATATATTATGTAGCACTTAATTATTAATTATTACGCATTTACATGCAAAGGAGAGGGATAGCAAGGTGGCAGAGAAAGAGAGAGAGAGAGAGATAGAGAGAGAGAGATACCAGGTGACAGAGACAGAAAAGGAGGGAGAAGAGAGTAGGTGATGCGCCAGCCATGAGGGAAACGACAAAAAAGGAAATGGAAGGAGAAGAGAAAGATGGAGAAGGGGTGGTGAATCAGTACAGAGAGAGAGAGGGAGAGAGGGAGCAGGGGGAAATGGATAGCGTGAGGGAGTAAGATGGAAAGACTGGGCGCTCCATGTTGTGAAGAGAGGGAGAACGGAGAGGGGCGAGGGGAAGCAGGGAAAGCTCCCCACATAGCCGGGCTCTAATTATAACTCCCAGCCGTGAAAACAAGCAATTAAATTTCAGAATGAATTTCCTTCAGCGACTGCAGCCTCACACGGGTGAGGAAGATGACGTCAACCCCCCCCCCACCCCTCACCCCCCCTCTCTGGAGAGACAGCCACCAATCTGTGTGTGCGTGACGTGGGAACGAGGAGCGCAAGCTGCAGAGAGAGTGCCTCAGCCCCCGCCCGCTTCCCATTTTGTTTTTTTTAGGTGTTCACCCCCTCCCCACTGCCAACAGAAAATTTAATGACACTTTTAAGGCTCCGTAGCCGTAGGAGGACTGTTTTTACCTTTTCTACACGTGCACTAATTAGTGACATAGTACACATAAACAATGTTCCTAGTCATAATTACCATTTATGCTGGACTGGACTCTAACCATTCGTTTTGGCAGTTATTTGTAAATTTAAACTAGTGTCATGTTTTTTTTTTGTTATTATTATTATCTTAAGTTAAATAGTGTCTTTTTGTGTGCTTTGCTGATTCTGGGCCAAGCTAATTTTCCCCTTTGAGATTTGTGAAGCTCTTTTCGGAAATACAACACAAAAACAACATCTATAATACTCTTCCGGCCGCATTCCACATTGACGTCCACAGGGGGATTGTTTACAGCGGCGTATAAACACAGTATTTGGCACTAAGTGTGCAGTTTTTCAACTGTTTTTTTTGCCTCTTGCTGCCCTCAAATTATGTAGCCAGCTCCACGAGGTTATAGCCTTTTTAACTGGCTTGAGCCGGATGGAAAGCTTATTTCACATATGCACAGCATCCATCAGCAGCCTTTGCATGAGTAATTTTTCCAAAGGGAAATCTTGCTTGCTCTTTCCTCAGCTTGGCCCCTTCAGTACAAGCTATGGTGATGCAGTTACCCACAGCGCAAACCTTTTTAAGGTTTATTAGAAGGTATGTATGAATGTCAACATTGGAGCTTAAATCGTACAGCATATCCAAGCTAATATGTTAGGGTGTGGGATTTGACGGAAAGCAGTTAATGGCGACTGAGTAAGTAGAATGGTTATTGTGAGGTGCATTGGTACCTTGCTGTGGATCTGGATTATGCAGTTTTCTGTGATATTTGGGTTTGAGAAACAGGTCAAAGGTTAATTATTGCTTTCAGTGGGTGGGTAATTTAAGAAGAATTAGTACTCTGGAGAAGCATAGATGTCTGAGCAGAAGTTCTGATAGAAATTCTAACCAACAGTCGATTTAAAACAAATGAATAATGCATAAAATCTAGCTGCTGCAACACTGCAAAAACCCAAAAGCACCGACGGCGTTTTGGAAAGTGACAAGAGTGTTACATGTTGGCTGGGTAGTGGAGTCTCTCAGCATCACACTTTGGCAAATGCTCCACTCATCTCCTTGGTAACCACAATCTCCATCTGCCCGGAGGGAGGCACAGGTTTCCTGGTTACCGTCTCCCTGACTCTCTGATTCGTGAATCAAAATCCTCGTTGACTGGTCACGGTGTCCCGGCAACTCTTAATTCTGCACACAGAACACATTCCCGGGGTTCCGAGCTCCTTACCGTTTCCAAAGAGACCAACCAAAAATATCCAGCGAGGTGTTCAGTGAAGTGTCTTTACCACACCTTGCCAGCAGAGGGCACTGGCTAACAAAACCCCACCCCTGCCACAGTATGAAGGCACAATGATAAAACAATTATAGAATACTTAATTGCGCCGTTGGTTCAGATGTTAAGCACAACGCCGCTCGAGTTCTCCAGCAAAATGTCTCCGGAATTCCCCTCAACGTCAGAAAAAACGGAAAATGTTCAGGTCAACCGGAGATACTGTAGTGATAATGTGTGTGTGTGTGTGTGTGCATGTGAGCGGGGATAAGTGAGTGTATTCGTGCAGGCTTATCAGCACAGCAGCCTTCCACCTGTTCTTACAATCCCTGCCCACTCCTTTGCCTGCTTCCTGATTGCTTTTCCTTCTGCTCCCTCAAAATTCCCACAAACCTCGGCTGTGTCCGAATCAGAGCCCCATCAACTGCGTCCTGTGTGCTAGCACACTGCGTACTGCTTACTGCATACTAGTACGCCACATGCAGTATGCAAAAAATATCCTCCATACTATTATCAGCGAAAACCCGGATCATCCAGGGATTGTAAGTATACTACATTTAGAGAAAATTTTGCCTACTTAACTTTCTCATCCAGTGTACTCAACTAGCATACTCAATAGCATAGAAGGGCGTTGATTCGGACACAGCCCTCCAGTTCCCGTCCCACAAAATCCAATCCAATAAGATGGCAGCAAACACAGTGGTACCCAATCAGGCCTTTTATTTAGAACAGAGTGGCAGATTAGTGACAGGACTCACCCGCTGAGGACCGGCAGAGTCCTCACAGACAAGCAAAACATTAAAACAATAAACTCAGATTTTTTAAAATGTGAATGTATAAAAACACAATGGGCAAATAGAAAGAACATTTCGCCTTTTCCGGTCTCAGCGAAGCCTTGTTTGGGGCGTGGCACGGAGACGGAAATCTCTCTCCTCTCATTTGGCTATATTCAGGCTTACATGGGTACAAACACCTATGTTTTTAACATCACCTTAGAAAAGACAGCAAACATATAGAGAAGTTCATTCGCAAAAAAACCCCAAAACAAAACAAGAAAAAAAAAAAAAAAAAACATCATTCATACATCTGCGAATGTATATAAATCGATCCTTTTCATATCTAAAGTGTGAGTGACTTTGACAAAGTTCTGTATAGAGTAGAGACCTCCGATTACAAACAGTAATCCACTGCGAGAGTGTGCGAACGCTGTAAAAAACACTCCACAGTGAGGTGTAGCTCTAGTCTCGAGTGACACTCATGACAGGTGAAGTCTACAGGTGCAGTGTACATTTACACAGGTGAGTCTACGGGCAGGTGGAGGTGGGCACTCACACAGGTGAGTCTATGGGCAGGTGGAGGTGACACAAGTGATTCTAAAGGACAGGTAAGGTGTAGATGCAGGTGTGAAACTCAGACGCAGAGGACAGGTAAAGTGTAGATGAACAGGTATGAGAGATGTGGGGGGGGTTGGGTGCGACAACCTGACAATGGAAGAGCATCAGATCTGCTGGACCAGGTAAGCACACCTGCGCCAGATACATTCCACTCAGGTGATGACCCCTCATCTACACTTGCACACTACACACACACACACACACACGCGCACACACACAAGGGACAGATACATATACCTGTAATAACAGGTAGGTCCCTGTACCATGTCTTCAGAGAAAGAGACACACGCTAACTCTCCATCTCCCATTCTCCATCTCTCTCACACACACGCACACACGCGCACACACATGCACGCACACACACACAGATTTAACATGACTCACACTTGCATTTGCCTACAGTACTAAGTATAAGATATATAAGCTACAAGTACACCTGTACTGTTATGGTTATTGTTACAATCTTTAAAATAGAAAAAAAAAAAGTTACTCCCAACCACCCCCCTGAGCTTTCGCTGTCCAAATACTACCCAAATGTTGCCCAAACGTTATCCAAACACTGCGCTAACGCTGGCGGAGCACTGGGCTAGTATCGGGGAAGAAGCCAACCAGTAAGGTGACAGGAATTCAGGTCTTAAAACCAGCAAGACACCCCAAAACAATAAGATCTTGTGCTTTTACACAACAATGAAAAAATAACAATAAAACACTGAGATGGAGATATGTTATTATTCCATATCTCTCTCAGCCATGATAGTGATTGGGGTGGTGGTGAGGATGATGATGACGAGGATGAGGATGATGGTGCTCTCTCTTCAGTGTGTATGCCTGTGATATGCATGCGTCTCTGTGTGTCTGTTAGGGAGAGGAGGAGTTGTGCCCCTCCCACCTGAGACGCACGATCGAAAGATGGGTAGATTTGTGAAAAAAAAAAAAAAAAGAATACAAAGGAAATTAAGATATTTACATCAATAAAACTTTACTGAACAGCTATATAAATGTCCTCCTGTTATATTATACTTTGTTTCCTTCATGTAGTATTGATATATTATTGATCGTTATTACTACTATTGATCACGTGTATCACTGATCTTTTTTTTAATTTTTTTTTTTACACATGTATTTTTTTACAGCACAGAAATGGTGACTGGACTCTGGCACTATGTGGACAGAGGGGGGGGATCCCGACTTAGCAAACGTTCTGGCAACCTCAAACGTTCTGTTCTGGCAACCTCACAAGAACAACATTGGAGCACTTGGCTCAGCCCAAGCTCACGTCTCAGCTGGATCCCCAAATAGGAGGGATTTGCAGAAGCACAACAGACCCACTTCCTGTTAAAGACTCCCCCCTCCAAAAAAAAAAATAAAAAAAAAAAAAGAACTCAGTACAAGAAAGAGGAATTCTGGTACTAGCTGTGGTGAGGCAGGATGCTTACTAGCCATGTGTCAGACCCGTTCCATTCAGCCGGCTTTACACACGCCTGTGTGACAAATACCCGCCCAGCTGAAATAACTATGCAGACAGGAGCGCTGCTTCTCACGCACATAAACATGTTATGTGATGTGGAATGCCTGCTGCTGACCGGAAACGCCCGCTGCGTTCAATTTCTCAGCCTTTCCGTGCGCATACATTGACTCAGACACGGCCGTCATGCGGTGCGTGGTTAGGCGCGCCGTGGGGCCGGTCTGGGAGTCTCACGTGAGGGGCCCGACCGTACGGCCTGCACCCGCGCAGGTACAGGGATCAGGGGGTCAGGGGTCAAACAAGCAGGGCGGACAGCGGGAGGTAGCTCACAGGTGTGTGTGTGTGGGGAGGGGGGGAGGAGGGAAGGGATTGGGGCTCTGCGGGGCAGCCAGCTTGCAGGTTACTTAATCTCTGGGCCACAGGGGGCGTGCTTGCGGTCAGACAGTCCCGTCTTCCCTCACCCCAAACCCTTGACACACAAGCACCTGGTATACTGAGCTTTTACAACTCCCCTGAGTGTGTGTGTGTGAGAGAGAGAGAGAGAGAGAGATACTGAGAGAGAACTAGAGAGAGAGAGAGAATGAGAGAGAGAGAGAGAAAGAGGGAATGAGAGAGAGAGGGAAAGAGAGAAAGAGAGAGAGAGGAATGTATAGAGAGTGCTCGTGGGGGAGAGAGGGAGCCAGTGCGCAGGTGTAGTGGCACAAACAGACACACACAGAGCCTGTTCCATCACCGCAGCGACCACGTCACCGTAGCGACCACGTCATAGCACCGGGGGGACTGATAGACACTGCGCGGAGACTCCAGCGTCCGTGTCTGTGCGACCGCTCATACGCCCACCACACAGAACGAGGGACGACACAGCAACAGATGGAACAAGAGTCTTCCCACTTCTGTTATACCGTCTCTCCTCTCCTCCTCTCTCTGCCCTGGTTTTCTTTCCCTCTCTTGTCCTCCTCCGTTTATCTCTCTGCCTCCACCCCTCCCCCCTTCTCTCTGTGCTATCGGAAACATCACCAGTTCCATGAAGTAAAAACAACAGCATTGTGCTGGGACCAGAATTAAAGAGCTAGTGTTGCTTTTTGTGTACATCTTAATTTTTACATTTTTTTTTTTTTTTTTACAAAATAATCATTTAATTATATCATATAACAATAACTATTATAATATTAAGAACAACAATTATCTAAAAAAAAAAAAATATTTTTTTTTTTGTGTATGCGTTTGAATTGACTTTTTTTTTTTCCTTTCTTACTTTAAATTTTTTTCTTCCCGTTTCTCCTTTTCAGTTGAGAAGAAACCTCAGAGTTTGTGGAGAGATACTGTAGGCACTCTCGGGGGTGGTGGTGGTGTTGGGGGGGAGGCGGCAAAAAGAGGACAGAAACTCAGAAGATGAGACGAGAAGCGAATAGGAGAAGAAGAGATTAGGAGAGGAGGTGGAGGCGGAGCGTTAGGGTAGATGGAGGCGGGACTGGGGGAGGAAGGGGGCGGGGCTGTCAGCGTTATGCATAGAACTCCTCCTGCTTGTCTGGTTTCTGGTAGGTGACGGTGGCCTGTTTGGGTTCCTCCAGGGTGTAGCTCCCCTCGTCCTTCTTCTTCATGCGGTAAACCAGGAGCATGACCAGGAACGCGGCAAAGAGGGCCCCCACCACGCCGCCCACTATCACCGCTGTGCAGAGAGAGAGAGGGAGGGAGGGAGGGAGGGAGAGAGCGAGAGAGGGAGGGAGGGAGAGAGAGAGACCAGTTACAGGCTATGCAACTGCAATACACGCTACGTGCAACACTGTTTTCTGGAAAAAGTGTTTAAACCTGCTGTGTGGTGTAGAGATATGTACTGTGGCAGAGTTAAAAAACAAACAAAAAAAATGACACCACACAATGCATTCAACTACAAACTGCTCTCTCCACACCACAAACTACAGTTGTCCTGACAGTCGAGCAGTAGAAAGAACTGCTGAAAGCACACACACACACACACACACACACACACACACACACACACACACACACACACACACACACACACACACACACACACAAATATAGACATACACGGATTTATATTGACACATAAACACAGATATAAACAAGTACACACAAGCAGAATAAGCAACACAAAGACATAAACTAACATAAACACACACACCCAGCAGAAACGCACCGTTCTGCCTGGGGGGGGGGGGGGGGGGGGGCAACGACTACCCTGGGACTGCCTAGCTTACGCTCTATTACTATGCTCCATATTTTCTAACCTATCACACGCTAGCACCAGTCCTGTGCGTTACCTATAGCCAGGAAGTCTCCAAACACCACAGCTAGGAGCCCTCCAGACAGAACAGCTGGAGGAGAGACAGCAGAGGAACGTCAGTCTGGACACACAGGAAGTGCAGGATGGGGGGAGGAAAGAGGGAGGGGGGGGGGAATAAAGGAAGGCAGCTGGGGATGGAGGGAGGAAGGAAGTGAAGGAAAGAAGGGAGAAAGACTCCTATGGGGGCTACATGTGCTGTTATATAAAGGCTACAGACAGTCCATGTTCTATGGCACTCGTCTCTGCTGTCTCTACAGCCTGCTAATATGGCATCACTACTGGTGGTGGCAGAAAGCCCATCATGCCTTGCTGCATGCTATACCTCCCCCAGCCAGAAAGACAGACAGGCAGAGAGACAGAGATGCAGAGAAACAGACAGACAGACTGAAAGAAAGACAGATGGAAAGTGTAACTCGCAGCTGTACTTTCTGTATATCAGTATCTGTGTGTATAATATTTATATATTATACATATGTATACAATGTGCACATGTATGCATGTACGTATGTATATGAGTGTGTGTATAGGAATCAGTGTGTATGAGTGCGTGTATGTATATGGTGTGTTTGTGTGCATATATATACATTATGCGTGTGGGAGTGCATGTGTGTATTTGTGATGAGTGTACTTGTGTCGGGGTGAGAGTGTGTGTGAGTGTGTGTGCGTGTGCGTGTGTGCGCGCGTGTGCCAGTCTCACCTATAAGCACCTCCTTCCTCTCCAGAATGTTCTTCTGAGGCAGCTGAGCGGCAGAACTCCCCGTGTCCACCGTGTTGCCGATCAGATCTGGCTCCGCCCCCGTGTCCACCGCGCCCTTGCCCCCTCGCCCCACCTCATTGGCTGTGTTGTGACTGTCTTCCTCCCGGATTTCAAAATCTCCGCTGGGGCCGGCGCCGGCCACCTCGTTGAGCCCCTCTTCTGGAGCACGAGGCTGAGGGGGAAAGGAGAGACACAAACTTCTTTACAAAAGTTTCAGGAAGCCTGTCCTACTCCATCCTTCACCTGCCGATAAGAATCTACTGTAGTACAATGTGTGGATGTAGCAGATTAACCGTGTGCGTGTGGTGCAGTGTGCATGTCCTCGGTTAAATAATGCTAGCTGCTTTAGCTGCATTGACCTTGTTCTGCCTCCACCCCCCAGCCTCCCGATGCGTTTGTGAGATTATCACGTTTACACATCCTTTGCTTTGGAGATAAGGACTCCTTTTTTCTCCTTCTGATCTCGCGTCTTCCTGGGCTATTATCTGCATTGATTAAGATTTTTCCTTTTTCCCCCCCACAGATTTCACGTTTTATCCGACATTAAATGGGCTCTCACAACGGGGGGCATGCTATTCATGTCAGTGCGGCTCGTCGGTATTCAGCGGGCAGCAGTGACGGCCCCCCCCTGCTTCGGTGAGGAGAGATGCTTCACTGGTACCCGCTGGTGGTGGTGGTGAAGGTTGACTGGGCTCACCTGCACCGTGGAGGTCAACTGAAGACGTGTGCTGGTCTCCGTGGGCGTGGCCTGGCTGGGCGTGGTCTTCGGGGCGCGGGGCCACAGCGGGTCAGCACCGGGAGGCGCGGTCCTGGCTTTCGCAGGGGTGGTGGAGGCAGTCGTGGGGGTTGCTGTAGTAGAGGGCACTGGGGTAGCTGTGGTGGTGGTTGTTGGGACAGGTGTGGTGGAAGTGAGGACCTGCGTGGTGGACTCAACTCGGCTGGTGGGGACTGGTTCTGTTGGGCCCACAGGGATGAACACGTCCGCCTCCTCCTCTACTTCTTCTTCTGTGGTTGTGCTGAAGTCCTCCACGCTGCTAGTGGGCACTGAGCTCTGCGCTGGAGTAGTGGCAGAGCTGGTGGTTGCCATGGGGACCGCAGCAGGGGATCTCGGAGAGTCTGTGGCCAGCAGTACTCTCGTCCTGTCTCTCTCTCGTTCCCTCTCCCTATCCCTCTCTCTCTCCCGCTCTCTTTCCCTCTCTCTCTCCCGCTCTCTTTCCCTCTCCCTCTCTCTCTCCCTCTCTCTTTCCCTCTCCCTCTCTCTCTCCCTCTCGCGTTCTTTCTCCCTCTCCCGTTCCCTCTCCTTCTCCTTCTCCTGTTCCCTCTCTCTTTCTAGCTCTTTTTCCCTCTCTCTCTCGGTCTCTCTCTCTTTCCCACTCTCCCACTTTACTTCACTCTCCCCAGTCGGGCTCCACACGGGGGTGTTGCTGGGCTCGGCGGCGGGCGGAGCCGAGGGGGCGGGGGAGGTGGCCTGGGTTGTCGAAAGGGGGAGGGGCTCTTCCGTAGTGAAGGTCACGCCCACACCTGTAGGCCCCGCCACCATCTCCGGAACTACTGCGGAAGAGATAAACAGAAACGGAGGATTCAGAATGTGTTAATAAAACCTCCAACTCCAACTGAAGAAAAAGAAGAGGGGGAAAAAAAACCCTGCACCTGCATCTTTTACCGCAACATTTTGCTGCGCTGGGTTCCGTGTCACTCTGAATTAACTCCCCCCAGAAACTCTCAGGGCACAACTTAAACAGCAGGGGATGTGAACTAACCAGATGTCACCTCATCACAATCAAAGTGAAATGACTGCAGTGACACTCGCAGAGTTGCTCCGGCATACTCCAGCATTGGGGCCGGCTCCCTCCCTCCCTCCCACCCAACAAATTTTAATCAATAATTCAGCAGCGAGATGCAGAAGAACTGTTTCTCTCACAGTTGCACAGACGGAGATTCCGAGGTGCTCCAGAGGACCGGGTACTACTCGAAATCTCGGCATTCACTAGAATGCTTCACCTTTGCTAATTGCGCTGACGCTTCTTTTACGCGTGGCTGCCGTATGGTTGTTTGTGTCGAGTGCCACGCTTTGGCACGTAAACAAAGCCATGTAAATTTGCACTTGACTGAAAGTGAAAGTACGGGAAGAGGGAGAGGGAGAGACAGAGAGTGAGGGAGAGAGAGAGAGAGGGAAGCAGAGAAGGACTGAGGGGGGGAGGGAGAGGCAGACTGAGAGACAGGAAGAGAGAGGGAGAAGGCAAGAGATGCATGTTTTCAGATCCCTACACAGGCAGGCTGTATAAATACTGCCCACGGTGATAAATATATACATTTCCTTCTTCAGATCAGAAAGCCACAGGCGTCAGCCTAGCCGTTCCGCCGGCAAGGAGGGAAATGGCCAGATCAATATGAATGTGTTCAATCAAACAGCTCTGCTTTTACATGGAAACTGCAGGTGTAGCACAGCTACTTCTCCAGAGGGAAAAAAAAAGCAAACAAAATGGAAAACCTCAGGCCTAAAAGCCTACAAAAGCGCTAGGTCGGGCTTTGCCTGTCGTTCCCGACCGGGAATCTGCAGCGTCAGGGCGCAAAAGGCCTCGCCAGGCCGGGGTGGGTTTAAATCCGTTGGCTTTCCGTAGCTTTCCTGTCTCCTTACGTATTCCCGAGGTACCTACGAGCTGCCAGTTTTAGTCTCCGACCTGCGCTAGCTCTCCTGTTGCCCTGCGCTAGCTTGTAGCGTGGAGCAGAGCCCCAACCACGCAGGCGCACGCAGGGGAGGGGTGAAGGCGCTTCAAATGCGTAACTCAATCTGCGGGCGTGGCACAAAAACACCCCAAAAATGGCGACTCCAAAAAAAAACGGGAGAAAGCGGGGACGTGAAAAATGGAAAACCCAAAAACCACATGGGGAGGAAAAGGACAGAGAACATGGCTCCCTGAACCCTGGAAACCGTCTTTCCTCCCTTTTAATCCCTCACTCAGGCCCACCAGAGACCCGTAGGATTAATCGAGCTCCGTCTTTGCCGTAATCCCTCCTCTGGCTCCTGCCCTCCCCCCCCCGCTGCAGACCACAGGCAGGATCCTGGGCACCCCCATCGGGGGAGCGCCGCTAATTGGATTTTGGCCGGCTTCAGCCACTTAAGGAACTGCTGCGTCGTTGCGATGTCACCAATGCCGAGACGAGTGTCCCGAGACCGCCGACGAGATGGGTCTGCGAGCATTGTGCCTGTGGCATTTGCACAAACAACACGAAAATCAATTTAATATTCGCAGAGCTCCAGAGAGACCCATCACCATGGGAACCGTACCCCCCCCCCCCCCACCCTCCCCTCCCCACCGCCGCCTCCCCCTTGTTTGGCAAGACGTGGCATCAGTCACAGAGGAAGAGCGATCCTCCGCCTCTGCCGAAGCAGGATCCAGATCACACCGTCTCCGGGATCAGCCGGGACACTGGGAATTCTGTACGGGGCTCAGTACAGGAGCGCATTCCTGTGGGTTTGTACATCTGAGCTGCAGTTTGTAATCAGATTACAGTAAATAAGATCACATAATGAGAGGAATATGGGCGTGTGCTGTGCTACTGGCCAACTGTTTGTGTGACTGTGAGTGTGTGTGTGAGTGTATGTGCATGTGTATGTGTCTGTGTGAGTGTGCGTGTGCATCTGAGTGCATGCCTGTGTGTCTGTGTGTGTGTGTGTGCGTTAGAGTGTGTGTGTCAGTGTATGTGCATGTGTATGTGTCTGTGTGCGTGTGTCTGAGTGCATGCCTGTGTGTCTGTGTGTGTGTGTGTGTGTGTGTGTGTGCGTTAGAATGTGTGTGTCAGTGTATGTGCATGTGTATGTGTCTGTGTGCGTGTGTCTGAGTGCATGCGTGTGTGTCTGTGTGTGTGTGTGTGTGTGTGTGCGTTAGAGTGTGTGTGTCAGTGTATGTGCATGTGTATGTGTCTGTGTGCGTGTGTCTGAGTGCATGCGTGTGTGTGTGTGAGTGCATGCGTGTGCCTGTGTGTCTGTGACTGTGTGTGCGGGTGAGTGTTTGTGCATGTGTGTCTGTGTGAGTGTGTGCACACGTGTGTGTGCGTGTCTTCTCTCTTGCCTTCTTCTTAAAAGAGCTACACATTCATAATCAGAGAGAAGATTTCTGTAAAGCCATGACCAGATTCAGAGCTCAATTTTTACTAAGTGTTACATATTCTTCACAATCTCCACTGACAGTCTAAACTTGCGTCTGTCAGTCTTTAGAGGCTGTCACACAACACTCGGGCATGTCACCGTTTGTAGCACCTCATTTGACTCATAATAACTAGGACAGTTTTTGTCATAATGACAAAAAGAACAGTACATCTTACAAAACATGCCACTTTAACTTTCGTCTCTCCCTACTATCATTGAGCCCCTCTGAAATGACTCTGTGTTTGTGTGTGTGTGTGTGTGTGTGTGTGTGTGTGTGTGTGTGTGTGGTCCTCCTAAAAATGACATCCAGATATTTTTGGTATTTGGATATTTATGAATCCCATTGAGATTTAGGGCCAAACACAATATTTTGATATCCTTGGATTGCGGATTTCTGGCAGACGTTTGAAGGCATATTTCATGCATTCCGCCATTGCTTATTTCCACTTCTGCAAGGGTCAGCGGTGCCACAGATTCCTTTCCGCCATTAGTCTTCGCTTTGTCATTTTGTGGGGTTAAAACTACAATTAAAAATGTAAGGGTGCCTTTCTAGTGCAAACAGACGGAAGTACAGGGGGGGTTATAAACTCTTGACTTTTCAGTTAAATGAAATGCATGAACGGACAAACAGACTTACAGCCAGACCCAGAGCCTGAGAAGAGGTCCTCGTCATCGAAAAATTCATCGTTGCTCGACCCCTCCATGTCCAGTGGCCTCCTCTTCTCTAGGGAGGGAGTCCATCTTTGGCCCTGAGAGACAGATGGAGAGAGGGAGAGTGAAGAGTCAGAATTCACAACTGACTGCATTATCAATAGTTTTCACAAATATTGTTTTTCCATTTGCAGCTAACATGGAGATACTGCAGAAGACTTTAAAAAAGTTGTGTACGTTAAAATATTTAAATAAAAAGATATAAATACATGTACAGTGACCTCGAAACTATTCACACCCTCGAAAAAGAAGTGCCGTGTAAAATGAACAGTATGGTTAATGAGAAATATTGTTTGTTAAAAAGCGAGAAAAATTTTATACTAACACATTTGCACAGAAAAAGTTGTTTTAAAAAGCAGTATCTTTTTCCAAGTAGACAGGTGCCACAATTGTTCACACAATTATTCTCACGCCCGTTTTCAGCACTTTGCCGCACCCTCCCTGTTGCAAGGAGATAACACTACTGAGATTTTCTGAGAGTTTTCTATAGTGTTTTTTGTTTTGTTTTAATGATATTTATAGGGCTTTTTCAGCTTTATTGGACAGCACAGTGTAGAAAGGCAGGACAAATGGGGAGCGAGAGAGAGGGACATGTGACTAAACCGTGCGGCTGGATTCCACCCGCCAACGTCGCGGCTCTCAACGAGCATGTGGATAGTGCTCTACACGCTATGCCACCGAGACACCCACGATGTGTTCTATAGTGTTTTATGAGATTGGCGAACATATTGGAGAGGATCGTTGACCATTCCTTCAAACTGCATATCCTTCAGATACTTCGCTCTGTGCTTGTGGACTCTCCCCTTTGACTCAAACCACAAATATTCGATTGGATTCAAGTCTAGACTGAGATGGCCACTGCCTAAAACAGTGACTTTGTGGCCAGTTAAGCACACATTTCCACAATTTGAGGTATGCCTGGGAACACTGTCTTGCTGAAAGAACCATTTGTAGCCATGATTGAGCTTCCTGGTAGGGGGAATGCAGATTAAAACTAGAAGATGACACTGAGTGGAGTGCATACCTCCGCCAACACTATATGCAATTGTCAAGATATGCCAGTTCCACGTGTTGGATATTCACCAAAAGTGAATAATTCCTTCAAGTCAGGAGACGCACACATTTTCATAACTCAAATCTTGAAATGTTAAAATTTTAGCCACTCAAGCATTTTAGCTGGTTATTGCAACATCACATGGCCAATCAGCACTATTTGTTCAGTGGCCGGAAATGAGCTCTCCAACCCCCAACCCCTCCCATGCACTCCCATGAGCACGCGCACACACACACACACACACACACACAGTCATACGGTTGTGCAGCACTGGCGGATAGTTACTTGGTTGCGCCAGTAATGTAGGTTTAGCCTCTTATGTCTGCCGGTAGGCCCACAAGGTTTCATGGTGTTACGTGAATCAGTTCGGAAGTTATATGCCTTTTTGGGTGAAGTCACGCTCACTTTGGCCAATCGGTGTGAAAAATATATCAGTCCTTACTTGCCCCATGAGCAAGCTTTCCCCAAAATTTCATGCAAATCCGTTCATAGCTTTTGGAGATATCCTGCTAACAGACAGACAGAGAGATGGATTGACTCTGTTTGGGCACTAGAGTAAGATCAAGATCTAAAAGATTTTGTAAGACTAAAATGGAATGTTACACTGCAAAACCCCAAAATTCAGACATACCACCTTCAAAATATTCACACATGCAATAAATAATTGAAGTATCATGTTATTCGGTAAGCAGCTTCTTCATGCACAATATACCACACATCCTGTTCTCTTTAAGATGCATCTTTGAAAATCGCCAAAAGGGAGAAGAGTGTTTCAGCACAACCATAATCACCTGCTTTTTACTGGGTTTCCTAATCTGTTTATTTTTCATCTGAGACCTGGGGGAAACTGCCATGTAAATTAGCACATGAAAAGGAAAAAGGCCTTTGTGTTTGGGTGTGTGTGGGTGCGAGTGAACGCATGAGTGAATGTGTGTGTGTGTGTGTGTGTGTGTGTGTGTGTGTGTGTGTGTGTATATGCATGCTTGTGTGCATGTGACTGCGTGTATGTGTGTGTGTGCATGGGAGAGGGGTTGGGGGTTGATGAAACAAGTCCGTTACAATGTGCAGAGCCTCTGACATTTGTGAAGGCATGTTCTTCGACCCTTCAATCTTACCATTTCAAGTGGATTTCAAAACGGACAGTTCTTTTATTAACACAGTTCTTTGCTGTCAAATGCAACAGTTCTGATGACCAGCCAGGCCAAAAATCCTCTCTATTTATCAACTATCAACACAACTTTCTTAATATATTACCAAAATGGATATAACAATTAAGAGTTTTCTCACACTTCTTAGGGGGAATGCCACTTTAATGCAATTGAGCAAGGCTGCTAAAATGGATGACATCACAGCGAAACTGGACTGGACTGGACCCTCCATCCACCCCAGTGAAGACCAAGCTGTGGAGCCTCCACACACACCAGTGAGACGCCTGGACCCCTAAGACCTGGAGATCCCAAACCTTCCTGTTGTCACACTACTCCATGTATTTACACAGCTGAGGCCCTAATGCACCATGCCTGTGAGCCCTCAGCTGGACATTGGACATAACAGCAGTGTAGGGTCTGTGCCTTACTCCAGGGAAAACAGCTCAAGTCTCCCACATGGGATCTGATCCAGGAAGCTTCTGGTTAGAAGCCCTAACACCCATTGGTCCTAAACCCTGTTCCTGGAGATCTACCGTCCTGTAGGTTTTCACTCCAACTCCAATTTGGCACACCTCATTCTACTACAAGCAGCTCAACGAGATCTCTAGCTGTTGAGTGAGGGGTGCTGTGTTAGGGTTGGAGTGAAAATCTACCTGGGGGGTAGATCTCCAGGAACAGGACATGGAACCTCTGCTCTAACCTCTACCTTCCTCAGCAGCCTACAGGGGAATAGACTGCTGAAAAATATTACTAAATAAAAAAAATAAAAAAACAGCACTGAAGGCAGTGCACTGGATCTGACTCCATGAGGAACGGAGTGTGTGCGTGTGTGTGTGTGGGGGGGGGGGGGGGGGGGGGGTCACGGGATGTCACATGGAATAAATTAACTGCCAAGGAGCCATCAGGCGCAGAGATGTTCAGGGGGCGAAAAATCAATGAAACGGCGGGGAGTTCCTTGAGCTGCAAGAAGATGGACGGGGTCGGCCGCATGGCCAGAGGGGAGGAACACGTTTTGGCGGGTCGAAATCAAACAGACGGATAACACAAAAAAAACCCCGCGAAGCAGGGCTGTTTTCAGGATTATGGGCCGCCTCAACAGTATTTTATGTAACCGCAATAAAGAATTAAGTAACGTTGCAAAGACTGTTGTGCAGACGACTGTGCGCATGCACTGTAAGCACACAATGTCCCGATTCTGATTCTTAAGCAGTATGCACGTATTGAATGTTTAATTTGCACTTTGCGGAAAGGCTGAACTGAATGATGGTGATTGTAAAGTGGCTTTCAAGATGAGAACATGCGTGCGATGATCTGCGGTGGTGGTGGTGGGGGCAGTTTTACGATAAGGGGGGTTGCCATGGACATCCATGTAAATTGGCTGCCAGCAACACAGTACAGTTGGTTCATGAAATTCATGAAAAGGGAAGACATTCCATCCTGTCAGTGCTGTAAATTATTAAAAGGGGGCTTGAATGTAGATCAAGAGCAGAATTAAACACGGAATTGAAATAAACAGGGGACCCGCATTCCTTCCCCCTTTCAACTCCGCAAAAAAAATAAAAAATGCAGACAGAGTGACATTTCGCTTCCAGATCAGTAGCGCACAAAGACCGCACTGAGCATGCCCAGTGGTCTGGACTCCTGGCCCCTCGCGGTGATGTGAAAGAGGATGGTTATCAGACCGCTGTGCCACTGCCCCCCTCTCCTCTGCTTTCATCTCATGGCTAACATCCTGTCTGTGTCCCCACACCCCTCCCCCCGCCAACTTCTACTCTCCCTTCCCCCAACATCCTGCTGTAGCTGGCTGCTCTCCCACTGGGAACCCCCCAAACACACACACACACACACACACACGCGCATGCACACAGTCTCTCTCTCCTGCCCTGCATTCTGACACACAAGGAAAACCAATAAAATGGGAAAGGTATACGCCAAAATCAATTAACTTTCCTTCTCGCACACACAGCCACACTCATACACACACACAGACACACACACACACACTTGGGTATTAGCTCTCCTTCTTGCACAAACACACACACACACACACACACACCAAGAAACGCGCGTACAAACACACACAAAACACACAAACCAGGGTCTCACAAACGTGTGGAGAACTGCAAACGTAGATGCGCACAAAACACATTCGCTCATGCAAACCAAGAACGCACACACACCACGACATGCTGCCCCCCCACCCCCGCCTAAAAAATTTTTTTTTAAACAAACAAAAAACATTAAAACATTTGAGAATCTCTTTCCCCTCAGCTTTAGAGAGGAAAAAACCAGCGGAGGACTGGTGTAACCACAGTGAAAGGGGCCCTTTCTTCTGCAGTTTGGTCGGTGTCCAAGGTTGGACTTCATGCTGGAAAAGAACATATGAAGGCGTAATGAATGCTAGAATCCCTAAAAGCCCTGCTCTAACGACAGCATGCTATGCCCCTCCACACTTCACAAAATGGCAGCGTCCCTTCCAGCTCGGCCTTGGGCCGCGTCACACGGCACGGAGGCACAGAGGGAGTTCTCAGCTCCTAGGACTCCTACTGGAGGACCTGTGGCCACCCGCTTCAGAGGTTTATTTCTATGGTGTGTGTGCGCCTCTGATTTTTGAGGGACAGCTCTAGAGAACACAGCTCTACGCTTGTGATTTAACTTCCGTCTTGGTGGTGATGAGAATCGACCCCCGAGGCGTGCTCCCCCCGGATCGGGCTCCGCCGGATCGGACTCCACAGCGTGGACAACGGCCTGCATCTCTGTGGGATCCGGATCGGACTCCACGGCCTGCTTCTCTGTGGGTTTTCCCCTATCATGACAGTAACATTACTGGGGCTGTTTGTGGGTGTAATTTTCCGTGTGATGTGATTAAGGGATGGCGCTCATCATCGCTGTGTGTGTGCATGTGTGTGTGTGTGTGTGTGTGTGTGTGTGTGTGTGTGTGTGTGTGTGTGTACGCTCGTGTCTGCTGGCTTCGTTTGGCCATAGAGAAGCTTGCTATGGAAAATAAACGCATACATCACATAAATCCATAATAATTGCACTGGAACACAGCGTATGATATGTGTATGCGTGTGTGTGTCTGCAGTGCACTCATTTCTTCTGGCTTCTTTCGACCATAAATACCAATTTCTGTGCAAAACAAGTACATAAATACAAACCTTGGGTGAACATGCAAGCGTGTGTGTGTGTGTGTGTGTGTGTGCGTACGTACGTACGTACGCATATGAGAGACAAAGGCCATACAGACCTTAAGAAGCACGAGAAACAGAATTCCTACCGCATGCCTGAGGATGGTAGGCATGAGATCATTTCAGACACCAGCTCATAAGATGCCTGTCTGGATGCAATCATAAAAGGAAATCTAATTGTTCACCATGTCTCCCCAGTTTTCATTCCATGAGACTCCACTTTTTTCATTTAAAGGAGGACATTCCGCCCTCTTTTCATATTTTTGTGTTTTGCAGGGAGTATGCAGGGACCGTGGTGGGGGCCGGGGATCGAGCCCTGGGCCCCGCCCGCAGCAGGGCCACCGCATATGGGCCGAGAGTCGGTCGCCTAACGGTCTGCGGCCACACGTCTCCCCCGAATGTACACTTTTAAAACGTACCAAAGAAAGTGAAAGTGAAAGAAACATCTGAAAGTGCATTACAGCACATAGCAGTGATGGATGCGATCAAGTAAAAGTTGAACAAATAAACAAATAAAAAAGACAAAAAAGAATTTTATGATGGGAACACTACACTTCACCTTCTTTCTCTCTCCCGCTCTGAAATATGAGAAGTTTTCAAGGTGAGGTTTCTACATTTAAATTCCTGAGAAAACTTCCATTTGAAGGTCGATTCTTTATCGTTTTTCGTTCTTTAGGTTACAGACAATTATGATTTGGGTGTATTCTGGGAATGTATTATGTATTCTCCCTATTGATTTCACCACTTCTGCGCTCTCTCTCATTCTCTCTCTCTCTAATGCGTGAAAGTAAATCACTAGCCCTTTGCGAAATGGTGTGCCCCGCCCAATCCTGACCGTGCCCACGCCAGCTGTGATCGGCAGCCCTGTAGGTTGGCGTATAATTGGTCACGGTGTCACCCACGGTAAGATGGCTTCCTTTAACAGGTCCAAAAGTGTCTCATGGTCCAAAAGTGACTCCTTAAGTCTGTGCCAGCTGCTATACTGCAGTCCTCTGCCACAATAAACGCGCAGCTTAGCCGCTGGAATACGGAGAGACGACCGCCTATACTTACCTAAGAGGGTAGACATTCTAATATGCGTTCTCCTAAATGTATGGAGAAAATGACTGGACACACCTGCAAAATATGATTAGGCAGCCAATGTTGTTCACACTAGAGGCACAACAAGAAATAGGAGACAAAAATGAAAAAAAATAAAAATAAAAATAAAAAACACAGACATGAGAATCCGTGCAGGCAACACATCCAGCCAAAGTCTCAGACTACACAGATGGAGGCACAGTGTTTACAAAAGATCAAAAGGATGTGGAGGCCTTTCAAAACAGCCTTGATGTTTCTCAAAATACCTTTGGCATGCCTTCCCCACCAGCAGGAGATCTTCTCTGCGTTTAAAAATAATGCATTCCCATTCCGCTGTAGTCGACGGTTATTTCTACATCGTCTCTGCTGTGGCTATGCAGCTCTTTTACCCTATGTAATCACCCAGCATGGTTTCAACTGCGCTATATCACTTGGCAGTTTCTACCTACCATTCCTGGGCTAGAATCCATTCTGTGACCTTGTGGACCAAACCACAGACCCAGAAAATGATTGTACGGATACACAAGGTGATTATAATGGCTGTCACGACTGAATTGTCGGCAAACGTTGGCCTGGGAGATATGCAATGCTGAGGTAAACTGTGTAAATGTGAATCTCTTGCGGTTTGGTACTTGGTCAAGGTAAAATGGTCCAGATGGCAGGCGATCTGGTGGCCTCCACGCCATGGCTCAGGATAAACTGCTATCAACCAATCAGGGCTGCTGTTCCGTAACCACTGGAAACCACTGGCTGCCCTGCACCTGCCCACACTGGGAGGCAAGCCACGTAGCTGTGCAGCTTTCTCTAAGCCCGTTACTCAAATCATGGTCCTCGAGGGCCGAGAACTGCTGGTTTTCCACCCTCCCTTTACCTGGGAGCCAGGTGTGAGGACAGTCTGGCCAATCAGCAGCACTAATTGTTCAGTTAATTACCTGGGAGAAAAGAAAACCAGAGCTGAATTTGGATTCGAGGGCCAGATTTATGTACCCATGCTCTAGGCTCTGCACAAAGGCGCTACCTCAGGACTACTGGTTACTGCTAAAGATGAAGGAGGAAGAGCAGCCATTTTGATATTGTTCGTTTTGGATCAAGACAACCCTGTGGAACACACGCTAATCCAACTAAAGCGGCTATTAGTATCTCAGTTTCGTATTGTGCCTAAAACAACGGCGGCTTTTGTCAGTCAAGGGGACAGCGCATGTACATAATGGTCCAGTGACCTAGCCAGCAACTTTTGAATAAGGTAGACAACAAGACACCTTTCAGGGGTTACCGAAGTCGTCTAATTCATTCAATGTGATCCACCGGTTGCTCTGAGACGAGGAGCTAAAAACACACAACCGGACAAACGAGCATTCTGTTAGAGGAGACACAAACTCCCATCATGCCTTTCATGAGGCCGTAGCCCAGACTAAAGACGACGTCTGTTCCAGCCACCCTGAATGAGGCCACGAGAGACGTGAAAGAGCACCGTGGGAGCGACCGTACACGTCCTCAGTCCTACAAGAGTGTCTAATCCAGGGGTAGGCAACCCTGGTCCTGGGGTGCCAGAGAGACGGTCCTGGTTTTTGCTCCATCCAAACCGACAATGACATAACTGTATTCATTTTAATTAATCGGGTGTAATGAATGCAGATGACAGTGTGCTGGAGGCACTCGGCGTTTCACATATTCTGAATATTCAGGCTCAGACTTTTAATCATTCGTCAAACCCTTGCGACCAAGCTCAGATGGAACGAAAACCAGAAACGTCAACGAGCATACCAGGATGGGGGTTGCCTACCCCTGCTCTAATCCAACCCACTCTCCTTGTAGAGCAGTGGTCCCCAACCCTGTTCCTGGAGATCTACTGTCCATCCTGTAGGTTTTCACTCCAACCCCAACAAAGCACACCTCATTCAACAGCTAGTGATCATGTTAAGCTGCTAATTAGTAGAAACAGGTGTGCCAAATTGTGGTTGAAATGAAAAACTCCCGGAACAGGGTTGGTGAACACTGTTGTAGAGGTCAGTGTGACATCAGAGGCTGTGCTCAATACCTCACGCAAGGCCGAGGTCATCAGACCTGAAGACGTTTACCAGCAGGATAAGGCCTGACAGACCGGCAGGAAACCACGCCAGGCAGTCCAGTCCACAGTGTGCTGAGCTGGAGTAATGGGGCAGTGTGTGGTACAAGCACAGAGCTCTCTCCCTCACTGCTGTGAAGAATCTGCACGAATTGGGGCGGTGCCGGGGTGCGGGCCCCTCCTTTCGGGTTGGCGCCGGACGTCCGATTGTTCCAGAGGCCTCAGCGGAGCGCAGAACCTCCGAAAATCATCCTTCAAGAGGCTGGGATGGCCCTGCTGCATCAGCGATGTAGGAAGCGAGCCTTGCAGCTGGTCCCGGATCAGGTCTAATGTCCCAGCGGACACAGATATGTCTGTAGATAGCCCTGTATGGAGGCCACTCTACAAACCCTTACCGCCAAAGAGCCCAGGAGAGCCGCAGCGGTGCAGGCTCAATATGAACGTTTTTCTGGATGTTTTCTGCAAGGGAGTAACGCCACAAAACCGTTGCCTCTTTCTCAGTATCTGTGCATCGCAACTGCACCCTGCAAAGTTGTTTTTTTAGAAAGCTATAGTTAGAATACAAAGTGCACATATAGTGTGCATTCTGGTTTAAAGTGGTTCTGGCTTGTAATATTCCTGGCTTTATTGAATCTGGCTAAGGACGGCTACGCAGGCAGAAAGCACAACATTAAGGCATGTCGTATCATTTTCAGGATTGAATTAAAGTCAGCATATTGCATACTGACAAGATTTCGCTGCACAATGGATAAACTGCAGTGTTTGAAGGAAAACAAGACATTACTCAATTAGTGGGCCATTATCGTTTTATTTATTATTTTATTTTCTCCCTCATTCATCTCCACAATACTGCTGTGTGACAGCTTTTAGGCTTGGTCCATAAATAAGGTTAGTTAACATAAGAGTAGAAGAGCCATTGCATAAAAAATAGTTTTAAAAAAAATCACATCTTTCTCTCTCTTTCTTGATCTTTATCCATCACTGTCACCTCACTCTCCCTCTTCCATTTTGTCACCTCTCTTTCCTCTCCTGCTCTCTCTCTCTCTTTCTGTGACAGCTGTGCTCCTCTGTTCACTGGACAGCAGCCAGACTCTAAAACACAGGGCATAAGAGAGGGAAATAAGCACCACCACTGCTGTCAGGGCCGAGCCAAACTGACCCCCCCCGACACCCACACACCCTGCACCCCTCTGCATTCACTCCAGCAAGGAAACTGACCCTGTCAAAGACGACAAAAACACCCCCCCCCCCCACCCCCCCCAGAGACTGAGAGAAAGAGGGGGGGTGAGAGAGAAACATCCA
Source organism: Synaphobranchus kaupii (assembly GCA_029718625.1). Classification (NCBI taxonomy): domain Eukaryota; kingdom Metazoa; phylum Chordata; class Actinopteri; order Anguilliformes; family Synaphobranchidae; genus Synaphobranchus; species Synaphobranchus kaupii. The sequence continues at coordinate 20,458,253 of CM056396.1, forward strand.
CAGAGAAAGGGAAGCAGAGAGAGAAAGAGGCATGGAGAGGGATGGTGGAGAGACAGAAATAGACAGCAGGAGAGAGAGAGAGAGAGAGAGACAGGTAGTAGTACTGCCGTATGGGGAGAGATCACTGGATTGCGAGAGAGAGGAGAGAGTAAGTCTGTGTTGAGGCAGTGACCTCCTTTAGAGTCACGAACACCTGCCCGCCCCGAGCCCAGATTAGCAGAGCGAGTCCTGACCTCTCCTGGAGCAGGTGTCTCCTCCTCCGACCGGCCGTGACACACGCCCCCTACAATCCCAGCTACGCTCGACAGCCCTGCGGGGCGTCAAAGGTGACCCGCCCTACGAACACAAAACTTTGTGCCTGATTGGCAACAAAAGTAATTCTGCCTGACTCCAAAAGATATAAAAGGAGCCGGTCCTGAATTGCTAAAAGCTGAAGTGTGAAACAGAGAGGATCCTGTGACAACCACACACACACACACACACACACACACACACGCACACAGACAGGATACTAACTGTTCAATCCTCTAAACAAAGATATTTACATGCATGTCGTGAGATTCCTGTTAAGGAAGTTGAGAATTTATATCGACAGTTATATCCAAAGTGAGACACAGGAAGGCAAGAGAGGGAGGAAGGAAATGTGTGTGCGTGTGTGTCTATGTGTGTGTGTACGCGTGTGTGCGTGTGTGTGTGTACGCGTGTGTACGCGTGTGTATGCGTGTGTGCACTTTTAGGGGGTGTTCTGCTGATGTGTCCAGAGGAGCTGCATGCAGTGGACAGCTGTTTCTACGGAACATGGGGTCTAATCCTTCCATCCCACAATCTCCAGCATAAAAGCCACACATCCCAGTCTTACTGGATTAAATCTCAGCAATGCACTGACGTACATGCACATATGGGCACACGAGCACACACACACACACAGGTTGTTGCACTACATCCCTGTACATTACCATGCCACAAGACCTCCGCCCCCTGTTGCTTGGGCTGACACTGCATCCCCTCTCCTGCCCATTTATTATCCACAGCTGTCAGTGTGTGGAGACTTCCTACATTAAACATGCTTCTATGAATGATGCAGCAGCTCAACAGACTCTGCTTCAGCACTGTTTTAATATCCCACTGTTATCATCACTCTGTCCATTCTACTGCCCACTACTGCTCTCCATGTGCATTCTACTGCCCCCCTACATGCTCTCCATGTGCATTCAACTGCCTCTACTGCTCTCCATGTGCATTCTACTGCCTCTACTGCTCTCAATGTGCATTCTACTGCCCCCTACTGCTCCTCCATGTGCATCTCTACTGCCCCCTACTGCTCTCCATGTGCATTCTACTGCCTCTACTGCTCTCAATGTGCATTCTCCTGCCCTCTACTGTACTCCATGTGCATTCTACTGTTCTCTGTGTGCATTATATTGCCCCCTACTGCTCTCCATGTGCATTCTACTGCCCATCCATGTGCATTCTACTGCCTCTACTGCTCTCCCATGTGCATTCTACTGCCTCTACTGCTCTCCATGTGCATTCTACTGCCTCTACTGCTCTCAATGTGCATTCTCCTGCCTCTACTACACTCCATGTGCATTCTACTGTTCTCTGTGTGCATTATACTGCCTCTACTGCTTTCCATGTGTATTCTACTGCCTCTACTGCTCTCCATATTCATTCTACTGCCCCCTACTGCTCTCCATGTGCATTCTACTGCCCATACTGCTCCTCCATGTGCATTATACTGCCTCTACTACTCTCCATGTGCATTCTACTGCTCTATACTGCTCTCCATGTGCATTCAACTGCCTCTACTGCTCTCCATGTGCATTCTACTGCCCCCTACTGCCTATCTGCCCATTTTACTGCCCCCTACTGCTCTCTGTCCATTCTACTGCCCCTATATTCCCACCCTATTGCCTCCTCTCCCCATTCTATTACCACCTACTACCCTGCCTCCCCATGCTACTGCCGCCTCTCCTCTAATTTTTCAGCCCCTACAAAGCATTTGATTACCCCCTCTCCCAATTCTACTGCACTCTCTCCCTGGCTCTCCTCCCCTATTCCCCTCTCTTACTCCTGACCTGGGCGAGACCACACAGAAGGCTGTGATTGGCTCGCGGGTGAAAAAACAGCTGCTGGTGACAAGGAGGGAGGGGCTTGTATTTGACAGGCAAGCTGTGTTCTGTTGGCACAAGCGAAATGTGCCTGAATTATTCATTCCGAGCTGCTCTCCTCCTGTGACATTTCTGTCCACTCCAATGCACTAGCTCCTTTGGCTCCATCTCGCCTTGCCCCCCCCCCCCCCGTTCACTGCCCTGCCTCCCCCCCGTGATCTGGGAGACAAAGGGCATGTGGTCCCTGGCTGCAAGCTCACACTGTCTCACGCCTCGGAGTCAAAGACAGGTTAAAGGTCACGAGGTCATCGCCAGAAGGTCACTCCGCAATGTGTGTGTGTGTGTGTGTTTGCACGCGCGCGTGTTTGCACGTCAATGTATATAGTAGTGCATGTGCTTGTATGAATGTGTTAAGTGAAGATGTTTGCCTATATGAAGAGTGAAACTGAGAAGCCACTAAATTTAAATCTGTGTAAGTTGAAAAAAAGTGTGTGTGTGTGTGTGTCTGTGTGTGATGGAAACCTGTGTCTGCATACATAAAGCTGTGCTTTATTTAGTGTGTGATTAAATTCTGGTTTAATGCCATTACTTAATGTGCCATGTGTTATTTATATTGGCGAGTGTGTCTTCATCAGCGTTTTATTTGTATGTTGTATACGCATGCATATATGCATTTTTAATATTATATTTTAAGTCACAGGAGACAACGTGTGTATGTGTGAGCTTTCATGTGTGGGTGAGCATGTTAGTGTTTCAACGTCAGTGTGTTTGGCGAGTGCGTGTGTGTGAGTGTGTGTAAATGTGATTGATTGGGTGCGGTATGTAGTACGTTTGTGTGAGGGTGTGTATGTGTCTGATGAGCAAGTGTGTATGTATGTGTGTATGTAGGCTATGTGGTGAATGTGAGAGTTTGTGTGTGTGAATGTCTGTATGAATGTGTGTGGATAGTGAGTGAGATTGTGTGTGCGTGTGGGGTTAGTGAGTGAAAGTGTGTGTGTGTGGTGTGTGTTTAGTGAGTGAGTGAGTGTGTGTGTGTGTGGTTAGTGAGTGAGTGAGTGTGTGTGTGGTTAGTCAGAGAGTGTGTGTGAGTGAGTGTGTGTGTGTGTGGTGTGTGTGTGTGGTTAGTGAGTGAGTGAGTGTGTGTGTGTGGTTAGTCAGAGAGTGTGTGTGAGTGAGTGTGTGTGTGGTTAGTGAGTGTGTGTGTGTGTGTGTGTGTGTGTGTGTGTGTATGTGTGTGTGTGTGTGTGTGTGTGTGTGTGTGTGTGTGCGTGTGTGCGCGTGTGGTTAGTGAGTGTGTGTGTGTGTGTGTGTGTGTGTGTGTGTGTGTGTGTGTGTGCGCGTGTGGTTAGTGAGTGAGTGTAATGGGTGTGTGTGTGTGTGTGTGTGTGTGTGTGTGTGTGCGTGTGTGGTTAGTGAGTGTGTGTGTGTGTGTGTGTGTGTGTGTGTGTGAGTGCGCGTGTGTGTGTGTGTGTGTGTGTGTGTGTGTGTGTGTGTGTGTGTGTGTGTGTGTGTGGTGTGTGTGTGTGTGTGTGTGAAGTTCAGCTCAATGGTGTCTTTATTCTCGGGAGCAGGAGCAGAAGGCCCTCCTGTGGATCATAACTTTTCTCGTGTTCCTAAGAAACTTTTCAAAAAGGCTCAAAAATGCGGGTGTGTGTGTCGCCCCACACATCCAGCCCCTTTTGTTTTTGTGCACGTTCCTCCGAACCTCTTCCCCCTCCCCATGAGCACGTCTCAGTCTGCACCTCCTCACACAGCTGGGGGGAGGGCAGGGAGCGCGGAGGGGGTGACCGCTGGGAGCTCTTCCTTTTGGAAAGAAGGGCAGGGAAGGGAGGGGGGGTTGTTTACAAAGCTCTTTGACTGCTCCTGGAGACTCTAGTTCAAGTGCTATGGCACGAAACAACATTAGACGCCTATTATTCCATTTAAACACCTCGCAGCTTCTGGGAAAAGCCTGAGGTTTTTCACTACGTGCCTGGTGTAAATGAATGAGTGGAGCTTCCAGCTCTATTAACGGAGATGACAGGATCCCAGCGTGCGCTCTGACGTTTTAGCGAGACAGTGGGAACCTGATGAAGATGGTTTCCCTTGTAGGGCTCAATTAGCCGGAGATGGAACTTAACCAACAAGCCAAAATACTTTTTACGTTTTTATTTCCCTATACGCGACACCTCTAATGCATTTCTTTTCTTCTTTTTTTACGCGGAACATCCAGCAGACAACTGTCAGAGGCGTCCAATCCAGATCGGCGTTCGATGGAAAGCCCAGTCGAGCCTAATTAGCTGATCTCAGCTGGAGGGCGAAAAAACCGTACGCAGGACGACGGCAGTGGAAACGCACTCTGCGAGGCCGCTATAGAGGAAGAGAGATTAGAGCAGCAGACTCTGAGTCTGCAGTCTACCGCCGTTTACACCAGAGGCACTCACCTCCACGGCAGCCAAGGGAGACGAGGCCTCATCAACTCTAGAGTCAACTTGACGGGGGCGGAGCTACCACGTTCTATCAATGACTCA
>CM056396.1:20467873-20469902 GCA_029718625.1 Synaphobranchus kaupii
AGACACCACATACGGACAGACACAAGCTCACACACCACCTCAGACATCCAGACAGGACACAAGCACACAAACACACATACATACAGACAGACAGACCCAAGCATCAGACAGATACATAGACAGACATTGTGTGCGTGCCTGTTGTACACAGACTGAAAGAAGCTCGCACACAGTCACACAAAGACATAGTATGTCTCCACATAAAGACACATGCAATGTAAATGCACACAGTCTGGTCTTTCTGACTCTATCTCTGCTCCAGGTTACAGGTGATGCACACCTCAACCAGGACATGAAATTAACTTTTTCATCCACTGGCAAAGAGGCTTGTGGACTCACAGACATTAATCTTCAGAATATAACACAACCTGGCTGGTTACATGCCAAATTGGCTGCTAGAGGAGAAAACCTTACCTGCCACAATCAAAACTTTACCAGCATTCGGCTGGTGATGGGTGTTCATTTCACACTCTGATCTCAACAGTTCTGGGTTACTCATAATTTCGGCCAACAGGAGTGAGTGTGTGTGTGTGTGTGTGTGCGCAGCATATGTGTGAGGTTACCAGGTCCTGCTGTCAACCACTGAATAGGTATTTAAGTTGAACCTGCCACTGCTGGAGTACTACTGTCAGAATGGAGCTTGGCCATGGCACTATGTGTCATGTACACAATAAATAAAAAAAGAAAATCCAAAAAAAGACTCAGTTCAGACGTATTTAATAAAGTGCCCCCTTCAAGTTTTAGTAACTGAAGGTATTTATTCAGCAGGCTTCTGGACACCAACAAAGACGCAATGGGGAGCTTTAGATTTGAAGTGAATGAACGGGAAGAGAGAGAGACTACATGGGCTGTTCTAACGCACAAAGAGCAAAAAAAAAAAAAAATTAAACTTCCTTTAAAAGAATCTGCAAAACAAACTTGAATCGGTCAGTTCACGGGCCTCAAAACTGGAACAAATGCCCAACGGAGACCGAGCACACAGCCAACCAGCAAAGACTGAGACCCAACAGCACTAACTGCTACTAATGCTAGGGACAGCCTCTTCCAAACACAGATAATTAGAGTCAACCAAACTAAAATGCAACACAAGCAGAACTAGGTTACGTGATCCTCTGGGACACATACACACACACACACACACACGCACAAGCACACACACGCACAGCACGCACACATGCGCACACACACAAAAACAGGCAGGAAAAACAGCTCTCTGGCTCTAAAAACACAGAGCCATGGAAAACTACCTGGTGTAAAACTGAGAAGCAGGACCTGCACAATGTACAGAGGTACTGGGGGAGTGCAGCCAATGAACCAGGACTGACTGCCAAAGGGACCCCACACACACACACACACACACACACACACACACACACACACACACACACACACACACACACACACACACACACACATAAACACAAAACACACACACACACACACACACACACACACACACACACACACACACACACACACATAAACACAAACACACACACACAACACACACACACACACACATAAAACACAAACACAAACACACACACACACACACACAAACACAAATACAAACACAGGCTGTCAAAGGGACTCCACACACACCACACACACACACACATAAACACAAACACACACACACACACACACACACACACGCACACGCACACACATAAACACAAACACAAACACACACACAAACACAGGCTGTCAAAGGGACTCCACACACACAAGCACACACATAAACACAAACACACACACACACACACACACGCACACGCACACACATAAACACAAACACACACACAAACACAGGCTGTCAAAGGGACTCCACACACACACACACACACACACACACACACACACACACACCCACACACCCACACACACACACACACACACACACACACACACACACACACACACACACACTGTCAAAGGGACTCCACGCTGCTTTGAGCAGTGACGTCGTACCCCAACAATGAACTCTAAGAAACTGAAACAGGGCTGAAACTTTTTGTGATTAAAGCCG
>CM056396.1:20470402-20501877 GCA_029718625.1 Synaphobranchus kaupii
GTGTGAGAGAGTGTTACAGGTGTGTCTAAAGGAGAGGTGTGTGTGTGTGTGTGTGTGTGAGAGAGAGAGTTACAGGTGTGTCTAAAGGAGAGGTGTGTGTGTGTGTGTGTGTGTGTGTGTGTGTGTGAGAGAGTGTTACAGGTGTGTCTAAAGGAGAGGTGTGAAGGTGCCACTTAGTCAGTGCAGTCCAGGTCAGCTGCTCGCACCGACACTCTTTATCCAATCATTAGAGAGCCTGAGGGGGGAGACACTTCCTGCATCAAATCACTTCACACCACAATCCCCGCCCTCCCTATCTCTCTCTCTCTCTCTCTCTCTCTCACTTACTTTCTACTTTTCAGTCTTTCTTGCTCTCTCTTTCTCCCTCCCCCTCTCTCCATCTCTATGGCGGCCTTTGTCCCGTCTCTTGCGGCACAAAACTGTGATTCATGGCTCAGAACCCAGCGTGATCCTTACACACTTCCTCACACGCACGCCGACACACTTTCTTGCATGCAGACACACACAAGCGCACTTTTGCCTGCGACCACTTCCTTACGTGCACGCACACACACGGATAAGCGCACGCTCAAACACACATGCACGTGCAAAAGCGCGCGCACAGAGACGTGCACACACATACACACGCACACACGCACACGCACACTCACACAGCAAATAGCGTCAGTTCCTATCTGTCCATCATGCAGTCCTACAGACCCGGAACCTCACCACTACACAACAGCACCTGGGACTGCACTCGTTTAAAACCACCTCAACCAAGTTAAAACAGCACCCTATACTATAGTGCTTTTCTAGGGGACAGGGATGGATCTCAGGCCTGTGTGAAAAGCAGCCCTGGCGGTGCAGGAATGACCCAGTCCCCTCCTCTTATCCCCTCACGTTTGTACCCCAGGCCTGGCTGGATAACGGGCTTAGCGAGACAGCTAGCAGATCGACTCTGTCTTATCGATCACAGACGGCCGGCCATCCTCAGTGCAGCCAGCTCGTGTGTGTGTGTGTGTGTGTGTGTGTGTGTGTGTGTGTGTGTGTGTGTGTGAGACACAGAGGGCTGCCATGGTGTCTGTGGTGAAACTTGTTAAATCCTGTCACTCTGTGACAAAGTGGACCCTGCTCTGTTCTGGGAAGGAGGATTGTACTGGAGATTGTGGGAAAGAGACTGGACTGTACTGAACAGCTCTGGTCAGCTCTGTCCCAGCTCTGGCTTGTGCTAGGCGCAGTGGTAGGAACAATGCTCTGTTCTGGGAAGCGAGGGCAGGGAATGAGTTCATAGCATAGCCTACTGAGTCATGTGCAGTAGCATTTTTTATTTTTATTTTTTTAAAGATCTGTGGTACTTAGGTAATGTGTATTGAGTTCATATAGAAAAAGCTTGTTCTCAAAGTCTTTGGGGGAAAAAAACACAAATAGGAATGTGCAGTTTATAAGACGCTTTACAAGAATCACACTGAGCAGATGTGGTTATTTTAGGCTACCGGGAGTGATTATTATTATTCTCCAAATTTGGCCGTCTGATCTGAGATTTATTTGGCGAAAAGGCGCCTGGAGAGGCGATGTGGCGTGCCTGTTGCAGAGAATCAAATTTCCAAACATTTACCTTCGCTTGCCTGCGTATCACAATGACATCACCTCTTTCCTCCGAGCCCGATCCCCCCCCCCCATTCTCCCCATCTCATCCAGACCTCACCCCACCGTCTCCCTCCGGACCCGGGCAGCATACCGACACACATTTCCCGGCTGACACCTTCACTCCAGCCCTGACCTCGGCACCGAGAATAAGAACCCCCCCCTTTAGCGGTATGGCGCCGAACGGGTCGGTTTTTTACTCCGATATATTGAGCTACTCGATTCCTACTCACATCCGCAAACCTGAGAAACGTGCACGTGTAGTCTTCGGTGTAGAATTAAATTAAAATGAGAACACACTAGGATTATTTAACAGTTGAAAGGGAACTGCAGTATAGCTACTATGGCTGGGACACAAATGCTACAGACAGAGGAAATTGAACAGAGCGTTATAATTAGTCCTTAATTGGAGGCGACGAGTTAATTGCGTTTCCGACATCCTACTATCAAAACATCCCGACTCCCTTGGCAAGGGTCCCTAAGTGGGTTTACACGAACGACATAGCTAGCCCCCTCATACTACACGTTTCTCTGACCCTTAAAACTAACATGGTAGGCTATAGTTTTAAAGATAACTAGCCTACAAAATTGTAGGCTACGCTTGTAAAAGAAAACAAGACCATGAGTATTCTATAAGCTGCTTGCTCGAAGTGGTGCTGAAAATCACATTTCACACATCTCTGCAATCGGTGCGAATCCACCCAACTAAACCCTTTGGGTTCTTTATGCTTGTCTTGGGGAGTTCGCTAGGCTGGCTAGCGGGAGAATATGGGTCGATTGCAATAGATTTACTACCGATCGCCTTGCAGCAGAAGTGAACAGTAGCCTACTACCTACTGTTAACGGACAACCGCGTTCAGAAAAAAAGGCACAGGCACGTTAAACATCATTCTGTCAAGTACCAAAATCATGCTCTTGGTCAACGATCTCACCAACACAAAAGAGGCGTCGCATTCATCCGAGGCATATTAGCCAGCTAACAACAATGGGACACAATGGAGTGGAGCAGCTCACGCTTACCAGTGCAGTCTCTCCCAGTAGCGACGGGAGTAATGCCAACGCCATCCAACAAGGCAGAATCATGGTTCTCCAAACGCGACCGGGCGGCACAGAGGTCGCACCTTCACCTTGTTTTTTTTTGTGTTGCTGAAATAAATAAAAGGCGTATTTTCCTCTTATCGTTTCAGAATCCAACTTCAGTCCTAGATCGCCTCTGGAGCATACATCCGTTTTTATACTGATCTCAGAACGCACTTAATCCCTCTCCAAGCCACAATCTGGCTACCTTTTCTTGGTTCGAACGCAGAATAAAATGGTCCGTGTGCTCTATTGTCTCCCTATCCCTTTCTCATACCCCGATGTGCGTTCAGTAGGCTACCAGGTAGATTTACTATCGGCAAGGGAGACACAAGACCTCACTCGCTCCCTGCGCTTAACTCTCTCTCTCTCTCTCTCTCTCTCTCTCTCTCTCTCTCTCTCTCGCACTCCCTTCTGCTCACTCTCTCCTCCCCCTCTCTCGATCCGCCTAAACGCGTGTGCAGGAAATGCCGTATGGTTCTACATTGCACAGCTTGGGAGACTCGCGATCGTACCGGAGTGATTCCACTGGCAGACGAGGATGCCCCCTGCAGATCGACTCAGCTCCAGCGAGAAAGCCAGTTCCCTTCTCCTGCATGGCTTCCCCGTGTCAGTAGCCTATCAGGGATCACTATAATTAAAAGTGATGTAAGCGTATGCGCCACTCTTTGTTTGGGATATTAATTACAGTCCCCAAAATGCAAAATTGATCGACATAGGCTACAGTAGCCTATAGCAGGCTACCGATATAACCTGATTGTTGCTTCACATTTACACGAAAAAAAGCTCTTGCTCATTTTGATGGCGATGTCAAGGTGGCTATCACCGCAATGACCGAGGACGTAGGAACAAGGAACTGTCTCGAGTCGAGATCTAAGCAAAACAGTGATAATCCATAACACTACTCAGACTGGACAATAGCAAAATAGTTAGCAGTAGCCTACGTATAAATTCAAAAGATCAACTTTTGTGACGACCAGTCATTTTTAGTAATTTGGTAGGCCGACCTAACGGTCTAGATTTCTATGAAAAACCAATCTATATTATCTCAACAATTAATGCAATTTAACAAAAATGAACATGCGAACAGTCACCATTAATAATACCACAAACATTTCTCACAGGCAATTAACATCTTAATTGCGTTGGACAATTCCTAACGACTAGCCTACTGATTATAATTTTCTGATGAAGGGGTAGGCCTATAATTTATTTGCGGAAAACACTTCAAGTTGAGGTTTTAGAGCTAGTCGCCAAAATATTAAGTTAACCAATAGCCTACTACGCAATATTAATGGAGGTCTAATTTAAAATACTGATGCTCTCTCAGAAATAAAGGTACAGTGGAGGTAAATTTTTATTCTCCAAGGAACAAATACCACAAATGTACCCCGAATTTCAATAATGTTCCATGTAGATATAGGCTACTAAGTTCCCAAAAGGTACAAAATCATTTTCCAAGGACTGGGCCCATGGCGATGATGCGTCTTCGCGCCGTGTATCATTAACGCTGTCAAAGAACCTTTCATACCTGCTCATCCGGTTGTAATGAATGCGCCTATTGTAGGTTAAAACATCAGAAAAAAACATCGACTGTCAATTCATTGTCCAGCTAGATGTAGACTATAGCTATTTAAATTAACATATTAAGCAAGGGGTAGATGTTGCCCGTGTTGAACCAGAGCATGTCACATTTATAAATTACCCTAGAGCGAACCATCGTGCCTATAGTCGGTACTGCAGGAAAATAGGTCGTCGTTTTTTGAAATCTAGCTGACTGAACAGTCCTGCTTACACCCTGGTTTAGTAAATATATGGCTTGCGCATGCATAGGCTATTTGCTCAAAAGGTAGATAAATAATTTCAAAATAGCGTACACAATATCATGGCATTCCCTTCACTTAACTTTCAAACTGATGAAACGCCAGTCTAGGTTGGCCTATGTGCGTATCATATGACGTTTTCTTATGCGGTTTGACACTGATCAGGTACTCAATAGTCATTCAGATGAGCTGTAGGCTACGGTAGACTATGAGGGGAAGTGTTCTTAAGTGTTGCCAACTGAACGAATTGGGCAATGTTTGCCAGGGAGACAAGGACAGAAAGCGAAGTGTTTTTTTTGTTGTGACAAATCGTGCTCCCTTATGGGCGTTATTATATTCAGGAACGCTACACGTTCACCGTGCTGTTGGTAAAAACGAGAGGTGTAGTTTTAAGAATAACTGACGTAGCCTCTTTTCTAGTTTTTGCCAAAAAAAAGTATCCCCTCTATTTGCATGAAATGGTCACCTAATGGGTATATGGTCATTGTCACCTAATTTTTCCACAAATGCGGGTTTATTTGTCCGTGCGTGGTGCAAATTAACTTTGGCTAATTCTAGTGTACCGGGCTTGCTAGCTTACTTCACATCTTCACATAGAAAATTCTGTTTACATTGTGACTTCTAGCAGAAATGTAATCAATGCATGCTAACTTTTAGCAAGCTATTCGTACTAAATCAGTTGTCCCCGGTGCCAGGCCCGACAGAATCATCATGAGCTTAAGGCTTAAGTCCAACTATGTTAAAGTGACAGCCAACGTTTAAGGCATTGTAATGCATCGGTCAGAAAGTCACGGTTAAGGGGACTACCAGTGTTAAATTATATAGTTAATGTAATGACAGTCAATAAAATGCATCTAATCTCAATGGGTTAATTATTAGGTTCTGGAGGTGTGCTTACATTAATTGTGCAAGGATGGGGTGGCGGGCCCAATGTGAGATCTTTTCACGGGGCCCAAAATCCCTGGCGGCACCCCTTTACCTGAACACTGTATTTATACCTTCAAAATGCAAATGAATGAATAAATGCGAGATTGAGAATGTTCCATAGAACCAGGTAGGTTCAAGCTCCTGTTCAGTCAAAATATTTTCCTTGCAAGATGACTGTTTTCAAAGTATGAAGTTCTACTGGTGATTATGATGCATCCCCACATCCTTCAGCTTTCATACCCAGAATGCACCACACCACCAGCAGAAAAATAACAAGCACAGTTGGGTGGCCTGCAGGAAGGGTCTAGTCTACATGTTTGCATTTCACACCTTGACATCTGGAAAATTCTGAGTACTGCACCGACTTGAAAATGTGCAGTCCCTATCCAAGCCAATCAGAGCTGTGTTAAAGTTGTAGGTATTATGGTCAAAATCAAAGGCTGCTCTGATTTCTCAATGTCTTTTAACCCCACTTCATCAGCATAATGAAAGCAGGGTCTTGCCTTTTGGTTTGTCTTTACACTCTTCAAGGTCGTCTAGTTAGGTTTAAAAAAAGCTGCAGATCCTCGGAGACTATCAAAAGTATTTTCACAAATAGAACATGCCTTGGTCTCAGGCACAGAAGATATCTTATCGTAGTGCTGAATCATTTATAAAATCAAGTGGTGCACTTTAATACTATAAATGTGCAACAATTCAAATCAATACCAACGATCAGTAAATATGACGCTCACCAAAGAGGGAAATTTTAGGAATTTTTTTTGTTTTGTTTTGTTTCAAAATAAAGATCACACATTGTTTAGAGACAATCTACAACAGAGTTACAAAAAATAGTTGCCCAGGCAATAAGCATACACAGGATTTTTTGTTAACTATACACATATGGTTACAAGTGTGCTCGCAAAAAAGTTCATTGGAAATATACACAAGGCTTTCGTAAATGTACAACGCATAGTGTTCCAAATCTGTATTTCAACAAGGAAGGAAGGGAAAAAATAAAATAAAAAAATTAACAGTATGTTACAATCACTTACAAGTAGACAAAAGAATGCAGACAGGCCTTTTCTGTACAAAACGCCAAGAGGCAAATCCAATGGAAGCCGTCAAACACTCTGTATGACACGTATCCTCTCTGTAACCCCAGGAAAAGGGAAAACCATTACGTTAAAAAGATCCTTAAAAAAAAAAACGTCACTACTTAAAAACAAAATGTTCTTTAAACATTGGTAAATCAGCGGGTTTTTTTTTTCCTCTTCCTTATTTTAAATTAAGTAGTGACACGTTAAAACCATGAAGCATTTCTGTTCTTTGTACAAGTACTATGCTGTATAGAAAGGGCTTTTCAAAACAAAATTTGATATTACAATTTACAATATACAACAACTATATGCCACAACCGAAAAAGTGTGAATATACACTGAAATGCACAGGTTTCTAATTTAAATTTTTTTTTCCTTTTTTTTTTCTTTTTTGCATTTTCTTCATACGAAAAAAGGGTTGTATAAGCGATTCCAAGTCTTCCACATTTACATTACAGGAGGTTTACAAATGTACAATTATACAATCAGAAGTATGTGTTCACTACTAGGATACATTATAGATACAGATTGAACATCAAAAACCAGAAAAAACTACAAAGTTTTTATATATATATTTATATATATATGCAAAAGTCTACACCAAGTATACACTATCTATTTATATAAGCAAGACCAAAAACTTTTCTCCCATGCTAAATAATCAAAAAGTCTGCTTAATGTTAGCAAAACACCAGGGACATCCCAATCCTGCTCCGTTTCTGTGATTTAAGAGAGCTATCTGAATGGAAAATTAAATACGGCTTTTAAATCCAATACAATAAAAAGACTAAAAAAAAATTTTAAAAATCAAAGGAAAATCTTGTTTGTGAAATGATTGAATGAACTTCTTGAAAACTGGGGGAAAGCAGAGAGGAGGGTGTGGATGACAAGACGGGGCGGGGAGTGGGCGGGGCATAAGCAGCCACTCCCCCTCAACCCCACCCCCGCTCCCTCCTCTTGTCCCTCTTTGCTCTCGGTGAGCAGAAACGCAACGCGAAGGAAATGCTCAGCCCTACACAGCCACTGGACCGTTTACACCTATGTACAATTATTCTACACACCAGTGAGAAGGTACAACAGAGAGAGAAAAGCACAGGACAGTAGGCCGTAAAAAAGAAGACACAGCTACTCGTGAAAGAAGTACGGGTGAAGAACGGCGAGAAAAAAAGGACAAGGCTTCTGGTAAAATGAGCATGCTCACAGGAACTCCGGAGAGGCCAGGAAGACGGGCACGGGAACGCCGTCTATGCGTGCGTGTGTGTGGGAGAGAGAGTGCATGTGGGTGTGTGGGAGAGGGAGTGCATGTGGGTGTGTGGGAGAGAGAGTGCATGTGGGAGAGAGAGTGCATGTGAGAGAGAGAGTGCATGTGGGAGAGAGAGTGCATGTGGGTGTGTGGGAGAGAGAGTGCATGTGGGAGAGGGAGTGCGTGCGTGTGTGTGTGTGTGTGTATATGTGTGTGTGCGTGTCCCGCGCAGGTCAGCCCAGCCTCTGGTGTTCTGAAGCATAAAGCTGGGGGAAGGAGAACGGGGGGGGGGGGGGGGGGGGGAGTGACATTTACATGATGCCATTAGGGGGGCCACAGATGGGCCCCAGATCCACTCCGTTCTTCATGTAGTACTTCTCCAGCTTGGCCAGGATGTGTTTTCCGTACGTGTACTTCCTCAGAGTGGCTATGTGGGGCCGGATCTGTGTGGAGGGGGAGAGAGATAGAGAGAGCAACACTTATAAACCTGCTCTTCCCGTAACACACACACACACACACACACAAACATTACCTCTACGGTCACGTGAAACGCGAGCATGCAAGCGCACATACACACACCACGGACACAGAGACACAGACAGACAGACACACACGGACACACACACACCTTGTGCATGACGATCTTGCGCTGCGTGGGCTCGGCCACGTCGATCATCTTCTGCACCACGTAGTTGGCGTACTGGTCCTTCATCATGGTGTATAAGGCACTGTGGGGCCCGTCGTTCATGCTGCACACCTCGTCGATCAGCATGGCTCGCTCCGCCCGGGAGGCGTGGGTCACGCACTTCTCCACCACGTTACTGCGGAGAGGGGAGGGGAGCGCGCGTCATTCAAAACGGCCCACACCCACCTCCCAGCCATCCATCTCAATCCTCCCCCAAAACAACAAAAAACTCTCACTGCACAACGGGATCCATAAAGCAGTAAAGACGATCTGCTAGTGATGTGGCGCACTTTACACTTCCTAATCGAGTTACCATGTGTCAATGACCACACACCATTTCAACCAATCAGTGTTGGGGAGCCTCATTTGGTTGAAATAAGTGATAGAAAAACTGTAGCCAGGGTATGAAATTAACTGTGTGGCTTGGGGATGCTAAAAAAAACACCAGCCATTTGTAACATTTTACAGTATAACACAACCTGGCTGGTTACTGGCCAAAGTGGCTGCTAGAGTAAAAATCAATGTTTTGCCAGCATTTGGCTGGTAGCAGATGTTAATTTCACACCCAGACTGTAGCTCGTCCAGATACAAGATTCATGAGGCCTCTCCCATCAGTACAGTGGGCAGCTCTAGCCGGACTCACATTAGGGCATTATTCTTTAATAATGTGTATAATGGTTACACCTAGGAAGGGAGTCCTAGACAATAACAGCTCACGTGCGGCCGTATGCGAGTGTGGCGGGTCAGAGAGCTCGAGTGTTTGCGCGGAGCTGGCGGTTACCTGGCGAATTTGTGCTGGCTGAGCCCAAGGACGCTGCCGCGAATCTCAGCCACGATCTTGCTCTTGTCCTCGGCGCGGCCGTGCTCCAGGACGTGCTGGATGACGTAGTTTCCGTACTGGTCCTGGGACACGCAGGGGAACGAGGCGTGAGCTAAACAGGCCCGGGCAGGTGAGGTTACCTGTACCAGATGCCGTGTGTACGCCTGCGGGTGTGTTGATCCGTGTGTGTTACCTGTACGAGCTGCTTGGTGTGTGCGTTACCTGTACAACTTGTTTGCTGTGTGAATGCACGTGTGTGTGTGTGTGTGTGTGTATTACCTGTACAAGCTGCTCCGTGTGTGCGCGCATTACCTGTATGAGCTTTGTGTTTGCATACGTTTTGTGTTTGTATGCGTGTTACCTGTACGAGCTGCTTGGTGTGTGTGCGTGTGTTACCTGTACGAGCTGCTGTGTGTGTGTGCGTGTGTTACCTGTACGAGCTGCTGTGTGTGTGTGCGTGTGTTACCTGTACAAGCTGCTCAGTGTGCTGGTGCAGTTCCTCCAGTATAGTCAGGGTCTGCTCCGGTAGGCAGTGTTCCAGGATGCGCTGAATCACGCGGCAGCCGTACGGGTGGGTGGAGAGAGCAAACACCTGGAACAGGACCACACGCCCGTCACACGCCCGTCACACGCCCGTCACACGCCCGTCACACGAACGCCTAACGCTACACACACGTCACACGCCCGTCACATGAACGCCTAACGCTACACACACGTCACACGCTACACACGTCACACACGCCTGTCATACTCTACACATGGGAGACTAGACCACACAAGGTCAGAGCACCGCCGTGTCACACCACACCAGAGAACACACACACACATTCACACACACACGCCAAGCACTGAGAGACTAGAGTAGGGCTGGGTGATATACAGCATCGATAATTATTGAATGCAGTAACGCCCGTTACCACAGGGTGGGGCGCCTTTCTTTTAGTCTTTTTTTCTTTAAGTACACCTGATATACCGCAGTACACTTCCAAACTTCAGAGGCCGCGTGAAATACTTCCGGAAAAACATCACTGCTGATATCTATTGAGTGTTGATAAGACAGCCAATCAGCAAGGTTGTACAGCTTCCACATGATCATGTGTTTTTGTCAATCGCATGAAAGTTGCAACGCCATTCTGTGATTGTCCGTCTTATCACCCAGTAGACAATGATGTTTTTTCCCCCCAGAAGAATTTAAGTTTAGATTACTACTGCATCAGGTATAATTAAAGAAGAAAAGAAAGGCAATAGCCCACATGGTGGTAACGTCCGTTATTGAAATCGATAATTATCCTTGCAATATAGCGCCCAGCCCTACTACAGAGCCCTCCGCTCCACCCCACCTGAGGTCCAAAAACAAAAAAAGTGATGGCTCTCTATAATGCCGGTCTGAGACAGTCCTGGGTACGTCGATTTCTCGAACCCATTTAAAGCTGGGTTGGCTGAAGGATCAGGGTGGCAGGAGCTGTTGCCGTGGCGACTCACCTGGCCCTTGAAGGCATCGATGATGAACTGCAGAGCGTGGGGCTGGACGCACTCGATGCACTTCTGCACCACGTGGTTACCGTTCTGATCCTTCACACACTTTAGAACATGACCGTCCAGCTCCCGCACCATCTCACTCTGCAAAGAGAGAAAAAGAGTTATGCACACACAATCACCCTGCAGAGAGAGAAAGTGTTATACACACACACACACCATCGCGCGCGCACACACACACACACACACACACACACACACACACACACACACACACACACACACACACACACAACCACGCAGAGAAAGAGTTACACACATACACACACACACACACACACACACACACACACACACACACACACACACACACACACACACACACACACACACACACACACACAATCACCCTGCAGAGAAAGAGTTATACACACACACACCATCGCACTCTGCAGAGTTATACACACACACACCTCACTCTGCAGAGAGAAAGAGTTATACACACACACACACACCATCGCACTCTGCAGAGAGAAAGAGTTATACATACACACACACACAAACACACACACACCTCACTCTGGAGAGAAAGAGAGCTATACACACATCTAACTGCAGGGAAAATTATACACACACACACACAATCTCACTGCAAGCAGACGGGAGAGGAGGTCAAAAGACTACACGTATACTCACACTGCAGAGAAATTAAGTTATTTGAACAATCCAAGGGCTGTCGCTTTTTTTAGTTTGATAATCAAACTTGTTTTATATCTCAGGTAAATGGAACATTTTTAATATGTAATTAAGGGTTTGAATTTGTAACCCTATTGCGTAGGTGAAATAAGGAGCCTAGCTGCGCTCTGCACTCACTGTAGCGCTCAATATCAAGAGACCAATAAACAAGCCATGTTATCGTTCTGTCTGGAGGGTATACCGTTAGGTAGCCTAAATAAAGTTCATGTGTGGGTCACGCTATCCGTGCAGCCTGTAGGCTATGCATTCGGAATGGAAGAGCCTGCAACTTCACCGCACCTCAAGAGTGCCATTGGAAATATTATGGGTTCCATTGAAGACAAAATAATGACCAAGGAGGAAGTCGCCTGCAAGGTATGCAAGCGACAACTGCCCTACTAACCTTCCAAAGAGAGACATTTTCCCCCTCCAAAAAGAGATTGGTCACTTCAGCTCAGTAAAGCCATGACATTGTTGTGAATGACTCATGCATTATTTTTCATCATTGGCATGGTTACGATCGTCCCTGGTTTTATCGCTTAATAAAACTTCAAGATACTGTTGTCATTACTTAGTTACAGCCTAGCACATTTAAGCCATTTAGATCCACGTTTAATGGGAAATGAAAACTGAGCCATAATAATTTTACACGTAGGAATGTTTTAACGTTTTTGATTTTGACAGTAGAAAATCCAAAGAAATTCAAACAAATTTCTTTCAAATATTTGCATGAAAAAAATGACAGCCCTAACACACACACACACACACACACACACACACACACACACACACACACACACACACACACACACACACACACACACACTCGTGTGCACACACAGGACCGTGTAAAGCGCATAATTACGAGGTCAGTAACAATATTCACACCCACACACAGGCTGTCAGCCAGACTAACGGTCAGAAGCGGTGGGGCACTTACGATGACCTGCTGGTCGGAGGGGACGAACTCCAGGGCCTTCTGAATCACCCTGCAGCCGTACATCTGCAGCGCCAGGGAGAGCACGTGCCCCCGGATCCGCTCGGCCAGCGCCAGCTTCTGATCCAAACTGCCGAACTGCAAACGCACAGACACGCGTGGGTCAGCGCTTCTGCAGAGCGTGCTACGCCGTTAGCCCGATGCTTCATACTCGCGTTCCCAGGGGAAGCGCGGCCGACCGTGCCCCATTACGCGTTAAGAATGTGGGCGGAACAGGACATCGGGGGAGCAAAGGTCCCGGAGTGTTCTGGAGCACGGCTAACAAAGCCTTTACCTGCATGGAACTCTGACTGATGTACAATGTCAGCATTATTGAAACAATTCCATTATATACGCAAGCAGTGGTGATTCTAAAAAAGCCTGCTGAATGAAAAGCAGCCGTTCATCTCTGGAGCAGAGGTCTGTCTGTCTGTCTGTCTGTCTGTCTGTCTGTCTGTCTGTCTGTCTGTCTGTCTGTCTGTCTGTCTGTCTGTCTGTCTGTCTGTCTGTCTGTCTGTCTGTCTGTCTGTCTGTCTGTCTGTCTGTCTGTCTGTCTGTCTGTCTGTCTGTCTGTCTGTCTGTCTGTCTGTGCCTGGGAGCAGGGGCCAACCTCAAAGAACTTCTGGATGACATAGTTGCCGAAGACGTCCACCATGAGCTGATAGGCGGCCTGCAGAATCTCGCTGAAGACCAGCTGCCTCTCCGCTGGGGTGGCGCGTTCCAGCTTCAGTTGAATGAACCTGGGGGGTGGGTGGGGGGTGTCATATATTCATTCAAACCAAGTGTATTCTCTTCCTTCCCAATTTCAAACAGCTAATGTTCGTTGCTTGTTATGGTGCAGAGACTTCTGCCAATTTCTCCTTTCTTGGTAGAGACTACAGCCACTTGTGCCTCCCCCCACCTATAGTTAGCAGTGGAACAGTCCAGACCCATTCTGAATGGTGGGGTGTGTGTGTCACACCACAGGGCCCCTAAAAACCCTTCCTCAGCTTGTTAGTCTTGCCCTGCACATGACAGGATGTGGGGATTTAGGGCGGGCGGGCCGTACCTGGAGCCGTGCTGGTCCTGGGAGAACTCCATGATGTGGCCGGCGATCTCGCGTAGCTGCAGGTTGGGATAGCGGTTGTTGCGGAAGTCCTCCAGCAGCCGGCTGCGGCCGGAGGGCATCACGTCGGACATTCCGTAGCGTAGCCGTGACGACGGGAAGAGCTGGCTGCTGGGGCTGAAGAGGCTGGAGCCGCTGCTCGCGCTCCGGTACTTGGCCTCGGCCCCCGGGGCCGCGGAGATGTACCGCCCGCTGCCATTGGTCAGTCCTCCTGTGAAGGGTCAGTGAGTTAGTCAAACACAGTAAATCCTCCTAAGACCCAGCAATTAATTTCCGTCCACTTTAGGGGACACAAGGCTCTGGTCTGAATCTCAAGAACCAAATGTTCTACTATGCTGAAAACTAAACATTACATTACAGGCATTTAGCAGACGCTCTTATCCAGAGCGACTTACACAACTTC
Organism: Synaphobranchus kaupii; assembly: GCA_029718625.1. Classification (NCBI taxonomy): domain Eukaryota; kingdom Metazoa; phylum Chordata; class Actinopteri; order Anguilliformes; family Synaphobranchidae; genus Synaphobranchus; species Synaphobranchus kaupii. The sequence goes on from CM056396.1 coordinate 20,484,378, forward strand.
TTAGCATCTTATTACATTCATCCAATTGATACAGCTGGATATACTGAAGCAATTCAGGTTAAGTACCTTGCTCAAGGGTACAACGGCAGTGTCCTACCTGGGAATCGAACCTGCAACCTTTCAGTTACAAGTCCAGTCCCTTAACCATTATACTATACTGCTGCCCAGTATAAAATATAAAAATGACATTTGTTCATAAAAATAAAAGAATATTTCTAAAATATTTTCACTGCAACAAGTTACTTTTTTTTCTGCCGGGTCTAAGGATGATATCTGGGAACAAAGACATAATTGCAATAAAGCAATCAACTTGAACCACACACACACACACACACACACACACACACACACACACACACACACACACACACACACACACACACACACACACACACACACACACACACACACACAAAAATCCAAATAGCCTCCTTATTTTCAGGGAAGCGTACAGACAGGCTGACGTAGACCGACAGAGCGGACGGTGGGACTGACCTAGGTTGAGGCTGGAGGAGGAGCCGTGGGTGGACAGGGAAGGGGGCGGAGTCAGGGAGTGGCTGGGGCCCTGGTTGGGGAGGGGCATGCCCACGGGGCCAGGTGAGGAGGAGAATCCCAGGCCGTTGTAGAAGCCGTGCCCGATGGGGGTGAGGCTGCTGGGAGTGCGCTTGTACAGGTCCGAGCTGCTGGTCAGGGAGTCGCGGCGGGAGCCGCTGCCCGTGTTCGAGTTGGCCACTAGGGGGAGACAGAGGAACAGAAAACACTACTCAGCCACGGTGCCATTCTGCACACCCCCTGAGATTCCCAATCCGCCAATTTATCCAGACGAGCACAATTAAAAAGCAAGCCAGGCTGTTACGCTCTTCACAGGTTATTCTATTCTTCAAACAAATTCTATTAACATCCCCGGCAAACCCCTGCCCCCTTCACACACATGCAGAGGAACTCTGACATATTCTCACATAGCAGTGCTCCTCTCTTTACACAAACGCACGCGCACACACACACACACAATACTCAGACAGCTCGTCCACACACACACACACACACACATTATCCATACACACCGTTTCTCACACACACACACACACACACACACACACACACACACACACACACACACACACACACACACACACACACACACACACACACACACACACACACACAACAGTGCCTCCCTCCCTCCCTCCCTCCCTCGTGCACCCTGTGGCGGGGTTGTTCTACCTCTGTGCTGGCTGGGGGGCCGCGAGGGGCGGGGGAACGCACCTGCAGTGCCGAATCCTCCCAGCGTGGCTCCCAAAGTGGCCCCCAGGGAGGAGGAGCCCCCGCCACCCCCCGAAGCCCAGCGAGGTGCTGCCGGGCTGGGCCGAGCCCTGGGAGAACAGGGAGCTGCTCTGGGAGCTGGAGCTCATGGAGCCGCTGCCATAGAAGGAGCTGGAGGCCATGTTGCCGCCCGGCTGGGGCTGGGGCTGAGGCTGCTGCTGGGAGCCCAGCGCGCGGAACGGCCCGTTAGCGCCGCCCGCCAAGCCGCCCGTCGCCCCGTTAGCCGAGGCCGCCGCCGCCACTGCTGAGAGAGAGGAAGATTAATTCACTCCCAACGGCACGCCGTTCCACCTCCCGCTTAAAACCCTCCCCGTTTCCGTTAACGAGCGAATGGTCTCAGCCGGTGTAGAGCACCGACTCAACTTCGCGCCTTCGAGCAGCTTTACATGCTACGGAAGCAGTGCTGACAGGATGGGTAGGAGGTCAGAAAGAGCGACTTCCTCACAGGAAGTGAGCTCACACAGAGGGGAGGGGCTCACCAGCTTGTGCTGCGGTGGGGCTGATTATGACAGAAGCGGGAGCCATGAGGCGGACAGGGCCGCTGCGACCCCCCGTGTTCACCACCAGAGCGCCCGTCTGGTCATAGTAGGCAGTTGGAGCAAGAACCGGGTAACCTAGGAGACAGGGGTCAGGGGTTACTCCAGAGGTAATACCAACGTGCATTTATTAATTATTCAAGAGGAAGACATTTCAGTCATTATAATTAAAAGGGAGCTTCTCAAATATCACTTTTCGCAGATATCTTACCATTCGAGGCCAAAGCTTAGGATTCGTTTTAAAATTTCACAGGCAACAAAATCTAGTAAGCAAATAGATTCCGTATGCTTGCTAATATTCTAGCATTTAGAATTACGACAGGCGTATTATGAAATATCGCTGGCATCATTAAAAGCACATTAACATGATTACTAACTTATTACCAGAGAAACGTTCAACACCATAGCAACACTGCCGCACCAACTGACCTCGTTTTCCATGAGGCGACATGCAATACTTTATACAAGCAAACCCCCCCCCCCCCCACCGACTCCATGTAACAGAACACTGTACTACCTAAAACCTTCAATAGAACTTGTAAGTTCTGCCTTTGAGGCGGTTTTTCAGTTTCATGCAACTCCACGTACTTGCGTCGAGTTAACTGGCAAACGGTGAGGCCTCATCTGTACCGAACGACGTGGCTCGGGAACACACACGCGCGCGCGCGAGAACATTGCGATCGTGTCGCCAGAGGACGGCGACGTGCCAGAGCGATTCCATTTTCATCCATTAAAGAGCGAAAGAGACACCGAGCTGGCGAGCTGATAAAACTGCACCGCGGCGGCTCAGCTGCGCGAGTAGGCTGGCGGGATGGAGACGTGTCGCCGGGGCGGGGGAAGGGATTCTACTTATGGAACGGAAGAGTTAGGTTCCTCGGAGAGCGGGTCCCCGCTCCAGACAGCAGCTGCAGCCCCGAGACGCTCCCAAAAGCAGCGTTGTACGCCCCCCTGGTCCCGTCTGCTAGGGGCAATAATTACCCTGACCTCAAACTGGGTGGAGGGTAGGCGAGTAAGCGGAAAGAGAGAAACCCAAAACGAGACACTTCTGTTCCACGCTTACCATTACATTACAGGCATTTAGCAGACGCTCTTATCCAGAGCGACTTACACAACTTCTCATTACATTTATCCATTTATACAGCTGGATACATACTGAAGCGATTCAGGTTAAGTACCTTGCTCAAGGGTACAACGGCAGTGTCCTACCTGGGAATCGAACCTGCAACCTTTCGGTTACAAGTCCAGTTCCTTAACCATTATACTACACTGCCGCCCTTACCCCCTGGCTCTAATCGCACAGCCAGGGCCGGCACCTATTATTCACCTGCGTGCAACACATTCATAATCAAAGAAGTTTCCAGAATAATGGTAGAGTGGCATTAGTAATGGAGCCCTTTCAGATTTAAGATTGGATTTGAGCTTATATTGTGCGCCAGATCACACAGTAATGCGTACTTCCAGTCATGGAGATTTGCGGAAATAAAAAAAGGCGCATCCTGAAACAGGATGCGGGTCAAAGGTCACTCACCAGGCACGCCCGCGGCCAGACCCTGACCGAACGCCAGGGCGGAGTTGACGGCAGCGGCTGCAACCAGCTGATCGTTCTGCTGCCCCTGCTGGCTCTGGTTGGGGGTGAGCGGCCGCTGGTTCCCTCCCGCACGCATAACCTGCCACAATCAGAGAGAAAAAGGTCAGAGGTCAAACCACGACTCCTTCCATACACTCAACTTTTATTATAGAAAAAGGACTGTAAAAAGTTTTTCGACTGTACAATTCGCTATTGTAGATTTCTTAAAGCGTCTGCCTTCATGCATTTCATCCACCAATGATCCTAGCAGTTCATGTCGAGAAAATGATTGACTCAGAAGAGTTAGACGCACGAAACAAGGGGCTGGGACAACAGAATGTTCTAGGTCAACGGGAGAGGCCGACAGTAGAGCTGTAGACCATTTATGAACACGAGAGAGAGCAGAGCCCACTTTTAATTTTTGATTCTGTGGAGAACGGATCTAGTCAATATGTAGAAGGTTAGAAATTCCGTTGAAGCAATCTTTGGTTCAACGATGCATTGACAAGTTTCAATGTACAACGTCGTCTCGGACATCCTTTCCTTCAGTTCTTCTTATGTGGTTTTCAGCCATTTTAATGAGCACAACCAATAAGGACCGGGGAGTGGACTCAGCCAATGGGAGGCCAGAGGAGTAAAACGGGCCTCACCTGTTGCTGGTTCTGCTGGTTCTGGCTTGCCGCCTGCTGATTGGCTGAGTTGGACGCAGCAGCCGCCGCCGCCGCCTGCTGCTGGAACAGGTTGGCGGGGTACACGCCCCAGGGAGTCACCCCGTAATACTGGTGGGGCATGACCGCCGGGCCTGGGGAGAAAGAGCGGCGTTATACACGAGGGGGGGGGGGGGGGGCAGAAAAGGCACACGCGCCGTGATAATGCATTACATAGGCGCAAGGATAAACCGCACGCGTGCCGTGGCGACGGCTGCACCAGCAGCGGCTTACCCAGGGTGGCGGCGGCGGCCAGGCCAGCCGCGTACGGGTCGGTGCCGGGAGGGGCGGCGCTGATGATGTAAGGGTTTGGGACGAAGGCAGCGGGGGCCAGACCTGGGAGGAGGGGGGGAAACAGCGGGACGGTGAGAGAGACGCGGAGGAAAGGAGAGACTTGGGCAGTGTCCGAATCAGAGCCCTATCCCTATCAATTCTAGATCTTGCAGTACAAGCACAACGTGAACATGGGGAGTTTGTTCTACATGGCATGCATAGCTATTTCTGACATGAGTCTTAAGAGGGTGAATAATTCCTCCAAACATGAAAAGCACCTAATTAAGAAAAATTAACAGCTTGTTAAAATTCTGGGATTGCAACTGTGGTTGCAACGAAAACCAGCATACACAGGGGTCCCCCAGGACCGGTTTGGGAACCCCTGATTTAGACCATAGACATTAACTAAAACTTACATTTAAACAATTTCTAGTGATTATGTCTTTCCTGGATTGTTCAATATAACAAAATATGTAGTTTTTCTGTACCAGCTTCGAGTATATTTTACATTTTAGTATTTTTTTGTGAATATACCAGCGCTGGCACTGTTTAAAAACTCAATGTCCCATAATTCCCTCCGGACAATTCAATGAAGTAAAATGGCAGAATTAGCAAGGTGGTATGCACTGCCAAAAATGTGCAGAGGAGATGATATCTGATTGGTCGAGAACTGCCTGTGCGTTGCAGTAATGCATATGTAGTCCGTTAAAGTGGACAACAAACTGGACTACAAATCATTAATCATTACTTTAAAAATTGGAACATGAAACGTATGCTCTATATCCTTATACCACAAAGGCTAATCCAGGAATGTTTCGGCTTATTCTATAAATCATATTTCAAGAATTGTCGATAGAACGGACTTCAGACCATCTGTCATAGGGAATTTACTTCCGAAACCAAAGTCCGTCCACGTCTGACATACTCACATGCGCAGATAATTCCTAGCATCCTGCAAACTACTGCAGGACTCTCTGCATGCACTGTGCATTCTTCCATTACATGCAGAAATAATTCTCAGCATCCTGCACCCTACAGCAAGGCTATTGAGGCCACTACTGCATTTGAGCCCAAGGACTACATCCATTTTGAATCAATTTTTTTTGGATTCAAGGAAATACATACATTTCAATACATGAAAATTCTTTCATTCAACATTCATGGCTTTTGTTCAATAAAAGAATCCATTAAAGTTCTACTCACAAATGTTTGACAAAACAAAATGTTTATATTTATGTCTGCATATGATGAGGTAAATACAGCTAGTACAAATAACGCCAACATTTCCAGTTTATTCCCGTTAATTCCCATATATTCCCGTTAATTCGCATGGAAAGTTTCCACCTTTGAATATTGCTGGAATGTTGCAACCCTAGTTGTTATTGAAGGAAAACATCAGCGGAGCTGCGCCTCATTTTAAAAAAAATTAAGCTTCACGTCATAATTATGCGACAAAAATGTTTGTGTACTTCTTGAAGTGTGCTCCCAAATATACTCAGCGAAACCCCGGAAGTAAGTGTATAAAGTATATATATGTATTAAAGTATACTATATTTAGAGAAAACTTCGCCTACATAACGACTTTTTCGTCCCGTCTACTCAACAAGCCTACCTAATAGTATGGAAGGGTGCCGATTGGGACACAGCCTGACAGAGCTGCTGACCGAGCTCTCGCTCTCTCGCTCGGCCGGACTCACCAATGTGGGACTGTTGGGCCGCCGCCAGGGCGTACTGCTGTTGCTGGGCAGCTGTAAGAGGTTGGACAGCCAGCGCATTGGGCCTCTGGAACAGCTGGGCGGAGAGAAGAGCGTTGGGGTTTACATCTCATTTACCGACGGCCTAGTTACACTGACAGCTGCTACGTGCATGCCTGGTTTGAGTTAAACATCATTGGGGCAGAACGTCGCTCAGTTTGCAAGGACACTCCCCATATGGGTATTTGACGGTTAAATGTTTGAGTACATAAAACTCAGCACTCCTTTGGAATGTGAATGTTTAACCACCAAAACTCACCCAGACAGAGCGAGATGAAACGCTACTTGGAGCCGCTATTAAACGCAACCCACAATACTGCTGGGTGATATAGGCTTTGATAACCCACCTGCTGCTGGGAGTTGTAGTCAAACAGCCCCACGGCGGCGCCAGCAGAGTCCATGGGCATCTGGTTGGCGGGGTACTCGAACTGCAGCGGCTCCATGCCCACAGACTCCATGTGGTCGAGGGGAACGTTCTGAGACTCCACGCTGGAAAAGTCTTCCACGGGCTTGGGCCCGTTGCTGTTGGCCAACTGGGACAGGCCCTCCGAGGGCCCTTGCCCCGGCCCCAGCAGATCCACCTCGGCCCCTGGCAGGGGACAGTTCCCTGGGGTGCGGCTAGTGGGGGGAGGGAAAGGGGATGGGTCAGAGACAAAAACGCTGCAATCCAATTTCTAACTGCTACAAAGGGCCGTCGTCTAAACAGGATCAAACGACATTACCTGAAGGTGTATCAATGGTGAGACAGCACACAATGCCTAGCTTTGTAAAATGACTGAAATCTCCGTCGACAGAGCAGTAAATTCTGCCTTGTGCACACAATTCTCTCATTGTCCGGTGGTCGTATGAGTCCTTTGAAATGAACCATCCTTCCCTTTATAAATGCGGTTTTGTGGAAAACAAAAACAGGAATGCCGCGATAGGAATGCTAGAATGGCAAAAATGCATTCCTTTCCATTACCCTCGGATAACTGCCAGCACAGGTAAAAGCGCCCCAGCTGACCGGTCGATGTTGCTTGGTGGGGGGGGGGGTTGGCTGAAGCCGCTACGCTAGCGCCATGGTCGCGCGCGGGTTACCTGAAGTCCTTCACGTCCACGTCGATGCCGTTCTGCACGGGGAGCCCGTTGGGGTTGTCCATCACGTCGCTCTCCACCTCCTTCAGCTCCTTGAGCTTGTCGGCGTCGAAGGAGGCCTTGGGCTTCTCTCGTTTCTCTCCGTCCTCCGACTCGGGGTCCCGGGGCCCCTGAAAAAGAAGGGAGGCGGAGCCTTAAACAACAGTGCACCACTGGCGACGAATGACTAGCTTGTCGCTAAGCAAGATCAGAAACTTCGATCTGTGCTTTACCCCAAAGAACCGACAACCAACTCTGCTCCATTTTTGCTTTTTAAAACATACTCAACTTAATCCTGCAGGTAAAAACCCCTTCTTATATTCCAATATGTCCACATTGAAAATATTCATCAATAAGGGTGAATCCGGCAGCAACACTAATCCTCTGAGGACGGTTTAAACGTGTATACATCATTTTAAAAAGCAGGCAGACAGGCAGAGACACTCACAAAGGCTCCTTTGCGCAGACAGGAGTCCAGCTTCTCCGCGGGGGAGGAGCTGAGCACGTACTCCACCATGCTGACGCCAAGACCGCCGTTCTCCGAGCGGGGAGACAGCACCGAGCCCACCTCGCTGCCGCCATGGAAACCCTGGTCTGGCCGGCGCTGCACCATGATAGGCTGTGAGACAGAGTGGTCTGGGGGGAGGGGCGGGGGCGGCCAGGACCGAAACACAAAGTTAATCTCTGTGGTAACACAGGACTCCACATCACGGGGGTATCCTACGAAGCAGGATTACTAGGTCAGCTGGATAACTGCATCGAGTAAAACCCGGAACCCTCCCAAATCTGGAACAAGGACAGAAGTAAAAAGAGCCGTTCTGGGTTTTACTCGCTGCAGTTATCCAGCTATAACTCAGTAATCCTGTCGTATAGGCGACCCTTGTCCAGAAGTGCCACTGATGTTTCTGTTCCATCTGAGCTTGAGCACAATAATTTGATTGATTATTAAAAGCCTGAATGGTGAAAAGCTGAGAGCCTTCAACACGTTCACCTGTGGTCATTACACCTAATTATGTAGCTACAGGCTTGGATGGAACAAAAACCAGGACCGTCTCCGGCAGTCCAGGGCCAGGGTTGCTTACCCCTGGTCTACATCCACCATTTTCATAATGGTGTACAAGGGGGACAAACCTGTCCCATGAGCCGTTTCTAAAAATATGAATAAGATTTACTGTACATGGGTGTAAATATATGCCTTCTTTAATAATGTATTCTCATTCTGTTACAAGCCGGAGAATGCTTGCCCCTCCCCCCCCCCCCCCCCCCCTTCTCAATGATTAAATGGCGGAAAGCGCATCTATGTTGGGCCCCTGAGGAGGGGTGGTTTGCAGGCCCCTCACCTGAGGCCCCCCAGGCGCTGTCTCTCCACTGGTCCAGGAATATCCCTTTGGGCCCATCTTTACTGGAGTCGTCCGACTCCCAGAACTTCTTCCCCGGGAGGAGCTGCTGCAGAACGCACAGAGAGGCAGAGAGGTCGCGTCACAAAAACCCGGCCTGCACGACCCTGTCGAATACCTCCCTATAGCCTCCAACCCTCGCCCCCTCTCACCCCTCCCCCTTACCTCTCCCATGGCTCTCCCCTCCAGTGCCAGGGCCTGGAAATCGTGGTTCAGCTCATCCATCGACCGCACCTAGGAGGAGACACGGCACAGTCCGGTCACACCGCCCGCCACCTCTCCACATCCACAGGGCTCCACTCTCTCGCTCAATCTAATGATCTCACTCGAGTCAGCAGGCACGTTTTTCCCCTACTGGGTAGTGCGGGAGTGCAAACAATACTGCTCCCAAGATCAAATTTGTGAATAGATGACTATAGGAATGATGGGTTCCAGAGTCGGTTCTGTACATAATGTCTGGTGTCAGGGTCATAACCTGGTTATAGGAGCACACCGATTTAATAATTTGTCTGGTGCCCTGTTTATCAGTGTGGATGTCAGTTTTAATAATGTGTCTCTAGCCCGGTTTAACACCGGGTTGTCACAGTGGATGTCGCTTTTAATAATGCATCTCTTGGCCTGGTTATCACCTGGTTGTCAGAGCGGATGTTGGTTTTTAATAATGTCTCCTGCCCTGGTTACCAGAGCGGATGTTGCTTTTAACAATGCATCTCAAGCCCTGGTTATCAGAGTGGATGTTGTTGTTAACAATGCATCTCATGCCCTGGTTATCACCTGGTTGTCAGAGTGGATGTTGCTTTTGATAATGCATCTCTTGCCCTGGTCATCAGAGTGGATGTTGCTTTTAATAATGCATCTCTTGCCCTGGTTATCAGAGTGGATGTTGCTTTTAACAATGCATCTCATGCCCTGGTTATCACCTGGTTGTCAGAGTGGATGTTTTTAATAATGTGTCTCATGCCCTGGTTACCTGGTTATCAGAGTGGATGTTGCTTTTAATAATGCATCTCATGCCCTGGTTATCAGAGTGGATGTTGCTTTTAATAATGCATCTCATGCCCTGGTTATCAGAGTGGATGTTTTTAATAATGTGTCTCATGCCCTGGTTACCTGGTTATCAGAGTGGATGTTGCTTTTAATAATGCATCTCTTGCCCTGGTTATCAGAGTGGATGTTGCTTTTAATAATGCATCTCATGCCCTGGTTATCAGAGTGGATGTTTTTAATAATGTGTCTCATGCCCTGGTTACCTGGTTATCAGAGAGGATGTTGCTTTTAATAATGCATCTCATGCCCTGGTTATCAGAGTGGATGTTGCTTTTAATAATGCATCTCATGCCCTGGTTATCAGAGTGGATGTTGCTTTTAATAATGCATCTCATGCCCTGGTTATCAGAGTGGATGTTGCTTTTAATAATGCATCTCTTGCCCTGGTTATCAGAGTGGATGTTGCTTTTAATAATGCATCTCATGCCCTGGTTATCAGAGTGGATGTTGCTTTTAATAATGCATCTCATGCCCTGGTTATCAGAGTGGATGTTTTTAATAATGTGTCTCATGCCCTGGTTACCTGGTTATCAGAGTGGATGTTGCTTTTAATAATGCATCTCATGCCCTGGTTATCAGAGTGGATGTTGCTTTTAATAATGCATCTCATGCCCTGGTTATCAGAGTGGATGTTTTTAATAATGTGTCTCATGCCCTGGTTACCTGGTTATCAGAGTGGATGTTGCTTTTAATAATGCATCTCATGCCCTGGTTATCAGAGTGGATGTTGCTTTTAATAATGCATCTCATGCCCTGGTTATCAGAGTGGATGTTGCTTTTAACAATGCATCTCATGCCCTGGTTATCAGAGTGGATGTTTTTAATAATGTGTCTCATGCCCTGGTTACCTGGTTATCAGAGTGGATGTTGCTTTTAATAATGCATCTCATGCCCTGATTATCAGAGTGGATGTTGCTTTTAATAATGCATCTCATGCCCTGGTTATCAGAGTGGATGTTGCTTTTAATAATGCATCTCATGCCCTGGTTATCAGAGTGGATGTTTTTAATAATGTGTCTCATGCCCTGGTTACCTGGTTATCAGAGTGGATGTTGTTTTTAATAATGCATCTCATGCCCTGGTTATCAGAGTGGATGTTGCTTTTAATAATGCATCTCATGCCCTGGTTATCAGAGTGGATGTTGCTTTTAATAATGCATCTCATGCCCTGGTTATCAGAGTGGATGTTTTTAATAATGTGTCTCATGCCCTGGTTACCTGGTTATCAGAGTGGATGTTGCTTTTAATAATGCATCTCATGCCCTGGTTATCAGAGTGGATGTTGCTTTTAATAATGCATCTCATGCCCTGGTTATCAGAGTGGATGTTGCTTTTAACAATGCATCTCATGCCCTGGTTATCAGAGTGGATGTTTTTAATAATGTGTCTCATGCCCTGGTTACCTGGTTATCAGAGTGGATGTTGTTTTTAATAATGCATCTCATGCCCTGGTTATCAGAGTGGATGTTGCTTTTAATAATGCATCTCATGCCCTGGTTATCAGAGTGGATGTTGCTTTTAATAATGCATCTCATGCCCTGGTTATCAGAGTGGATGTTTTTAATAATGTGTCTCATGCCCTGGTTACCTGGTTATCAGAGTGGATGTTGCTTTTAATAATGCATCTCATGCCCTGGTTATCAGAGTGGATGTTGCTTTTAATAATGCATCTCATGCCCTGGTTATCAGAGTGGATGTTGCTTTTAACAATGCATCTCATGCCCTGGTTATCAGAGTGGATGTTTTTAATAATGTGTCTCATGCCCTGGTTATCAGAGTGGATGTTGCTTTTAATAATGCGTCTCATGCCCTGGTTATCAGAGTGGATGTATTTTTTATGCGTCTCATGCCCTGGTTATCACCTGGTTGTCAGAGTGGATGTTGTCTCCTGTGGGCCAGCGGTGCTTGCCGTTGTTGTAGCCGACGCCGGGCTGCTCCCCGTGCTGGCGCTGGAAGAAGTAGTCCACCATGGCGTCGTCCTGGGAACGTCCGGCTCCCCCCGCCCCACCGGGCACCTGGCCGGAGTGCACCTGGCTAGGGGGCGCGGCCTGAGGGGTCTGCCCCGCGGCCGGGGCTCCCGATCCTGTCGTCAGCACCACGGGCATGCTGGGATGGATGGTCTCGAGAGGGGGCTGTTTGAGGTGGGGGCTGAAGGAGTCCTGCCAGAGCACTGCTTTTCTCTTCAACACACAGGCAACGCTCATTCCACCAGCACCTGCGGGGACAGAAAGCAGCGTCACACACACAGACACACACACAGACACAGACACAGACACACACACAGACACACACACAGACACACACACAGACACACACACAGACACACACACACACACACACAGACACACACAGACACAGACACACACAGACACACACAGACACACACACACACACACACACACACACACACACACACGGCACTAAACGCCGCTTCCCTCGTTCAGGTGGATGCCACAGGGCCGTCATGCCTGAACACGGCGTTCAGCACGCGCTGTCAGACTACATCTAAAAGGATTGCGCTGACATCGCTATCGAAAAAGACTCTCCGTACACCAAGCTCCTGAGGTAGAGCACGCTTCACTCCCAGTAATCAGTCCCAGCACATGTGTGGAGAGGTGGGAAATGACTTAAAATGAGCCCCACGCTCAGACAAACATGCTGCTCGTGTATATTGCAGTCTGGGCTCACGTCACCACCACCACCAAGGCCGGCCATTAACAGCTTACGCAACATGTTAGCTTCACTGAAGACGACAGGCAGCGGCTATTTACCTCGCCTGTAAATCACTGCAGTAATCTCGCCATCACTGATGGCTGTAATCAGAGTAAGATGGCGATTAGCAACATTTGACCGGCAGCAATGGTCATCTACACTCAGTCAGACACAGGCTACAGGGAACCTGAAAAAAAATCACCCCACACATGTTTCTAAGGATCACGCAATTAGATTACCTCATTACCTGACCGTAGCAAAATTGAAGGTAGTGAAGAATGCTCAAATTAACAGGCTATCCCGTTTACATTTCAACCGCTGTAAGCAAAACAATTTGCGCAAAGTAAAAAACGTAGATTGAGGACAGCGGGATCTATAAATCGCGCATAGCTGCGCAGCCAGTGCCTGTGTTCAGTCATTACACATGTGGCTAAACTTAGCGCGGGCGTGTGATAAGAGCAGGCTGTGAGCGCCACTGATAAAGACGCGGGGACAGCCCAAACCAGCTGGCACACAAACCCCCACAGTAATGCTCTGCTCTCCTGCGCTGTTTGACCAACTACCCCCCCCCCCCCCCTCTTTATTCACCGTTACCCTGTCCATGCCTTGCCTAAATTTCAATTACACAACCACATCTCGGCATGTAGTTTGTACTGGTTCTGCCTTTTGTCCTTGCTTTTATTAAGATGGTGGCCCTTTCGTTTAAGTCTTTATTGTTTGGGTAACAAAAGCAGAGCCAGTTGTCAGGGCCTCCAGTAACACCACGGAGAGCAAACGAATCTAGCCGCTTCTCAATTAAAACAGCGCGAGACGTGATGCGATTTACTTCCAGACATTCAAATCTTTTAGCTACGAGGAATTACGCAAGCTTAAAATAACTTTCCAGTTCCTGGACCTAAATTCTTTGACTTGTTTTATAAGCACTGACTGGGTTGGCCCCAGATTACATATCTGACCTGTTGGAATAGATATCAGTGCAAACGTGCTCACAGATCTTCTGGTGCAGGACTGTTATGTATTACAAAAGTAAGTTACAAAAGAACTGGAGAAGTTTCTTTTTGTTTCTAAAAGATTAGTACATTAGAGAGGTGCCAAATGTGGCATTTTTAAAAGCCTTCTGACAATCTACTTCTTTAGGACGGCGTTAAAATAATACAATTTTGTTCGTTTTTACTCGTCTTTTGCTTCAACTTGTTTTAAAACGTGAAGTATATTTTCTTGTATTTTATAGCATTTTTGTTCGATCAAATTTTTTTAAATTTTTTTCTGCATTTCTAAGGCCCTGGTTCTTGGTTTACAGGCTGGATGACTGAATAAAGTTACTTTTTGAAGGAGGGACAGGGTCCAAAAAGTATAAAGGCAATGCGTGGTGGGAACTGCTGTAGTACTGAAGCATGCCGTTGGAACTGCGTGGGTACGTATCCATTATCCAATATAATGGACGAGGCTTAAAATATCTCCACTAAGCCCGGAGTGAAAGGAATATTGGTACAGTCCATTAGTACAGAAATATGGATTCAACACATTAGTACAACTGCAGTGAAGTAGTACCAAACAATTGCAGTCCATGCTCTAAACGGTGAGTATATTGGTAAGGTATAGTCCACGAGGTAGGAATGTGTAGGACATAAACAAGCAGGGAAGGCAGCTTTATTTCAACAGCTTTGTTTGGTCATTCAAAATGGCTTCCATATAAATGTGACAAACCTTTATACGTTGCATTTCATTTTGATGCATTGGTGAGGGCATCATTCAGCACTCACCAAGGAGGACACAAAGCAGAGCACTCGTACATACATTGGTACATTGTTTTCAGTAGGGGTGACAGTTGGGCTCTACATACAAAAGTATTGATTTACATATCAGCTGAACACATAAAACCGCCTCTGAACATTTAAAAATGACTGCAGGCATCGAATGGCCGGCTGCACGTACGAGCACGTCAAAACTGTTAGCGCCTAGTCAACAAGGCGATCGATTCAGGACCGCCCCTCCTGCTGCCGCTACAACAGGAGAACTGGGGCTAGGGCCGGCAATTTGATATCATTCGCTTCCCGGAGCCCAGACTCGAGTGGAGCGCTACAGCTATTGACAAACAGATTGCCGGCTAGAAGAGGACTCGACACCGTATTGAGAAAAACGCGGTCGTTGCGCGAGGCAATCGTCCTATTTTCATCCATTGTGACGGAAATAAAAGCAAACGAGGATAAAGAGTGGAGAAGGTTTGACATACCAGTCAACCGCGAATGGCTCTGCGCGAGGAGAATAAACAAACAAACAAAAGTATCCATTCTTTCCGCCCGAATGCCTTTAAACAGATGATATTCAGACGATGATGTAGGCGGTGGGAGGGAAGAGCAACAACTCTATGCCTGGGAAATACAGCGTCACTCAGTTCAGCCATTGTTTCAGGAACAAAGAAATGTTTCTCTCAAGGAGCGCGGTTAAAAAGTTTTAAGCCTCCAAAATAAAATAAAAAAGACGCTTGAAACAAAACGGAACTGTACGTTAGGCCTATGCGTTAAAGAAAGCCGATTAAATATTTGCTCACAACTGCAGTTCACGCTACAGTGAATTGGGCTCACTTCTTGTGGCGATAGACCAAGTAGCACAGGCAAAATTTAAGCAAAATTCAAACAGCAAATGGCTTTGCAATTTGCAAAATGTATTTTCATATTAGGGTACAAAAACAATTAAAAAAACAAATGATTCCAATTTGTAGAGCATGTATAGCGGCCTTATGCAATTTGACAAGCCAGTCAATATGACCACAACTGAAACATCTGAACACCATCGTTTCAACTGTAAAACAGACATGCACGATTTCCATTCACATACACTGAACATATACCAAATCCAAAATGCATGAACAATATTCATGAAATAACTTCCCCAAAAAGCCTTAGACAAAGTTTATGGAGTCTAAAGATGTTCTAATGTATGTTACAAAATGGAAACTATGGGGTTTCCTTTAAAGCAGGGGAATCAAACTCCAGTCATGGAGAGCCACAATCTCTGCAGTTTGTTTTATTTTCTTTAAATTTTCCTTTCAATCACCAGACAATTTAGGTCTTGGAAACAAACAAGGACTCTTAAGCCAATCAGTGACTTAAATTAAGCACTGAAACGCACTGAAAACCAGCAGATACTGCAGCCCTCTAACAAGTGATCCCTGCTTTAAGGCGTTACGTGAATGACACCCCTGAAGTGTCTGGTCAACTCAGTTACAGGACACAATAACACCAGGGACCAGTCTAAACAGTTCGGTAAAGTGGAGTCTGCTACGACTGCTGTGCCAACTAACCCTTCACATGGGCGCTGGCGAGCAGCAAGCCCACATACTGAGGACGTGGAAGGGCCGTTTACCCCCGCATCCCTTAAACATGCTAAAATAGGCACTTTTATTTTTGGACACGCGTCAGTTTCACAACAACATTTTAAGAGTGCTGCCGGAAAAAAAAACGGTTTCATTTCAACCGAGCACAGTTGCTCAAACGGTTTATGATCCAAACAGTTACATCAGGAGAAGAGTGGAGTCCTCTGTCCTCTGCAAATAATCACAGAAGAACTGCCACAGCGTACATGTTCTCTGACACCAGGACACGCCGCCCCCGCCCCCCCCCCCCCCCCCCAATTACATAAGACCTGTTTATTGTACACCTAACTACGGCTCAACACACCATACTTACTCCAGCCAACTCACATCAAATAGAAGTAGTATACTCACCACACTCATTGTTATTGCAAGCCTAATCCTTTTCAGCCACCCATTTTCTAGTATACACAGTGTCACTTACGAACCCGGCAGTTCACCATACGTAGACATAGGCCAGTGTTACTCATGTTTTCCTTTCAAAAAAAAATTTCCACTGGTTAATTACCAGGAACTTAAATACCATTTTCTAGCTTCAGTAACATTCTTCTCTCAAGGGCACAAACCAGGCCGAGTAAGTCAGTAAATAAGTGGCTGGGTAAAGAAAAACTGCTTGAAATTTAACAAGCACTAAGTGTTGCGAATGGACCTATGGAGTGATAAACTAGGTCATGGGGCTTGGATCACTAGCTTAACGACCCTATTGGGTTTGTAGTTTAAAAACGTGAAAACATTCCTGCGACATTTGGATGAGACTACTTTCTCCAACTTAGATTTCAGTTTAACAATTTGTATCCCCACAGAACAGTGGTCATCTCCTCTCAGAAACTGCTTTCATTGGAAAAGGTGGAAGGGGAAACTGCGCCATGCCCAGACACTTCTCCCCTCCTGTAGATCAGTGGATGACTTTCCTTAGTCAAGTCAAGTTTATTTGTATAGCACATTTCATACACTAGGCAACTCAAAGTGCTTTACATAAGACATAGAAAGACATTATATAAAAAGTAAATTAGAATTGAAACAATGTTAATAAGAAGTTAAAACAGTTATAATAAAACGCAATACTGGTTGGGCCCACAAAACAAATACCCAACAAACACTCCTACCACAAACAGCCTGCTACCTGCAATCTGCTACGCACCGTACAGCCTCTCTCTCTGGGTGATATTATACCTTAAAAAACTTTAAAAAAGTGGAAAAATGCACTGCTTTTCCCAGAATACACTGTGCTCCATTTTGCAGTGAGAACACCAGAGTGAAATGCACACTGGGAGCACAATTCATCCTGGGCAAAGCCTTTCCCTTCTTTCAAAGCAAAATCAGACAGAAGAGAATCCATTAATCTACCGAGTTAGTTGCATTCAAACAGAGTTCTGAGAGAGTGGAGCTCTCCACAAGTATTTTAATGGACAACTGGTCTAGTCCATGAAAAAACTCTGACATGATTTAAAGGTTGCGGAATGAGGTTAAATTTTTTTTATAAAAAAGGTTTCAATAAGCCTACTAGGTAATGGGAGGTAGGGTAGGGCGTTCCTTTTACGGTTTGGAATCTGGTCGGGTACAAGGATGTGTACCCATCACATGGATATAAATGACATCTTCCTCAGTGAGAACGTACATGCTTAGCAACCAGAGACTGAATTTCCCCTAGCCAATACCACGTGTACAAAAAAAATGCACAGTGCATCTGACACAGCT
>CM056396.1:20502377-20619513 GCA_029718625.1 Synaphobranchus kaupii
CAACAACCCTGGGTTTTGTCAATCACAGTTATGATTTTATGTGATTTATTAATTGTATACAGTTTTACGTATGGTGGTATTTCACTTTGATTATCCAAGGCTCAAAGTGCATTTAACAGGTCCAAATCTGTATATTAATTTACCTGTCACAGACAGGCGTCTGTCTACGGTCGGCCCCCATGCATTGCATTGTGTATGGGAAGAATGTGTCATGCCATGGAGACTATAGTTATAATGAATGTATTGTGGAATGAGCCACAGAGTCGTTTGTAACAAAGTTGTTAAGAAAGTTAATTTCATTTTGTGACACTTTTATTTATTTTATCAATTTTAAAAAAAAAAGTTTGTTTTTGTTTTTTAAAAAGCAATCTTTCTAATTTGAAATGGCCTCATGTCACCACAGTGCCCTCCAGAACCACTCAAGGAGCAGTGAAGTGTGTCCAATCCACACTGTTGAACAAAATCGGGAAATCCCTGCCAACAAATTATCCTTCCCTAGGTCACGCAAATGACAATTGAAAAGTGTTTTTCCAAACCTCACGAAGTCCAGTTTTGATAAACCATATTTTTCAAGGTGGGTATATTTTTTCAGATAAATGGTGAGATATTTGCAGTTTTACTTTTACACTATTATTCTTTGGGATTTCAGGATAAAAATGTGATTTTTCATGAAATTTTTTTTTTGATTTTCTTTAAATTGGTAAAAGAGGGCTGAGTGAATTTTGGAAAAACACTCTTCAATTACACCTTGCCCCGTGAGGTCACCAGCCATAGTCTTGCACAGGCATGTTCAGGATTAAGTTCCAGACCATGGGGAATGACCCAACGCCAGGATCAAGTGCTTTAGCTACCCAACAACCCCCAGATTGCTCATTTTAGTCATTCAGCTTGTCGGTTGTCTATCAAGGATCTATCCTCTGAACTCCCAATTGCCTATAGACTCAAGGGTTTATCAAGCATGCATAAATCAATCATGGGCTTATATAGGACCTTAACCCCTTCTCCAGCACCACCTTTTTTGAACACAAGCACAAGAATAAAATGGTTACTGTTATTGAACCCCTTTGACAACAAGCATAATCCTGGTCTCTTGGGAGTTTATTGTCCAAGAGTCAGAATTACTCAAAGTATTATTGAAACAAAGTAACAGAAGCTCAAACACAGTGGAAGTTTTTTTTCTCGCCTAAAAGATGTATTTATTATTTGTTGCCAGGAGAAGGATACCGACTACTGTTATTCGTGTCGTCTGTGGATTTCTGTGGAACATTGCTTGGATTGAGCCTGTTTTGTGTCTGGTTACGAAATAAGGGACCATTGTCGCTATAACATTGGGATTGTAAAATAAGTTTACAGAGATAGAATTGTGAGCTTTATCACTTTAAAATGGTATATTGCGGGACCATATTTTTGAAAAATGACACCGGACAAACCGCAATGATTGTAAATAAACTAAACCACTTCCGGGCTGAATACGGGCTAGTTAGTGCTTGTTAGGTTAACCCCTGCAGATGAAGAAGGACTACTGAAAGCCCATTGTGAAAAGGCCTCTGAACACCACATCTATGCAGGTTATGAGTGTGTTCTTATGGCAGGGATACAGTGAGGTGGTACTGACGTGTACAGTGGCTGTAGCTGGAGGTGTGATGTCTTCTGGGGGGGCTGGTAGCCGTACGAGTCAAACCCACCAATGAAATCAACTGTGAGAGAGAGGGTAGAAAAACGTCATCCAGTCACTGCCAGTTTGACATACCAGTTCCTTCTCTGGTGACATCACTTACATTTCAGCATTTAGCAGACACTGACATTACTTTTCTTTTTTTTACATACAATCAACTTAAACAGCTGGATGGTTTACTGAAGGTAATTCAGGTTATGTACCTTGCTCATGGGCACAACAGCAGTGCCACAGCTGGGATTTGAACCCACAACCTTCCCATTACATTACACTGCTGCCCCTTAACTGTGTCATTGCATTCCATTCCCAGATACTGAGCCCCGCCAAGTACATCAGGCTATCCACAGAGGCACCTCTCTCTCCCGGATGACATCATTCTGCTTGCCCAGTCACAAAGCCAGAGGCTTCCTGCCTGGTGACGTCACCCTTATCTTTTGTTCCTGCCCATAACACCAGAGCGCATCCCCTTTAGTGACATCACACTTACAGCTGTCCTCATCGTCCAGGAACACCTTGCTGACGTAACAGGCATACACGAACCCGAAGAGCTGCAAAGAGAGGGGGGGGGGGGGGCGTGAGTCCAAAGCAGACAGAAAGCGTGGAGCAGAGAGAGAGAGAGAGAGAAGGGGGGAAAGGGATGGGTGTGATACTCACCGCCAGAAGACCTGCAAGGCAGAGCTCACCACCTCAATGTACTGGTAGTCTAGCAGGCAGCCGGAAACTGTGATGACGTGGTGGTCGTCTGGAGCCAAGATGGAGTTCGTCACCGGCGTGACCAGGCAGCCCGGCCCGTTCTCCATCCACCAGGACCGGTGTAGAGAGGTGTTAAATGTCATCAGGAAGTCTCTGTCCTGTAAACAGTGAAAAAGGCAGGATTTTACTGTCCTTTCAAGAGGACATACATCTGTGTCATACATCTCACAGCTCAATACCACATGGATATGTACATACAAATGTTGTCATGGGAAAAACTGCATACAAACAGCAGGAAAATATTCTTTAATGATAGAGCAGCATTATGTTGATATTCTAGACCTCGGGTGGGGAACCTTATACAAAAAGGGCTGGTGTGGGTGCGGGTTTTTGTTTTAAGCCCAGCACTAAGACACCCGATTCAACTAATTACCTAATCATGGTCGCTAAAACAAAAACCTGCACCCACACCGGTCCTCTTCAGATAAGGTTCCCCACCCCTGTTGAAGACCCACATTACATAATTACTGCCCATTGGAATAAGGCTTAAAACAGCTTTCCACAATGGAGACAAAGTTACATTCAAGCTCACTGTGTTCTATCAAAGCCCCAGTGTAATGAGTGCTCAATGCAGCTGCCGGCCACACTAGTGTTGTGTATGACATGATTAGCACAGGTATGAGCTGGGGGTCTAACACATTGCCAGTGTACGGAGCACAGGTATAACCAGTAAGGGTTACATAAACAGCACCCACCTGGGACAGGTGCCCTACCTCCAGGTAGAAGCAGATGATGAAGGAGTTCCCAGCCGACCCAGAGAACCAGCCACAGTGCATACTGTGAAGAGATACACACACACACACACACACACACACACACACAAACACATGCAGAAAGTAAGCACATTGTATTGGGCCACTACTGATGATGGCTACTGTTGTACGTGCTTCTGTGTGTGTGTGTGTGTGTGTGTGTGTGTGTGTGTGTGTGTGTGTGTGTGTGTGTGTGTGTGTGTGTGTGTGTGTGTGTGTGTGTGTGTGTGTGTGTGTGTGTGTGTGTGTGTGTGTGTGTGTGTGTGTGTGTGTGTGTGTGTGTGTGTGTGTGTGTGTGTGTGTGTGTGTGTGTGTGTGTGTGAGTGTGTGAGTGTGAGTGTGAGTGTGTGAATGAGGGAGTGTGTATGAGTGGGTGGGCGGACACACCAGGATGAGGTAGCGGGAACGGAACTGTACAGTGCCAAAGATTCCGAGTATCACAGCCATGATGTGCAGGAAGTTGGCCAGGATGGGTGCCCACTGATATCCCAGGAAGTCAAAGACCTGCCTCTCCAGTGCTGCTGCCTAAAGGAAACGCAAGGAAATGCAACCCCCTGATGAAAACTGAAAAAACCACAACAGTTTGGCACAAATGCGGCTTACACAAAAATCCTCATTATCCCACATCAAACATCAACCTTAACTGACCCTCCCCTACACGTTTTGCCCATTCACGTGATTTTGACCAATGAACAACAGAAAAAAACTGCATGCACCGCCCCTTGCAGTGCGAGCTCCACCTCTTGCCTGCAACTGGAGACACTAGAGAACTGTAGCCTTCTCATATAAAAAAAAATGCGGAATCAGCCCTTTCTGTAGCCGGCCTGGATTTCATACACGGGGTGACCATGAGGTACTCGGACACGGTAGATAAAAACGTGGGGTGATAATGAGGAAACTAGCTGGATGGCAGCCATTCCTGTTTGCTTTTTCACCTGCCTTGTGAGGACCGTTTGAATGCTCTATAAGATGAGCTCCACAGAGGAGCTTGTCTGATTCCTCAGATGTTAGTGTGGACCTGCTCTCTGTGGGGCTTCCTTTGATAAGGGCGGGCTGGAGTGAAGGGGGCTGCTTTGATTGCGCGCTGGTCTATCAGTCTGGCAGATGTGCGAAAAAGCCTTCGGGCACAGGAGCGGGACGTCCTGGGTGAGAGTTCTGATGGAGGGGCGGAAATGGAATCGAACACCTGTGCCACTCCCCTCCATCCTCCCCTAAAAACCTATGATTTCCCTGCAGGCCTGCCTCACATACACAAGCGCACACACACACACACACACACACACACACAAGCACACAAACCGCACACACACACGCGTGCACAGACACACACACACATGCGCGCGAACGCAGACGCACACGGACTCCAACTCTCCCACAGCACCCTGCTGCAGTTGTTTCCATGGAAACTGCCTGGAGCCCCAGCCCCAGGGCTGTAAGCCGAGATACAGGGCCTGACAGCAGGGTTCCACTCCACCCCCCCCCCCCCCAAAAAAAAAATACACACCATAATAACGTACACATTGTACTACCACACAGAAACACACCTACACACGTTGTATTACCACATACATACCCACACTATTTCGTAATATAGCTAGTGAATACCTACTGTATAACCACACACCTACATGCACACTAATACTATCTACTGCATATACACATAATATTATGTTAACATATGCAAACTGGTTACATGCAGTATGCAAACACACAGTACACACCCACGCAACTTATATTAATAAAGAATCAGAAATACGAGAACTGAACTGATATCAGCCTTTTCAAGGAACTCAAAAGGGCTTAAAAAAGGGGTAGGGGGTGCACTGTGACCCCAATAGGGTGAGGCTCAGTAGCCGTGTTGTACGACAATACTCTACAAATTTCAATGGGAGTGGTTATAGATGTATGCAGAAGATGTATTATAATTATCAACGTATTTAAACAGAGGGATAATTAAGCGGGCAGACAGAGACAGAATCTGACGGGTAATTTTGTGCCTCCTCGTTGTTTTAAGTGCCAAGAGAGTCAAGACCACAGGTTAATATCCCCCTGCAGCACAGTGTCCCCATCACTGCTCAGGAGTATTGCTTTTCCATTTGTTTCAAAAGACTGACTGGCCTTGACTGCCCCAGCAATACCACTCCCAATGTGTCCAATGAAGTACTGCGCTGGCCAATACAAGCCAAACATACTGTATAGCTTAAGGCAGAAGGCTACAGAGTAGCGTACACATTGTACCAACATACATTAGTCCATGCACATGTGCATTTGACCTTTTCAACAAACGAAAAAATATGCATATTGCACTATATTATACACAAATGCTCTTACGGTCACTAATTCAATAAACACGCACACTACACGCATTTAAAATCTTATCGCTCACCCCCTAAAACATAAGCAATATTGTGCAATGTACACATTCACCTCGTTTCTAGTTACTCATATACGCACATGGGAAACTGCACTCTTAGAATAGACAGTGACAAGCAGCAGCGACTCAGAACACCCATAATTCACTTGCGCCCCCCCCCCCCCCCCCATCTCCTCGGAACGGGAAAAGACAAAATCTGACATTTTGTTGACATATCTAACAATTCACAGCCAGCAGCATGTGGATTCTGTAGACGTTACATCTTAACGTAAATAAACATTTGGAGGGCTACGCAAACTCAAAAGGGACTACGTTCGCTAGATTAGGAGAGAAGGTGCGAAACAGACAAAGCCTTACAGGCGGCCCAGTCAGACAGAACGGGGAGAGGGGTGAGAAGGGGGGAGCAGTGGGGTGCAGGGGGCCACAGAGAGGGGGTGCCAGGGGGCGAATAGAGAGGTGCAGAGGACTGTGGAAGGGGGCAGGAAGAGAGGGGCCCCGGGGCC
The DNA here is from genome assembly GCA_029718625.1 of Synaphobranchus kaupii. Classification (NCBI taxonomy): domain Eukaryota; kingdom Metazoa; phylum Chordata; class Actinopteri; order Anguilliformes; family Synaphobranchidae; genus Synaphobranchus; species Synaphobranchus kaupii. The sequence continues at coordinate 20,508,435 of CM056396.1, forward strand.
CGTGTACAGAGGAGCAGATGGGAGTAGGTGTGCTAAATAGTATCTGCCCTCACATGGGGTATGGATGGCCAACGGCCCAACCCACAGAAAGCACTGCACACAATGTACGTTTCAGGCCCAAACTTCAATAACACAGAGCAGGCCTGAGGAGCACTGTTAGTGATGAGAAGGGAAGATTAAGCTATAAAACACAGTATGTAACAACTATATTTAAACATTATCTTCTACTTTGAGCCTTAAAGCAACGCTTAAAATGGGTAGGACACAGAGAAGCAAGCGCCACACAAATCTCTGTTGCAATCATGCATCCTGCAACGTAAAACAACAAACAAACAAAAAACTAACTCATAATTCTCTCCCTTTACCTCACAGGTCTTGACAGTGGCACTTATTGTAACTGTACCGAACTCTTACATTTCACCTGGTGTTTGTTTCCATGCAAAATGCATTTCTGTAAGTTGCTTTAGCTAAAAGTGTCTGCTAAATAACTAAATTGAAGGTTGCCATTGTAAATGTACATAGGAGCATGATGTATTTGTGAAATTGATGGCCGTAGTAGCTAGGTGTCGGAATAAGAATGACAAGCTCCAAACCACCCCCTCACACAGGAACATACCCAAACATGTCCAGGCTGAGTCACAAACATAAAACACTTTTTGCCTTCCAATTATGTGTGTGTGTGTGTGGGGGGGGGGTTACACATTGTCATTCATATACACCTAGGAAAATAAAATGTAATTTCCACCAGTTATGTAAAGTGACAAAAATGGATGGCAATATGTTTATCATTCTTTTCCCATATTCACAAATACATGCCCATATAGCATTCACTGTAATACATATAAAAAAACTAAACTTACAATTTACTCCATTGTAGCAGGCCGTTTCGTAAGGGTATTCGGTAAAAAAATAAATAAATAAACAGGCAGTGACAAGCATCTACACCTCGCGACAGAATATACCTTGAAACATACTCACCAGCTGTAAGGAACAGATGACAACTAGCGTGCACCGTCCATTGCACTTTCCCATTCTGTTCGTTAAGTGGACACGGCTTTTGGCCGCAGAGATTTCGGCGGAAAAGGCAAAATGTTCCAAATCAGCTCCGGATAGGGTTGGACTGCGCCGCGGCTCGAATGACCACACACCGCCTCCAGGCTCAACACATCGCTGTACCGACCAACCCTCCTATCACGCCTTCTGCGCCCCGGTGCGTTCAAGATAAATTTTACACCATGGTTAATTACAATTGTTTTGCCATTTCATAGTCATGTCTACGTCTATAAACAGATACAAGTGTAAATGCTATCTGGTCAACTGTCTTCTTGTAGCGGGTGGAGTCCTTGTCTCTACCTACTGCGAGTCACCCGGGGCTGTATCCGACTCCTTTCGCCGCCGCCACACCTTCAATCGGGCTATTACAAGGGGAATTAGGGGGACAGAGACAACAGAGAAAATATTTAGCTAAATGAAATAGGGGGGAGATCGGCATCATATGACATTGTATCACACAGAAGAAAAGGGGGTAGGGCTTCAGGAAGAAGAGGAAAAAATTAACCCAATAGAGCCAATTTAAATCTGCAACAACTGACACAAAGCGATACATTGTGACTCACGGTTTGCGGCGTTCCCTGTTGCGATCAGATGTGTAGAAAAGATGACCGTTCACCGAAACATCATGGCTAAATGGTACATTTATTTGCTGGAGTGTGCGGTGAGCTCAGGCGAGCCTGTTTCGGGGTCTTTGTCAATCCCACCGCTTGGCGAGCGGGAGAAAAGGGGGGGAATGAGGGGAGGAGGAGGAGGGATAGTGGGGGGGTTCAACCAAGCCCTCATTTGTAATATGAATTCTGCAGCCTGTGCGCGCGACCGCGTAGGATGACTGCTTCTCGCAGGCGGGCGCGAGGCGCTCTAGTCGGAGACACAAAGGGAGTGAAACGGAGCTCGCGGATCTCAGCCACCATCTCCAATGAGAAGACCCTGCTAGCCCTGGGCTTATACCTCACAATTACAGGTTATGATCAAAACACGTACGCGCAGTTTAAAATAAATGTCACTTTCATAAACAGGGTTTCACAGAACAGTGTGACAATAGTTAATAATAAACAATGACACCGTTGTGAACAGAGTGAATTTATTTTGATCCACTTAAAAGCAAAAGTTCTCCAATGATGAATCTTTAAAATTGTAATAAAAAAAACAAACAAAAAACAAAGACAAAACTAATAAAAGAAAATGAAATAAAAAAAAGCAAGCCCTGAATGGCAGATAATTGTTTCTTCTTTTCGAGGCCTGAAGCCCATATCCCTGTAAACAAAGTCACAGAGGGGAGAGTGGGATGGATGGGGGTCCGAAATACTGGGTCAATTGACAAACTTCGTGTGAGCCTGTGTGTGTGTGAGCCTGCATGTGTGTGTGTGTGTGTGCGTGTGTGAGCGCGTGTGTGCGCGTGTGCACACGCACTTGTTTCAGTATTCACCACGGACCCCTCAAACCCAAAGTTCATCTGCTAACCCTCCCCGTTCAAAGAGTGCCCATGCAGGCAGAGAATGCTACAGAGTAGCTCCCGCAGGGGCGCCACACGTTGCATCTCTTTGCAGCAGGGTTATGGAGCAGTCCGGGAGGTCGTATGTTGTGTGGGACCTGCTTCCGCTGCGACTTTGCGCACCCTTTACTGGATCTCCCCCATGTAGAGGCGCTTGTCGCTGGAACCCGACAGAACTGTGTGGAGAGAGGACATAACGTCGTATAACCACATACCGCTGTACGTTCATATACCGTTATACGGACGTAGCGTCACAAGGAGCGCTTGGAGAGCGGATGCCCTTTACATTGTACAGCCCCCTCTGTGAAGCCAGGGCCACTTCAAATAAGGGCTTTGCCCATATATGAGAAAAACCCACTCCAGCAATGACTCAAAGTCCGGGGCAGTCTATGACCTCGTCCCCACACATCAGCTTACGGGCATGAAATATAGATTCGGGAGAGGGAGAGAAAGAGATGGAGGGAGGGAGGATGAGGCAGGAGGCAGCTGGAGAAAGAATGAAATGAGCGGACAGGTAGAAAGAAGACGAGGAGAGGCAGAATGAAAGGGCGTGCGGATAAAAGGAGAGGGGGAGGAGGGGGAGGAGGGGGAGGATGAGAGAGAATAATAATGAGGGGATCTCACCGATGGGCTCGTCAGGGTGGAAGGCCACTTCGTTGACAGAGCCAGCATGTCCGGGCAGTTTATACAGGATCCTCCGAGAGGTGGTATCCCACACATATACAAACCTGAAGCACAACCACACACGCGCGCGGGTTAACACCACTGTACACACAACCACACACACACACGCATAAACACCACTGTACACACAACCACACACACACACGCATAAACACCACTGTACACACAACCACACACACGCATAAACACCACTGTACACACACACCAACATACGCATAAACCCCACTGTACACACAACCACACACGCATAAACACCACTGTACACACAACCACACACACGCATAAACACCACTGTACACACAACCACACACACGCATAAACACCACTGTACACACAACCACACACGCATAAACACCACTGTACACACAACCACACACACGCATAAACACCACTGTACACACAACCACACACACGCATAAACACCACTGTACACACAACCACACACACGCATAAACACCACTGTACACACAACCACACACACACACACACACACACACACATAAACACCACTGTACACACAACCACACACACGCATAAACACCACTGTACACACAACCACACACACACACACACACATAAACACCACTTTACACACAACCACACACACGCATAAACACCACTGTACACACAACCACACACACACGCATAAACACCACTGTACACACAACCACACACACGCATAAACACCACTGTACACACAACCACACACACGCATAAACACCACTGTACACACACACCAACATACGCATAAACCCCACTGTACACACACACACACACACACACACACCAACATACACGTAAACACTACTGTACACACAACCACACACACACACACGATTGCACACACAAACCTACAGCACAACCCCCCACACACACACACACACACACACACGTAAACAACACCACTGTACACACACACACGCACGTATGTGCAGGTGTGTCACTCACCTGTCAGCAGAGCCTGCTGCTATTTTACTCCCATCGGTAGACCAGGAGCAGCGCAGGAGGTTCTACAGGGAAACACACAGTCACAACCGCACCACTTACAGACCTCAATCTCCTCTATCCCTGTACAAGAGCACCAAATCCACATACCATTCAACAGACTATTCACAGCTTCAGGGACCCGTGCGGTGGAGAGTGTGAAAATGAAAAAATAATATTTGAACTTCCCAAAGTGGTCAGGACAGCAGAATCATTGGCTGTCTATCTCTTCAGACTGCATCTTGGTTCCCCTCCCATGCCTACTCCACAGAACTCCCACCTTCTACAGGAATGCGGGTTATGGTATTTTTATGGTTTTAGGCTACATTTTTATGGCCATACGTTTCTCTTCCTGGGCCTTGTTACAGATGCAGTCTGTATGCATAGAATTTGTATGTTCGTGGTTTACAGTTAACTTGCATTAGTGCTGTATTGATGTTGAATCTTTACTGGTTGATCTAGGAATAGGGTGCTATTGCACACATTAATCAGGTGAATACATTTGTGTGTCCCCTACATTGTAAGCCGCTCTGCATTAGCGTCTGCTAAACGAATGCAGCGTATTCTTCCATGGGTAATACCATCTTTGTTCATATATGAAGTACAGTCTATGATTATTATTCAGACTGTTGACACTTCATTTGTTTTCTCTCTCAGTGATTTTATGAGTTTTTGATGGACTTAATCTTCAGTTTAGTATTACAGTCTTGAATTACACCTTCATATCCTGATATGGTGTCAAACACTTGTGTTTTAATAGCTAATGGCTTCTCCCTTAAGCCTGCTCACTCAAACATGCATTTCAGAATGTTTATTAGGACACAGAGGATAAATTTGGTCAAAACATGTCCATCCAATTTCTTTGTTTCCAAAAAAACAATATGCAATATATGCAATATGCAATATGTATTTTAATATGCAAGAAAAAAATCTTTCTGAAACAAAGAAAATGGCCTTGCCCTTCAGAACATTGGTAGAGTGGATTTTTTTCAACTGGCCTTAAGAAACATATAATCACCTTTTCGAAATTGTGGATGTTCCCCTGGAAGATCTTCACGCACCTCTCCTTGGGGGCAAAGGGGCGAACGTCCCAAATGCGCACTGAGGCGGACACAGACAGGGCGTGGTCAGTACTACGCCGGGTTCACACTGTCTACTCTCAACAAAGCCACAAGATTCCATTCAAAGTCTATGGATAACACCGGCGGGGGGGTGGGGGGGGGGACCAACACGCCACTCTAGATGTTTATTAACAAAAATAATAATAATTTTTAAAAAGTGTCCGACAAGCTAGTTCTTTTCAGTCTTTCTGAAAAGCAGCTCATCGTCGCGGTCTCAAACCACACAATTCTATACGACAACAGTCTGTACGACCATGGGGATGTTAGAAAACTCGCGGCTTGAAACAGAATTGCTGAGACCATCGGCATGTCCAGTGAGCGCATGTTTACAATCGGTGAGTTATTTCCGTCGCCAAAAAAATGCATTACAATGCCCCCTCGTTGCAGCGATTTTGTCGCTGTCGTGAGTTGATGGTGTGAACCCGACGTTACGGAGGCGGAGCAGAACCACAGAGGCTCGTGCCGAATGGAAAGCGCTCACCTGTGTTGTCCATGGAGTTGGAGAGTAGGTAGGAGCCCTCGGAGCTGAGGCTCAGCCCGGTCAGAGAGTCTCCGTGACCGTGCATGGTGTAGATCAGCTTATTCTGCCGCAGGTCCCACACCTGCCAGGAGCACGGGGACGGCGGGCGACGGAAGAGAAGAGAGAGAGAGAGGGGAGTGATGGTGAAGAGAGAGGCAGAAGAGGAGGAAATGGTGGGGAGAGGGAAAGAGAAAGACGGAGAGGGCAAAAAGAAAAGAGATGAAAATAGGAAGGGACAGATCGAAAAAGAAAAAGGGAGTGAGAGAGCAGGATTCTTAGGGAGCAAGTTTCTTAAATATTCTTTATTCATACAATTTTTAGTATTGTGTAGTATTGTCAAAATTTAAATGTTATCAGTATGTGGGGAGGTGCATGTGAAGAGTTACATATATTTGACAGAGCTTTGGTGTCCAGATGTTTCAAATTCTAAACGCAGGGCTGCATACCTTGATGTCGTTGTCGATACCCCCGGAGATGATCTGGTCGCTGGTGTCGTTGAAGGTGACGGCCAGCACCTGATAAGTGTTCTGAAAGGTGTGGACGGACGCCTTCTTCCTGATGTCCCACAGCTGTGGACACAGAGCGAACCCGTCAAACCCGCCTCCAAGTCCAAACCCGTCCCTCTGTGACATCAATCACGTCCCTCTGTGACATCAATCACGTCCCTCTGTGACATCAAACCCACCCCTCTGTGACATCAAACCCGTCCCTCTGTGACATCACGGTTACCTTAACGGTTCCATCGTCGCTGCCCGTGCAGACCACCTGAGGCCCCCGCCTCGCAGGGTAGCAGGAGTTAACGAAGGAGGTGTGGCCTTTCAGGCGCTTGATGCGCTCGCCCGTCTCGCTGTCCCACACGGCCACAGTCTTATCCGTGGAGGCGGAGAACAGGAGACTGCACAGGCCGAGAGGACAAATCGGAAAAAAAAAACATTTTAAAACCGATTCGTCTCACTCCGACTGTGCTGCTAAGCCATTTGAGGGGGGGAAATACCCAGAATGCAAAGCTCTCTTAAACCGCCCCTGCCTGCTGCATCCACCACTTTGGCACACAGAAACACAAAAAATAAAATGCTTGTTTTGAGAGACACATGCACATGGACATTAGGAGACAGCGTGAATGAGAGCAAACTGTAGAATGACACTGCTAGCTGTATTTGGAATGCACACTCTTTAACTTACCATGTAAACAAAATGTATTATTCCACTCGCCATTGTCATTTATAAGATTAAACACATATTCCCAGTGGACTTAACTTCTGACTGCATGCGATTGCTAGAGATGTTCCTTGTTCTGACTGATAGGGAGAAGATGCCAGCATGCTTAAATTACCTCGAGCAATATTTCTGTTCGGCATTGTCTTTAAAACAAAACAGCATTGCCTTGCTAAATCCTTCCATTCAATTGCAAACCTCAAACAACCGGAAATTAGTGGATGAAAGCACGCAGCGCAGACTGGTGGGAGAGAGATGCATTTCATAATTTATTTATTTCTGAACACCTGCCATTTTTGTAAAGCGGTCACGTACACGCACACAATGAAGCCAATCATTTCAAATGAATTCTAAATAAGAATTCTAAATAAGTTGTTTACAGGACTAAATCGGGACTAAAATCTTTATCTAACAGAATATTACCGAGGTATCTCACCCGTTGCATTCAGTGCATTCTGGAATTCTGACTTATTCTGAAGATGCCATTCCCAATACAGTGAGAGTGATTATACGTTTCTCATAAGTGTACCTTATTCAGAGTTCTTGAATATTCTGACCAACACAACATTGAGCTGCACGTAAACAGAAACACCAACTCTGAGGGCTGTACTTTTAGAGAGATTAATTCAAACCACCTGTACAGGTGACATTCCAAGCAAATTAACTGTACGTGCAAACTGTCAGAATTTGTGCATGAAACGTTAGCAAACTAGGTAATTTAGCTATGAAAAATTACGGCGTTGGTCAAAACAATGTAGTATCAACTCCTCCATTACTAAGCTAGTCTAAAGGCACTTTGAACCTGTTCAAAGGCCTGTTGGAAGTACATAAATTACTTTTCTTGCATATTAAAACACATGAAAGTGCTAAATTGGTGGACTTCGCAAACACAAAGATTTCCTCACCTTAAAGGTTGTATCAGCGATTTTGGGTCGAAACATAAATGATCACATTCATCTGATTTTTCCTCACGATCCGCTAGCTGCCCGCCCCATAAGCAGGCCGTCAAAAAACCGCGTCTCTGTAGGCAGCCTATGCTCCGAGATCGTACACAAAAACAAATGGTACTACCAACCACTCAAAACCAAAATAAACAGTATTCCAACCAATCACCGACAAGGGGTGGGTGATACTAATACGTTAATACTCTTATCTCGCTGAAATCTTGACGGATTTACAAACGGTTTGGTTTCTTACAAACGTTATTAACGTGGTTATAATTCTGGATGCTTGAACACTATTTTTTAAAACATAACATAATTGGCTCTGAGCTGGAGCTGGCCTCTGTTTGTTTGGGATTTCGCTTCAGCAGTGACATCACCCAAAATCGCTGATACAACCTTTAACTAAAGGCAGAAAAGGATCATAGAATCACCATAACTTAAGATCTTTTAAACATTAGCCTGTTTTCACTGCATTTCAATTACTACTAGTTTCATAGCTGCGTTAATACATTCCGAATAATCTATAATATAGATACAATTTGCTGAAATAATGACAGAACTGCTTGTTTTATGGTGTGAAAGGTACACCCTAGATCACTTTTTCCCCCCCGCTGTAAACGTGTTTGTATACCTACCTTATAATGAAACTTATTCATCCATTCTGTTATTTCAACAATTCTGAAATATTGTATATCATAAGAAACTGGTAGAAAAGCGTGTTTGTGCTGCGGTCTAACGGTTGAAATTCCCTTTCTGCTCCCCACACTACCCCCGCCCCGATCGTGATGTCAGAGTACCTCTTCGGAGGTACCTCTACGTCATATGGATAATTGTTGACGCCCAAGACGGAAACAGCCGGCACCCGATTGGTTAGACCAGCTACGTCCCTTTAGTTTCGGCTCCACGTTTTTAAACCAGAACAACATGGCATGCTGTTCATAAACCCTCTTATTCCACCTAATAGTCCACTAAAATACGTTTCTGAAAATATTTGAGGTGAGAAATAGGCCATGCAGTTGCTGAATCTTTCATATTTGATCTGCAACGTCTAGTTTGACCCGAGTTATACAAAATAATTTGTACATTGTACGTTAATTTATGCAAATGAGGATGGACACACCTCCTCCGCCCCCACCCCTCTCCCTCACTCACCCCACGATTAATTTTTCAAAACTGTGTAGTAGGCGGAGAGAGTGGGTGCACTTACTCTTGAAAAGGTATACAATACTCGTCATTTCCTTCACCTGCACATAGACCTCAATGTACACTTTCCGTAAATCATGTTTTTGGGTTAATGTCACACTACTCACGATAATGGCGTAAATGGTAATAAGAGTCTCAAGAAAAAGCAATGAGGGCACAAGACTAGTGGGGATGCCTCTGCCTCACCACACACTTAAGAGACGCCAGTCTTACCTTCCATCTGTGTTGTAATGAAGCTCCATTACGGCTCCACTGTGTCCCTTGAGGGTGGCGTAGTTGTCACAGTCGCCATATACGCTCCACATTACTGAGGACAAAACAAACAGCCACTGTTCACCGTGCAAAGCTGGTACTACATGAGAGAAATCAGACGGTGACTTCTGAAGAGCTGAGGGGTGCCCGTGTGGCACAGCACTCAAGAAGCTGGGCTTGTAACGAGGCCAGAACCAGGTACGGAAGGCGTGTTGCACCCTTGAACACGGCACTTATGCTGAACTGCTGCCCTAAAATATCCAGCAGTGCGGAGTGATGACGTATTACACTAAGTTCGGAAAGTTGCCTTGGATAAGGGCACACGCCTGTGTAAAGAACACTGCAAGTGGGCACGTTGCATTAAAGTGTTGACAGTCTGAGATCATCGGGGGGGGTCAGCAGCAATAAAGTGACTGAAGTGACCGGGGACAATGAAATGAAATTTAGTCTCACGGATGAGTCTGTCGTAGCCAGCTGAGGCCAGCGCCGAGCCGCTGGGGTGGAACTTGCAGGAGTACACCTCTCCCTCATGACCCGAGAGGAGCATTATTGGAGCCTGGAGGCTGGAGCTCCGGGGAGGGCCCTGAACACAGGAGAGAGGGTTACCACACTGTACACATGATTAACATACTGAATAAAGGGACACGGTTCCCTCGCCGAACATATCCCGAGGGTTCTGCGGGGTTAGAATATAATCGACTCCTGGAGGGATCCTACCCCATGTCAATAAACTTGAACAATGGCTTTTTAAAAACAAACAGAAATCCTGAGCTAACTGTATTATAGGCTGTGAATAGAATTTTACTTGAAATTGTGGAATGGCGATTGCATACAGTTCATTACTGAATATGGAATGCAGGATAACGTTAGATAGAAGTTACTTATGAAATGAATTCTTTGTTAACAAGGCTTTGTCACAGCTGAATGCAACTGTGTTGTTATAGTTCAATTGTTTGCTCGCTGCTGTCATGGTTAGGTATCAAACTAGGTACGTTAGCTAGGTAGTAACTTAGCTAGGTACGAAACAATAATACAAATGTTTTGGTAAAAGTTACAATTATGTTGTGTGGCGATTTCTTACAATAGGGTCAGATAACAGGCTAGCTACCATTTCAGGATTCAAGTCATATTATAGCTGAAAATAAACATCACCAGTTAGCTATTTATTGTATGAGTGAGATTGAATTTCCCACTCAAATGCAAAGCAAGCAAGCCCCTACCATCGACACGAGCTGCTGCGACTGCGCCGCAGCCACAAGTTCCGTCCTCGGCCTCTTGATCCCAGCGGGTACCACCGCCATTTCTGTTGCCCCTCTCTTTTTTGGCTCAATCATGGTTATACAGTCACTTAATGCACTTCGTTATTAACTACGTCCCACGTCGTTTCTTCAAATAAATGCAGTATAACTGAATTTAACAGCACAAACCGTGAACCTCACACAAGCACACACAACAAAACGCGAGACTAAAATTAATGTGTGAACTTCCGCCCGAAAGAGTCCAGTTGATTGGTTAACGGCATCCCGGAGAACTTTCATTGGTCAAGCAGGCTTGTCAACCTTCTTTGCACCGGAAGTATATTCTCAATAGAGTAGTAAACTTCTGCCCGAAAGGGTCCAGTTGATTGGTTAACAGCATCCCGGGGAACTTTCATTGGTCAGGCCGTCTTGCCAACCTTCTTTGCACCGGAAGTATATTCTCAATAGTATAGTAAACGGGCGAGCTTTAAAATACAGGTAGGTGAATATAAATGAATAGTCGAGAGTTTGAAGTGAATTCAAAACGCACCAGGATATTTTAGAAGAATTATGCCAAATGCATCCAGCTAGTTAACAACATAGCCTATGATTCGCATGCAACAGCAGGTACGGTGGCTTGCTACTAATGCTTCAAATCAAATGGACTTACGATAGTGTTATCTAAACTTGTCCAGCCAACTCGATATATAGCGTTAGCTTGTGATAGCTTAGATTGCTTATGTATCTATTTTTGCAGAATGATGGATGGGTACCGGGGCAGGGAGCCGGTAAATCTGGAGGAACTACCGCAGCTTCACAGCATCATCCGGGGAGAGGTAAGGTCTGGGACAGCATAGGACGGAGTAGATTATTCCTTGAGCTAAATTTCAATGAGTCGTTTGCTATTCTCATTTTCTCTACCGCAATCTTAAGTCTTACGATTCGAATATTTCTTCGGCCAGCGTCGAAAGTTTGAGTCTGTCTGACAAACATGACACACGGACGTTTCATTATAATTGGAATATTACCACGTTAAAGTTGGCACCTTATTCGCAGTTCCTTATAAAATTTTCCGGTCCACCTCAAATTTATGGAGAACACGGTTTCTGCGTCGTAAATCACTCGGATTTACACATATCTCACCTTTTATCTTGACAGGCGTTGATATTTGATGAAAATATGATTTTATCTTTTTTCGCTACTACTATTATAAATGCAATGACTGTATTCTTACAGGCGTTTTCGGTTTTAAAATAATGAAATCATCTTGGGCCACTCGTGACAACTAATATAAGAACAAATGTTCATTAGGTATAAAGTCTTTACAACCTGGCCCCGAATGGTTTTTCATTTTAAAACGGGGTCCGTACATGCAAAATAGATCAATAAATGCAATTATCCGACAAGCATTTCAGAGGTTAAATCTTCTTGTACCACCCATATCACACATGTTATTAGTCAACATGGACATGTAGTTTAAGAGGAAATCTATTTTATCCTGGCCCAAAAGCAGATTTCATGCTGAAATTCACATCTGATATGCTGGCTCCTTTTAAGGAGGGTGTGACTTATTTCCATTAGAAGATATTATGCATTGTAATGATTATACCAAGTTCAGAGTGGAAGGGTTAAATAGTCCTGAGCCACACATTTTACACTGCCTATTAGTCAATATGGTCATGTGGTATCAGTTGAAATTTAGCTTAGGCTATATAATTTAGATTTCATGTTGAAATTCACATCTGAAATTATGGGTGTTTGTCATGTCCCCTAAATACAGATTATGCGTTGTGGTGCTAAAATGAAGTTTACATTTACATTTTAGTCATTTGGCAGACGCTCTTATCCAGAGCGACGTACATTAGTGCATTTTCCAACTTGAAACAAGTGCGTTAAAACAACCCTAAAAGGTAAATACGATTTCAAACACCAGGCGCAGTCAGTATGATTTTTTTATTTTTTATTTTTTTTTGGGGGGGGTGGGGGGGGAACCACACAATCAATCATTGGCATGTACAACAGTAACCCAATAAGTAACCTTAAGTATTAACTAGCAGCTTGAACCACTTGAACAAGGATTCAGAAAAACACAATCAAGGGAGGTCACAAGGAGGTAGGGAGGGGTGGAGAGAGGTGCAGCTTGAAGAGGTGAGTCTTCAATCTGCGCTTGAAGGTGGTCAGACTATCTGTTGTTCTGACCTCCACGGGGAGCTCATTCCACCACCGTGGGGCCAGGACAGACAGACGTCGAGACCGGGTGCTAGTATGAAGTGGGGGGGGTACCAGTCGTCCTGAGGAAGCTGAACGCAGGGATCTGGTAGGTGTGTAGGGTCAGAGTGGAATCTCGGGGGTTATGAGTGAGTGGGGTTCAGGGGTTATCTTATTGTTTTTGGTGGACTGGAAAATTTGAATAAGGAGCAGAAAATTAGGAGCCAACTTCAACGTTGTGGTAAAATTTCACTCGTACAATTAGCTAAAGCATGTATCCTTTTAAGTTACATTTGGCTTCGTAAACATGCAAACAAATCGTGCCGTGTAATGCACTCAAAATAATTTTAATTTTGTATTATTGTATCTTTATTGACAGAAAAGCTTTTCTTTCACACATTTTGGTCTTGACACTGCTAGTCTTGGCAGTGTTGGTGCAGAACATTAAGATTCATGAGTATCTGCCGGTCTAATCTTCAAAATGCTAACTCCTCTGCCCACTGCCCCCAATCCCCACACACTGTCCACACCTTGTCATATACCCATCCTTTCTTCTTACCGTGACCGTGCCAACCTGCGGTCTTTTTGGTCTTTCAGGTGGCGACTGTCACAGCATATGGAGCCTTTGTCAAAATCCCTGGGTGCAGGAAGCAAGGTAAAATTCTCTTCTTTCAACCGTGGGTGACTGCATTACATTACATTACATTACGGCACATTACATTACTTATAGGAGACCATAAGTGCGCTCATATATATAAATATATATATATATATATATATATATATATAAGATACTTATATGGGTAATAGTGCCTGGCCCGGCTAAGAACATTCCCAGTCCAGTGAGTATGCACCTAACATCACTACAGCACTAATACAAATTAAGTGTGCTAAGCGATAACTGTGCTAAGCTCTCCAAACTAGTATGAGGTCTTGAATATAAATACAGTTGAGGCTCTGGTTAAATCACCGTGTCATAAATGTGTGTATATAAGTCTCTACTGCAGAGGTGGGCAACGAGGGCCGTATCTGTTTCTCGTTTTCATGCCAACGTCTGGCCTTAGTTACTTAATTAGCTCTAATGTTAAGCTACCTGACATTTTAGCTAAGTTTCTTAATAGGCGCTTGAATGACAGCCGAATATTGTTTTTGTGTCCCTATATGAAACATTTTACCAAGATATAATCTACAAGTGAACCAGTGTTGGTGTATACAGCCACTTTGCTAATTTAGCCAGGGTAACTGGTGGAAACAAAAACCTGCATACACGCCGGCCCTCCAGGAGCGGAATTGGCCACCCCTGCTCTACCGTGTATGTCTGCTCAGTAGTTAGATATTCTATAGAGTGTTCCAGTATGTGTGAGCCTGCGTGTGCCTTCTAATTGCACTAAGGTGGCGCTCTGCAATGTATGTACAGTATTCAATTCAATTCAATTTTATTTATATAGCGCTTTTCACAGACGACTGTCACAAAGACGCTTTACAGAACAGAAAGGGGAGGAAAGGGGAAATGGGAAATGCCAGCTCTAAGCCAGCTCTAAGCCAGCTCTAAGCCCCCAGATAGCAGAGGTAAAAACTCTCTAGTAGGGAGAGAAAACCCTCATACTGTGGCGAGAAAAAACTCCCCGATGGGAAGAAATCTCGAGAGGAACCCGGCTGTTGGGGGGATGCCCATCCTCCACTGGCCTATGGGTTGATTATTCCATAGGGAGGTATTCTACTCTGATGACTCCGTCATGTAGAGATCAGCAGTGGCAGGTGGGGGGCGCCTAACTGGTCTTGGGCTGGAGCTCCGGGCCAGGAGGGGGGCGGGGGGAGGGGGAGGGAAACTCGGGAAACTTGGGCTAGAGCTCTGGGCAGGTGCCCAGAGCAGGGAAGAGGAAAAAAGAAAAAAAACATTGTTAGGCGGTTCAGATGGTAGCAGAACAAGCAGAGCAGGAGAGACAGAGGTGCCTGCGTGCGATAAGGAAACCCCGGCAGAATAAGGCTATGGCAGCATAGCTAAGGGCTAAACAAACAGTATGTGTCCTTACTATACTGAGGTAGCACATGTCTCCCCCCCCCTGCACTGACAGGTCTTGTCCACAAGAGTGAGATGTCGTCCTGTCGTGTGGAGAATCCCTCTGAAATTGTGGATGTGGGTGAGAAAGTGTGGATAAAGGTCATTGGGAGAGAGGTAAAGCCCTGTGGGATATTCGTTCATTATACTTTTAAAAAATTTTTTAATTTTATTTATTTTTTGGCAGATAAGTAAACCAAATATATGGTTCTATTATAACAGGGGTAGGCAACCCTGGTTCTGGAGTGCCAGTGATGTTTCTGGTTTTCATTCCATCCAAGCTTGATCACATGAGTTAGAATGATTATATAATGCCTGAATAGTGCTGAATATCTCCAGCACGTGGTCACTTGCGTTCATTAAGCCGACTAATGAATCCCAATTATACAGTTATAGGTGTGAATGGAGCAAAAACCAGGAACATCTCTGCCACTCCAGGGCCCCTGTATTATAATAATAACAAAGGAATATATTCAGTTGTTTGTAATTGTTTATGCATACCTGATCTGTCCAATTATCACAATTAATGGTAGGTAACATATACACTACCGTTCAAAAGTTGGGAATCACTGAGACATTTTTATGTTTTTGGAAAGAAATGGAGACTTATTCACTGAGTAGAATTAGTCCCACCCCCCTCCAAATCCCATAGAGATCCATTTTAAATGTAGAGATGTTATAGTATCGCTTCTAAGACTACCTGGAAATAAGATATCAAGAGTCTTTTGATGTTGTTGGGTCACACATCAGGAAGTCATGGCATGCAAAGGATAAGAAACCAAATATTAAATGTGATGACTTTATTTACATTTATGTTAATTACTTTTGGTGCCCTAAAATGGGGGGCGGGGGACTATGTGTAAAAAATGGCTACAATTGCTAAAGTAGAAATGGAATTAAATAGAAATTGTAGTTTGTAACATGTATTTTTTGATCTATATAATGCTCCCTTGGTGAATAAAAGTAACCATTTTTTCCCAAAACATAAAAATGTCTCTGATTCCAAACTTTTGAACGCCAGTGTATTTGAAACATTATTTAGTGAAAAAAATGTCTGATTTACTTGATTAGTCTGTGTTAAATTCTGGAATTTCTACATCTATATCCCCATCTCAAATGTAGCCAAACTCTGTTGTCCATCTTCAGCTCAGTGTAAAATGGGATGATATAGTCTCCTTTGCATTGGATGTATTGTTTATGTTATTTGTGGTGTTTATTCTATTATGATTTTTTTTTTGTTCCAGATACAGGATGAAAAGGTTAAGCTTTCATTTTCAATGAAATCTGTCAATCAAGGGACGGGGACAGACCTGGATCCAAACAACGTGAACTTAGAGTGCGTTTCTGGTGTACTTTCTGTCACTTGTTACATTACTAGTTTACATTACTGGCATTTAGCAGATGCTCTTATCCAGAGCGACTTACACACTATTTTTTTGGCATTTTTACATAGCATCCATTTATGTCCATATCCCTATACATATGTGATGTCTTCTGGTGGTGGTGGGGGGGTGGGGCTGGGGCTGGTAGCCGTACGAGTCAAACCCACCAATGAAATCAACTGTGAGAGAGAGGGTAGCAAAAGGTCATCCGGTCACTGCCAGTTTGACATACCAGTTCCTTCTCTGGTGACATCACTTACATTTCGGCATTTAGCAGATTCTCACATTACATTTTTACATACAGTCTACTCCTACAGCTGCATATTTACTGAAGTAATTCAGGTTAAAGGTTGTATCAGCGATTTTGGGTGGAAACATAAATGATCACATTCATCAGATTTTTCCTCACGATCCGCTAGCTGCCCGCCCCATAAGCAGGCCGTCAAAAAACCGCGTCTCTGTAGGCAGCCTATGCTCCGAGATCGTACACAAAAACAATGGTACTACCAACTACTCAAAACCAAAATAAACAGTATTCCAACCAATCACAATGATCTGCACAAACGTGACGTCACTTCTGAAGCGAAATCCCAAACAAACATACTTATGAATAATTATGTTATGTTTTAAAAAATAGTGTTCAAGCATCCAGAATTATAACCACGTTAATAACGTTTGTAAGAAACCAAACCGTTTGTAAATCCGTCAAGATTTCAGCGAGATAAGAGTATTAGCGTTTGTGCAGATCATTGTGATTGGTTGGAATACTGTTTATTTTGGTTTTGAGTAGTTGGTAGTACCATTGTTTTTGTGTACGATCTCGGAGCATAGGCTGCCTACAGAGACGCGGTTTTTTGACGGCCTGCTTATGGGGCGGGCAGCTAGCGGATCGTGAGGAAAAATCAGATGAATGTGATCATTTATGTTTCCACCCAAAATCGCTGATACAACCTTTAAGTACCTTGCTCAAAGGGTACAATGGCAGTGTCCTACCTGGGAATCGAACCTGCGACCTTTAGGCTGCAAGCCCAGTTCCTTACCCATTATACGACGCCGTTAAATGTTTGTGGTTGAACGTACGTAGAGGTATAAAGCTGAGCGTGTGGCTGTGTGTTTTACAGGCAGGATGAGAGGAGGAGGCGACAGTTCAGAGACCACACGGGTCAGAGAATAACACTGGAGGCTGTTCTCAACACCACCTGCAAGAAGTGTGGTTGTAAAGGTGAGTCACTGAGCGAGTGAAGCGCGGGACCAGTGTTTACATGGTACAGTCGCACCACTGCAATGAGAAGAGTTTTAAGGACTCTGTGAGAGAGAGAGTGTATGTATGAAAAGTGTGTGAGATAGGGTGTGTGTATGAAAAGTGTGTGAGAGAGGGTGTGTGTAAAATAGTATGTCAGTGTAAATGACAATGCAGTGAAAGACAGTTCAGTGCCCTCAAATTATTCAGACAAAAATGAGAAAAGAAGGCTGTACAAAAGAAATAATATGGGTAATGAGTTCTATTGGTTATAAATATATATATCTGGTGCGTTAGAGAGTATAATATGTGAATAAATGGTGTCCCGTGTTTAAACACTTGCAGGTCACTTTGCAAAAGACTGCTTCTCTCAGCCTGGCTTGCAGTACAGCCTGGTTCCAGATGAGGAAGAGGAGGTGAAGGAAGATGTTCCTAAACTGACTGTCCAGCAGTCACACAAGCGGAAGAAGGTAACTGCCCCCTGGTGGTCAGGAGGTGTAGATACAGTGCAAGTCATAGGCTAACATGAGAGAAGCAGGAGGTGTAGATACAGTGCAAGTCATAGGCTAACATGAGAGAAGCAGGAGGTGTTCTGGCTGCTTTTGCCTGTGCGGGTCCTCGTTAGCAGAGGGAGAGACGGCAGCAGGCTTTTTTTTTTTTGCTATCCAAATACTTACCTTAAGCTTGTCAGAACCTAAAGTCATTTTTTCTCACTTTCCTGTGGCTTATTTGCCCCCCTGCAACCAATCGAGGTTGAGGGATTTTACGTGTAGCTTTTATTCACGCATTGTGTTATTGCTTGAAGATGAAATGAGGGGAAAAAAGCCGCACACTGCAAAATGCACCCTAATGCCAAATTTATTAAAGGTTACATGTGACGTTTCGAGCTACCATGCTCTTCATCTTCTTCTTCGGCAAAGCCCCGCAGAAAGCAGTGTGGAGCGCATTTCTCGTGCGATGACACCGCCTCCATTAATTTTCAATGAGAGGCGATTCCTCGTGTCTGCAAAGTATGTTGGGATTGCTTGCGATGCGAGGCGTCCAGATGAGACGGGGAACATGGCACAATAACCAATCAGATTAAAGATTGTGGGAGGCGAAAGCGATGGCATGCGATTTCACCTCTTTCTGTGGGGCTTTACCGTTAGTTTTAAATCTGTAAGGTAATGGGGGGGCCTTTCCTCTGCTCACGTGTGCTGTGGTCCCTCCCACCAGGAGAAGAAGTCAAAGAAAAAGAGGAAGAAGAAAGAGAAGAAGCAGAGCTCCTCAGACTCCGACTCGGACAGCAGCGACAGTGACGACGCGACGCCGGCCAAGAGAGAGCGCTCTTCCAGCGGGGCCGGGAGCAGGGAAGACAAAAAGAAGAAGAAGAAGAAAAAACAGAAACACAAGAGTCACAAGAAACGGGAATGAGGGGGAAAGGGACGGCCACATCTGTGTGTGTGTGCACGTGTTTGTGTGTGTCTGTCTGTCTCTGTGTGAGAGTGAAAGAGAGCAGTCATGCCGTCATTAGGCTTGGTTCCCGGCAGTTTCCTGCGTCTACAAGTGTTAAATTCCCCTGACATGCTGGAACCTACAATCTCTGTGATTGGCAGAGATCAGCAGGCGTGTTTGGACGCTGTTCTGTTCAGTACTGTGCAACGGACACTTTTGGATAACATGGTTATCCTTCTCTAGTAAGGTCCCTAACAAAACCCTTACCCCTGATTCAACAGAACCCTGAAATTTGACCAGCACAGACTCCCAGAACCTGATCCAAACATCACCCTTAAACCTGACCCAATCAGAACCCTGAAACCCGATTCAAACTACCCTTAAATTCGCCTTGTATGGGGCCCCTCAAACCTATCTCAAATGGAACCTTCAAGCATGCGTCAAACGGAACCCCTAACCTCAATCTGACAGAACCCAAAAACCTGACCCAATGAGAACCCAGTAACCTGACTCTGACAGAACCCATAAACCTTCCCCCGAATGCACCTTCAGAAAGCCTTTGATGAACCCTTTGTGATTTCTTTTTATTTTGTTATGTATATTAAATGTGTGTCTAAAAACAAGATCTTTCTCTCTTTCTCTCTCTACATATCTGACAGCTTGAATAGATTTATCTGTAGCATTTGAATGTTGATTGGAGAACAATGCCTTTAAAATTGGCAGCGGAGGTGAGCTTTCCTTGTTAAGCCCTTCCCTGTTGTACTGGAGCAAAGGTTGAACCGCAGTTTCCACAGCTCCTTCTGGGAAGGTCAGGCGTTGTGCCCCTTAAGCCAGGCCCCCATTGACCTTCCACCCGTTTGGCAGCTGGTCACCAGATACATGACACTGGTCTCTGTACCAGCTGCAAGAATGCGCTTAAATTAGAATACCAGTCTCTTTCTCTCTCTCGCTCTCTCTTTTGTCTCTATTTCTATCTCTTTATCTCTATCTCTCCTCACCTCTCTCTCCCCCAGAAAGTCTTTCACACAAATTTCACACACACACAATTTACAGCGCTCCTAGGCTAACAACAGGCTAACTCAATGGGTCACTCACACACTCAGAATTTCACACAATACCCAGAAACCCACACCCACACACATAACACCCAGGAACTCTCCCAACTCGCATACGCACACAAACCCTCTTTCTCTTTCACATGCTCCCATACAGAAGCCCCTCTCTTTGTCCATATATCACACAGTCACCCCCTCTCTCTCCCTCTTTCTCTCTCTCTCTCGCACACACACAGTGGTCTCCTCTCTCTCTGACGCACACAAAGCAACCACGTTTGTGTCTCATATACACTCGTTTATCCTCCTTATTTTCTCCACACGCAATAGCCCTCTGCCTTTCTCCTCATTTCTCACACAGCAACCCCTCTCTTTCTGTCTCACACGCTCCCTCCCTCCCTCTCCTGTACGCTGCAGGCAGACAGCCTTGGGCGGTGTGTCTAACCCAATGCCCTGGCAGTCACAGGGTCAATACAGAGACTGGCGCGGCAGTACAGGGATCACTCATGCAAACGAGAGCGACGTGACCCTTTTCTGGTCTGGCAAACATACAAAACCAGCCGCCATTGATTTATCTTCACTTAACCAACTATAGGGTCTGTGTGCCATTACATCACAGCCACACACACACATACTTGTGCATTCCCAGACAGAAATAGCCTGGTTCAAGTGTTCAGTAGTGTGGCTATATGTGTACAGAATGGTCAAGTAGAACTGCACCACAATGCTTCCATGACTCCTAAACTTAAAAAAAAAAATATATATATATAAATATTATTTTAATAATATTTTAATAATAGCTTCTGGTGTGGATGTACGACTAAATAAACCCATGTAAAGTGTTTGACTGGATTCAGTGGTTTGTAAATCAGCCCTGTAGGCGACAATGGCTTGGTCTAGGCTTGGGGGGGGTAGTGGAGGAAATGCAATACAGTACGATAAAGACAAAGAAGGAAAGTGTGGAATTAGTATTTTATTCAGTGTTTCGTACAGAAGAGATGGCAGTAAAAAGAGTTAGGGATGGGGGCAGTAGGACACCCGTAGCAGAGTGTTGAACCCTAGGGGGGGCCTTGTCCTCTGGTAGCTGAGGGGTACGGGAGGGTTGGGGCTCCAGGACTTCTCATTGACCCTTCACGTAGTGACGTGTGCTCACAACGTCATCCATCGTCAGAGTCTGGAGAGAGATCGAGAGAGAGGGAGGGAGGTTAGTGCGGCTCAGACTGGTGTGCACATTTTAATATCCACACGTGAACTCACTCGTGTGCACGGTAACCTATATGTACTTATATAGGAAACGTATTTCCTCGCGCGCATGCGTTAATAACCACTTATGTGCACACTACCTCATTCATACACACTCGTACGTACACACACACACACACACAGTACTGACCAGTGTGAGGTCATTTCCGTTGACTTCCCTCACTAGTGACGTCTCTTTGCCCATCCACTTCTGCACGTGCACCAGCTTTCCGTCTTCCAACGTTATCACAGACTGCGGACATGAGGATGTGTAGGGGTCAAAGGTCAGGGCAGGCATGGGTTTCCGTAGTATGCTCTCAGTTTCGTGGTCAGTGTCTGTTTAGCTGATCTACAAGTGTCTCCATGTTTGTTAACCCATGGCGATGGTCCAGCAACATAGATATAGTGTGACTGTAGATGCAGTGTGACTAAATGCAGTGTGACTAGATATAGCGTGACTAAATGCAGTGTGACTAGATATAGCGTGACTAAATGCAGTGTGACTGTAGTTGCAGTGTGACTAGATACAGTGTGACTGTAGATATTGTGTGACTAGTTGCAGTGTGACTAGATACAGTGTGAATGTAGATATTGTGTGACTAAATGCAGTGTGATTGTAGTTGCAGTGTGACTGTAGATACAGTGTGACTGTAGATGCGGCGTGCCTGTAGATATAGTGTGACTAAATGCAGTGTGACTGTAGTTGCAGTGTGACTGTAGATACAGTGTGACTGTAGATGCGGCGTGACTGTAGATATAGTGTGACTAAATGCAGTGTGACTAGATACAGTGTGACTGTAGATATTGTGTGACTAGTTGCAGTGTGACTAGATACAGTGTGAATGTAGATATTGTGTGACTAAATGCAGTGTGATTGTAGTTGCAGTGTGACTGTAGATACAGTGTGACTGTAGATGCGGCGTGCCTGTAGATATAGTGTGACTAAATGCAGTGTGACTGTAGTTGCAGTGTGACTGTAGATACAGTGTGACTGTAGATGCGGCGTGACTGTAGATATAGTGTGACTAAATGCAGTGTGACTAGTTGCAGTGTGACTGTAGATATAGTGTGACTGTAGTTGCAGTGTGACTGTAGATATAGTGTGACTAAATGCAGTGTGACTGTAGATATAGTATGACTAAATGCAGTGTGACTGTAGTTGCAGTGTGACTAGATACAGTGTGACTGTAGATATAGTGTGACTAAATGCAGTGGTGTGACTAGATACAGTGTGACTGTAGATACAGTGTGACTGTAGATATAGTGTGACTAAATGCAGTGGTGTGACTAGATACAGTGTGACTGTAGATATAGTGTGACTAAATGCAGTGTGACTAGTTGCAGTGTGACTGTAGATATAGTGTGACTGTAGTTGCAGTGTGACTGTAGATATAGTGTGACTAAATGCAGTGTGACTGTAGTTGCAGTGTGACTAGATACAGTGTGACTGTAGATATAGTGTGACTAAATGCAGTGGTGTGACTAGATACAGTGTGACTGTAGATATAGTGTGACTAAATGCAGTGTGACTGTAGTTGCAGTGTGACTAGATACAGTGTGACTGTAGATATAGTGTGACTAAATGCAGTGGTGTGACTAAATGCAGTGTGACTGTAGTTGCAGTGTGACTAGATATAGTGTGACTAAATGCAGTGTGACTGTAGTTGCAGTGTGACTAGATATAGTGTGACTAAATGCAGTGTGACTGTAGATACAGTGTGACTGTAGTTGCAGTGTGACTAGATACAGTGTGACTGTAGATGCAGTGTGACTAGATACAGTGTGACTGTAGATACAGTGTGACTGTAGTTGCAGTGTGACTAGATACAGTGTGACTGTAGATGCAGTGTGACTAGATACAGTGTGGACTCACCTTGGACTTGCGGCCGTCAGCTGTGGTCTCGTCAAACTCCTCGCCCAGTTTGAAGGTGATCTCTGTGGTCTTGAGCAAGCTCTCAGTAATGAACTTTATGGTATCACCATTCATCGTGAACTTGAGGCTGGGCTTTGTGTTATTCCCCATCGTTCGCATGATGGCGTTGACACCTGGACAACCATAGCACATATGTGACTCTTCACCAACGGACCTCATGCCTTCGCTGCAGTAAAAAGCAGCCATTCTCACAAGCAAATGATGCATACATATGATTTTTGAAGTTGTCACTGGTGCAATATGCTGGGCTTGTTCAAATTGATTGTTTATAGTGCTTGTAAGGGGGGGGGGTCCCAAATGCATTAGGCTAAACAGGTAGCCTTACAAAAAAAGAAGTATGCCTTAAGGACACTTTGTGTTAACAAATTCCCAGGTAGTGTACTTAAAGTACAATATCACTTTACTTTCCAGAAGTAAACTTAGATCACGGTTTAAAGTATACTAAAGTATGCTTCAAGTCTACCAATTTAGGATACATATTTAGAAGTAGTTCATAAATGGTGTACTTAAAGCCTAGTTACAGGAAATACTTTAAGTTTACTTAAAATGTGCCAAGCTAGTTTTATAAAGCACTTAAAATATACTTAGTGTACTTTGAAAATAAACTTGATCTACTAAAGTACACTTTCAAAAAATAAATTTTATCTACTACTTCTTTGTAAGGGTAACATTCTTTGTTCTTTTAATTACAAATGCAAATGCAATTGTGAGAATGGGTATAGTAGAACCTATATAATTGTTCATGTCAGTCTTATTGTGGGTTAGACTCTGTTCCCAGCCAGTTATTTGAATTGGGTGTTAACTGAAAGACACAGTGTCCAGATGCCTATCGTACCATTAATTCCATATTGATATAAAACATTTGAGAAAAATGTCTTTTGAAAACCGTTACCACAGTACCAGCTGAACATATTCAAAAAAACTGACCTGGCAAGGAAAAATATAACAGTCTGTGTACGGGGGCGAGTGGGACTGAATTTAAGCTTAACCTTAGGGACCTGGGCCATTCCCTGACTGTCTCTTCCTGTCTTGCCATAATATGAACCCAGATTCAGCTTTTCTTTAGCTTTAGGCAAACTGTTGCGTATAGCTGGGCTAGACCGATATAAATCAGCTCAATGACGGGGAAATGCACACTGATGTGTAAAAGGGTGCCGTGCTCGCTCGCTCCGGCTATGGCAGAGAAGGCCTAAATCAAATGAAATGTTCCCCTTGGGTCCTGGAAAGGAAATGGTCAGGCCGTGCCACGTGGGCCATCAGATGTTCATATAGTCATTCGGCCCCTCCCCTCCTTGTGGTTCGATTTTATCAGGAGACATTTGTCCTCCGCGTGACCTGGTCACGCGTTTATAGACACTGAAGCAATGAGGTAAATGGGCTGGATATGATTTCATATTTCAACTCTGCAGTAGCCAAACACACACACACACACACACACACACACACACACACACACATACACAGCCTCAGTGGGTCAAAAGGAGCGGGAAGGTCGCTGTGACCCCCTCCCCCCCTCGCGCACAGCACACAATCCACAGAGTAAACACCAAGAGAGCTGCTCAGTCTGTTTAGCTGCTATTCGCATCGATCCCTGCCATTTCGGTCTGTTTGATCTGCGGCCGCACCTGGGAAACAAGCCCCTGCACGCCTCCTCGCACGCCGCCTCGAGCATCTCCTCATTGAGGGCGAGATGCTGGCCGGCGGCGCAGGAGGGGCGCGGCACAGCCCGATCTTCTCCAGACCCGCTCGGGTCCTTGTGCGTTCCCTCAGCTCTTGTAAGCGGGTCAGCTGACCACACGCAGAGTGCTGAAATGATGACGCAATAGCAGCCCGCTGACCTATATGCGCCGAACTCGCTGACCTGTGCTGTGTACACTGCACTGCCTCGGCCTTTAAGGGTCTGAACTCAAAACACAGACGGACAAAAGGAGGGGGGGGGGGGGGCATTTTGGGTCAGAGAGGACAACAGTGGTTCAGCCTCCCTGGTTTACAGCCCCTCCTTTCCTCTCCTGTCCACTACCTCCTTTTCCACTCAACAACCCCCCCCCCCCCCCTCGTACCTAAGAAAGACCAGCCCACAGCTTCTTCCCAAACCGAGGAACGCTGAGTGACAAAGTAAGTGCCCTGGTGAAACTAACCATTTGCTTATCTTTCAAGGTTGACCCACAATATACACAATGAATCAATTCAACAAACACACATTGTGTGTTCAGTCACTCATAGATATGATGTGAGTGAGCGTGTGTGCACATGAGCGTGTTAATGTGCACATATTAATGTAATTGATTGTTTGGGTATGTGTTTATCAGCGTGAGTGTGTATTTCAGTGTAGCAATGAGTGCACGTGTGTGTGTGTGTGTGTGTGTGTGTGTGTGTGAATGTGCATGTGAATATTAGTGTGTTAGTGAGAGTGTGAAAGGGGGAAGCAAGTGACTGATGGTATAGATATGTTCACTCAATCACTCTCTGAGATCATGCCACAGCTAGCCAACCGCATCAATTACAGTGTCGGTTGACTTTTGTGAAGGTTAGGCTACTCTAAACTGCAAAGGTTTTTTGCACCTTGCAGTTTAAACCTGCAATACAGGTCCCAACCAAATGATTGCTGGAAAGGGCTCTCAAACCAGTTCTTCTGACGGTCCTTAAGAGCAGCCATGCCCCCCCACCCCCAACATCCAGCTCCGCCCCGCTGCACCCTCCTTGTCCCACATACGCCTGTGTCTGAGTGGAACACATGTGGATGTCCATGCACCCTGAATTCTGTTCTCTCTCTCTCTCTCTCTCTTTTTCTCTCTCTCCCTCTCCCCCTCCCTCTCTTTCTCTCCATCTCTTTCTCTCTCTCTCTCTCTCTTTCTCTCCATCTCTCCCCCTCTCTTTCCCTCTCTCTCTCTCCCTCTCTCTCCCTCTCTCTCTCTCACACACACATGCACACACACATGCTTACTTCCTTACTCATGCATCTGTAACTGAAAGCATGTTCACACATGCACACACCCTCCCTTTATTACACCCACATCTCACACACACACACACATACACAAAAGCACCTCTCCCTCTCTGTTTTTACACACACACACACACACACGCACACCCTTTTACGCACACGTCTCACTACCCTGTGAGCGCCCGTTCACACATACTAACACACAAATGCGCTCACAAACACACACACACACACACACACACACACACACACACACACACACATTCTCTGTCACACACACACACACAAATGCATTGTCTCTCACTCACCAAGCTTCTCCATGTAGGCATCAAAGTTCTTGCTTTCCTTCAGGTCCCATTTTCCAATAAAAGCATCCATGCTTAGCGCAGGGTGTCGAGACGGTGTAAAGGAATGAGAACGCGAGAGCAAAAGAGAGAGAGAGAGAGACTGAGAGGGAGGGAGCCGGAGGGACTGAGTCAGCAGCGCACTGCTCCTTTGATTCTAGTGGACGATTTATACCGGCTGTTTGTGATGTCATCGGCCAGAGACGGAGGGAGGGGAGTCTAAGAGAGAGGGGGGAGGAGGGAAGGAGCAAGTAAGAGCAACTGAGATAGAGGGAGAGAGAGTGCAAGAGAGAGGGAGAGAGAAATGAGTGGAAGAGAGAAATAGAGGGAGAGAAAAGGAGAATGATGAAATGAAAGAAAGAAAGAGGAACAGAGACGGAGGGGAAGAGAGACAAGGGAAGAAGTAAAAAAGAGAGGGAGGGAAGCACTCTTTATTTTTGCGCTCTCTTGGTTTTTGCCGCTCATAATTTTTTTTTTCCTGTTAATATAAACGGTGTGTTAAAACACAAATGTGCGCCATGGCAATAAAAGTAAATGAACTGGAGATCAGAAACTGGGAGGGAAACAGACGAGAGAGAGGGTGGAGTGTGTGTGTGTGTGTGTGTGTGTGTGTGGGGGTGACAGTTTGAACAAAGACAAGGGAGAAGAAGGTCCACTTGAGGGAGGGGGTGGTGAGAGACAGACAGGGGCTTAGAGATTGCACAGAAAGAACTGAGGGAACGACAAAAGAGAAACGAGTGGGGGGGAGGAAAGAGAGATAAAAGGCAAGAGAGAGAGAGAGAGAGAGAGAGAGAGAGAACTAGTGCAGGTGCATAGGCTGTCTCTGTGGTGAATTGATTGGAGGGGAGAGGTCAACGCGGACGTCATGCGTGTGTTATTGTTTGGCCGTGCCCCCACGCGCTCCCGCCCCTACTCACGGTCCAGTGCAACGAGGACCATGGGGGATATTATTTGCCCTGACTCTCCAGCAGCTGTTGGCTTGTTCACGCTTGACCTCCAGGCAGAGACACAGAGGCCTTGTTCCATTCATCCACTTTGGCGTGACCCGTTTGCCTTCCCCGTGGATCTACGAAAATCCCGGAGGATTATCAACAAATATCAAAAGAAAGGTAGTTAAATGAAGGGAGTGAGTGGCATAGATGAAAGACGGCACGAGAGAAAATGACTGAATGTGGTAGAATGCACGGGCGGAAGCCAGCCAGACCACTGTCACGGGACCTCAGTTCCAGAACCTCAGAGTTGCACCAAACATTTTTTAGAAGGGGGCAGGAAGGCACATCCTGATGATGACACAGATGAGTCACGAGGGCTGTGTGGCATTTTTACTGTAATCTCTATAAATTCTGAGAAAAAGGTGCTGGTGGTAGTGGCTGTGTTGCAAGGTGCAGGGGGGGGTTTCTCTGAAAGTCTTGTCTTTGAGACAAAAGGCTGCTTGTAAATGAGTTCAGATGTAACGTAACTTAGTTTCAGTTCCTGAGAACATCTGCAGATTGCAGCCATGGAGTAATGAGTAATGTACGATATGCTGTTGGCACACCCTCATATGCAAGTACACACTTGTGTATGCACACACACACACACACTCTCTCTCTCTCTCTCTCTCTCTCACACACACAACACACTCCTCAATTCAATTCAATATGCTTTATTGGCATGAAACACATATAGTAAATATTGCCAAAGCATTATGGATACATATACAGTGCAGTCCCCTAAGTACAGCAAGATTAAGCTGTAAATTATGCTGGAACAGTATGGAAAACACGGTTGGCTAAATGGCTGTAAGTCATCAAGGGTCTGAGGTATCAAATAAGCCTCAAACCACCACTCTACTGCCAGATAGGAAGTAGATGGATTTCTTTAAGGGTTTCTTCTCCTGACCTATAGTTCAATAGGAAAATGGATCAAGTGAAACAACAACTACAACTAATTGTATATATTACAGGATATGTATATATTGTGGTATATATTCTTGATAAGGATTGCTGTCATGTTTATTTAACTGCGGCATTTAACAAGTTTAATGGATATTGAACCTGATCTCTTAATGTCAGGTCAAGAGGATGGTTCATATGTCATTTTCTTTATACATTTGTCACTTTCTAAGTCTGATGACAGCTGCTACATTACGGGGAAGGATGTGCTTTGTCTTGTCCGTTCTGTAGTGATCTTGATGATGTCTCTGTATGCACTTATTGTACGTCGCTTTGGATAAAAGCGTCTGCTATATGAATGTAATGTAATGTAATGATGCCATCATATTTAAACGCATTATTAAATTAGCAGGCTTTTTTATTTTAACGTCGCTATCGTTCTGGACAGAATTAGTGAGTAACACACGGAAGCATTGATCGTGTTTTTGCTTGTACTTGTTTTACTGTGAACGGGGAAGGGTGAGCTGACAGGAATTGAGCGTGATGCTCGAGATGTTGCGAAATGAACAGTGCGGTGTTTTTGCATTTTGCTGCACCGTAATATAATGAGAGACATTACAAAAAAAAACAAAATAAAATAAGAAAAGCCAGTTTAAGCAGGAGCTTAACAGCTGCAGCTGAGCGAACTGCGGACAGAGAACTGAGCTGGAAACACATACGTACATGCAGTACACACATGCATACCTACATACATATACACGCATGTACTTGTACACTAAGGGTATACCTTTCTCACAATTACACCAATGTATTCTCAGCGAAATACAGAATGAAAATAAGATAAATATTATGCAATAAAGCCCACCATTACAGTCCCCTATGGAAAAAGAATATGCTGCAGTATATTGTAAATATATCAAAATTATCTTCACAAAGGATTTTAAATATACTGCAGTATATTACGTTTCCATAAAGGCGTCTCTCATCTTTGAATCAGTTTCGGTAGGTAATTTTTCTTAAGGCAGGCCAAAGCAGCACAAAGGCTTTCCGGGCAGCTGTGCGCAGTCTGTCGGCAGACAGGAAGTGGCAGACACATTGCGCAGCTCAGGCCGAGTGCTTTATTGCAGGCTGCTGGTACTGGCATGTAGAACTATGCTGGCAGCTGCAAGACATTTCAGGAGGCAGATTCCTCTTAGGCTCTTGTGATTTAACCAGCGGATGGTGAGAGGGAGAGACAGTTAAGTGTCATGCAATTATCTCCCAAATGTCACAGAAACAATTTGGATGCATTCCACAAAGTGATTGAGAGGGTTCCGGGGGCAGTTGAAGTTTTCGTACTTTGATGCAGAAAGTGTAGTTTGTACACTGCCTCGTCAACTTCTCACTTTGATCACGGTTCTTGTATCAACTGTGATGTGCTATCGCCAGACTTTGCATGTGTTTTCAGTTAGAAAAAAACTGGTTCCACTATAACGTTTTACTTAAATTCAAATGCTCAGGATGCACTTGTGTTCAACAAGCAGGTTTTTTGTAAATAATAATTCAGATTAGCTGTTTCACAGGCTTGGAAGCCTGACGCAACCTCAACTAGCATCAGGCGTCATACGATCGCATCGCAGCAAATCATACCACAATGGAAATATTAGCTCTTCAAATCCACAGCATGCTGGCGTTGTCCCTGACACTTTTTTGTCCCATTCTGTAGCATATTTGCTTATATTTGTGGCCCTCCTAGCACTAATGTACGGTAGCTGGCAGATATACAGCCGGGTATGCATATCAAAGACAAGGCACACATCAAAGACTACAATCAGCTCACCACAATTTAATTGGGTTTCTAGTTCAATGCCAAGTGTTCCAGTCACATTGGAAATGTTTGGCTCGTTGCTAAAAGTTTTTAAAAAAATAAAGGTTTCAGTGAAGGACGACAAAACCGCGCCACTTCCCACTACACAAATACAGCTTTAACACAACACTGCCCATCCTTTGTTCATATTAAAAAGGTTGAGTACGGAAGACAGATGCCTCCTTGTCACATGACTACAGCTAAATATAAAAGAAACAGGTGAGCGCATCACCCATGGAATCACATTGCAGCTGCATTGTCTGAGCCAATTTCCAATTGAGCTTTATAACATCACTGTTGGGCAGTGTTTTTGAGGCTGCGCCCAATGTGACCTCTGTCTCCCCTGTCTTTTTTCTTTTTTATATGAGGTCACTTCCTCTCGCTGTTTTCCTGTAATCACAAAGGCTTTCAATTTGAGGAGCCAATATTAAGGGGAGCGGAGAAGGGGATTAAAACATTTCGACCCGGTATATTGTCTATGCATACTTGAATACAACAAATGTTGCAGAGGACAATAGACAGAGGTGGAAAGTCCAGGGGTCAGAAAGTAAAAGTCCTGCCATGAGTTTCTAGCTGCTACATTATGGGAAGGATGTGCTTTGTCTTGTCTGTTCTGTAGTGATCTTGATGATGTCTCTGTATGCACTTATTGTACGTCGCTTTGGATAAAAGCATCTGCTAAATGAATGTAATGTAAATGTGTAATGTTTCTACCACCCATGAACTCAGCCAGATGATGTCACCAATTAGTTCCTTCTTCTGGCTGAAGATTAGCAAATCCAGGCGGTTGGAACAAAATACTGGGGAAGACTCTTGATATACTTAACTAGAAATATGTATGGCTTCTTCTGAAATACTTCAGGTTTGTACATTTTTATACACTCAATTCACTCATAAGAGCAAAGTTCACATAGAAACATTTTATTTTCATACCTGTGAGACAGCACACACCACAACCTGCAGCTGTTATTCAAACTTCACAGCCCCGTGCTGTGGCAGTGTACAGACAGGGAGTGGCCAATTCAAATCACCATTCCAGATGAAATCAATTTAAAAGGCTAGAGACCCTCTAGAACTAGAACATTTAAAAAGCTTTGCATGTGTAATTCCCGCGCAGCTAGATCAATGAGGGAATAGCTCGGAGCGAAGGTTTAAACATGATGTTTTCCGCTGTTGCTGTGGGAAAAGGTAAGAGTTCTGAAATATTACCATTCTTGCAACCGGATGAGACTGCTCTTTAGATTCAGGGATCAGCTAATAATTGACCACGTGTCAGAGGCAATAGTACCACTTTGCCTCCCGCCTTAAGTCTGGTCTGCAGGCTGACCCCAGCTTATCCAAAAAGGCAGCCTGGGTGCATTATATTGACTGTCAGCCACCAACGCTGATTCTATACTCATGTATCTGACTCCAATTTAATTATTAATATCTAATGGCTATGTAAAATTTACATTTGATTTGCTAAAGGACTCCCGTACTCTTGAGCCTGTTCTCTGAACTGGATGCACTGGTTCCACTGGGTGCTACATACGGCCGTTTATGTACACCTCTCACGGCTGACTAGATATCTGCGTTTATCTCAGAGGTTGCGGAAGAGGCCACTTCATGAGGTATAGCCTATCCAATAAGGCTCAGGGACCCAAGAAGGTAATATTGGCAACCCCCGTTCTCAAAAAAACGCGATGCGGAGATGATCTAACTTAAGACATAGTTCTACGGGTGCAATACTCCGTGATACATTAAGCTTAACTAGTCAACCTCACTAGATCAGCAGAGGGGGTAACCCACACTGAGGAAATTAATCAACTCATTACCTGTTAACAGAGATAGTATGTCTATTTCAGAGAAACCACACAAATCAAGTTTAACGGTTTGGTTTACCAGGTAGGTTCTATACTTTAAAATAATCAATCACAGTTACAGATTAAAACATAAAATATTCAAAATAGAGTATAGAGTAAAATACTTGGTCATACCTGGCAATCGCTACATACAAGACACAAGGTGAGATGTGCGGGAGAGTCTGACTACAGCTTCCCCTAGGTCTTTGTTTCCTTTGCTTATATGCCCAAAATCTGTGTTTGATCTGGTTGTAGACGGTCGTAAAACCATAAACTGGCCAGAAAGCTAAATTGCACTTTTAGTCCTGTTTGTTTCCTGAGATACAATTCCACAACAGCAGTTTACTCCAGAGTTATGAAATATATATTTCCTCCATGTTGATCATTTAGGAAATGTATGCCATTGCACCACCCACACCGCGACCATCAAAACGATATCAAACATGAGTAGGTCTACATTCGTGTTGTCATGAGAATCCCATCTCTGCATAGTTTTCAAATGTGATTAATATTAATGCCACAGACAGTCCCAGAATTCCTGTGGAGAATATTACATTATCCCCTAGTTTCCCCTGTTCAGTCAGGTATATTAACTGTATGTATTGACTAATGTAACACTCAGAAACTGAACAATATATGCTTATTCCTCTGGAAAAAGAGTGTATAATGTATGTTCCAGTGTCCAGACTATTTCCAGTATATTCTGTACAATGTAGCAAAAATATTAATCACATTTTAAGGTTTTTAGGCTTTTTTGAAGACAAAAGCGGTCTGTACTGTTATATTATGCTGTGTGGGCATTATTTGAAGGAAAGGGATGTGGCCTGCCTCGGTGACGTCAGGTGGGGGCACTCTGGTATTGTCCATGTGCGGGGTTTTAAGACAGTCCAAGTGTTTCTCCCAGAAGCATAAAATCCTAGGACATTCTTGGACGTCATAAAGCTCAGGCCAGATGGTCCCAGTAGACATCCCGGCACCGGATACATGGCTTTACGGCTCCCCAAGATCAGAGGGTACCACTTCCCGGTATTGTGTTCTCTTAGGTGCCCTGGGATGTCAAATACGGTTTATAAAAAATACTGTTCTAAGTGCATAACACATTTGCAGACATACTCCACTGTTTTCTTTACTGCATACGTACACCAACCTGATCTGACTAGATTCACTCTTATTATACACTGCCTGGCCAAAAAAAAAGTCGCTGTTGCACCCGTCATGCATAGTGGCCACTGTACAAGCCTCTGGAGGCAGTCTTATGATCTGGGGTTGCTTCAATTGGTCAGGTCTAGGCTCAGCAGCGTTATGCAGCAATAAAATGAAGTCAGCGAAGTACCTGAATGTACTGAATGACCAGGTTATCCCATCAATGGGAATATTCCAGGACGACAATGCCAAGATTCATCGGGGCTCAAATTGTGAAAGAGTGGTTCAGGGAGCATCATTTTCACACATGAATTGGCCACCAGAGTCCTGACCTAAACCCCATTGAAAGTCTTTGGGATGTGCTGGAGAAGACTTTGCGGAGTGGTTTGACTCTCCCGTCGTCAATACAAGATCTCGGCCAAAAATTGATGCAACTGTGGACGGAAATAAATGTTGTGACATTGCATATGCTTGTCGAAACAATGCCACGACGAATGTGCGCCGTAATCAAAGCTAAAGGCGGTCCAACTAAATATTAGAGTGTGCAACTTTTTTTTGGCCAGGCAGTGTAGTACCAAGGTAGCACAGTGGTGCAGTGGGTAGCACTATTGCCTCACAGCAAGAAGGCCCTGGGTTCAAAGCAGCCAGGGGACTTTCTGTGTGGAGTTTGCATGTGGAGTTTCCGAGTCCTCATTGGTTTCCTCCCACAGTCCTAATTGGAGACTCTAAATTTCCCATAGATATGAATGTGTGAGTGAATGGCGTGCGAGCCCAATGTATGCTGGGATAGGCTCTGGGCCTCCATAACTCTGGCCAGGAACAAGCAGGGTTAGATAATGTATGGATGGATGTATTGTACTATGAAAGCACTTAAACAATTTCAACTGCATCTGAGTATTTATGTTTCAGGATGAAATTACTTACAACTACACAAAATGTTATCTTTTAATAGCATGCATCAACCTTACTTTTTTTTTTTTTTTTAAGTTTCTCTGATTTGTGTTATATTAACAATAATGGGCCATACTTATATCTGTGTGTGTGTGTGTGTGTGTGTGTGTGTGTGTGTGTTCATGTGCGTGTGTTTGTGTGTGTGTGTGTGTGTGTGAGTTTCTGTGTGTATCTGGTATCTGTATGTACATGTATGTGCACAGGGATATGCATGCACTCTTATGTGTGCTTGTGTGTACATGATTGCACAAGAGGGTCATACATTCTGGCTATATACTGATAGTGATTGATTGATTGTGAACCATGACTGATTCCCCTGTTTTTCTTTAGTTTGGGGCAGTTTTAGTAGGTGTGGTGAAGCCGTGAGCGCAGAAACTTGGGTTGCCAGATCCTGCTGACTGCATGCAACTAGCGCTCTGCTGAGTCTAATTGCGTAGATGATGTACAATGCAATCTCAGCGCTCTTGAAGCACTCACAGTCTACCCGTGGATTTTAGCATAGATGAGAGAGAACTGACTCACCAAAAAGATTAGAAAAAAAGCATGTATTCCATATATGAAATTCAGAAGCATGATAATTGAATACCAATGAATATGCTACAGCATAAACTAATAAATTGCGTTATTTGTAGGTGGAAAAAAAGAATACATCAAATGTCAAGTCATTAATACTAATTGTATATGTAAACTATGTGGTTTACATACTCAGTGTCATTGTCTAACTAGCTAAGATCAGTTATGTTCCAGTTGTGTTGGACTCCTTCACATCCCCATTCATATTCAAAACAATTGCAAATTAATGGCATGACAATTTGGACATCTACTGGATAGATTTATACGTACACCTGATTATCTATAGCGCCTTGAGAGGCAACTCAATGCCATCCTGGGAAGGAATAGTAATTCAGTTTAATTCCTAATGATAATCCAGCTGAATTTATATTTATCGGGGACTGCAAATCCTTTGAATGAGGAGTAATGCCGGTGACTCCCTCTAGTGGGCACAATGCGGTATTGCACATGCAGCATCTACCCTACCTTCCTGTGTGCTGATTTTTACACAGGGTTCAAGGCCCTCTTGCGTGCCCAGTGTGAAATAACATCCACAGGTAATCATAAAAATGTACTCACATATGTTTTCTAAAGCTTATTTGTTGGCAGCAAATTAAAGTACCATTCTTTGCACTGTGATAAGTGTTGGAGCTAGGCTAATTCATGCTGGCATATGTTGGTGAAATTTATGCCACACCTGCACAGCCATATATTCAGTAGCTTACTACAAAGTACAGAAAAAGTCCTTGCTGGGTTGGTTGAGGGGAGAGGGAGGGGTGTATGATGGGTAGGGGGTGGGATTTGTGTGAATGAAAATGCATCTTACTGGCAGTGCTTTCTAAAGGCCAATTCATAATTGCCAAGTATGTTATTTTGACAAGTTCAAATGTCACTGAACATTGAGTAAATATTGAGTAAATTTTCAATTGTTAGGTAAAATCACATTTTTACAAAGTAAATCCTTTTCAGGAATCACTTCAAATTAACCCATTTAAGAATGTCATGGATAAACAGAGTGGTGGGCAGATAAAAAGATAATATACATAGGTTTAAGCTGAAAGGTTGTCTGGTGATCCTGGTGAGATATGTACGTAATGTGCATACATTAAAAATGCAAAAATCCATAAAACCAATGAACACGGGTGTGAATGTTGCTAAAAATATTTTCTACTTATTAGCTAAATCGAGTTATCTTCAAAGTTCAATAAATGTTTTGTGGTTGAGGTTTAACGGGTACACATATGACTTTAAAAAAAAACTTTGCCTGGAAAAATAGAACAAGGATCCCTGGTTCTCTGTATTTAAGGGGCGGGAGAACAAACACGCGCTTCAGCTCAAAGCCCCGTACCAGGATGGGCTGATCAGCACATCCTGAATGACAAACACATTCTGACCCTTTGAGTGAACGGTAACCATGGAAACGGGCCCATGCATAGAAGGTCCCACAAAATGGCAGGTTGAATAAAGAGAGGGCAAAAAAGAAAGAAAGAAAGAAAAAACGACTTGCGGGATGCTGTTTTAATGAACATCAGAAACCAGGGGGACTTCCATTGAGAGTCCCATTTCCCATCACTCTCATTATCTCACTAAACCAAATTTTTTAAGGTGGAGGGCTGAAATGGCAGACTTGGTCAGGCCTTTGATTAATCTACAGACTGCTCTGACCTCCATTTTATTTCATTGCTGAACTTTACTCTCCTGCAGCGGAACTGGTTCTGTGCCTCCGTTCCGGGGAAATTCAGAGCGCTATTAAAAGCAGGGAGAATGTTTTTGTGAATGCTGTAATGCTGACAGCTGACAGTTGCCATATGGCGTGATATTGTGCAGGTTAGGAAAAGACTCATATATGTAGACGTAAAGAATGAGAGCAAATCCTAATGAAAAATAAAACATTAGAGCAAGTTTTGCTGCGGTGTATGAATGCATTCACATATGAAAGAATAAGTGAGTGTAAAATTTTACTGTAATATTATTCAGTGTGTGTGCATATTCTTCATATTTGTGATCACTGAATTTGTATTTATTGTGCATGTGCTTTGAGTATTTTCTATGGTTTAGTGCACTTGGTAGTGATAACTCTAAATTATTTTAACAAAAAAAAAAAAGATGTTTAAAAAAATACATATAATAAAACTTTGCATGAATGAAATCCCTGAATAACAGGTGATAGAAAATAGAAAAATAGAAATGGAATCCTTGTACAACATGTTTTGTGTTTACTATCATTGTAATCAGGCGTGTAACCAAATAGTTTTAAAGTATGCAATTTCGCATTATTATGTAAAACATTATATATTAAATGTCATTTTTAATGCATGAACATAAACATCATCACCCTCCCCCACGGATTCTGCCTGTTGTGTTTTTTTATAAATTACCCCCACCGCACGCACACACACTTCCTGAAAGTGTTTACCCCAAAGGTCAGGGCAGCTTGGGAAACAAGGCCCGTGGCATGCAATACGCACTGTAGATGAAGAAGACCGGTTGCCTGGTTGCAGTATACAATCCCCCAGCACCCTCTGGTAGGGCAGACAGATCATCCAAGCCCCTCTCAGACCAGCCACACACCAAGAAGCTGCTGGGATTCTGCTTAGCACCAGGACATAACAGTCACTCCCAGGGCCTCAGAATGAGCACGGGGGGTGTTCTCAAGTCACTGACTGGTGTCCGAATGTTTTCGCCATTTAAAAGATGATAATTAGGCCGAGTTTGTGACTGTTTGTTAATGCCAGATGGTCTGTGCAAAATGACTCAGGAAAACCTGAATCCTTGTGCTCAAAGAGGTAAGTACTGAATAATTAAATGGGATTTGTACTGTGCATGCATGCTAGTGTGTGTGTGTGTGGGGGGGGGGGGGGGTGAATTCACAAGGCAATATATAACCGGGGCATTGTGTTTACAGGGATGTATTTCCAATATGAAATGCTATGCATTCATTCAAAGTCCCAATTTAAATGTCAGATTTGCTGTGTTTTGTACGCCAATGCTGAAACATTGTTTAATGCAGCCTGCACTATATCAGTTCAGTAAAGGTCAGGCAGGCAGATATGTATAAAAGTGGCAATATATTAGAGAATGTAAATTATTGCTGGTTTCGTATTAGGTGGTATAGATAGATATATAGATAGGTATAATGTATAGCAAAATATCAATTTCAATATTTATTCACATTGATGGTCATGCATCACTGCAGGGATTTGAGCGTGAGCACATGACCTTTGGATCTGTTCATGTGCTGCGAATGAGGACAAATAGCATGTGACAGCTCCAGCGGTTTAAGAGTAATTAAGCCATAGTCTTTCATCACCAGGGAAATAAGCCTGAATTCATTCAGCAGTGTGCAGCGCCAGCAAAAACGTCTAATGCATCGCAGGTCAATAATCTGGCACTCGGTCATATCAACTGTAAAGGGTTATTCTTAGAAAAACTGGGGGGTTATAATGCACACTTGCATGCAATGCATGGATCTCTCAATTTTCCCCAATTAAGGACAATGTTAAACATGTATTAAATGTATTACATGTATTCAATTGCTGAGTTATATTGATTCTAAGCACTTCTGTACCCTGCGGCTATGGATTTATGATGCAAAACATATGTGATATATTTTAAATGAATATTACTCATGTCCATTTTTTTAAATCAGGGCTGGTTGCCCATGAGTACGTTTCGTAACCTGGCAAACAAAATGTGCAAGACATCTGTCATTTTCAGCATATTTTAGTTTTGGCTCTAATATCGCTAATATCTTCAGTGCATATAGTTCTCCTATAACAAATTTGAGGAAGCAGTGCAATCAACATTGTACATTGCAAGGACGCGCCTTGCATCCAAGGGCCTGAATTCTGACGTCAGAGCTCCAGAATTTTCATTGCTTAGGTGTATGTCCAATGTGGCATCCGATACATGGCTCTCAGTTGCTGGAAACGTTTCCCGGGAAAGAGGAGTTTGCCCACGACTCCTCCTACGTGTATCGCAATGCTCCACTGTCTGTGCGGTTTAGCGTGAGCAGCGCTGTATTGTTCTCTAGCGAGCTCGCGTCTGGAAAGATATGTTTACGGTATTTGACACTGGAAGCATTGCGGTTTGTACACTGTCTGCCTGAGCCGTCAGCAAGAGGAGGGTATGAGTCCAGCCTGGAAACAACGCAGCCCTGGTGAGACTTCAGGTCCCAGGTGCAGACAGCCAGGTATGTCTCAGGCTTTGAAGGAAATAATTAACAAGCAGGAGCTATTATTTACAGTGTGACCAATAAACTAAAAAAACAATACATGGTACAATAAACACATTTTCATTTTTCTAACTTCATGTTCAGCTGTAAAGCTAGAAGCTTTGATCTAGAAGCAGAAGCATGGTAATATACAGTATAGCATTGCACGCACACTCACACATACACAGATACACCTGTGTATTGAGGCACAGTATAGAATTGCACGCACATCACACATACACAGATACACCTGTGTATTGAGGCAAGACACAGCTGATTTATTGTCTGGTGAACTGAAAACAGCTCAGAGATTTTGCATTCATCTCGACCCAGAAGTAAAAAATATGAATGCTATACTGTTGTTGAGCCAACTCCCTCAAATCTGTGGTTTTAGAGCAGTTCTGTTCTTACTCCCGACTCTTAGATTTCAACAGATAACACATTTAAGTTAATGTTTTATTTTTAATGGGTTTGAGTCAGTAGGGTTGAGGAACCTCTTAACATATTCGCAAAAATGTTTTGGTCTACGAAACGCACTAAGAAATTAATTGCTATACGCTTTGGAACATGATTGCAATCTACGGTATGTCATCATATATCACGTCCCTCATTTTGTGTAAATGTGTGTGTGAGACATATGATTTTTTTTTTTTTGCAATGTTTGTACTGAAGACCTACAGCCTTACTGTAGTCTGCTAACAGAATGGTTAACCACTAAAAGAGTGCTAACAGTCATAGAGTTGAAACATTGAAAGTGAAACACTAAGCGCCATCTTCGATGGAAGCTTGGCACCTCGATTCCTCATGCTGCCTCGATGCCTTCTTGCAAGCTCTCATGTGGAAGTTGGCGGTGTCATGCTTGGAAAAGAAAGGGCTCTACTTACAACAGCGTCCTCTGTAAACGAATACGGCCCGATCAGATTAGATTTTTTTCCCCCTTTTCCATCCCCCTGTGACTCAGAGGGCCATTTGAGATACTCCGTTAACAAGGCCCCTCCGACTCACCTGTGCTAAATTATTGACGACCTAAAAGGCAAGACAGCATACTTCCTCAAGAACCCGAGTGAGAGGATTCTCTTTCCTAGCAAGTGCCAGCTCTGCGGTGCCACTGCTCTCACATGGCAGTATGTTTACTCCTTGTATTCGTTTCACCAGCTAAGCAGTGTGTACATGTGTCCTGTTACTGGGGGGTAAGGTAGGGGGCGGTGGAGTTTGGGGGCTAGAGATCGTGCATGTCTTCTTAAAACATAAACAAACTGCAAATCCTATTCTTGCATCTGTTTAATTGAATACATACAGATCTTAATTTAGTATTTATGACCTGCAAATTCATCTTTATGGTTTGTTTAAACAATTAGAACAAAGTAGAATTACTGTGCATAACATTTACC
This sequence comes from Synaphobranchus kaupii, assembly GCA_029718625.1. Lineage (NCBI taxonomy): Eukaryota > Metazoa > Chordata > Actinopteri > Anguilliformes > Synaphobranchidae > Synaphobranchus > Synaphobranchus kaupii. The sequence goes on from CM056396.1 coordinate 20,548,790, forward strand.
AAGATAAACCATGGAATACCATGGAATAAAGTATTGAACACATCCAGTGTGTTTTTTTAACCATAGTAAGGAGACATATATTTCCATTTCTTTCATGTTTCTCATGAGCCTGTTTCGACCCTGGAAAAATATAGTGTGCAGTCACACCTCTCAATTTTGAATTTAATACAAGTATTCTGTATTTCAGGACAACAAACTTCAGTTCCTAAATCTATTCACAACTCAAATCAGTGGAACAACGAAAGAAGATTTCAAGTGACCTACCCTCCTACGGGCTGCAGGACTTTTGGGAAGCCTCCGCTGGGGCCTTGCCATATTGATGAGCCCCGTAGTCACCGTGGAAACTACGGCTTCCACACCACCCATGCTGAGAACAGCCCAGCGAGGCCCCGCATTCTGACTGTGGTGAAGCCAGGTGGGAGGACGCACCTGAGGAAGATCACCATCCTCCTCAACAGGCGCTCGGTGCAGACCTTTGAGCAGTTAGTCGCGGACATATCTGAGGCTCTTGGGTACCCCCGCTGGAAAAACGACCGTGTGAAGAAGCTCTTCAACCTCAAGGGCAGGGAGATCCGGGGTGTCTCAGATTTCTTTCGCAGTGATGAGGTCTTTGTGGCCAGTGGGAGGGACAAGCTGTCCTTGCAGGACATCCAGGAGGTTCTGGAGGAGCTGTACCCAGACAGCCCTCGTTACCATGGTCACGTTCTGCACAACTGGGAGAGGGCCCTCGGGCAAGCAGTCAACGCGTCCAAGGCCGACAGCGGTTTCCACGAGGAGCTGGAGCCTGCCAGAAACGTAGAGCCGCCAGCAGCCGGCGGCCTCCAGAGAGCCAGGGGCAAAGCCTGCCAAGAGGACAGGCAGAGAAAGAAGCACTGGGAGAAGGACAGAGGGGAGGGCCAGCTGGGTGAAAAGGCCCAGACGAGAAGGGCGAAGGAGGACGTCCTTCTCAAAGGTAAGATTGAAAAGATTGAAAAGCTCAATGCAATATATGCCCCCTGCACAAGCTACTGCCAGAACTGTAAGAGAGGCAGAGGTGGAAGACACCTTGGTGACCTGATAAGAGGACGGGTCTCATCTCCTGCCAGAGATGGTCAGTTGGGGGAGGAAGACAAGTCCCTGGAGATGAGGAGTGTGCCGCAAAGATATTCACGCAGTGTTTATGAGCAACCTTGGGAGAGGCTGAAAGGCAGGGAGCGCAACATCATGAAAAGCCAAGAGCATGACCATGACTCCTTAGGCCCCGGAAACAAGAAGGTACAGAGTGGGGAGGTGCCCAACGGGGTGCAGGAGGTTGATGAAAAAACAGTAGCTGGAATTAGGGAGCCTCCGGAAGCTGAGACCGGAAAACTGGCCCATAGTCCTCTCAGCAATGGACAGAACAGCACAGTGAAAGAGAACAGCTTTGCCCCACTTCCTGTTCCTGAGTGTTTGCCAGAGCAGCACACGGATAAGTGTTTGCAAGACAACTTGGAAGAGCGAGAAGAGGTTGCTGCTGAGACAAAACAGCCAAAGGAGAACCTTAACACAGGGACTCTGCCTGAAAACTACCTTGATGCCCTTCTCCCAGTGGGGTCAGTGGACATGCAGGGTGGCATCGAGCAGCACTACGAGATCGGCCGCGTCATCGGGGACGGGAACTTTGCCGTGGTGAGGGAGTGCCGGCTGCGGAACTCCCGCACCCCCTACGCCATGAAGATCATCGACAAGGAAAAGCTGAAGGGGAAAGAGCAAATGATCCTCAACGAGATCTCCATCGTCCAAAGCCTCTCTCACCCGCACGTGGTGCGGCTTCTGAGGGACTACGAGACCCAGGACCAGATCTACCTGCTCATGGAGCTCGTTCGCGGCGGCGACCTCTTCGATGCCATCACGGAGAGCGTCAAGTTCGACGAGCATCACGCCTCCCTCATGGTTAGGGACATATGCAGAGCATTAGCCTATATACATAGCAAGAGCATCGTACACAGGGACCTGAAGCCAGAGAACCTGCTGGTGAGTGATACACCTCAAAAAATCAAGGCTGTCCCTGTCCTGCTCCCGTCCTTTAGAGTGCATGCAAATGTCCCTGGGGTGTTATATGTCCGAATTGCCTTCTGAGGATTCACTCTACAAATTACCAAACCAGCTTCTGTAACTGTATCCCCCTTGGAGCCGGCCCAAGTGCCCTGTGCTTGGACTGGTGCCAGGTTGGTAATCTGGGACCAGCAGGTGGGTCCAAAAACAGCAAACACTGTTCCAGGAACAGCTGCCGTAAGAAGTACTCAGCATTGCATTCAAGGTTTAATTTCTCAGAAGTTGTTTTCCAGAATTTTTGGCAATGGCTAAATTGTTCCACTGACATATTTGCCTAATTGAGGAGCACCTGCATGTGGATATTTGCATGCATGTAAGTAAAGGTGTGTGTGTTCATGCATACATGTGTGCATGTCTGTGTCTATATGCACAGGTAGATGATCACCCCTCTCTCTTGATCTTTCCTAAATGAGGTCCAGCGTAACCCAGATGGAAGCAACACTCTGAAACTGGCTGATTTTGGGCTGGCCATGGTGGTCACTGAGCCCATCTTCACTGTGTGCGGAACCCCAACCTATGTGGCCCCCGAAATCCTCTCAGAAAAAGGTGAGGGTGGGGGTACCAGAGGGGGGCGGGGGGGGGGGGGGGGGTGCTCCTGGAAAACTACAACCAAAGTGTGTCCATTAATATGAATGTAACCTTATCACCCAGATAGAAAGAGAGGATTTTGCCTCTTTTGAATTCAGAATATGAATGTGCTGCCATGTCTCGTTTGCTTACCAGCACAAATTTTAAATCCTTGGAGTACGGCAACTTGTGATGCATTGTGCAATACATTCATATCTGTTGACGTCAAAGAGCTTGTTCAAGCGCACTAGAGTGGTCTAACCACAGCACCAAATGCTGCCTTCTTTTATCATGGGGCTAAGTTGAGCCTTAAGCAGTTTATGAACAAACAGGCGTCTCTGCAAAGTATTGGGACACCATCAGCAACAAATATACACCATGCTATGTCTCCTTCAAAGTTGAGCTTCTTTTCAATTATAAACTGGATGTTTGGTTTTTCTCTTTATTTGAAATAAATAAAGCCATAGGTGCACCAACTTAATAAAGAATTAAATATAAAAATTACATGGACTCAGTTGTTTTTATTTAGCACAAACGTTTAATGTTCCAGTCTAGCCTTTCTCAGAGTGCAATTTTCTTTTCAATCACAGCTGTTTTTATAATGGTGAAGGTAATTGGCATAATTAACTGTACCACAATGTTTAGTCGATCAATATCAATTCTGACATCTTTCATTGTTTACATTCAGATTTTTAAAAAGAAAGTGGTTCCGCATCCTTACTCTGAGGGAATTCAATTGGCCAGCTTATACTGGCAGACGGCTATATTAATAAATTAGTAAAGCCTTCTGGTTTCTGGTTTAAAGAAATATTTGAAGTCAAAGACACTTGCAATTCCCACTGATTATCTCCAGCCAAGCATTGGTCTTAGTGATTCTGTTCAAATAATATTCACTTTGCTTTATGTTTCATAACACAAAACATTCTTCAATCAGGGCCTTTGCCTGACCATCAATTAAAAAAATTAAAAAATTCACAAAACAAATGCAGTCAAACTAATGACTTGAAGGAGACAATACCAAAACTACAGCACTGTTGTCTCTTTGGTTTCGGTTTTTATTTACTTTCTTATGGATAATCGAAAGTTGGTATTGTACCCTCTTTGTACTTCACTTTAAAATTAATTATGAGATTGGGAAAATCATCTGCAAGAATTGGATTGCAGTTACCAAGAATACTACAAATAAACACCTCTCACATCCCTGGGCTTCATTTTCATATAAAGGTGTATGCCTTCTGCATCAGAGTTGCATTGTAGGTAATGTAGTTTTGTCTATTTCCCTCCGCTCCCAAAAGGTTACGGCGTACCTGTAGACATGTGGGCGACTGGCGTGATCCTCTTCATCCTGCTTTGTGGCTTCCCTCCCTTCCGCAGCCAGGAAAAGGATCAGGATGAGCTGTTTGAGCTCATACAACAGGGGCAGTATGAGTTCCTCCCGCCCTACTGGGACAGTATTTCTGATGGTGAGGATTTTGCAAAAAAATAAAATAAATAAAATAAAAGATTCCTAAAACACGAGCCCAGTCAAGCGCTGATATTTTCTATCAAAGTAAAAAGTAAGGCTGTTACCATTGATTAATACACTATAAATAAATGTGGCATTAGAGTTGTTCAGCCGATAGACATTTTTTAGTATGAAAAATGTCAAGTTAAAGTTAGTTTTGGCAAAGGTCACACAACTGCAGAGTAGTTTTTTTCAAACCCTGTGACCACACTATGTGTGTCATGGCAACAGTTTAAATATCATTACATCCCTCCAGAACTGTTGCTGTTACACTCCCAATGTGATCTAAAGATGGATGGATGAGTAGAAATATTTATAGACAGGCTCAATTTTCTCTCTCTTAAATGCAACCTTTCAAATTCTGATCCAGGTGCCAAGGGCTTGATCAGAGGGCTGCTTCAGGTGGATCCTGGGACGAGGCTAACTGCTGTGCAGGTGCTAGATCATCCGTGGGTGCACAGCGACGCTCGAGAGGGCAGCGTCCGGGAGGGAGGGAGGGAACACGGTCAGTCCTAACATCTCCATTTCAAGGCAGCAGTCCACTGCACAGTAACACCATGGGGACGCCCAATTGCAGATGGTGACATCGGAGGAAGACTGCAGGGGAAAAAAATAGCGATTTGCCAGGATTGCGTACATTTGTATGGACTCTGGCCTCTGATTTTTCAGAGTACCCGCCGTCACAAAAGCAGTAGAATGTGACTGAAAGAATGGGTGTCCGTCCCGCGGCCAGTGACAGGAGAAGCAGGCTTTGTGAAACCCATAAAGGATGGAGCTGCCATGTACTCTCAATGGTGAAATGGTATGAACCAATCCTATCACTTTACTCACCACAGCAAAACGTGATTGGTTCAGATTGATGAGTCACAGATAACACATGATAGCCCCTACGCATTATGGGCACATGAAGCCTCATTTGTTCCACGATTACCATGGAAAACGGCAGGTAATGGAATGTGGGGGAAGCTTCTGTAAAAAAGGATAAATAGGCCATATTAATATGCACATAAGAGAATGTGAGTTTCATTCCTTCAGTACAGAGATCAATTATTTAGCCAAAGTGTCAAAGACATCATGCTGATGGAACTGAATTTGCATGATGTCACACAGAAATTAGTATTAGTATATCTTCCTTTCTTGGTGAAATGTCTGACTGGGGGAAAACCAAACTTTTCATGATCTCAAAAACTATTATTTCAGTATTATTTTTAAAAAAAAAATCTGATTATCTAAAAACCATCAGTGTTGATCTTTGGCACAGTCATATCCTGTTGGTTGTTCTGGGGGAAAAAAACAAAGAGTCATTTGAGTTCTCATGTACTATGATATCTGATCATCTACAGCGCACGCAAATATTACAGTCAGCATTCACTAATTCACTTGAACACATGAACATAAATATATGACATAGGTATATAATACATATATCATTTTAATGGGGTAATTATAATTAATGTTTTTGGGTCCAAAATAGTTGTGTTGATATGTATTGTGTATACACATTTCTAATTTTGTGTTGGAAATAAACAATCTGCAGCTATTTGTTATTGCTTTGTTTTTGTTCTGTCTGACATGAAATTATAAAATGGAAGACTTAAAATGCAATCAATTCTATGCCAGTGCCTTGCATTCCACTTGTAGATAATGGCAGCTAGTCCCAGCTGCACCAGCAGTCATTTAAGAGGACAAAATGTTGAGAAAAACCTGCAATAATAATTGATATACGGCAGTGGTTCACAAACTCTGTCTTTGGGTATGCCTGTCTATACTGTTTTATATTTTTTTCGTTCAAACCACAATTGCAATCCCAATTGCAAATTTTAACAAGCTGTTAATATTTCTTAATTAGGTGCTCTTTACACTGTGTTTACGGTGCTATATTGCAAACAATTACATAATTAATGTTTTAACTGATCAAAATAAAGGCTAAAGTGAATCAATAGCATAAGATTTTAACAATGTAACCCAAGCGCTATTATATTTTAAAACACATCCAATGCAAAATAGGGTAATACCACATGCAATGATAAATGCAAAAGGTGTCACTTGACATCTGTCTAGCATTTCTAAGGAGCTATAACTGTTTTATATCATTAGACCCTCAAAGTCGTATGCATGCTCTCTGTCATTTGTCCAACTAGTCATTCAACCAGGAATAGCCGAAGTGCCCAAACTTGTTCAACATCTTAAGTCTATGCAATAGGCCAAGACCGCACCCTAAAGGAAATGGTTGCATGTGTCAGTCTGGGTTCAAATGGATTCAAAAATAAGCCTGAAAGCTTTTTATCTCCTTTGATATGATCTGAAATGATGTGCATAGGCCTACCTCTAGTAATCTCAGGATGGATTTTGACTTTTTAAAGAGCACTGTGTTTTACATCTGATTTGAAGCATTTGTCATGCCTTTTAGCACAGGTATCTGCAAATGACGGCACAGGCTTAAAACATATTACTTATTTAAGGCGTTTTTAATGCTCTCTGTGAGTAAACATGTTTTACTCTGAAGAAACGGTATTGTTTGAGCTGAATTAAATATTATGGCACTACCTTCTTTAGGAAATTGTAGGCCTACAATTAAATACACGTTAAAAACAACTCTACTATTTTATTTCAGTGAGTTGGGCACCCATTGAAGATGTGTCTATTTTTTGTAGTTAAATTAAATTCGGTTTTTATTTCCAAATTGTTGTGATTTTGAATTTACAATCGCACATTTCCACTTTGATTGCAGCTGATGTAGGCTAATCTTCATCGAGTGGTTTAAAATTAAACAAGCCAATCACCCTTTTTTGCTGTTATGTTGTTGTACAGGTGACGCGCTGACTCTTTTGTCGCATATCGGGTTTCTTCGGACACTGGCGTTGCTAAAACTGACCCGCAGAGGCCCATTGCGCCTGCGCCGTGCATAACTCTTTAAATACCCATGTCACCTGATCCAACACAACACATTAGGGGTAGCCAATCCGTGACGACAGTGAAGGGCTGGCAAAAGAAGCCATTGCAGCTGCTGGCAAAATATTGACAATTTGTCAACCAACAGAGTTTTTGATTTGCCGTATTCGTGACCTCTGCTGAGTAATCGCGGTATTGATTGGGAGTCGCTGTGCACAGTGGAGTCACAGGGAGAGGAGGAGACGGACAGAAGAAAAACAAAGATGGCTGTGTAGTCCAGAAGGCGATTTCAAGCAGAGTCGCAATACTGGTTGATAAAGCTCATCAGGGGTATATCGGGTCGAATACCTCTCGATCGGTTTCGGCTGGTGTGTGAAAGAAGTCCGGGAATTTTGGTGCAGGGTCGTGTCCTGTTGGGCTGTGGTTTGGGCGCTGTCACTGCGAATAACGACGTCAATAGCACGACGGGGTTTGTTTTGTTCCAAAGCAGAGAAAAAAAATTCAGTGTTTTGAAAGGCTGATGGCTAGCACTAGCTAGATACATAGATAAACTTTTATAGTGATTATAGCTAACGTTAGCTAGCTAGCAACGTCACATATTTTGAGACAGCAATTCAGTGAACGTAAGGTGCATAACGTTAGCGATAAACCTTCCGAATCAAACGAAAGTGTTGTTCAATCGACGGTTTACTTATTTAAATATAAGCCCGTTTATTTACGAAATCATCGCTACCAGAGTTGGCTAGCTAGCTAGCAAGCCAGCATAGCTCGCTAGCTTACTAGCTAGCACGCTAGCTATAGCTTCGCATTGTGAGGTCGACAGTCGGACATAGATCAGAAAATACAAAAGAGGAAAAACCCAGAATAAATAGATGTCCTCTATGGAGGAACGAGTGGAAGTAGGGGTTGCGGCAGCTCCGGGCTCTTCCTCTGCCGGGCTAGGCGTGGGGGCAGTGGGTGGCGCCCTGGAAGCGGTTGCTGTGGGTGCCGGGCTGGCTGGAATACAGGAGGAGGCCGGGGTGCGGAGAGAGGTGTCCGGGCCTGAATCTGACCCCGACGCGCCGCCCAAGAAGCGAGTGAGACTCCTGGAAGGCGAGTCAGGGAAATTGGAGGAGAGATTGTATTCCGTACTCTGCTGCACCGTGTGCCTAGACCTACCCAAAGCCTCCGTCTATCAGGTAAACTGAATTTGGCTTTCATGTGTTTGGTGCGTTATAAAATATTTCTATAACGTTGGCTAAGTTGGCTAATTAGCTAGACGTATACTAGCTTATCACAATTGTGTTAAGCTGTAACGTTAACTGACGTATTGCTAGCTAAGTTAGCTAGCTGGGACTAGTGAGATTCTCAGTAACCATAATAAGCTAACTAACGTTAGCTGACAACTAAAATGTGATGCTAGCTAATGTTAGCTACGGTATGCCTGATAAATAAACTAGCATTCTTAACGTTACTCCCAAAATGAAGGGCTCGTTTAATCCGAGCTTGTCTGTCAAAACTGGAAGGTTCCAAGAAAAAGTAAACGGCATAACCTAGACGGGAAAAGTGGTAATTGGCGTAACGTTACAATCTGCCCCCCCCAAAAAAATCGACTGGCAAAACACTAGCATTAGCTAACGTTAGTTATATCTGCATGCCAGTGTCATTCTATCCTTAAATAACCTCCTTAGTACAGAGTCGCATAGATATGCTTGCAGTACTTAGTAGAACTGTGTCAATTCATTACCAACAGTGTGAAATGCACATTTTCTCAAGCGTCTGTGTAAGAGATGCCTTTGAGACACACACACACACTTCAAAGAAGTCTGGAGATGTGGAGCTTTCCTCAAATACTGTTTAAGACTGAAATGTGTAACAAATAAAATACAGCTAGCTGCCTTTACCTATAATATTTTCATGTTTTAAAAAAAATAAAAATATATATATATATTCCAGAGCCCTTTTTAAAATAGATTTCCCCCCCTTAGGTAGTGCCACGTTTACTAGGCCAATCACTGTTCACCTCTTTTTAAGACCAGTCCCATTGGGTCCCCTATTTTCCCAATTCATTCAAGCTCTAGTAAAAAAATAAAAAATCAATGACCAACTGAGAAACACTGGCAAAGACCCCCACCACCCAAACGCACACACAGCCTCTGTGTAGCCCCACCCTTAAATATTTTTGCACACACCAGTGATACTTATTAATTTGTTCACTTTTCCTAATTTAGTCTTCAGTTTAACCCCAGGGTTCATTTTCCAAGACTGGTATCTTGCAGATATAGACATACAAAGATCCCCCCTGGCATCTAGTTCATAACATACAATTGTATCCTGTTTTTGCAAAATAAGACAATCCTCATTCAACTAAGGATTATGATTAAATGTTTTGTCCTTTTTGTCATGTCATTTTTTTAAATTCTAGATTGTAGAATTAGTTTAATGTAAATGTGGCGCGGTTTCAGGACTGGCTTCAGCGACTTGTAGTTGAGTCCTTCACCAGCAAGTTGCCAGTTAGGCTTTGACCTTGGGATTATGCGCCTGTTGAGCAATCATTACCACCAGCTGCGTTATCAGAATCCTCTCAATTAGTCACATGGCATGGTGTTCGTACCATCTTGATTTCGACTGCAATCCAGGCTCACTCTGTGATCGTGTTACCTCCTTATAGTAAAGAAAAGTTTGATAGCTTGTGCTGTCAGCAGCCCTGGAATAAAAAAAGCAGAGCGGGTGTATCAAGTGTTATTCAGAGAAACATTATGTAATAGAATATTGCACTGGTGTTGCACTGATGTGCATGGTGTTTAAAACTGATAAATAATGACCATGATCAACTAACTGACTAAATTTAAACAACCCACACACATAGTGCTGTAACATTACAGAACACTTTATACATTCTACCTCGTATGTTCATGGTACTACCACTGAAGGTGGCAGCATAATTTACTTCAGACATGTGACATGGGTGGTGCCAATGCCCTTATATGGGAATTAACTGTTGAATGAATTGAGTTGGTGCTGAGGGTAACGGAATGGAGATTGGCCCATAGCCATTTACTGAGAATCGTGTCAATGGTAAACATTTTTTGATCAATTAGTCCTGTCATATGCTTTATCTAGGTGCAAAGACAAATTTAGATCATACCAGTTGATTTGCGTAGCAAGCTGATTTATCTAAAAAAAAAAAGAAAAAGAAAAGTGAACTATTGATTTATGACAGAATTAATATGGCTTACATTTGTGAGCTTTCTTGAAGACACCAGGCCATGTTCCTTGTATGTAGATAGCTCAGTTAGCTGGCTAACTGTGCTGACTAAAGACCTGGAAAATCCCCCAATATGGAACATATGAACTGGCAGAGGGCAGCACGTCGGTGCAGTGGTTAGCACTGTCGCCTCACAGCAAGAAGGTACCGAGTTCAAATCCCGGCCGAGGACCTTTCTGTGTGGAGTTTGCATGTTCTCCCCGTGTCCCCGTGTTCCTCCCACAGTCCAAAGACATGCAGGTTAGGCTAATTGGAGACTCTAAATTGCCCATAGGTATGAGTGTGTGAGTGAATGGTGTGTGTGTGCCCTGTGATGGATTGGCGGCCTGTCCAGGGTGTATTCCTGCCTCTCGTCCAATGCATGCTGGGATAGGCTCCAGCACCCCCCCGTGACCCTGATCAGATAATGGATGGATGGATGAACTGGCAGAAACACTGTTCCCAGTTTTAGTAATCACAGTTAGCCAGCTGTGAGGAATATGGCCCAGACTAGGGAATTCAACTGCTTCACAACTAACAAGCTGTCTAGCTAGTTGAACGGCTTTGCTGACCGCTTAGTTCCTTGCCGGTCCCGCCTACCAGGTAGCGTCAAAGACGGTTTAACCCAATTGGCTAACAATAACCAACTTCAAATCGTATAAACACTTAAGTTATCAAGTGATGCTGTGGGTGGATGTAACATACATCATCTTCAACCGAAGTTCCCATGAAGCTGTCCACGTACAGGTAAATGTGTGCAAAGTCTACTAACGTTACAGTGAACAAACACCTAGTTGTTGAAACTCTCTTAATAGTGGGCTCTGTCCTCTAGGCATATCCTTTCTTGCCGTTTTTGCCATGGTTCACAAACGTTGAACAGATTGTTCATGGCCCTGACCCATATGAATGCGCCCTCAATGATGAATAATTATGCAAAACTGCAACCCCAATAAACAAGGTGTGTTTGTGACTGACATACATTTGCAGTTTTATTTAGCTACTTTGGATAAATTGGCAATATATTTTGCCAATAAAAGAATACAATTATTAATTATGATAGTTAGAGTGATGACTAGGTTGATTAGTGAGTGAGTCCCAGCATTCAACACTATACCTCTTTCTATGGACTAATTACAAAATGGTGTCAATGAAGTCACTGAAGTGAATGACAATGAAGTCAAGTGCTGAACTGAGAAAATTAAAAGCTTTACAGTTATTTTAAATTAATATTTATCATTAAACTGTAGATTTGTTCTGACATCCCCATATGTACTGGCTTGATGCCCCCTCTACAGTGTAAAGAGAAAAGTCAGAGCAGTAAACTTTTGTTCACTAGGAGCTTGTGTCACTTATGGCAAAGGAGAAAAAGAACTATTTCTGTGCGTTCTATTAGATTGTTAAACGTAAGCGTCGTGATTTGATTAATCCAGTCTTCTGTCAAGGTTTGTTACTGTGTGAAAATGTGTTCATGTGAAGGAACATTCTTCTCAAAATGCATTGAATTAGTCCAAACGGAATAAAATCGCTTATGTTTAGAGTTATTATTTGGGAATTTTATTTTGCATCTTTTGTCAAATGTTCTTTTTTTAATTTTATTTTATTTTTTTAAACAGGGTTTTTTGTGTGTCAGTTTATTTGGCATAAAAACTTTGTATTGAATTAAATGTTGGGGTGTCCATATGCAAAGTGCACTCTTCCACCTGTCAGTTTTCCGTTGTATTATGCTTTTATCTGTAATGTCATCCAAACCCACATGGACAATTAAGTGCACATGTAGCATGTAGCCTATACAGGGATTGGGCAAATCGAGACACAGTCTCATGGGATACTTAAAATATCAGTATCAAGGACTGTGTGTCCATCTGGACATGAAGTGAAGTCTTTGTAAACCTGATTATATCCTTTTATAAGAGTTGCATGTCCTGTGCAAATGAAATGAAAGATCAGACCAATGTTAATGCATAGTGATTTTAATGTACTTGCTTGCTAATTTCAAAACAAATGTTATACCAATGAATAATACGCATTTCAGTAAGTTTTTGTCAGTCAGCAACAACAAATTTGTTACCTAGTTGTCTGTCAAAAGGTAAATTGTTAGGCATTATGTTTTTACTGTAGGTGACTGGGTCTACAATTTCAAAATATAAATTTAGCACCTCATTGTTACTGTCCAGTCTAATTGTGTCCGGTACTTAACCAGTTCACCACAATGCCATCCAATTTACAAAAAAAAAAAGACCCCAAATGCATATTATGTGAGTTATTGGTCTGGTGACTGGACCCTGAATGTATATTTTCTGTTGTGGACCCAGCTACCAGAAAACTAACTGCAGCCTATGTTTTTCCAGCTCTGTAGCACAATGCCTGTCTATGTCCTGTGGCTACTCTTTACATTTTTTTGTGGTTATTGATTATGTGACTTGATATGTATATCATGTACCATGGTATAATTGCATTGTAAGACACTCTGGATTAGATTGTCTACCAAATGAATAAATAAACAAACTGAAAAAACATGAATAATAACTATATGTTGTATGTTCTGTTTCAACACGACAGACCCGTGCGAGAGATCTTTAATCTCCTCCCTGGTATCCGGTTAACTCTTGGCATGTGTGCTCCACCCCTACTATTCTACCCCCCTCCCCCCCTCACCCCCCCCGCCCCCCACCCCCCACCCTGGCAGTGTACGAACGGGCACCTGATGTGCGCCGGCTGCTTCATCCACCTGTTGGCGGACTCGCGGCTGAAGGAGGAGCAGGCCACCTGTCCCAACTGCCGCTGCGAGATCAGCAAGAGCCTGTGCTGCCGGAACCTGGCCGTGGAGAAGGCGGTGAGCGAGCTGCCCTGCGACTGCGGCTTCTGCCTCAAGCAGTTCCCCCGCAGCGGCCTGGAGCGCCACCAGAAGGAGGAGTGCCAGGACAGGTACCGTACCCTGCCCGTGGGGGCCCGTGGGGGCCCGGGCGCCGAGCCGACAGGGACCCGACACGCCTCGGCGCCTTTGGCTTCAGATCAAACGTCCCATCTCTTTCTCCACCCGTTATTTATACTCCCTTACCGTTCTAGACCTTTCCTTTGATCAGACATGACAGCAGGAGTCTGTATGCTTTAGGGCTAACCCCCATTCCTGCCCCTGCCTGGACACTAAAGACACACTCAATCACATTTTCATCTTTATGCTCCAAAGCCCAGATGGTTGTCCTTATTTTTAATATATTTTTATTGTTTGTTTAATAGTCTGCAATATTAAAGTCTTAGTTCGCTTTTAGTTTTCAAATGCATCCCAGCAGATGGGGGAGAAGTATATTCCTGAAACTCTGCAGGAAAAAAAGTTTATTTCATTTTTTTGACATAATACATGTTTCTTGCATGGCAAAAACATGTTGCAGTAAAAATATTTTCACAACTTATTTTTTATTTTTTATTTTTTTAATGTCCCTTCAGCATAGTAGAATATATGGTTCTTGAGATTAAGGCCCAGAGACTCACGTACCCTACAGGGTCTTAGGAGGATATATGTGAGAAGCCAGCGGTTGTCCCAAGGGGAATATCAGAAGGATTCCTGCCCCTGAAGGAAGGCTTTGATCCGAACCCGATTAGAAGGTTTCCTGCGTTTGGCTGCAAGGGAGCCTGCATTGCGTGTTCGGTCGAGTGCCACAGATGCGCGGAAGTGCGTCAGGGCTGAAAACGCACCTCTGTCTGCAGGAAATTTGCGCAACCCTCTCATTACCAAGGGTCAGATGGGACTTTCCACTCCTGCGGCCCAGTGGCCTAAAACTTTACCGTTTCTTTTGAAGTTGACAGTTTCCATAATTTCAGGCGCCCAACCGGTTTAACAGGCTTGAACAAACCGATAATATGCAAAACATGACGTTTGAAATTCTGAACAAAAGGGACTCCCCCCCCCCCCCCCCCCCTAGAATGCGGTTGCTGTGCTGAAATATTTGGTCTCTTTCGCTGCAGACTGGGTTCTTTACTTTCTCAAGCAAACTTTCACGTTTTAAAAACACAAACTTTTTTCGTAAGCCTTTTTGCAGAGCGAAAGCATCCCAATACTTTGGGATTTGTTTTTGTCGGTTGGTAACTGAAGAGATTTACTTGAATTAAAAGACAAAATTCAACATGAAGATATCTCTGACAGGAAAGAGATGCACAATCATATACACTGATTATGATAATAATGGTCCATTAAGTAATTAAGTTCTGTTAATTGTTTTTTCAATCAAATAAACGAATATATTAGTTAGTACAAATCTGACTCATTGAGAAGTATGGATTTTAAATTAACACAGTGGTCAGTGTCCATTTTTACATTGGGTTAAGGACGTGTTAGTGTGTTTTTAGAGAATGCTACTTTATCATTTATATAAGGTTGAAGAGAGGTGCTTCCCATATATTTGCATTTTCTGACAGATTTTCCCAGGGATAAAATTTTTTCTTTGAGTGACGTTCCCTCAGGCGTGCTCGTGTACAGGTTTTTAAAGACGGCTCCATAAAGCGAATCCCGAAACGGGAACGCCACATGGCGTTCACAAACGGAATCGGCTGCGATGCGATTTTTCAACGGTGTTTGAAAAGGCGTGACGCGGTTGCCTTTTTCAACATTGTGGATGCGTCATTGAGCTGTTCGCTTTGCACTGACTGAATTGCAAAACATGCAAATGTTTCCTGTTTCAACATGCAGAAACAAGGCAGCTGTACCAAGCCTCTCAGGTCTGTTTATAGTATGCATAAGATCGCCCTCATCCTGGTTGCTCCCCTCCCCCACAATCCCCCAGTCATATACCGGTCCGTGGTGCTTGGAAACCATCTGTCCCTAAATGCACTCTTTCCCCCCTCAGAGTGACCCAGTGTAAGTATAAGCGCATCGGCTGCCCCTGGCAGGGTCCCTTCCACGAGCTGACGGCCCACGAGGCCGAGTGTTGCCACCCGACCAAGACGGGCAACGAGCTGATGGGCATCCTGGATGAGATGGACCAGTCCCACCGCAAGGAGATGCAGCTGTACAACAGCGTCTTCAGCCTGCTCTGCTTCGAGAAGATCGGCTTCACAGGTCACTGCCTGGCCACCTGCTCGCTCAGTCTACAACACTCTGCACAATGCACTGGAGTCTTGACACACTCATACCAGAGCACACTCACTCATACCAGAGCACACTCACTCATACCGTAGCACACTCACTCGTACCATAGCGCACTCACTCATACCAGAGCACACTCACTCATACCGTAGCACACTCACTCATACCGTAGCACACTCACTCGTACCATAGCGCACTCACTCATACCAGAGCACACTCACTCATACCGTAGCACACTCACTCATACCAGAGCACACTAACTCATAGTCATGACACACATAGCACACGAGTCATGACACACTCATACCACAGCACACTAGAGTCATGACACACTCATACCACAGCACACTGGAGTCATGACACACTCATACCACAGCACACTGGAGTCATGACACACTCATACCACAGCGCACTGGTGTCATGACACTCATACCACAGCACACTGGAGTCATGACACACTGAACCCACAGCGCACTGGAGTCATGACACACTGAAGCCATAGCGCACTGGAGTCATGACGCACTCATACCACAGCACACTGGAGTCATGACACTCATACCACAGCGCACTGGAGTCATGACACACTGAACCCATAGCGCACTGGAGTCATGATGCACTCATACCACGGCACACTGGAATCATGACACACTCATACCACAGCGCACTGAAGTCATGACACACTGAACCCACAGCGCACTGGAGTCATGACGCACTCATACCACAGCGCACTGGAGTCATGACACACTCATACCACAGCACACTGGAGTCATGACTCACTGAACGCATAGCACACTTGAGTCATGACACACTGAACCCACAGCGCACTGGAGTCATGACACACTCATACCACAGCGCACTGGAGTCGTGACACACTCATACCGCAGCACACTGGAATCATGACACACTCATACCAGAGCACACTGGAATCATGACACACTGAACTCCCAGCGCACTGGAGTCATGACACACTCATACCACAGCGCACTGGAGTCATGACACACTCATACCACAGCGCACTGGAGTCATGACACACTCATACCACAGCGCACTGGAGTCATGACACACTCATACCACAGCGCACTGGAGTCATGACACACTCATACCACAGCGCACTGGAGTCATGACACACTCATACCACAGCGCACTGGAATCATGACACACTGAACTCCCAGCGCACTGGAGTCATGACACACTCATACCACAGCACACTGGAGTCATGACACACTCATACCACAGCGCACTGGAATCATGACACACTGAACTCCCAGCGCACTGGAGTCATGACACACTCATACCACAGCGCACTGGAGTCATGACACTCATACCACAGCGCACTGGAGTCATGACACACTCATACCACAGCACACTGGAGTCATGACACACTCATACCACAGCGCACTGGAGTCATGACACACTCATACCACAGCACACTGGAGTCATGACACTCATACCACAGCACACTGGAGTCATGACACACTGAACCCATAGCACACTGGAGTCATGACGCACTCATACCACAGCGCACTGGAGTCATGACACACTCATACCACAGCGCACTGGAGTCATGACACACTCATACCACAGCGCACTGGAGTCATGACATACTCATACCACAGCGCACTGGAGTCATGACACACTCATAACACAGCACACTGGAATCATGACACACTGAACTCCCAGCGCACTGGAGTCATGACACACTGAACCCACAGTGCACTGGAGTCATGACACACTGAACCCACAGTGCACTGGAGTCATGACACACTCATACCACAGCGCACTGGAGTCATGACACACTCATACCACAGCGCACTGGAGTCATGACATACTCATACCACAGCGCACTGGAGTCATGACACACTCATACCACAGCACACTGGAATCATGACACACTGAACTCCCAGCGCACTGGAGTCATGACACACTGAACCCACAGTGCACTGGAGTCATGACACACTGAACCCACAGTGCACTGGAGTCATGACACACTCATACCACAGCGCACTGGAGTCATGACACACTCATACCACAGCGCACTGGAGTCATGACATACTCATACCACAGCGCACTGGAGTCATGACACACTCATACCACAGCACACTGGAGTCATGACACACTGAACCCACAGTGCACTGGAGTCATGACACACTCATACCACAGCACACTGGAGTCATGACATACTCATACCACAGCGCACTGGAGTCATGACACACTCATACCACAGCACACTGGAGTCATGACACACTCATACCACAGCACACTGGAATCATGACACACTGAACTCCCAGCGCACTGGAGTCATGACACACTGAACCCACAGTGCACTGGAGTCATGACACACTCATACCACAGCACACTGGAGTCATGAATGTGATACTATTTCCAACCCCAGTGCAACAACAGGAGCTGGAAGGCACAAACTAGTCTTGCTTGCTCATGCTGCTGAACATGGGGAATCACCAGAGATAAAGTATTCAGACCTGTGTGGTTTACATCTATGTGAGGCTGACAGACCCACACCAGGATAGGTCCCTGTCAGTGTGCAGCATCTGGAGCTTGGAATGTGTGGTATGTGAGAAGCCAGCGGTTGTCCCACTGTTTATGGGGACAGAATTCTGGGAAGATTCTGTTGTGGCCATGGCGACGTGCCTCACCTCCAGGCCGAATAACCTGTTCTCTGTGCCCCCCCCCCCCCCCCCCCATCCCGCCCCCCACAGAGGTGCAGTTCCGGCCGTACCGCACGGACGACTTCATCACCCGCCTGTACTACGAGACGCCCCGCTTCACCGTGCTCAACCAGACCTGGGTGCTGAAGGCCCGGGTCAACGACTCGGAGCGCAACCCCAACCTGTCCTGCAAGCGCACGCTGTCCTTCCAGCTGATCCTGAAGAGCAAGGTCAACTCCGCGCTGGAGTGCTCCTTCCTGCTTCTCAAGGGGCCCTACGACGACGTGAAGATCAAGCCCGTCATCAACCACCACGTCTTCAGCAACGACACCAACGAGACTGAATATGTGCCCCTGCCCATCATCGACTCGGTCGAGTGCAACAAACTGCTGGCGGCCAAGAACATCAACCTCCGCCTCTTTATATTCCAGATCCAGAAATGATGGAGAGGGGCGGGAGTACGGGGGCGTGGGGGTGGGGGGTGGGGGTGGGGGTGGGGTGCGGGTGGGGTGCGGGTGGGGGTGGGGGAAGGAGAGGAATGGAGAGAGGTGGGAGGGGAGGGGCGGGGCTACTTTAGCCATCTCATTTTCATGTGAGAGAAGTCGAGATTAAACGGGCGCACAGCCTCAGAAAGCACCACTGAACCGAAGTTACCTCTTTTAAAGAAGCGAGTGAGCCGCCATCACCACGGAGTCGGCGGGGTGGGTTGGCGTGTGGGCGGGCCTTGATGGGAGGGTCGAGGGTGAGGGTGGGGGTGGGGGGGGGAAGCAGTGAGGTTTCAGTGTCCCGAATTGTCTGCTCCGTATCTACTCTGTAGGGTCCCCCCGCCAATTATGTGGAATGCTTCACGGACGCAGTGAACGGCTGTGTGCTCTCGGTTTACATTTGTGTTTACAGACCTGTGAAGGTCTACGGTGGCATTCGCAGGCCATATATTTCTGAGCGTAGCTGGTTTTTACGGTCGTGTACTCCTGTAAGACGGCAGTCTCACTCAACACTGAATCGTACATTATACAATATATCGCAGCGACCGATGCATGGCACCCATTCATGCAGTTTTAGAATGTCTTTTAGTGGATCTGATATGCCTTTTTCATATTCTTTATCAAAGAATTCCCACGTCATAATGCGGGGGTCGCCGGCGCAGCGTGTTAGGGTCCCTGCGCTGAAACGGGGCCCGAAAACCCGACGGGACGGGCCTGTCTGGCTGTTGCTGTTTAACGAAACCCAGGCCGACGTGACGTCCGCTCATTCCCCTCGTCTGTGATGAGCTGTGATTCCATCCAGAACACGCCGTGATGTCACTGGAGGTGGCGATGCAGATTCCTCCCCCAGGGTTCGCTGTGTTTAACGCCATACATATATATATATATATATAAACGGGGGGACTCGCACAAGCTTGCTCTCTCTCCGCTGCTTCAGCTGTAACAGGAGCTCTCGCCCCTCTGCTGCCTGCTTTTTGCCTGGTTGCTCAAGTCTTGTTGCCATTGCGTCGTTTCCTGTGGCCTTCTCCCACGGGCTTTTCCTCAGCGCTAATTCGATTGACTGATCTTATTAGCATCTAGCTTGTCTGATGCGAATGGCGTTTCAGATCAGGAAAGAGGATCGGCGACCTCAGATGATTCACTGATGAGCGAAAACGAAACGTTGACCCAAATAAACAAGCCCTGTGCATCTGATGGAACGGAATCTGATAAACGGGCCCCTTTCATTGGCTGAACATGGTCCTGGTGAAAATGGACTTCCTGGAAATTGATTCTAAGCTCACAGGTGCACAAAAGTAATATTGTAGCATACGAGCGTCTGGCGCACTGCGAGATTTGTACCATTAAGCCGTATTTGGTGTAGGTGTGCATGCTGGTATGCTGACCGTCGGGCTAATATCCCGCCCGCCCCTGGTCTTGGCTTTGCGAGAGAGGGGGAGGGTTTGGGGGGTGTGGCATGTTTCTTCTGATGCATGACATTGGCCAGAATCTTTGGTACAGCATTTCACTGGTTAGGTTATTTTGCTGTTCTTCAACTGAATGGGGCCCCCTTTTGCTTGTGAAAACGCATTGTTGGGGCCATCGTTTGGGGGGGATCACACCCCCCTCGCCTCTGCATAGACGCACTCGTACACTGAGAGTGAATAACTGCGCTGCTGTATGTTCAGGTGGTCACTTGGCACACCGGTTTACATCCACAGGCAGAGGCGTAAAATCCAGTTGAGAATGCAAACGTCCTCCCCAGTATCTTCTGCCTGAGTTTGTGTGTGGAAGAAACGCATGGCAGGACTTTTACTTTCTGACCCTTGCCCCCCCCCCCCCCCCACACACACACACACACACACTTCAACATAAAAAAACTGATAATACTGCCCCTCTTTGAAAGAAGCAAGGGGGATCCATGTCGGTGCAATCCTGGAGTCTCACCTTGCAGGGACAAAACTGCTGTTTTCACCTCATACCTTCATCTTATTAGAGTTTGAGCTTTGCATGCATATTTTTTAGTTTCCCTTTAAAAAAAAAAAAACTAAATATATATAAATATATATATATATATATAATTACCCTATATATGCATAACCCCTGTAAGCTAACTTATACATTTTATTTCTTTTTTTAATATTAGTATTTGAGTATCTGTGAATTTGCCATTTTAGATTTGGTTTCAGTTTTCTTTGTGTAGGATTCTGACCATTGCCACCATGTAACTAAAGGGTTGCTTTTTTCCCCCCCCTCCCCCTGAAGAGCAGAATTTGGACTTGTGTATTAAATTATGAAGATGCATACTGTGAATTCAGGTCCTTGTTTTTGTCTTTTTTTCTAGTTATTTTGACATTTTTGTTCTTTTTGGGGGGGGGGGGGGGGGGGGGGGGTTGGTTGGTGGTAGACATTATGACCCTACTTGACTTGAGGCAAAGTAAATGGTGTTTATTTAAAATAAAAAAAACAATCATTTCTTTCAAGGACTCGATGCCCGGGAGAGCTCGTCTGTCTAATCTAAGCTTCTCATGTGCTACCACTTCTGACTAAACCAAGACGTTGCTCGATATTAGTGCTCTGGGGTTTGATGGCAGAGTTCGGAAGGCCAGTGGAATAAAGACTTTAAGAAGCCAAGGGCTGCATTGGTCTTAAATGCAAGGCCTGGCTTAGGGACAAATGACACAGACATTAGGAAGCCAGAGAAGAAGTTGTACATTTGCGTTGTACGAATCACCCAGCTGCTCTCTAACGTTAGCTCGCTAGCCATTACACTGGCAGTGTCCTGGACAGATGAAGTATCCTGTGCAGTGGGATCGGCGCTAGCTGCCTGCACGTCGGGCACGTTCAACACGCTAGGACCAAAAAGCAAAAAAACGGCTGGGCTGGGCCGGGCGCCATTACCTGCCGAGTCCTGCTGTGTCCACCGTTCCACTGCTCTGACTGAGAAACGTCCAGATGGACCTCCAGCAAAAAGGCTCTCCACTCACTCACTCTTCAAATGCAGATTTGACAGTCCTTTAACAGAGACTTTGCGTTAAAACGTCCGCATTGGCACGCCTGTGAATTCTCCCATCAACTTTTGACTGATGCTTACCATACCTGGTTCACCGAGTTCTCTGACATCTTTCTTCAGTGTTGATGGAACTATGACAATGTGAGAATACAGAACGTTGTAGAAGTGACAAATTTCACCTTTTTTTTTTTTTAAATTCGACTAGTGGCAGAAACGCGGGTATGCTGTTGGGGCTGTTTTGACGTATTAGCGTTTTAGAGTTACTAGAGTAACTCAATCAGAGAATGTTATAACTAGATGATGTTTAGAGAGTATATTCCCATTTAAAAGTGCTTCTAGTCCATTGTTTCAGTCTGTATTTTGTGTGGATGAAGCTTTACTGTTTCTTTGCCACCAATCTCACATACCACTGTTGCTGTAAATGTGCCTTTCGATTAAAGCTCTCCTGTAAACCCTTACGCGCATGTTGTGAGCGACTGTCACTTCTTGTGAGGTTCTGACATCGTTTCTGTTCCCTGTGTGCCTAACCCTGGTGTGCTTTCAGGCTCAGTGAAGTACTGGACAATCCTCAAAAAGGAAAGGTCAATAATTACTCTCCCAGCTGTTGGCAAGTTGCAGACATATTAAATAGCAGTGATTTTTTTCCCCTACACATTTTGTGGCAAACATATTTGGCATTAAATTGGTAATGGACTAAAGCAGTTATAACATTTTGTTTTTATTTCTACAGTATTGTGATTGTGGTGGTCACAGAAATGTCAGTATCAAAAAATTTGTCGTGAAAAAAATTCTGATTGTCTACTCAAGGTTACCATTGTAGTTAGATTGAATTTGTCCCTTAGTATGGTTCCTCTCATGTTTGCAGATGATTTTAGAAAAGTTCTGAATTGTAGTTCTTATAAATTTTTAACTAAGAGGCATTATTACAGAACTGGGCAAATTAATAAGTAGTAAATGATCGTGCTATCAGTAACAGACAGTTCAACACCCAAGTTGACCAGGAAAGTGAAGATTAATCATGCCTTCAATCTAAATAGTAGACGGAGAGATTGGAAATAAGTTGTTATATAAGTGAGGTGATCACTCACTGCGGTCGTTAAAGATCCTGGAGCACTTAAACCTAAAAGAGCAGGATATTTTATCATACCCTGGTTTAACTGCCTATGCAAGTCCCTCTGCCTTCACCAGATGTGAGTATTGAAATTAAATTACTTTACAGTCTCAACTGGGGGAACGTCACATTAGGGGTGTCTAATGTATGCTAACCATCACTATTCTCCGTAGCACACCTTGGGTTTCCCGGATGATGTTGTATAAATGCAGAACAGTAATGAACCACTGGAGACCTGAGAATTACAGAGATCTATTTTCCATGTCTACCGTTCTGAGAAAATTAGCTTTAAAGTTCTTGTCAGTTCATTGACTTTATCATTTAGAACTTCCTAAAAACCTGAATTGCATCCAGATTTTAAACTTTTTAGATGTGACACATGTAAAGAATGATAAATATGGCCTTTATTTGTACGCATCTCATTTTTCACAGAAATGTCGCTTTGAACCCTGTAATTCTCAAGTCTTGCAGTGTCATGTTGAAATCTTGATTTGAAATTGATCAAGAGGAAAGTGGAAAAATGGGTTGTGTAAGACATTTCATGCGCAGGCATTTAAATTGAGTGCTTTTTCTTTGGGTGAAAAAGGACCACTTGCCTACAAAACTTTCACACCAGGATATAGTTAGATAATGCAATGCTGTCTCTAAGGATTTTACCCATCTTTGTACATACTGTCAGCCGATTGGTCTGTTGATTTTCAGCAGCAACTGGATTGGTGGAATTTCATCTGAACTGAGTCAGTGAAAGATTTCAGAGAACAACTACAGCTTAGCCGGCTTGTGTCGACACGCAGAGAGCGCATGAACCTTGACCTTATGAAGAGAAAGGTCGCTTTGACACGGTGCGTTTTTCTGCCTCATGTGACAGCAGTTCCCAGTACAGTTGATTGCTTATGTGTCCCGTGTGATAACAGGCTGTGAATGTGCTTCGGTCATGTGAGCTTATAGTTGCATTTGTGGCAAATGTGCGGTTTCCCCAGTGATGTCACAAGATTGTCTCTAGCACACAATGTGCTTTGGTTCATTTGAAATGACTGGCACTGATGTTCTCTTTCCTCCAGTAAGTAGCGCTGGATAAGAGTGTTGGCTAAGTGATTGTATTGTAATCCTTTTTATTGTTCTCGGGTGGAAACGCGTCACCGTGGCAGCATTTTAACGTTTTAATAACGTTTTAAACATCCCATATGTTGTGTGCCTGTTCTTAGTGGTAGTGTAGTGTGATATGGAATCTTGTTTGACATCCAGTTTCTGGGCTGAAACATGGATTATTAGCCTACATTATGACTAGAATAATGGTTACAATCAGGATTTACATCAAAGAAGGATGCACAACTGCTAGTCCAAAATTCGGTGTGTGTGTCTGCCTCATAGACCGTTTAAAAATGGGTCTGCCTGCGTCGGTGGGTGTTTTGTGCACAGGGGTGTCTGGCAGTACTACAAGCCCCACAGGAGGGTGCTAGAGCACCACACTTTTGCTACATCCTCCCAATTGAGCACTGGTTTTGAAGGCTCTTGAGAATTTGTTTTGTTTCTGGATTTTATCTGTCTGGTTGTTGTCAAGTTTTCACATTTTTAATTTGTATTTTTTTTGTGTGTGTATCTGCTGGATGGACAGGACAAGAGGGACTTCACTGTCGCAGGAGAGACCGTTTTTCACCTCTGGCCGTGACTAATTTCTGACAATCAGATAACCTGTCAGTTCAGCCTCTTGCGCCTCCCCACAGTAGTGGCCCGTCAGGCTGAGAGATGTGCTGAGTAATGTCCCAGAATGATTTAGTCCTCTCCTCACTTTCAGAGCAAGCACTGGGATTGCAGCGCTGCTCTCAAAAATATCACCTGCATCGGCTTGCCGTTTCCCCGGTTACCAAAGCTCTCTCTCGATTATTACAAACTTACCGCTTTTTTAAACAAAATATTGTCATTTAAAGCTTGCGTATTTTCCCCTCAATAACTAATCATTAAACGCCTGTGTGTTTTTGGAAAAATATAGGCCTACATTGGCGGTAAAAATGGAAGACAGTTTTGATTCGATTTCTCTGCAGTGAAGAAGAGCACAGGGACATGATCCCTCCACCCACACAATCCCGACGGGCCCTTCCACGGAGTCTAAAACAACATTAACACTCTAAAACAGAAGGACTGATTTTTAAATGAGCTCAAGGTTATTCTTTCTTTTCTTTTGTTGAAAAAACTTGTTGGGGCAGATAAACTTTATCAGTCTGGCCTGCTAGCCACTACGTCCATATAGGAGACGCACTGCCATTTAACTGGCTGTGGAAACCTGCATGTCAAATCACTGAAGCTTTGCAATGCAGGTCTCAGGTCTGATCAGTACTAAGGGTGCTTTCACACCCGGCTTGTTTGGGGGAATGTTTTTTAGATAAGGGTTCAGACTGTATTGACAGGTGTGAGGGCGCGTTTTACACCTGTCAGAGCGGCTTGACTGCACACTGACCAGAATTAATTTGTAGCTATAGGCCTACGCGGCGGCCCCGGGACTGATGGCGAACGAACTGCGACGATGCTTCCTCTTAAAGTCTGGCTGCGTGAAACCAACTGGCTGAATCCTCGACCAAACTGCTTTTTGAAGAAAAGCCTATCGATGCAGCATAGATAGCATTAACGTCAACATGTTAACATTTAACATATCAGTGTATCGCTGTAGGCTATCAAAAAAATAAAATGAAAAAAATAAATAGGCTAAACCTCCTGACATTGATGATTAACAATAGAAAAGAGATTTTTAAGAAGAATTTGAGATGTATGATACTGTTTAATGAAGAGTTCATCGATTGGGAGGCAGAGGTTTACTGAGATTACATATTTAATTAGATTAAACAAGTGACAGCGGCCGATCAGCCTCGTGACTGCATCCAGACGGCTCCGGTCCCACGCATGACATCTGGAATATTGCGCCTGACACCGCGGTGGCAGCCTTAATGAAACTGTCCCGTCAAATTAAGCGTCTTCTGAAAATGGGACTCGCATTGTGTCCCTGATCTGCGTTTCTGTCTGTAAAGGTAGTGTAGCAACCCCTACAGTATAGCACACCACGCAGGGCAGGTCGATCGGCCATTAAAAGCGAGTGCGGAAGATCGTGTGGGCGTGTGGCAAATTCCATGCAGGCAGACTGCACTCGGGGGGTGACGGGTTTAAAAGCACTGCGCTCAGACCTCAGAAAATGCCCATTCAGCTGAGGGCCGATAAAAAGAACGCACAGGTCTCTCAGTGTGGACTCGATCGGCTCAGGCAGCGGCCAGTTCCTGCATTGTGTCTGTGCAGGCAGCCGAGACTTCACAGCGCACCTGACCGCAGGAGCCAAGCTGCTGACGACGGTAAGCCCATTACATCACCTCCTCCCTCTACCTTCCCCAACTCTCTTCACAGCGCAGTCGGATCCCACGGCACCTCATGCCCTTGTTAAAGCAGCACACTGCAGCTAGCCTGAGCAACAAAGTTTGAGAAAAATAAACAGCCCATTGCTCATAAAGTTGTAGCCTACATAGTTCATGTACTGATACCTATGTGATTCTAACATTGACACAACTTACGGTTTTCTTAAATTCTGTTCCTACCGCAATGCTGGACGACCCAGGTCTGTGGGCTGAGATGGTATTGGCGTTTATTTCCCGATAGGGGGCAATATTACCATCTGCTTGTTGTAATGCATTCCCAAAAAGAGAGCCTTTTTAAACTCTCACTGTAGACACCCCTGACACATACACACACGAAGAATGTTGTTTGGTATGTGCCATTATCCAGAGTACATAACCTAAGCTACATTTTACATAAATCCATCCATACGGCTTGATGTGTTCTGAAGCATTACCTTGGACAGTCGTACAATGGATCAACCACCCCTCAGTCCTGTCTAAAGAAGACTAAGGTCAAAATGTGTTGCGCACACCAGAGAGCAGGTATAAGTGGACCCACTGCGTTATGGGCTTGTTTAGATTTTTTGACCACTTTATAACTTTTTCTCCTAAGAAATCAATAGGCTTTCACTTTCGGTAATTCATAGACTGCTCAAAGGCTGCCATTTACCACCAATTCTTTCTTTCTCCTCTATTTTTTTCTCTTCCTTCCTTTCCTTTTTTCGGCATGCCTGTAGGGCTTTACAGCACCTCACGGGATCTCACATCAGTGTCCATTGATCCGAGTCACAGCACCAATCGCTGTGGTGTGAAACGCATGTCAAAACTCCAACCGCGCAAAAAAAAAACCGCACGCTATCACGTTACGGGAAGGAGTGTCTGTTTCCGTGCCAAGCGGGAAGATGAAGAACCTTTACCCCAAGCTCATTAAATAAAGCAGGCTCACACACAGATGCTTCCCACTATAGAAACTTTGCAATTAGGATTTTATTTTTGGTCCTAGTGACAGCTCTCTCTCTCTCTCTCTCTCTCTCTCTCTCTCTCTGCCACTACCCCCTTCTCTCTCTATCTCTCTCACACACATAGAGAAAGCGAGAGAGAAACCCTAACCCAGGGACAAGAGGGTCTTCTCCATATGGGTTTAACATCCCAGGCAAAATTAGTTCAATCAATTTGGAAGCAAATCCCAGGCCAGAGCACATCATGAATAAGACAAATAAAAATGACAAATAAAAATGAAAATCATGACTGATTGATGGAATATAAATAACTCTCAAATTATGCAAATGTCTATAGTGCCTATTAAGTTCACTCACTGATTTAATGACCCAGCTTACGGGCTTAGGGGGGTAATCCTTTTGCGGAATTGAAATTGGCAAAAGAACCATTGGCTGGCATACGGAGGAGAATCCATAGGATACGTGATAAAATAAGGAGGAAATGTGTTTATTGTGAGTATACACAAATGCGGTGGATCGTAAGGTCATATTTCTAAATGTCATTGCCGTGTGCAATCTGACAGAATATTTGCTGAAAGAATATTTGCAAATAAAAGATGCTGAGCCTGTGCAGGATATGTTGAACATGCATCCTGTAGGCTGATAGGCACTCCCATTGCATTGCATGCTTTGAATGAATCATGGGGAGTAATATCTCTGATATAGCCTTTATTTCATCCAACTCTTTATAACATGTGGCTGTGTGTTAAACTGTCAGTTAATAGCTTAGCTGGAGTGTTATAAGGCAACTGGGCATATCTCCGCTACCGAATCTTTAAACACTGAGGGCGCACGACATGATTGTCTTAATAAGGCATAGATGAAGTGATGGGCAACAATGATAATAATTGCAACTTAAAATTATTCGCGTTAGCCGGGATGACGGATTGCTTGCGCCCGTGCGGTTCGAAGGGAGAAAACAGATTCCCTTAAAGGTAAATAATTTATAGGCTGCAATTTATTTTAATTAGATATTTTTTAATGTCAAATTGACGCGGATTCAACGTGCCATTCATTTTTAGTGAATGACATTTGCGGTGAATAACTACAGTGGCGCTGCATCTCCACACTGAATGACTGCGAGAGCCTTTGGAATCAAGCTTGGCTTCCAGCAGAATCGAATGACCTCTTGATTCTTCCCGCGAGCATTCTGCTCCGTGAATGAAAGGACGTCTGATGGAAACACCCTTTATCCATTCACAGACAGAAAAAAAAAACTGCGTCTGTGAGAAGAGAACAAACAGAGGCTGGATGCACAGCCTTTCAGAGTCAATCTAAAACACGCGACTTAATGTCAAATTCGCCGCTTGTCTTTGCTTCGGGGTAAAACATTTTGCTCAAGTCGGGATGGTGCCATGCAAATGCAGACACTCGACTGATATTTTCATGCCGGGCCTATCGTGCGAAACGACGGCAGTGTTTTCTGAGACGAGGTTCAATAAGCCAGGTAGGTGCGTCATGCTACCAGGAGATGGGAGAGGTGCGTGGACCTTGAGCTATAAAAGGACACGGTGCATTCAACGGGCTGCAGCCGCGCGCAGCAGGCCCGCCCTGTCCAGCCTGGCGGACGCCTGCTGAAGACGGAGAAGGTGCGAATGGTCTGGGTCGGTAGGCTACGTACAAACTCCTCGCCACGGCTCCCTGTAAAAGCACACCACTTAACATCTCGGAGGGCAGACAGAGTTCGCCATTTCCTGTGGGATTGCTCTATTGTTATCATTGATGGTTTGAAAATGAAACACGTCATTTCGTTTGACTGCCATTAAGATCGATTCTGATAGCATGAATCCATTCTGTGCCTTTAAAAATCTCCTCTTTAAAGATAACCTCAGAGTTAATGTTGTGCCTTTCATGTTGCTAATTCTCTTTGACCAGCATTTCTGAGCAACTGTATATCTTCACTGTGACTTCCTGTTAAGGATGCCTTGCTATCCTTCAGTGAACGCTGGTTGAATGCAGATAATGGGGAATGTGATGATGTTTTCAGAATAAACATCCATATGCTATACTATGGGGCTGACGTGGTTAGGGTTAATGAAGATTGGCTTGAGCCTAATTTGTTTTTACCGTGCAGCCCAGTAATCGGATCGATTGTGCATTTCCTGTTTTCCAGCAGTCCTGTTACTAAATCTATTTAGAAAAAGCCTCGCAGCTGTTCAGTTGGATTACACCGCATACACAAAGGCCTTGACTTGGAAAAGTAACTCGGTGGCAGAGGGCCTAAGAAGTGAGCTGTGTGCCATCTCTCTTTA
The DNA here is from genome assembly GCA_029718625.1 of Synaphobranchus kaupii. Taxonomy (NCBI): domain Eukaryota; kingdom Metazoa; phylum Chordata; class Actinopteri; order Anguilliformes; family Synaphobranchidae; genus Synaphobranchus; species Synaphobranchus kaupii. The sequence continues at coordinate 20,578,010 of CM056396.1, forward strand.
CCCATCATGCAACAGCCAAAAATTTGTCCCCAAAGTGTTATCAGGTGGGCTAGGTTCTCTTTTTCTCTCTGCTGCCATCCCTGTGGAGGGAGCAGACAGGCTGTGAGTCACAGAAAAAGGAATTTAAAAAGACCGCTGTCTGAGCCAGCATTATCTACAGAGACTCTTATGCCATTAGATGTGTTAATAGATAGCATTCCCTGTTCTGTTTTCCGAAATGGAAGTGCGCCATTGAAAAGCTACACTCGATGCCTCTCTAACCCGTCATCATTGCCCGAGCGCCTTCGAGAGTCGCGGCTATTATCTACTTGTGTGTGCCAGTGAACCCATTTAAATGATTTCAGCATTCTGGGCCCCTTGACTTGGCCTGATTGGTGCCGTCACTCTCTTCTGTTCCGCCTGGCGCCTGCCCGTCGACGCCCCGGGTTACCGCGAGCTGCTGCGCTCACGTCCGCGACGTCCCCCCCCCCCCCCCCAACACGCCGTCTCCTGGCTCACACATGCACTGTCTCTGAGAATGCATGCACCCTTAACAAGGGAGACTTAAGAGTAGCGGAACCTTGTAACCTTTGACCTTTGACTCACATAACCACTTCCTTAAGCACCCATTTCCACTGGTTTTCATGTAGATTTTGAAGTAAAAAAAAAAAAACTGCTAACCACACCACTAAGTTAGTGGCACTAAGCACAAAGCAGACTGATCATCTTTAGAGGAAATTATGGCGCAAAGGCGGAAGATGTGAGGTGTATGTTGATATAGGGTTTCCATACCGTGGGTATATAACGAAGAGGATTGTTGTTGTTAGCCACATAAGTATGTGGATGCGTTTACCTGTTTCTTTTAACCTTGATGCACAGGAAATTGGGTTGTACAGTATATAACTGAATTATGTTGTTTAATGCTACAGGTGTAGGTGCAAGGTGACTTCTGGGGGGGGGGGGGGGGGGGGGTGGTACTACTATCCCTGTTGAACAGATTTCTGTTTATAGGTTAAGAACCATTAAATGAGGTCCAATTAAGCAGCAGTACTTCCATGTCATCTAAAGGGGTGTGGTAGGCCATCGGCGTCCAGTTCCCCACCATCCTTGATGCCACATCTGGACTGTCATCTAGCTGCTGCAAATTCTATTATCATGGACATTGGCTGTTTTGACCATGCTGGTCTTTAAGCCCTAGACCCCTGAGCCGACCAGAGGAGGATGGGTTCCCCCCTTGAGTCTGGTTCCTCCCAAGGTTTCTTCCTAGTAACACCAGGGAGTGTTTCCTTGCCGCTGTTGCCTTTGGCTTGCTCTTGTGGGGGGTTTAAATTGGGTTTTTCTGTGAAGCGCATTGTGACAACTAGTTGTGAAATGCGCTATATAAATATTGATTTGATTTGATACCTTAAGCAGTCAGTGATGCATCCGGACACAAAGCTTTGCAGTGTGAGAGAGCTGAGGTTTAAGAGTGATTTGGGTGGGAGACGGGGGTATAACACATCCCCTCTGAGGTGCATTCACGGTCCTTTCCTTTTTAGATTCCTTCAAGGGAACTGTAATTCTGCACAGAAGCGTCTTTTGAAATGATTCATACAACTGACCCCACCCCCGCCCCTCTGACTACAGACAGCGCTGAAAGCTAACGATTACGATAATTCACATCACTTTGTCTGTGGCTTCAGTGCCAACCTTGCGCCGTCATTCAAAAAATCCATCCGAGAAAGCAGCTTGCACTTTGTAAAGGTCAAAACTGTTCAAGAGAACCTGCGGATTCCCAATTTAACCAAACACAATGGAATGAGGCCAAAAGAGCACTGCATGCTGGGTAGGGTGAGCTTCTATTGGTCTCCGAAAGAACGACGGCTCTCAATTAGCGCCGATGGTGAAACACAAAGACGAGGATAGCCTGACCGTCTGAAAACTATTAAATACGGTCAAAAGTGTTTCAAATCAGCCTTGTGACATTCAAACAAACACCCAAATACACCAAATTCCCTTGCCTATTGCTCATTATATTGATTTGCAGATTTTGAAAATGTGCAATGCTGATAATCGCTCACTGAGAGAAGTGACTTTTAAAGTTTTTGACTGCTGAAAAGTTTAGGTGTGCACTCGAATATACACTCAAGGAATGATTCAGACGGGATGAACAAACAAAGCCGCGGCAGACTAATTGGAGGCCGTTGCTTTTTGTTGCCATGTTGGAAAGCCCTTTAGAAACAAAGACAGGAAGTAAAAGAAAAACGAAAGCAAATGCCACACGAGAGTTAGAAACGTGACCTCTCTTCACAAGGTCAAATAATCTTTTATTGTGTTTAAACACTACAATACAGTATATAGCCATAAAAAATTCTATTGTGTATATAAATTATGCTTTCAGTACAGCAGTCCATTACAGCTTTGGTACAGTATAATTGTTTTAGTTTTAATATATATATATTAAATATATATATATATATATATGTATATATATATGTGTATATATAATATAAAATACTTTCAGCTTCACAAACTCAACACAAAATACAAAACTATTCCAGTTTTAGGTTTATTACAATCTACACAGTGGTGATCAGTGAAAAGGAAGAGATCTTCACCCAGTGAATGCATGTCACCTCGCTAAGCTACAAAGGCCTCCTGTGAAAGAACAGGACTAAAGTATGCACCGTTTACCAGCAAACATATCAATTATTACTGAGTTTTTCTCCCTTTTTTTTTTTTTTTTTTTTACAGAATATTCCACTTTTGCTCTCCTCCCCTGTTATTAAAGGCCATGGTTAGAAATGTCCAGTGCACTGGTTGGTGTTGAGGGGTTGAGGGGTAGGGGGGTATGTGTCAGGAACTAGTGTCGGGAGATTGGGGCTTCATGGATCCTTCTATAACGGGTGGAGCTTTCACGCGCTGTCAATTCCCGATTCCCTTGTGAACTTTTTCTCCACAGCGACACACCACGATTGGTTCAAATCGGGTGAGTGATTGACAGTGCGCGATAGCCCCGCCCATTTTTTGGAGGCTGACAAAGCCTCACTCTGCCCATCGCTAGTTATGACCGCCTGCGCCCCCCCTCCCGTGTCAGTACTTGACTTGCCACCCCGGGCTGCTGAGGTTGGCGCAGTTGGTTCGGCAGCTGGCCTGGACGACGGGCACAGTGCTGGAGGGGCAGGGGGCGCCCACCAGTCGCAGGTTGCCAGGCGGGGAGGGTGGCATCATGTTGCAGTAGACGGGGACACCCTGGCCGGGCACTGCCCCTTGACCCGACTGACCAGGCAACATGATGGTCTGTTGGTAAGTCTGTTGGGGTATCCCTGGAGAACCCTGCGTCATTTGCACCTGGGTAAGAGAGATGGGGTTTATGCACACAAGGGCCACAGGGTCCACATATAAGCTCTGCGGACAAGTCTCAGTAACTGGGTTTCTTTTACACGTAATTATGCAGTTAGCAATTATGCAGAGGGCAGAGTCAGAGGGCACGATGCTAACAGATCCACACCACCGTCCACTTTCCTCAAAGTTTACTTTTTAATTGAATAAGTATCACCAGATGATTTATGCCACAGTATAATTTAATTGATTGTTTGCTAACATCTTAATACATTCTTGTTTTGCCTTCTAATGCCAATATTTCGAAAATGTAATTGAGCAACATAATGGCATGAGTTTTTCCAACTTTGATTTATGTTGTATGTGCGTGCACTTTGCTTTACTCAGATAGCCTTTTTTTTTTTTTTTGTCTTTTACGCTAACGCTTATCGATAGCCCCTTATCGATGAGAAGCCCACCTGATATGAAGACATAGGGGGGTAAGGAACCATCATGCCTTGAACCTGGCTCCCCTGTTGGCTGGACATCAAGCTCTGGTTCTGGTTTTGCGGTTGCTGCGGTACGCCCATCAGATTTTGGAATCCTGGCTGCTGATTGGATAAAACAGGTGGGTAACCTGGTGAGAAAGTATGAAGAGAAACCCAGTCACGTTATTGGCCCACTTCCATAGACCTTATCTCGGGTAACTTCCCCACCGTGCGGTTCACCGGTCTGTACGGCTGAGTAGTTAATGAAGCAATCTACGGTCAATAAAGCTGAAATGGAAAACGAACCTTTCACCTTCTGGTTATAACTCCAGTTGATTCCTTATAACCACAGCCCCACACAGCTGCTGATACCAAATATGAGTGATGAGGTAAATGAGTCACCGGAGTTACCCTACACCCTTTTACATCCTATTGGCATCGGCATCAAAAGCTCTGCTTCCTGTTTGTACTTTTGGTACCTGATGCAATGTCTTTAGGAAGTCACTGCGGGTGTTTTGTACAGCACTTAATTTGATGAACAGCCCCTCCATATGGGATTCGTCGAATAAACGATCATCTTGTCTTCAGATGGGTGAAAAACGAGTGTCCAGGTGTGGGATGCTGGATTAATTATTTATTCACGGACCAAAAACAGTCGCGGAGGATGCGACAGTCCCTCCGCCTCTGTGTGTGACACCATTCCCCAAACATCTCACGCTTCCAGTGTGCGTGTGGAATTTGAGCTCGTCCTGGCAATGGTCTCTTCGCGCATCCAGAAGAGAGTCAGTGGGAGGGCGAAGCGCAGTGTTGTAATAACCACGTTGTTCTGCTAAGACGTGATTGGTTCACGTGAGCCAATGATTGACGACGTACTTGCATGGTGGCCCTGGGCCCCACCAATCACGGGGTTGATGAAACCTCACTCGACTCCTTAGCTTCCGTGGCCTGTCCCTGTATTGCCGGGGTACGTCTGCCTTCCTCAGTCGCATGCCTACGCTGTAATTAAATCTGAAAGGCTAACTACTATGCTGGTGTACAGACAAGCTGAAAGCACACAAAAGATAAGTTATATAAGCTGTCATATAAGTTGTTGGTATAAAACAATGTTTCTGAACTGTATATGTAGGTTTTTCACTACGCTGCATACATTTCAGTTGTCCTCCTTCTAGTCTACTTACTGTATACAGCCCTGACTTCTAAATACTGAAATGATGGATTCATTTGCAGACACCCCCCCCTCCCCCCAAAGCATATTTGTAAGAGGGGGGGGTGGGGGGGCTCTGGTTTCCGATTCAGCTTGAAGGATTGGGAGGTTTAGATGAACGTATGAACTAAGGTCAGTTCAATTTATCTTTTGTACCAACCCAATTTCCTTTACCAGAACAAATCTAGCCAGAGGTCTGTCTATTTTTGGAGGAAGGTTAAGATGAATCTCACTGATACAAGAAAGAGCAAAGGGTTTCACTCAGCGTCTAATACAGGATAGAAAACAAAGGTGGGAGCGGTATCTCTCTCTCTCGCTCTCAGAAAAAAAAAAATGAGAGTAATAAAAACAAGGCAAGGGACTGATATGTATCTGGCTCCGGATTCCAACACATTACATAAAGCAAATCATTTTGATTGGCCCCTTTCTGCGTCCGACAGAGAACAACGTTGACGGCTGTCTCCGACTGCTGTCGACCGATCGCGGGGAGGCGGCGCCTCATGTTTACACAATGTAATGAGAGAGAGGATCGCAGGCAGAACAATAGGCCCGGGCCCGCCTCCTTAGCTTGCCCAAAGCCCTGCCGGTGCCACGGGCCATTCATCCTCGACCACAGATCGCATGCTGAGGGTGGGGGGTGGGGGTGCTCTGGGGAGAGCGAGCGAGCTAATTAGCGCTCTCCGGAGTTCGCAGTGCATTCGGAAGAAAAGCATCCCAATTAATCTTGCAGACAACGTGTCACTGTGCAGCCGGGCATAGGCCCCGCGCTGAAAGCCACACAACAATAACCCATCAATTAGTGGGACTGAGCGCCGCTGAGCCGCAGCTGAGCAAAGACCCCCCCCCCCCGCCAAACCCCGCTGCAGCTCCTAAGAGCTCACCCCAATCGCTCCTACCAGGAAAACAATATTTGAACAATGCACAGGATGGCACTGCATTGCCCCCGCCCCCCACACACACACACACCTCACTCCAGGTTTTTTGATTTATCTTCTAATTAAAGGCGCGAAAAAGACTGCGTTTGGAAAGGCGGCCGCGGGGCTTTTGTGCGTATAAAGGATTGCCGGCACCTCCCCAGGACCAAACGCCTCTCTGTAATGGATCGCTCCACACTGGGCTATTTGGAAGGAGGGGGCTGTTTGGGGTGGGGTGGGGGGGGGGGGGGCAGTATGTGCTGCCTTTATCAGGCATCTGGAGGTGTACCGGGAAACAAAAGCCACTGTGCGCCTGACCTCTGAAGGCGAGACCAGCCAGCAGGCCCTCGTACTACCTGCATTACTACCTGCCAGGATCTTTCTTTCGTTTATTGTTGGCGGGGTTGGCGGGTTGAGGGGCTGGGGTGCGGGTGGGGGGGATTCGCGGTATTGTGGGCAAAGGGAAGGAAGCGCATAAAGCTCCCATCAAACCGCCATCTCCTCCCAGCGAGCCTGCCTATGTTTTCCCCCAGTTTAATGAGCCGTAACCGCGCGATGCTATCAGGCTTCTTATAATGAGGCTCTGCAGCGATTGGTATTCCTGCGGCACCCGCAGCTCGCCTTAATGGGAGGACAAGATCGTTTTATAGGCCGGCTCTCAGGACACGGGTTAGTGGACTGGAGAATTCAGTTCAACTGCCGTTACGTCAAGGGCTTCCCGAACCACGAACCTCGCTGGCTTGGGCGCCGCTATTTCCTACCGACTGCAGGACCAATCGGAGGCTGAAACGTCTTTATGAATTAAAAATATATTTTCAAAAAAAAAAAAAAGGGTCAGAGTGATCGGTGTTTTGGGGATTAACTGACATTTGACCGTCCACTGATTTGAGTGGCTTGTGGTTTATATTTGGAGGACCAAAGTGCTCTCAATGACACAATCAAGCAAAAAAAAAAAAAAAGGCTGCTAATTGGAAGTCCTTATTTGAATCGGGGCATGCTTATTAATCATGCGAAACAATCAAAAACAGGTTCGCGCTGAATACCAAACGAATGCGCGTTCTCCGCGTCGCTTATTTGCGGCTCTGACGGCTACCAATTATGCGTTTCTCCTTACGGCGCGTCAGGTGGATCAACACTTGTAGCCTTGTTGTGTCGTGACCTGGCCCTGTATGCCGCGGTGGTGGCGACGTGTGAAGGAGCGGTAACGGGAGCCTTTGAGCAGGGGAGTGTAATCACGTATGAGGCGAGCGAACATGCATATTTGCAGGGAATGAGTAGGAGTCTGACTGAATTGATAACAATGTCTATTATGGTCAGTGAGTTATGGCGGTGATATCAGCGCACACCGAGGACATTGCATCTCCCCCCCGTACTATGAGACTCACATCTCATGAGTCTTTGAAAATCCACTCTAATGGCTTAATAACAATTGGGTTTGATATCGCTGCCCTTCGACAAACAAGCGATATCTTCGTTTTAAGATTGAATTAATTCATTAAGCAAAACACACACAAAATGGCAGCCAGCTACAGGGAGCTACCAGTCCTTCAAAATGACATAGTATCCTCTCTGGCCAGGGACCATCTCCGGATTAGACCCTAGACATCTACCCAAGGTTCAGAATATATAAGAACACATAGAGGTGAGTCTAGAGCAGGTGTTAACATACGTGTGCATGTCTTGGTGAGCGTTTTCTCCCGATTTAAGGTGTTTGCAGGCAAACAAGACTTTTCTCACAAGGGTAAAATATGACAAAATGACACATGGGTATAAAAGCAGTTAGCCTCTCAATTCCAATGACTATAGAAACTTGCTGGGTCTTGATCGGTTTTTGCTTAACCATTCTGAGCGGGCAACTCTTGGTTTAGTGTTGCGTAAGTGAACTCCAAGCCAATAGGGTACGACCAATGATGACACATAGGGTCTTGATACCCCACAATGCATTTATTTCTATGATCGAGCAGCGTTCATGCTGTCAACTACTGGATTAATTCTCAAGCCAATGAGCCAGTTGAAGTGGCGCTTTAACCTTTAACCTTCAATGTGATGGATGGACTCGTCTGCGATCTTGGAGCTGATCCAGTGGAAGCGATGACTCACGCGGTGTCACTGTCTTAACAGAGCGCCAAAAAAGTGTTTCAGAAGCTAATTAGAAGGCAGTAAATTTAATATTCCAGTTTAGTCCTCTTCCATGTTACTGCTGGACAAATAAACCCTGTACTATCCCCCCCTCTTTAAATCTCTAATCCTGAATAATCAGGCTCATTTGCATATCTTTCACGAAAGTCATTATGTGAGGACGGGAGGCTGGGCTGGGCTGTGGAGGAATTTTCCGGCCGATACTCATTCATTTGACACTCCACTTCATTAGTCTGGGCACTAATGAGGCTCGTAAAGCGCCCCACCCCCACCACTTCGACCTACACCGTATTTCTTTATGAACAACTATCGGAAATTTAGGGTTGCACGTGACTTAAGTATTTACTGTATACTACTTAAGTCCCGTAAAAGAAAATGGCTATTCAAGGGACACCAAATGCAGTATTCAGAAAAAACATTTAAAAAACTACATTATTGTTCAATTATCATTAACGTGTTTATCTTATTGGAGCTCAAGATTGTTTTCCGAATAAATAATTGACAAATGACATTTTGGGAAATATCCTTCAAAATGAGATTCTGCTTCTAGCCAACAAATAATTAGAAACGTCTCATATTATATTAGCTCTGGAAATATTACTCCGTTCAAAAATTAAATATTTCATGATTTATATCTAAGACTGCGTTTGCAAAATAGCCCAAATGCAGTTTTTGTAATACTGTTTTTATGTCAGAGCATTTATATTATATCCAAAATATAACATTCAATGCGATTATTTTATTCACTTCTCTCATAACAACAGCCGAAGACCAATTATACACCGTGACCAATGTCAGAGAGTGCTAAAAATGAACAGAACTGAATGATGCCAATGTATTAATTAAACTGTGAAATACAGATAGCAAAAAAAAGTCCTTTCATTAAAGTGAACCTTTGTAGGGGAAGCACCCAGCAGAAAAACTCCCAATTTGTGTCACAGAAGGAGGCAGTGCTATAAAATTTCAAATGCACCCGTTGGCTTATAATGAGGAGGCTTCACTATCAATTATTTCTTGTTCCCAGGTAGATGTATTTCAAAAAGAGGCCAAATGGCTTGAAGATAAAAAATCGGACTAGTCCAAGAAATAAGCACTACACCTTATAGAGTTCATTTGCCTTGAGGGCTGCCCTGGACAGTAATTAAATCACTCCCAGAAAGTATATCTGTGAAACAAATGCTATACCTGACTGTAGTTGGAGTTAACAGGAAAACTTTTGACAGACCAATTAGACAAACCAAACGAAGGCTATGCAATTAATTACCTTTAGAGAGTTATTATAAGGCAGTGGCATCCATATGTATTTATAGTCTACATAGCATAGCACAAAGCAATAGCATGTTTAGAAAGTAATTACTTTAACATAAATACAAGTCTGTAGCTACAGCTACTCTAGTAAAAATGCTTCAAAAATGCTTTCATCAATGGTGAGAGTACTTACGTTTCCATTTTTCTGCAAATTAATAACCTTCCACAAAAGTTAATAATGCTAATAACAAACACTTGGATGGGAATATTAATTTAACCATATTTATATTAGGAAATACTCCAGCAATGATAGCTTCCTCTGCTGTTTCCTGTGGCAACGCATAAGCAAAGCCAAGAAACTCGGTGGCTTTGCAGCACGCTGAGATTTGGAAGCAAATGGCGGTAATGTAAAAATAGCAGGTCTTTGTCTCAGAGCGTGTGTGTTTACCGCAGTGCCCAGTGGTAATCATACCCTTAGTAAAATGCTCTTTCTCTGGGCTGATAGATTGATTAAGCGCTGCTTCAATCTCCTCAAAGACTTAATTGTCTGAAATAAGCCGTCTGCCTCCAACCTCAGAAGGGCGACGCCGTCACTCACTCACTGTCTAGCGCTAACTCCGCCGAGTGGATGACTGTGATTACACCCGCCACTTTTGCGCCTGTCAAAATAAAGAACAGACAATCTCGGTTGTTTTTTTGTCGTCAAAAATTTCTTTTCTCAGTCAGGTGTACTGCTTACCCGAAACTTCTCTCTGTAGACTAGACTTTGGACAACAGACTTTTTTTTTTTTTTTTTTCAATTTCACAATCAAACTCCGTCTCTGGAACTTTTCACGGCGTTCGTGACTTCGGGAAGCAAACGATTTCAGGAAGAGCTCAAGCGCTGTTGACGGGCGACCGTCTCCAGCCCGCGCTACATCTGACGTCCTCTACAAAAAAATGCGCCATTTACAAAAAAGGGACACTTTCCAAGCAAGGATCGCCTTTATTAGTTTTAGGTGCACCACATGACAGCAGCATACCGACAACAAGCGGAGGCACAGAGAACGCCATACCGACACAAGCGGAGGCACAGAGAACGCCATACCGACACAAGCGGAGGCACAGAGAACGCCATACCGACACAAGCAGAGGCACAGAGAACGCCATACCGACACAAGCGGAGGCACAGAGAACGCCATACCGACACAAGCGGAGGCACAGAGAACGCCATACCGACACAAGCAGAGGCACAGAGAACGCCATACCGACACAAGCAGAGGCACAGAGAACGCCATACCGACACAAGCGGAGGCACAGAGAACGCCATACCGACACAAGCGGAGGCACAGAGAACGCCATACCGACACAAGCAGAGGCACAGAGAACACCATACCGACACAAGCAGAGGCACAGAGAACACCATACCGACACAAGCAGAGGCACAGAGAACGCCATACCGACACAAGCAGAGGCACAGAGAACGCCATACCGACACAAGCAGAGGCACAGAGAACGCCATACCGACACAAGCAGAGGCACAGAGAACGCACCGTGAGCGAAACTAAGTTTATTCTTGGTACCTTGGGCATTAAACCCAGTTTATAACTGCCGTTCATAAGACCAGAGAGGCCTACAAAGCAGTCTGGCTAAACGCTAGCTCTCCCACTCAGAACATAAAACTATCTACACACTCCTATACGCGGTGTGAGACGCTGGCTTTTGAATGAGACATTAAACCTGGGCTCAGGCTCTCGGTGGTCATTAAAGATCCCGTGGCACTTATCAAAAAGTGTAAGGGCTGTTAACCTCACTGTCTTACTCAAATTCCCAAACTGAATCTCTCAATCTGGGCATCTAATCAGCAACCCCCCTCTCCACAGTCGATAGCCCGCACAATAAATTGCCTTGCCTTGCCTAGCCTAGCTGTCTTGTACTCCCCAGGTCATCAATGCAGATGAGAAATGAGTTATAAATAAATAAAGACCCATGGAACCTCTATCTGTCTCCTCTTTCTGCTCCACATCGCTCCTCTGCTTCTCAGCTTCTCATTTCCCCGGCATCAGGAAACGTCTGCTCCCTTCCCCAACTCTGTGAATGGTAATGAAAGATAAATAGACTCGTTTGTGATGAGCGCGGAGCTCGGCGCGAAGGCCGCTGTACTCCGGCGTGACACGGAGAGCTGATCTGTGAGCCACTGAATATCATCCTAACAGACAAACGAAAAAAGGTGTCAGGTGATGGTTATCCTGCTGGTTATATTCATTTGTGCTTGCATCCACTTAGCTACGATGGCGGCGTTTTAAAGACATTCTGGAGAATGTTAAAGAGGAGATTTCATATCGGCGCGCATTGCAGCCTCTCCTCTGTGACACACATTTAGAACACATTTTCTGCTTTGATCAGTGCAAGTGAGCTGGAAAAATTGTGACTGGTGTTTAGCTAAATCCGGTGTGGAATACTTGCACTTCACAGGTATAAAGAACAGCAACTGCTTAACAGTTACTAGTACAAGCCTTGGACAATCCTCAGCAACCAAGGTTAATTATCTAGTGTGTCATTTACATTATATATATATATATATATGACCAGCTAAAAATACTTATTTTTTTCTACTTTTGCGATAATTGTATCTATGAAATAAGGTAAAATTGATAAGCATTTTAAAATGAAACGCAGGAACAGCCTGTGATTAGACATGCTAAGCACACACTGAGTAACAGAGCCTTGCAGGGCTAATCAATAAAAGCCTGGTAGAGCCAAACAAACACTTTCTCTAGGCTTTAATGTTGGGATGTTTTTGTGTTGTTTCGCTCGGGGACCGTCCCAAGGTGCCTTTTAGACTCTTTCTTCGTATTTTCACTTGGAACTGAGGAGTTTGTTTTAAACATTGTTTCCTTGGCGCACTCAGAAGGAGTTTTTGAAGCGGAGGTAAAGCCCTCTGAAGATTCTGTTTGCTGGGGGCCGGGGATGGGGAGGGGATAGGGGGTGTGGGTGGGGTTTTTTGAGGGGGGCGAGGTGACACCCTCTGGGATGTATTCTGGCAGTTGGGATAGTCTTGTGGCTGTGGCTTGTATTATCTGTTTTCTCTAGCAGCCTGACAGGTTGATTGCCAGCGATCATGGCCAGGGACATGGCATTAGTGAGGGGAACATTGACGGTGACGGGAGTACATTATAATAATAAAACAACAGCACGGTGCTGGAGCTCTTTCAATCCTCCCCTCCAGCACGGTCAATCCAACAGTCACCTTCCAGACAACATGAAAAATCCATCTCAATCTCCCACCCTGCCTCTCTCTCTTTCTCTGTGTCTCTCTCATTCTCTCTCTCTCTCTCTCTCTCTCTCTCTCGCTTGCTCTCACGCACATTGTTGTTGAAAAATGCATCATAGCAATGAACAGAAGAAATATACCTTTACATGTCTATCTGTCTTTCTCTTTCTCTCTCACACACACACACACACACACACACACACACACACACACACACACACACACACACACACACACACACACACACACACACACACACACACACACACACACACACACACACACACACACACACACACACACACACACACACGCGCGCGATGCAGCCAATCGTGAGAAACCTAGCATTCGCAGTAAATAAAAGACTTGCGGGTGATGATATGATTTCCTGAAGACGAATGCTAGACAGCGGTTCTGAAATGGGCAGATCAATATGAAGAAGGTGGCAATAACCGGAGGGCGTTTGGCCCCGTCGCTACGGCGGGCGGGCGGGGGCCCCCGTGCGCGCATCAGGACTCCAGCCAGGCCTTCATCTAATAATCCCAAGTGCCGAGCGGCCGCGCTCATCCCTCACTGTCTCCCTGCCCCGCTCGTAAAACCGCATTAGCGGGACGCCGCGGCGCATCAATCATGGATGCAGATAACGGGATCAGACCAATGCAATCAGGATCCCGATCGGCCCCCCCGCCCGTCGCCCCCGCTCCTCCATGCCGCGGAGCGTGACACGAGACGCCCCGGGCCCCCGGGGTGCCGCTCCGTCGCCATGGCAACCCGCGGCCGGCCTCCGGGCGAGAGCGCCGAGAGGCGTAATTGCCGGGCATAACTCCTCATTAGCCGACCGCCGTCCTTCCCGGGGAGCAGTGGGTTTTTCTTTCTTTTTACCGTCCGCTTTAAAAGCGCAGCCTCACAGCACTTTACAGGAAAATGCATTTCACTTTTTATTAGTTATGTCCTTAGCGGATGCCCTTGTACCGGGACACTTAAACAGCCCACGTTTATGCCTTCCTTATCCTTCATTTCTAGAGGAAATACTGTGTATACAGTGAATCAAGAACTCAGAGAAGAACGGGCGGGTTGCGACAGCATCGTAACAATTTCTGGAAGTGGAACGTCTTCAAGCCCATGGCCTTTGGCCCCAAAAAAATGACGGGTCGAGTGCGGAACTACTCGTTCAGTGCCTTGTTGCCGAGGTACTCAGAGTGAACATTATCCCTGAGAGGTTGCGATTATGCAGAGAATTCACAGTGTGTACATTTTTCCTCTCTCTCCAGCAAGAGGGTGACGGCGCACCTCAACAATCCCTTTTCCAAAGGAATTTAATGAGGACACGAGGGTCATCCTCATAAATATTTAGAAATGCCGCAGGGGGAGGGACGTGGACCGAGCACATCTGTTACTTTACGTCCTTTGACACTTTTATGGAAGCGCGGCGCTCCATCCCTGGGCCTTGCTTACGAGGGGGCGGGTTTTTAATATTTCACACGCTAACCCGGCAGGTTCGCCCGCAGATCCGGTAACAGCGGCCGGGTCCGCCGAGCGTACCTTTTTCCAGGGCGCTCCCTGTAAACGCTTCCCGAGCGACCGCCATTTTTAGATCCCCGCGCGCACAGGGTTTAGTTCACCCTGCCGCGCGGCCATTTGACCGCGATTGACTCCAATCACAGAGCCAATTGGACAATTAAGGCGTGAGATTCAAAAGCAAGCGGTGTGACTGAACGGTCTGATGCTCCCAGGGCGGTTCTCTCTCCTGGCCACTTAGTCATTTCTCAGCAGTGAATCTCCGGGATGTTCCTTTGGACAGGACAAGTAGCACGGCTCTGCTTTCTTTTCTCCACGCGCATCACGGTGACCGATTAGCGTACGCCGGCGGGCGCCAGAGGAGCTCTCGGCCGAGAAAGGAGTTCTATTCGGGCCCCCGTGGCCTGCCGCAGAGGTGCGGTGGAATTCGGCGCTCCCGACAGGAGCAGAGGCTGTGAGCGAGGGTTTTCATAACTTCTCCTGACACAAAGATCAGAGACATAAATCAGAATTTGCGGCGGCAGTCTCCCAGCTCGGATGAATGTGCGTGCTACACGTTCGTTCGCGTGTGTGTGTGTCTGTGTCTGTGTGTGTCGGTCTGTCTGTGTGTGGGTGTGTGTGTGTGCTTTAGTCCTGATGTACATCTACATCCAAACCGATCTGTAATTAATTTTCCCCGTCATAAAGCCAGGTTTAATGACTTTGGCACTTCCTCCGGATGCACGACAGACTGGTGCTTCTATATACATGCCAATTATTTTAATGAGCAGATACTTACGTAGCCTGTGTGAACAAAGAGAGGGACACAGTGTGTGAGTGTGTGGGAAGTGGTAAACTGTACCCCGCAGAGTGTGTGTTATTCTTTAACAGGATGAGCTCCTGACCCTTCTCTGGTCCCTCACCCGGTGTGCTGTGCTGATGCTCTTCCAACTGCAGTCCCTCCCACGGCCTTCTGGGAGCTGTTTACTGGGGTCCCTCCCACTGCCTTCTGGGTACTGCAGTCCCATATTATCTAAGCTGAGCATTTTCCTTTTAAATTATCTACTGCAAGCTTCAGAATTTAAGAAGACCGCTTTCTAATACTGAATATTTAGATGCCACTGAACCTAGCCTAATTCTAATACTGAAGCACGTTTTAGTGCCCAATGACGCCTATGTGATATTATGCTTTAGGGCAATCAGCATATGAGGCAGACAGTATTTTACATAATTTCTTTCAGTCTGCTAATTGGCCGGTTAGAGAAAGAACTGACTGGATGGATACAAAAACAGAGTGATTGTTGTTTGATGAATCACTAGTACGACACATATCCTGATCAAAGTAAGCATGTCTGTTTGTGATGGATTGTGCCATCAGTCCTCTGGCTTCTCTCTGCTGTTTGATACATGTACATTTTTTTTTTTTTAAAGTGATTCAGCAAACGCAACAGGGTTTGTACAGAACCGAAGAGGCAACCGAAATAGAAAGAAAGAAAGAAAAAAAAAAAAATCAATGAATCAGATTCAATTCTGGACACAAATTCCAGCCTGGGCTTCCACTTTAAAGAGCATTGGGATCTGCCCAATCACTTCCAGTCGCTGATCAAAAATTGACTGTCGCACAACACAATTTAACATGGGGGGGGGGGAAGATTGATGTGAAAAAATGATAATGGGAAGGGTAGGGAGCGGGCTGTTTCTTCTCAAGTGAAAACAACAGGAAGCAGGATTGTGAAAATGCTGTTCTCTGGTCCCGAGAACATTTATCTCTGCTGGATCCTAATCTAATCTCACCCATGCTCCAATCTTCAGAGCCCCGGGCTATTAGACTTCATAAACTGCTCTTCTCCCTGCAGACAGACTGCGGACCCATCCGTATTACTCCGCCGCCATTGAAAATCACCAAAGCGCAGCGTCCCTGAAACCGGTAGGGCTGGAATTTCGATCATCATTGCAGTGGTTTTCGAGACACTTCCCCTGAAGGAAAGGAACGCAAACCACCCGTTACCTCCGCCAGTTGCACCTGGGTTCATTAAAGGCACGTTCCCCCAGTTCGCCTCAGTCAGCTGTGCAGGGCTTGGACTCTCCCTGTTCAGTCACCTGCTTTAGGAGAACTGATAGAACGGAAGCAAAAATGCACTTGCAGATCACTCGGAGGTGACCTTTGACCCTCCACTTCACTACACGTGTTGCTTGCGGTTAAGGACCAAGCTCACTGCGCTAGGATTGGTCAAGTTTAATACATCTCGTGCATCTTCCAGACAAGATGTAATCAACCGCAGAGATGGACGGCTCGGCGGATGTCGGGGGCGGGCTCTTCCTGCTGGGGGGGGGGGTAAGCAGCCCGGGAGGGTTACGGGGTTATTCGGATCGCTCCGTCTCCGTCAGGTTTACCTCCTCCTTCTCACGGCGCCTTTTGTTGCGTGCGGGGCACGTATGCTAATGAGCGCCCTAACGGAGACGGAGAAATGGTAATTACAGGGAAGACTCAGCGAGACGTGCAATGCCCCTGAAGTGTGCGTAAAATAAACCAAATGTAAATGGCGCTCATTTCAATTGCAAATCGAGTTTCACAGAAACGCGCCTCGCTTGTGCTCTCCCAAGAACTTCCAAGATCTTTCTCTAGAAAGAAGAAGAAAAAAAAGCAAGAGACCTTCTGGGTGAATATACCTTTGCAGGTAAGTAATGAGTATATTCTGTATTCAGCAATATTTCAGATTATATATAAAAAAATTATGTATATATTGTGATGGATTGTGGTGTATATATATATATATCTATCTATATATAATCTATATAATTGACACTAATACATTTTGTGCATGTACTGCACAAATTGCAGTCCATGATACATATAGGCAGGAAAATGAAAAAAAAAAAGTCAAAAGATCTGAATAGTGAATAATTTGAGTTATTTATGTTCACATGCAATGTTCATTCGCTAACAGTGTTAGCGAAAGGGCCTTATGTGTATGGCGGCCTCTAGCCATAGAAAATAATAAAGCACAGGTCATAAACATGCTAAATAAAACACTGACAACAACAAGAATAAAATGAATAATTAAAACGGTATTATAATTCTCACTTCAATAAGCACCATTTTTCTATGGGAACATTCTTTAAAAAATGAAAGTAAAATGAGAGCCGGTAAACAGTCAGTCAGCATTTCTGAGCATTAGTACTGCTTGAAAGTAAGAGGTTTAAACACAGACACGCTGCAGCACACGCAAACGCAGGCAGAAGGTCGGCCGGTGTTACGCGCTTAGGAGGGAGCTGACGAGCAGTGAGCAGCCAGAAAAGAGACCGGTTCACTGTGAGATCCTGCTACTCAATCTCTTACAGTGCAACGGCCCCCAGTCAAGCTACACAACTCCGGCACTCAACAGTCACTTGTACAGACACACACAAGGGGTGCACATAACAGCGTAAAATCATAATTGACCATAATTAACCGTGCCTGTTAAAAACAAATATTCAAATATTTCACCCCACCCTCCACACACCCGAGAAAGCATATACATAATCTACACTACGCTAAAAACACCCACACAAACTAAACAGCATACCAGATTTTACGGGCTGAAATATTATACGTTCATCTGTAGCCCTCCCAGAATTCCCATGGCCCGGCCGACACGCACCTGTCTGCTGTGAGCTCTGTGTGAGCTGCTGGTTCCTGTGCGTGCCGTACTGGACCGGGCCGACGGGCCTGTACTGCTGACTGCTTGAGGTAGGGTACTGGGCAGAGGGGTAGAAGAACACTGGCACCTGGGGAGAGCAGAAAAGCAGACGGAGGGAGGGAGTGAGGGATGGAAAGCAGACGGACGGAGGGAGGGAGGGAGGGATGGGGTGACGTCTCACGGACAGCAGAGGACAAGAGAGGGAGGAAAATGAGGACGCGGAACCAGTGTGGACGGAGCGGGGTGAAAGGGGGGATGTATTCACCGCAGCGCACCGTCTCTGCTGCAGGCTGCTCTGACGCTGGCCGACAAAATCGAAACAGGAAACAATGACCGGACTGGCTGGCCGTTATATGAAAACCACTTTACTTGCACCCCATGCACTGCATTAAATTTGTTTTTTTTTTTAAACGGCTGTCTTATTATACTCTCTGCACGTAAAAAACAATGAAAAAAAAACAATATTATACTGGAGAGCAGTTTGTGTTTATTTATTAGTGTTTTTCATATGAGCATCCCAGTGTGATTTACAAGAAGATCTAAAAAAAAAATAAATTCATAATTTCTCGGAAAAAAAAAAGTATGTTATAAAACCAGCCTCCCCATTACCCACGAGGTTCCCCGTCTGATTGAGTACATTCATATGGAAAAACTCTCACCGCCGACAATCCTCAGAATTTAATAACACATGGACCCCTCTCTCGACCTGCATGAATATAGACCACAAGATGTAGACTGCAATACCCTCAATTAATCAACATTACCATCGCTGCACCTCAGTAGTGAGATTGTCACTCCGTTACAACACAGGCCACAGAGCTTCCTCCCTCTCCATCTAACTGTCTATTTATATCTCTCTGTCCGTGTGTCCATCTCACTGTCCTTATACATGTTTTTACTTTACATTACTGTACTGGCATTTAGCAGTTACAACTTTATAGCATGTTATTTATTTATTTATTTTTTTTACATTTAAACAAACCATTGTACTATACTGCCACCCCAACTTCCCATACTTACTTTTTTCTCTCACTTTGTCATTCTTTAGTTTAATAAGATGTTTATTGACTGCATTTTTCATTTTTGCCTTAACATGGTACACAGGCTAGGGGCTTGGGTGGGTCACTGAAGTAGGGCAGGGAATTGATGTTCAAGGACAGGGTTTTTGTTGGACACAGTTTGCAAGCAATGTTATTTATTCATCTGTACATTTTAGACTAATGTTTGACATGGATGGGACATGAAAACAGACGAGACCTGATTTAACAGAGCTACTTTCATGTTCTATTCAGAGACTTTATTCTAAGTTTGATAACATAAGTTAGCATCATCATCGCAAGCATCCGAATAAGTTCCCCAGAGAAATGAATCAGTCAGACAGTTATTTTTAACTTTCAGATTACTGATGGAACCATTTTCTATGTCATCCTTAGTGTCGAACAGGATCTCTCGCAGAACTGCATGGACAGCTGATTTTATACTACATGAATATATCAGAAGTGACTCCTGAGCCAGAAATAACCTGTCTGAGATTCTTTTTTTATTATTATTGGCAATGAATCACCTGAATGAATCATATGAATCATCATTACTAATTGTGGTTCAGTGTGGTTTTTTTCCTCTGTTGTATCTGAAAGCGCGGATCCAAAGTGAAGCTACCTTTTTGGTATTAGGCAATAGCATTAAAAGTTATGCTGCAGGAGCCTCCTCCTCCTCCCCCTCCTTTCCCCCTCCTTCCCCCCCCTCCTTTCCCCCTCCTTCCCCCCTCCTCCTCCTACTCCCCCTCCCCCTCCTTCCCCCCTCCTCCTCCTCCTCCTCCTCCTCCTCCTCCTCCTCCCCCCCTCTCCCTCCTCCAGAGACACACAGCTAGTTTGCGAGAATGTTCAAGACAGGGTCTGTGATCTGGCAGACAGTAAATCACTGATCCGCCTTGTCCGACACGTTCAAGTCAATTAAAGGTGATTAATCGTCACCTGCGATGCACCGCTCCGCGGCGGGGCCTCCAGGGACGAGCAGGCAGAGCTCGCTGCGAGCAGGCCTCGCCGAGGATCATGGGAAAACAGGCAGGGGAGCCGGGAAACCGCTAATGGAACCGTACAGCTCAAACAACAACAAAAGACTACTGGGGCATCGTCCCGCCTCCTGCTTCCTCTTCAGTTTTGAGTTAGCAATTAAGCCTCTGGAGTCTCCCCTCCGCCTCCCCCCCCAACTGGGCTGTGTACAGTGCAGCTTAAAAGCCCAAAATCCCCGGTGAACCAGTAAATATTTAAACCATACATACCGTGTCACCCAGTACTACAAGAAAGCTAGTGTGGATCGAAGGAGAAGTTTATCGCTCACAATTGACAACTAGTAGCCTGCTTGTGCTTGATGCATGGTTGGGAGGGAGTATTGTATTGGTGAATATAAAATTTAAAAAACGTGATGTACTTCTACCTTCATGAATCCTTACATGAGAGCTTTTTTGTAGTGTTTTAAGTGGTGTTGTTTTAAGAATTTCTTTATCAGGTGATCATTTGTATCAGGTGATTATTTGTATCAGGTGATTATTTGTATCAGGTGATTATTTGTTGATGAACGAGCCCTATGTACATATCAGCAGGTGGGACGGCGTGGTCGCTGGGGTCTGGCCTACCTGAGAGGGAGCCTGCTGGATGAAGCCCTGCGACGAGGGGAGGACCTGCTGGGGCATGTGGGGCCCGGACGGCGGGTAGCCCCCCGGGGGCAGCTGGTGGCCGGGGGAGGGCACGACGAAACCCGTCTGGGGGGGCGGCGGCTGGGGGAGGAGCCCGGGGGGGTACGCCGTGGCCGGGGGTTCCGGGGCCTCGCCCGACGACTGCCGGCTGAGGCTCATCTGGCCGAACTGCGAGGACAGATCGTCCCGCTAGGAAGGCAAAAGCAAGACGTTACCGTGGCGGCGGCGGCCCGCGGCTCAGCTTCAGTCGCCGCCAACAGCGGGAGGTTCCAATCCTATTCCTGGAGGACCGGGTGCTTATCGTGCTTCATTAAACTGATTACTGCCTTTATTGAAGCAACTGAACCATCCCTTCCAGTGCTGTGGTTGGCAGCGATTTAGAGGGGCGCAGCGGTTTAGACGGGCGCAGCGGCCCTCCAGGACCAGGGTTGTGCAGCCAGGGTTGTGCAGTCAGGGGGAGCAGCGCAAGTCTACTGACTGTGTTATCATAAACCGAGGGGAGGGGGAGGGGGAGGGGGGGGGGGATTTAAAAAAAAGAAATGTCACGAAAACAGCAAAGTTCACCGAGTCACCAGACACAAGTCATGCAACCTCCCCCACTCCTCGAGTACAATTATTAACATGCGATTTCCCACCAAGTGAACACTTCAATTTTGCTCTTTCATGCATAACACAGAAGCTTTTAGAAATGCAGCCAAGGAACTTCCTGGAACAATAGCGCGCAGTTAACATATTCACCGCATAATACGCCACTGTTTTGATGTCATGGACCAATCCTGCACGTTGTAAGAACCCTTTTTTCATGCCGCAGTGGAGTCAAGGAACCCGCTATAATCGTTCTCGTGACTGAAGTTATTTCGATGGATCGTGCACTTTAGGGGCGGCAAGCGAAGCCAGTCAGGTGACATCAAACCAGTCCAAAACAAAGCCACTGATACAGCCCTCGCTACATCCATGTACATGCGCTCACACACACACACGCACGCACGCACGCACATAGAAACACACGCACAAACGTGCACAGGCACGCACCCTTGTGGCGTGAGCTCACAAACCAGCGAGAGAGAAAGACAGGGAAAAGAGAGAGAGAGGTACCGCAGAGAAGTGCTGTACGGGAGTGACAGGCAGCAGGTGTTGGCTCGGGTACGAGAGGGCGGAGTACGACCCTGCCGGAGAGGTTGGCTGAAGACCCTGCACGAGAGTGACCGGGAAAGTCAGGGGGGGGGTGGCGGCGGCGGCGGGTGGGGGTTCAACCTAGTGTGACCTCCGTGGATCCTATTGCTCAGTCAAGCCACTGTCCTGTGCGACTTCCACCGGAACATTTAATTAACTCAATGGAGCAGGCGAGACTCAGAACACACAGTGTTGGATTCTAAAGGGCCCTGTTTCCAACGCTCCGTTGTTAACTGCGCATTAGGCATTCATAACCTAAGGCGGGACAGGGAGTAATTGGATCACTGAAAGAGCCGAGGACAGAGGCTAGAATGAAAACCAGCGGGTACCAGAAGTGCCCTCTGGGGGAAGCAGTGAGACACCTGCCGTCACCAAAAAATACCCACTTCTGCTTTTTCAATAACATGCAATTCAACCGCCCCGGCGGGGGGAAAAGCCCCAAGTTTGGATTCGCTCACACTCTCTCAAAAGATATATATACATTTTTTAATTACACACCTTTTTGGAAGTGTATAGTTCGTGAAAGATTAATGACTGCCTTTGAGCTTTCATCGGGCTATTATGTCACACAAGCTACGGCAGCTCAGGAGGGTTATTAAAGGTTGTGCGGGGAGCTTTGTTTCTTCTGCGCTTCCGCCTTTTTAAAACCCGCCTCTCGAGTCTAAACGTTCATTTGTCAAATGGGTGTTCTGCAGGAGACCTCATTACATCCTATTGAAAAACAGGACCCTTGCACCGGCTCTTCCGGAAAACCGCCCAACATCTTAACGGCTGACACAATTCTACAGACGTGCCCGGTTATTATCGGCCCCTGATACCGAAGCTTATTCGCGTGTGTTTGTATTCATGAACAAGTGGATGAGTCGTACGCACTGTAAATCGCTTCGGATTAAGGGGGTCTGCCAGACGACTGCAGCTGAATACATAAAACAGAGGGTAATTCAATGTGCTGAACTCCAACGGAGGGGGGAAAAAAAAGAAAAAAAGATCTTTGTTCAGCTAACATCGGCTGAATGTCAGGACGGAAAGAGGTGTGCTAACCCCTGCTCGGCTACGGCTTTCTCTCCTTTTGTTGTAGCTGCAGTACTAACTGGGTGGGGGGTGGGGGGTTGAATTTAGGAGCTACTCAACACCCTTATGTTCCCACACGAGCTGGCAGCCATGGGGTTCAGTGGCACATTCTAATTTGGTGATAACGGGACAAGGTCATTTCCCGCGTCGAGGGACCCACACCATTCTGCGGCGGTAACAGCGAGACAAAGCGTTCGAGGACAGAGCGCAAACATCACCAGAGGCCCGTGAAGGGGGGGGGGGGGGGGCGGGGGGCACTGGGGAGGGAGGGAGTTTGGGAGAAAGGAAAAAGCGAACCAATGGAACAATTGGCTTTGTGAAAAAAAGAAATTGTGGCACCTGGGGATCTATTTAAAGGCGTCACACTTCCTACGATGACCAAAATAATACCTGCCCTCGATTAAGACGTACAGCTTGATATATGATAAGATGTGAAACTGCATTTTTCACATTTCTGTATATGTCAACGATAGATATGACATACATATGTCATTTAGAGAATAAATTGCTCATGTAATTATATACAGTATGTGCAGTTTTGCAATATCTTGCCTGGATACAATGTCATACTGTGAAAAGTGGCTATGAGTTATACGTTTGCAATGTATTATTCATAATCTGCCATGTGCTACTATATATATATATCCCTTGGAATGTTTTCATATTCCTTAAATCAAGTTTAATATTTTAAAGTGCGCCGCCCTTGCGTGAGGATTTCCAGAAGGAACGGGCTCTGTGGACACGGACTCCGGCTCGCCCAGATCGTCGAGGCGGTTATTCCGCACGGTGACGAGAGCCCCTGGGGGGGAAAAAAACCCGCTGCCGTTTCGTCTCACGCAATAACCCCGCCCCTCGCCAATCAACTCCGTCATTCAGGAATTAGCGCCCTGCGAGGGGGCCACGGCCGCGGCCGCTCCGTCTCGCGCCGCTGACAAACTAATCGCTAACGCTCGTCCTCTCCAGGGAACCGATATTGATTTCTGAGGCGCGAATACACCCCTTGTGTACTTCATTAAACTCCGCCGCCGAGCGTGACTGTAAAAATGATAATTGTGCTAAAAACATAGGCTCAACGCTGCTCCGGGCTGACTCACATCCTCACAAGCAGCAATAAAACTATAAAATAATCCATCGTCCATAAATTTCGCTGTACCCTCTCCAGACCGGGAGCCGGTTGCTAATGCGGTACGAGAGGGTGTCGGATGAAACTTGCGCGACAAACGAGACGATGGAAGCGCCGATATTTAATTACTTGTTTAGTCAAAAAGGTTGTATTTAATTTGCGTAAAAATGTCCTTTATAATTTCATACTCGACGGATCCCGCAGTGTACGGCCTCATATCGCTGTACATGCCACAGGAGCCTCGGTTACGCTGTAGAAGAAAGGCCACGGCTGAACCCGAACAAAGACTGTGATTAAATCCTGTCCCAACATGGCCGCCCCGCTCCACAAAATGTTGGACTGTAGCTTTTGGTGAATAGAGTAATTGTGATTGTGCAGGCTGCACAGAGTCTCGTACGCACGCCGCCTCTGTCCCTGACACCTACGCGATGAGCAAACCATGACAAAGGGGACACAAACGGAAGCCAGGAGAGAAAAATGGCTTTAATAAAGACCTAAAGCACCTGTGAAGAGGGAGAGTGGGCGAGTCGTGCTTTTCTAAAAGGCCCAACTGACACAGCGGGGGTCCAGGACTCAATGTTTGTTTTTCCCAAATGTAAAAAAGTTAAAATATACATCACGGAAATGCAGTTCAAATTAATGATTAATTTATTCAGCGTTGTTATCTCGCACTGCTAGACATCTCAAATTTGGCAAAAAGGAGAGATTTTACTGCCAGTTATTAACATGGCTCCCTGTGAAACGGGAGGGACACCGGACCTATCGCAGTAGGCTTTATTTGTGGTTTTATTAAACTAATAGTTTTAGCAGTTTTATTTACTTCAGCTTTGTCAATTGAGACAGACTGACTATTTTATTTAGTTTCTCATATTTGACTTGCAGATTTGCTAATTGTGCACCATAACGTACTTATTTAATATACGTTTTGCAAGGTTTGCTATAAATATGATTGTACTTTGACAAAGCCAATGTACTGATGGAGAACTAGAGAGTGAGAGAGATTGTGTCACAGTTGCAGTAAGATGGTTACTTCTGTTCAAACTTTAGTACAGAGAACAATATCTTATTATTTTACTTCATATTGTGTCTCCCGGAGTTGGCAAAGGTAAAAAAAAAAAGTGAGTATTCTGGTGACTCACAAGACTTTAAAGACTATGATTCAATGCAAGTTGGGGAGTTTTACAGAAGTGTGTCCATTATGGATCTTATGTTCTGAGTCACGCTTCGATCGAACCCTGCGGCGAATATATCCCTTCAGATGCCAAAGCTTTGCTTCTCCCACAAGCTCAAAGAGCGCCCCCGACAAGGGAGCGCCATTCAGGACACGAGCGAGCAGGCGGGAGATGAGCCGCCTCTGAGGCTCGGCCTCCTGGGGGGCTTCCGGTCCTTTCTCCACTTGGTGCAGGAATGAAGAGACCTGCTTTCCTCCCCAATTCATCTCGATGAACAGGGAAGAAGTTGAGATGAATGACGCAACAGCGCGAGCAGAAAGAGTTGTGTTGAGTGGGTGACGGGGGGCGGGGGGGGGGGGGGGGGGGGGGGAGTGAGAAAGTAGGCCGAGCAGCGACACGCGGGTCAGCAAAACCTCTCGTCGCCTCCTCTGCAGCTGCTGTGTACACTTCATCTTTATCTGTGTAACCAATAAATCACCTGACCTAGTTTATCAACAAGAGGGATGCGGGCTTTATAAAAAACCAGCTGCTGGTGAGGTTAACCCCAATGGAACAGCCATTACTGGCTAAAACGTGAAGTATAAGTGAAATGCGTCCTATTACAAATATTAATTCCGTATTTATCATTGTGCTCCTTACGGTTTTTTTCCGATTTCATATTTCAGACGCGCGTTAACAAACGTTTGTTTTTCATAAATCGGAATGTTTCTGAGGGACGTCGAACGACGGGGACGGCTTCTGTAAATAGCGGACGTGCTTCGGATACGCGAGGCGATAAGTCAGCGGGGACGAACAGAACGAGGCTGCGGTGTGATTTATAAAGGCCGTCTGGCACCGGTTCCTTAAGCATTTCTCAGTTGGGTTTAAATAGGCATTTGTTTTTCCAAACCTTTGTCGAGTGTGCATTGTGAATGCCAATGCTATGCTAGCTATGAGGATCATGCGTGAGCAGAGCAGTGAATCATAGTGCATTCTGTGTGCAGTCCACATTTTAGACTGTCTAGTCTACAGTGTGTAATACCGTCTAAAGAGCCACATTTGAATAATCGCTAGCAGTTTCTGTAATTTCAATCATTTAATTGTACAAGCTGTAAAAAAAAACATTCAAAATAAGCTTAGATAAAAATATATGGCAAATGTAACACGGTATAGACAGGCAGTAGATTTAATACTCCAGTGGGTTTGGATAAGCTAGCAGAAATTGGGGTTTGGGTTTTGTATCAGATCTGGGTAAGTCTCACAACATTACAATCTAATTATCTCTCATAGACTGGCTCAGCAAGCTCCTCATTTGGAATACAGAATTTCTTACAAATGTCTTTTTTTCCCAGCAATTCAGCACTCTAATGGGAAATATAAAAATCACACACTCTAAAATAAACCACATTCTGCATGAAAAGCTGATATAATAGTACTTATCCATATTGGAAAGAATCAGAAAATTAATGAGGAAAAACAAGTAAAATTAGATAAACGGAACCTTATTCCTTCCATCTGTTCTCATAGAACATTGAATACTAATACTACACAGAATACTAATTTTAGAGGAGTACTATATTGCTTGTAAGAATTATTATTATTATTATTATTATTATTATTATTATTATTATCGTTGTTGTGGAAAGTCTTTTTCAGGATAAATCACATTGCTTAAAGATTTACCATTTAATTAACTGGAGAAATTCAATAAATGCAATACTCATTAGCGCAAAAGCTGTACTATGGAGTTCTACCCGCAACTTCTGCATCCACTAATCACGGCCTACTCAGCCTCTTCCCACAGTATCCAGCCCCCTTCCCACGCACAACTGTACCCTGCTGCTGAGCATGAAGCCATTTTACCAATCTTTCATTATTATAATATTCTAATATTCACTCATTCATTATTATAAAAAATTTTTTTTATAATGTTTGGGTTTTCAAACCCATAATGCGGCAACTTGCAGCTAAAGCAGGACTGGTGAATGGTTCAGCAACCTGGATTCGGAGAAGATCACTGATTGGTCGACTAGTCTTACCTGGGGGACCATGTGGCTTGTCATTGGTTGCTGTGGTGGCGGGGGAGGAGCCTGTTGCTGAGCTTGCTGAGACTGCGGTGTGCTCTGTTGTGGCGACTGCCCCACTAGCTGGCTTCTGATTGGCTGCTGCCCGGCAGGTGGGTTATAAATGGCCGGGGTGCCATCAGGGTTTACAAATGGCTGACCTGTGAAGAAGCCCAGAAACTTGGTTAGATTAAAGGTTAAGTGCAGGGGCATTATTCTCTGTTTGTATATTTATATTTTTATGGGCCCAGCAGACTGCTGTACGGGGAAAAAAGTTAATACATTAAAATCTGAATTGAAATCAGTTTTAATTTTGCAGAGAAAACTTTAAAGCCTGACTAACTGCTTGAACGGCGTGCAAAACAAAAGAGATAGCGAAACACAGGAAATGTTGATTTTTGTTTGTTGCTATAATCTTCCTCACAGCTTTGACCATAAACAAGCTCAAAAGATCAATAGCCTTGTTGTGTCATTAGAACATATTGGCTCCTTCACCCAGCTGAGAGAACTGTGCTGTGAACCCAAACTGCAAACTGAGCTCACAACAGTAACATTTCCTTAGTTCTTAAAATTCTAAGACAAAGCCACCCATAACCACATCAGGTTGAAACACCAGTACAAAAACTTTGAGCCAATAGTATATTAGTCAAATGCAGTCTTTGGCAAATTAACAGCTGAAACTGTGCTGTAGTTTTGCTGTGGAGTTACAGTCTTTACCCATGTCTGAAGTAAACTCTTTACAACATGAACCCAGTCACATAAATCAAGAGGGAATATTTTTTTTCCAGTTACTTCACACCATTTATGGTGTTTAAATTATAATCCTGTGTGGCCCGTCGCAAGGGGAGAACGCTACCTGAAGTGCTAAATTTTCCTGTGTCTGGCCTTATCGGAATGCTACCTGAGGTGCTAAACTCACCTGTGTGTGGATTTAGGAGAATGCTACCAGGGGGGATACCGCTGGCCTCCAGGGACACCAGGATATAACTGGGGCTGCTGGGTGGGGGCTGGCCCTCTGGGAAAGGGGCGGGGCCTCCGACTGAGCTGGGCGGGCCAGTGGGCAGGAGGGAGGAGCCCTGCAGGGTCAGGTGAGCCCTGGAGAGAGAGCCGGACGAGCCCCCACTGCTGGAAGACTCAGAACCTGGGGGTAGAGAGAAGGGGAGAGGTGAGGGTGAGGGATAGGACGAACCGCAGGAGGAATAGAGAGTGAGAGGAGTAGAAGGGAAAGAGAGAAGGAGTGAAAGAGAAAGAGAGTTTGAGGAGAAAGCAGGGGGAGGAGGGCTCAGCATTCACACTGTACCAAATCAGAATCAGTTCAAAAGGCTCTTTGTCTGTGGTAGAGCCTTCTTCGATTGTCGCCCGTCCGGTAATTATACGGTGTGTACACGTGCATTCAGGGTGCCCTGTTGTATAGGACAGCAGCGCACAAAGGAAACTTCAAACCAGTGTGAAAATCCTATATCTCCATATCTATAGGGGATTGGTTTATTCAATAGGCACTTTCCTTTGATTAATGATGTACACGCCCAGGAATGCCTTGTCAGCACATTGCATGATTAATGAGCGTTAAGTGCCCCACCAACGCATGAAAAATGAAACCGGGGGTTACCTAAATAAGGCGCCGACCGCGAGCGTCGACCGTGAACGCGTTCGGGGGGGCGCAGAGGGGAACACGGGCCCTGCCCGAACGGGTCGTTCTACCTGTTTTGGAGAGTTTGCCGGTGCCGCGCCCGCTGGAGGAGCTGTCGCCGCGCGTGAGCACGGTGATGCCGCCGATGCTCGCCGTCTTGGTGACGGCGGGCTTGTAGTTCCGGCAGGAGCTGTCCGAGTCCGTGCTGCTCCAGGGCCGGGGGTCGTTCCAGCGCGAGTCCAGCTCCGTGCTGCTCTGCCGGCTTCCTGACGCCCTGCCGGAGCCATCGCGATTCCCCCTGCGGAAACCAGAACCAGAACCAGACCCAAACCCGTCTGGGTTATGCGGCTCCTGTCCTGCCCTCCTCTCTCCCGTCCCCGTCCCCGTCCCTCTCCCCTCCCCCTCAAACTCCCCACACGTCTGCCCCACTCCGCTTCCACACAAGACGTCCTGCCCTTGTTCAGGCCCTGTGTTTGACTCGCGGATTGCTCCCGAAGGGGTAAGCGGGGAGCGGAGACTCTACCGGAGGACTCGGAAAACAGGCCAGTCTGAGGGATATTTTTAAGCTGGCTGCCTGTCCCTCCCAGACTAGAGCTGTCCTCCTCTTATAATGGATGATCAGTGGTGACCTTGCTGTGATGAGGAGAGAAGAAGTTTTTTGTTTTGTTCTTGTTTCTTTGCCTGTTTGTTTTTTGGAGTGTGTGGGGGGGGGGGGGGGGGTGGGGGTGTATGTAATGGAAAGTCAGCGTATGTATCAAATGGATAAGAGAGGAGGGCTGCTGTCTGTAGTATTGTAGTGTTGTTTCTGATTTGCCCATCATTTGCTTTCAAAGCTGATGGGTGGTGACCATAAGAAGCTAAATTTCCTCTCAGGTTGCTGTTGCTATGACGCTGTATCAGAGTTAAAAAAATTTTTTTGTGTAAAATCAACTCTGTGGGAGTATATTTTACTCTGACAGAGTACATTTTATCTAGCTAAATAAACTGTTAGAGCTACATTAATGCTGTACAGTGCAGTTTCTTCTGGCCAGGGTAATCGTGCTCAAAATAACTGCATGCAAGCATTATCTGTGGAGTTGAGACATTTCTCATGGCCAAATCACTAAGAAAAAAAGAACAGAGAGAGCCACTGTTAGCAGCATGTTAAAGGGTCTCTTAATAAGATGCCCTTCAGTGGCCCTGTCCTTTTGGAAGCGCCGATACCTCTTCCCTTGTCACGCTTCAAAAGGGGCCACGGCGGAGCTGCCTCACGCTGGCAGCGGGCTTGTTTAATTAGCGCTAGGTCCGCACGTTTTTTGTTTCCAGCAGACTCCGCTCCATTTTCCCCTCGCGCCGCATTCGATGGAGTTAATGGCTCGTACGCGTTTAAACACAAACGGCATCATTCACAGCCCCGGCAGAAGCATTTCCGTACGCGCCGGCAGCTTACCGAGCAGAAAAGGTGAAAGAGTGAGTAAAGCGGACCAACCTAAATAGCTGCCGTTTCTTCTGAGTGTCGTTATATAAATTGCAGTCTTCTAAGATCCTGCGGAAAGAAGAGTGGAAGCAATTTTGTCATCCGCACTAAATTGAAAAAGCCAATTTATTTACCCGTGTTGACTAAAGGTAATATCGAGTTCATATATTTCACAGTTAAGGGCTTTCACCCATGCAAACATGCTATTTGTTAGTGCTTAAAACAGCACTGTCATTTCTGCTAAATTTCTTTTTACATTCACAAACACTGCATGGGCTTTTTTTTTAGCATTTAGCAGCATCATATAGCTTTAAATAAAATCAAGAATTACATTGTTCTATTCACAAAAATAAACAATATATTCAGCTTTATATGGGGCATTTACAGAATGTGGTATGATTATAAGGTTTTTTTTTCAATATAAATTTCTGTTCAAAAGGCACTATAATGTTATGTTAATATTAAAAAAGCACAAATTTACCTTGTTTCAATGTAAACGTTTTCCTGGGAACAGAATGACTGCAAAACAAACAAACAGACAAAAGAAAACAGTTGAAGTGCTATTTTTCAGGTCCTCGAAAAAAGGCATGAAAGATTGTTGTATGACTATGTGAGACAAAGGGGGTTATTTTCCACAGAACTTAAAGAATCGCATGCAGGTATTTATTGATTCACTCTTTTTTGTGGGTCTGGCACATTTTTGTTCATTTTGGATGCAGGTATGCTTAATTTGCATATACAGTATTGCAAAATAAATTGCACCATTTTTTTATGTAAATTTTATATACAGAGACTGACACTGATCTCTAATGGGATGATCATAAAAACTGATCATTAAACGACCAATCAAAGATAAGGGGAGAGAAAAAAACCCGTTGGAGACAACGAGGACAGAGAGACGACTGGACACAACAGAAACTGGATAGAAATGCGCGCCTTTTCTCGCGCTCACGAAAGAAAAAAACAGAAAACTAATAATAATCATGACGGATTCACGCGTTCAAGAGCACAATACATTTAGGCACTCTTTCATCGGTATGCACTCGTTCTTTTAAAAAGAAAATCACGCCAAGGCTTCGCCTCACAGCATCGCTGCCTTCATTAAGACAGAAACGACTGCAACAAAAAAAAACACTTTCATATTCTAAGTCTCACTTTTAATACGGTTTTTTTTTGCGCTTTGCTCCCTGCTCAGCCATTATTCCCTGAGTTCTAAATCCTTAACGTTTAATTGAAATGGTACAATGTCCCCTTTTCCGGCTCAACAGATAGAACTAAAACCATAATTCACCAGATGAACAGACATCGCAAATTGCCTCCTGTCAGTGCTTGCATCCAAATGCGACATTCCTCTCATGCTCGGCAATGGGAAATATAATCTCTGCAAGTCCACACGTAACCATGAAGAAAAATACAGCTGTCTGATCATTTTTTTGTGATAATTTAAATCTTCCATAACGAGGCTCGCCATCTTAGCACTGCATACTAATTTAAAACTGAAGTCTTAAGGCACTCCTTGCATATTTATGACAAACGCGATTTGAAGTTATCTCCTGACCATAATGTGCCTTACCACGGCCAAAATCTGTACAGAAGTGAAATAGCAATATCATTGAGGGGTACGGGGGAGGTTAATAAAATGTGAGAATAGCTTGCATCAGCTCTTTCCCCATACTTCTGTATGAGGGAAAGGATTTAAAAATCTGGGCTGAGGGTATTTCTGGCTGAAGTACAGTTTCAGGTAATACACTGTGACCTTCCCTTGACCCCATGCATCTGTTCTGCCCTGTCTACAGCTCATAGAAACACTCTGTAAGAGTCACAGCAGCTCATCTCTAATTGATTTCTTTTCCATTCGATCTGACTCCTTTACAATTTAATCCTGAGACCTTGTGCGTGTCTTCACGCTGGAGTTAACTCGGGGATCCGCCTCAATCAAATGGGTCCTGGTGGGCGGGACATCCCACGACCCTGCCTGAGCTCTGCTCTGGGATTCGCTGTCCACACTGTCCATCAAAAAAAAACTGCATTGAAAGACCTTTTCAGGAATGTGCCTTTCCCTTAAAACCAAATTTCTAAGATGGCCGATGGTGGTCCACCGCTGTCTCAAAATGGCG
Source organism: Synaphobranchus kaupii (assembly GCA_029718625.1). Classification (NCBI taxonomy): domain Eukaryota; kingdom Metazoa; phylum Chordata; class Actinopteri; order Anguilliformes; family Synaphobranchidae; genus Synaphobranchus; species Synaphobranchus kaupii. The sequence continues at coordinate 20,610,191 of CM056396.1, forward strand.
ACCTGAATAACGTAAATTCAAACATGAGCTGACTGTAATGTTTAAATCAAGGGATAATTTATAATAGTTCACCAAATTATTAATGCAAGTGTTCACTTTGGAAACTCCAGAAGGAGCAAGATGAAAGCAGAACTCTAAGAAAGTTGGTGAAAATACAGGCATTGAGCAAATTAGATGAGGTGGATCCCATGCAGCAGCATAGCCATAAATGTTTATATAGTTGGGCCTTCATAGATCTAGGTGGGCCAGCACTACTGAGGTGGGCATTCACAATCAGGTGTGGTGGTTAAAGATAAATGGGTGTGTGAGGACTCTATTTAGGTGGCTTTGACCCTCCCTGGCCCACGCATGCCTACAACATGGATCCTGTGAGGAGCGGTAAAGGTGAATGCTAAAGGGTCTCACAACTAATTATTTTCTGAGATAAAATTCAAATGAATGAACAAATTCATGTTCACACTCTGAATAATGAAGCAAACTCCTGATAAATGTTTTTTTAGCCGGGGACCCTGTCCCATCCCCAGAACTCTGAAGGCTGGACTCGCAATAAGAAACTTATACACTAGGAACAGAGGTCGAATGTCCAGGGTAAAAAATAAAATTCCTCCCCAGTACTTTGTTCCAATCACATGGATTTGATAATTATCCCAATTCTTCAGTCAGGAGGAAGAACTAATATTTGAAATCAGCTGGCTGAGTTCATGGGTGGAAGGAAAACACGGCAAGACTTTTACTTTCTGACCCTGTCCCTGGACTTTCCAACTATGACTAGGAAACAGAGGTGGAACATCCAGGTTCAGAAAGTTAAATTCCTCCCCAGGGTTTTGTTCCACTCAACCTGGATTTGCTAATTAGCAGCATTCCTCAGCCAGGAGGTAGAACTAATTAGTGAAATCAGCTGGCTGAAGGGTTCATTGGGTGGAAGCAAAACATGGCAGGACTTTTACTTTCTGACCCCTGGACTTTCTCTGCTAGGAAACACAAACACAAAACATAAATACAACAGCCACAACAACATAGACTACAACGTGAGCACTCAACATCGCCATCACATATCATACATCAAGCCGTTTATAAATACGCACAGAACTACATTGGACTGCTCCTGAACCATAAAATAGAGGGTCAGCCATTATAAATTAGGTTTAAAATGTGAATATAAGGTATAAAAAGCCAATAACATTTTCCTGGTATCACACAAAGGCTTGAGATATCTGTACAGACAAAAGAATACGAGGAGAGTTATGATGGGTAGCGCGAGTGAGCTGACATCTTAGTAACATTGGAATTCTGGGTCATGTAGTTTGTCTGGTTAAAAGCATCCACTTAAAATGGCAGTACTTTCATTTGAATCTCAATGAAACCCACATTCCATACTGAGAGACGGATAACACAAGGGACTGAGCATAAAATAAATAACATCAAAACCATATTAATGGCTTTTTATATCCAATTTTCTCGAGTGAAAGCCCTTTTAGGCTGTGCGACAGAGCCCTAACAGCTCTTGCACTGCATAGGGTAGAGTACAGCATCAACGCACCCTGAAACACTCTCATTGTTTAGCACCCATTTAAGCAGGGATAACACTAAGCATTAATGGACTGTAGAAGTAGGAGGTTTGAGGACATATTCAACAAGTACATCTGCAAACCCCCCACACTAGACACATGTTCAAAGGAAGAGAGCCTTTTTCGAGTCACAGAAAGGAAAGTCATTACATCTGCATAACTGGAAGCACCACCAGCAAAAAGTATTGCTCCAGACAAATGAACAGCCATTTAGATATACTTCAAGCCCCATGACATGAAAAGCAGGGAAGCGTCATTACTTCATTACCCCGTGGTAACTCATAACTGGCCAAATCACTGGGAACATGCATGATTTTAAAAATCTTTTTTTTTTTTTTTTTTTCTAAGTGGCAATTAATTCCAGATATGAAAAAATTGTGCATAGCCATTTTTTTTTCTCTCTTTCTCTCTCTCACTTCTTACACTTAACTGCTCTGAATAATATCAGTGCCATTCAAAAATGAGTCGATGGTTTCACTTACATCTTGGGCAAAAATTCTGTCCCTCACTCTCTGATACTCCTCTTCCCTCTCTTCTATGGACTTACTTCTCCTGTCTTCTCTAAATGGGTGAATCCTATGTAGCTGCACGGTCAGAAATGCATACAGGTTATGCAACAGCCACAGAATCATAAAGCAAAATGAGAAAATAAGAAAAAAAGAAATCCCAATAATAATGATCACAATGAAATTTTAACAATGCCTCGGTTACAGTGAGCGGCGAGAGAGATTTATTACAGCAATACAAAACAAGAGAGGATGATGGATGTGCCGAATCACTCCGAGCACTGGCAATCAGAGCCAATGGGAAAGCTCGGTTTCTATGTCGGTCATTACGCAGAACACGCCCCCTTGTACGGTTCATTAAAGGACACTGTAAAGGTTAAAAGGCTACCACCATTATTAGAATGTCTGAAGCAAAAGATTTGGACAGACATTTTAAAACGAAAATATGAATGTTAAAACTAAACTTGGATGCCAATGGCGACAAAGGACAAGTGGAAACAAAAGGCAAAAAAGGACAACAACGGAGGCTTCACTAACGGCCGACTTGGAGCACAGCACAGACGATCTATCTTCCGCTGTCAGATGGTCTCCATCATTATCTCAGTGTGCCGCCATTTTGTAAAGCACAGCCTTTTTTTCTTCTTTCGCTCCTGTGGTGTGAGCGGCCTGCCATTCCCACAACGCCGTTTGTTGTGTTGCGAACGATTCGTCTTCTTTTGACAACGTTTGTGTCCTAGCAACACTGTTTTGGGGCAACCTTTCATTGTGTTTTTTTCCCCGTCCTTTTGCTCTTCATCAACTCCTTTCTGCAGTCTTTGCTTTTTAGCCAAGGTCCCTGAGATTTATACATTTCTTGTAAGCACTGTTAGACTGTACATACCTATCCTTGAACTGTGGCGTTGTTTCTTATTAATCTATTGATTCCCCCCTCCCCCTCCCCCTCTGGATAGATGCAAGACTTTATTCTGTGAAATGCACAGTAAATCCTTTGGGTATTGTAATGATCCGTTCTATTTTAATTAGATTTTCATATTTCATTATTGTATTCTTATCTCTTTATTGTAACCCATTACATGCTACCAGTAGGCTCCTTGTCACTTGTAAACCACTAAGGATAATACATTAGCTGAGAAAATGAACTATGATTATCAAGGAAAAATGTTTTACATCAGCTTGCTATTCTGCACTGACTTGCACATTAGCCATATGAGCTACTAGACATTTTAATTACATGCAATGTTCGATACTTAAGTGAATCATGTAGAATGTAATTAGTATCCACGGCTCATTTTTTTTGTGTTCATGGCCAAATTCGTCGCAGTCCACATGCCCCTGATCATAGAGCAGGGAGTCTGGCTCGACTATGAAAGAATAATCAAACTATTCACCAAGACACACATATATCAACATCGTCTCCTATGTACAACCAATAAAGATTAAACCAGGTTAGCATGCTCAATTAAAGAACAGAAATCATTACAGACCATAGAGTTGTACATGAAACACAGACCACTCTTCCCCTTCACATTTTAGAGAGTGTACTGGTCAGGCTCCTTATACATATTTTTTAATGAAAGGGAAGCTGAAGGAAAAGGCATGGGTCGGATCGATCTACTATATAGTCACCACTATACCGCAAGGGGTTGGGCTGGAACCACAATCCAATCCAGTCATTTTGAGTAACAGCATTATTTGAAATTGCACAAGACGTCACCATAAGAGTGCTTGTTTGAATGGGCAATTGTCAAAAGCATAAAGCGTGCATTTATTGCAACACGGCTTGTGCATAATCACGCCTACTATATACAGAAGGTAAATTAATACTGATCTAAAGTGTAAAACTGTGTTTACGAAGGCATAAAAATGTGCGTGGCCTCCGTAATGAAAAATGCAACTGAAATATTTTTTTAAATAAAAGAGCTGCAAGACGTCATTTTTTACACTTTGCCGTGACAGTTTTCAGAGGGCCGTGCACGTAAAAGAAAACAGCGACTACAGCATCTATTTGCACAAAGGCAACAGTAAGTAATATTGATGGCGAAATCAAGGCGTAATAAATTATAATAAGATACAAAGAAAGCATATTTATTACTGCTGCTCCTCATTATTTTTGGATCAATATTTGGGTCTTGGAATAGCAAAAACAAATCAGACGTAGCCATTCGCACACTAACAGTCATGGAAGCCCACACACACCCACACACACCCACACACACACACACACACACACACACACACACACACACACACACACACACACACACACACACACACACACACACACACACACACACACACACACACACACACACACACACACACAGGACTATTCAGTTGAGAGTAGCTTTTTTTTTTGCTGTAGTTCCCCCTCAGGTTCCTGTTTTTGCAATTATGGAGACTCTTTATTTTGGTTTGCACAAATATATGGCAAAAATAAATAAACAGCCCTAATATCCAGTCCTGATTCACCAGCAATGTAATGATTATGCCCAATTATTGCTAATTCCACAGCAAAACCAAACATACGTATCCCCCGCTCCCCTACAGACAGATGCTCGCCGTATTGCCCGTGGCCCAGTTTAAGTTGCGCAGATGAAAAATCAATAAAACATCAGATATTTAGAGCAGCGAAAGTGCTGAATAATTAATAACAGTAAAGGATGTTGCTTCTAAGTGAGAGTTTCGTGTTCCTGACACAAATTTTTTTTTTTTTTTGCGCATTTGGTCGTGCCACATTTTCTCAATCCGAGAAAATGAACTGCAAACCCTCTGTGGTTTATTCACACATGTCACACACACACACACACACACACACACACACACACACACACACACACACACACACTCAGAAAGAAACACTCAGAAAGAAATGGAAAGGCTACAGAAAGAGAAAGAAAAAAGAAATCGTTCAGTCTGAGCTGTGAAGGGAGCCACCAGGAGGTAGGCGGAGCCTGGGCCCACACACAAGCTGTCACCCCCCCCCCCCCGTCTGTGGAGCGCGACACGGAGGCTCGCTGGCTTCGCTCCGCCTCGCCGCGGCTCAGACGGGTTCTTGGCGCAGGTGCCGAACGCGCCGGCGAGCGGCGCTCTGCCAGTTCGCTGTCACGTCCCCAGCGGGCCCTCACAAAGCATCCCTACCTGCGCCGCCATGTGCGTCGCCTCATTACCGCCAGGCAGCGAAGGCCCGGCCGAGCCCCGCCCCGGTCCTGAGGAGGGGGTAACAGCTGCCGGCTCGTCCCTCACAGCCTATGAGTGATGACTAAATGTGTCCTTCTGTTGATATGTCAGTCTGTGCCGCCACCGGTGTGGACACCATGGACACATTGCTACTCTTTATCTAGCACTCTAGAGGCTGAATTATCATAGGAAATCTTGAAGGGAAGCAGTCTTCCACAAACTTATAGCCTACAGGAGGCTGGTGTCTATATATATTTCACACGGAGACATCTTCCGAAGATTTATGTTTACAGGGCTAATTTAACAGTTTTTTTTCTGGGCTATAGGCTTAGTGTCTGTAATGGTTAAATCTACAAAAAAATCTTGCTGTTCAGACTTAAGGTATTGTGTAATTTGTATTGCTTTGCCATTAACACAACCTGTTCAATTGCGATCACGTTGCTGAATGTAATTCTTACAGGACGCTTAAGCACACAGACGAACACAGCAATTAAACGCACTCACAAACCAAGGAAAACAAATAATTATGAAATACATAACATACACAAATATGGTAATCAAGCAGTAATCCTGGCAAGAGAGATGCATCGTATCCGGAGTGTTATGCACTTAGAAAATTTTGATTGTCAAATACTCTCTGGCATTGAAGAACATTCGAATAATCAAGCACTGGTTTTTCACCCCCCCCCCCCCCCCCCCCCCCCCGCTCAAATGGCATGACATGTTCTTTCTGTGCAAATAATGACTCAATGAATTATCGCACAGTTTCCGGCAGGAAAATTAATGATACCAATTAATTATCTGTTATTTTATGCAGGGTTCTCAGGTTTCTTTATGAATATTGATGCGGAGAATAAAGCTCTGGATTTTTCCTCATTATTTTTTGGAAATTAATAAGTGTTTGAATACTTAGCCGAGCAACGGATCAGCGATCTGGCGGTCAAACATTCAAACAGTCGAGCATTCCGTGTCATCCCTAACATCGTGCGATGCGATTCACTGACACCCCATCCTTCCCTTTGATGAATGGCGAGGAATGACAGGCGACGGGGACAGCAGGCGGGCGGGGGTGCGGTCGCGCGCATACCTGATTGTCTTCCTTGTCAATGCTGGAGTTGTCCCGTTTCAGAATGAACCTCTTCTGGGACTCCTCCGAATTCTCATCCTTAATGTGCTCGCCAAAGCGCTCCTCCGGGCTGTGAACACAGTGAACAAGTGCTAAGTCCTTATGCGCGCTACCGTCCTTTCAAAAACACACTGGAAGGTGTAGCATATTTCCCGTATCCGGAAACATATGCATCATTTAAAAAAAAAAAAAAAGATCAATTACTGCCACTTTCCTAATGTAATTGCATGCAGCATGTCGGGGATAAATAACTCATTTAATGCCTTCTGATACCAACCTGTTTAAATCTAATTAATATGTGTAAAAGGCCTGAGAAGAAAATGATAAATTTCACTCATCTTCCACGGTTCTCTTTGATAAAATGCTCTTTAGACAGTCTAATGATGTATTTTGGGACTTCGTGAAGCATGTAAACTACAAAGTGCTCATTCCTTTACAGAGCCTTTCATGAAGCCAGTGCTGCTGACATTACTGTCATGGAAAGAAAGAAATTAATATGAATGAATTCCTTTAATATTTCCCCTCTTGCCCCCATTCTCTACCCGCATAATAAATCAGAACAAAGTATCATGTACGTCCAATAAGGCTTGCCTGTATTTCATATTTCTACCACAATAAATAATCGTTTAAAACCATTTTACAGTTATAGTTTTAAAGGAAGTGTTGGAAAATGCATTTTTCAACGTACTTAATACTGCTGAGGTATTATGCTATAGTTAGAAGGTGGGATATCAACCAGGCTAGTTTGTACTAAATAAAATTGACTGTATTGCAATAGGTGTTGTACATTGAGCAGTGAGACAAGCACTGGGCGTCGTGAAAACAGGGATAAGAGAAATCAAACTCATTCAGCATTTAAATTGACGAATGAAGGCACCTACATGGGAAAGTTAAATAGCGTGGCGAGAGTTTCTGCATGTGTGTAAACCTTCCCCACAGTCTGTCTTCTGACATGCAGTGCTGAGTGCATTAGGAGATTCTGCATGTGTGTAAACCTTCCCCACAGTCTGTCTTCTGACATGCAGTGCTGAGTGCATTAGGAGATTCTGCATGTGTGTAAACCTTCCCATACAGTCTGTCTTCTGACATGCAGTGCTGAGTGCATTAGGAGATTCTGCATGTGTGTAAACCTTCCCCACAGTCTGTCTTCTGACATGCAGTGCTGAGTGCATTAGGAGATTCTGCATGTGTGTAAACCTTCCCCACAGTCTGCCTTCTGACATGCAGTGCTGAGTGCATTAGGAGGTTCTGCATGTGTGTAAACCTTCCCCACAGTCTGCCTTCTGACATGCAGTGCTGAGTGCATTAGGAGGTTCTGCATGTGTGTAAACCTTCCCCACAGTCTGTCTTCTGACATGCAGTGCTGAGTGCATTAGGAGGTTCTGCATGTGTGTAAACCTTCCCCACTGTCTGCCTTCTGACATGCAGTGCTGAGTGCATTAGCGAATAAAAGATAGCAGACTGTCCAAGTACGTGCATGTGTGTGTGTGTGTGTGTGTGTGTGTGTTTGTACGTGTGTGTGTGATTGTGTTTTTTTGTTTGTTTGTAGGTAAGCATGTTGACGTGTGTGTGTGTGTGTGTTTGTTTGTTTCTAGGTAAGTATGTTGATGTGTGTGTGTGCATGTTTGTGTGTTGTGTTTGTCTGTTTGTTTGTTTGTAGGTAAGCATGCTGACATGATTATGTGTGTGTGTGTTTACATGTTTGTTTGTTTCTGTCCAAGTACGTGCATGTGTGTGTGTGTGTGTGTTTGTTTGTTTCTAGATAAGCATGCTGATGTGTGTGTGTGTGTGTGTGTCTGTATGACTGCATGTGTGTTTGTTTCTAGGTAAGCATGCTGACGTTTGTGTGTGTGTGTGTGTTTGTTTCTACGTAAGCATGCTGATGTGTGTGTGTGTGTGTGTATGACTGTATGTGTGTTTGTGTTTGTTTCTACATAAGCATGCTGACGTTTGTGTGTGTGTTTGTTTGTTTCTAGATAAGCATGCTGATGTGTGTGTGTTTGTTTCTACGTAAGCATGCTGATGTTTGTGTGTGTGTGTGTGTGTGTGTATGTGTGTTTGTTTCTACATAAGCATGCTGACATTTGTGTGTGTGTGTGTGTTTGTTTCTACGTAAGCATGCTGATGTTTGTGTGTGTGTGTGTGTGTTTGTGTATGTGTGTTTGTTTCTACATAAGCATGCTGACATTTGTGTGTGTGTGTGTGTGTGTGTGTGTGTTTGTTTCTACGTAAGCACGCTGACATTTGTGTGTGTGTGTGTGTGTGTGTGTGTGTGTTTGTTTCTACGTAAGCACGCTGACATTTGTGTGTGTGTGTGTGTGTGTGTGTTTGTTTCTACGTAAGCACGCTGACATTTGTGTGTGTGTGTGTGTGTGTGTGTGTGTTTGTTTCTACGTAAGCACGCTGACATTTGTGTGTGTGTGTGTGTGTGTGTGTGTGTGTGTGTTTGTTTCTACGCAAGCACGCTGACATTGAAGCTAAGGAGCAAAAGGGCCCAATAAACCTCCCTGCTGTCAGGTGCCTATCTCTTGCCCTGGCTGTCTAATCTCAAGCAGGTCTTCAGGGGAGAAAATGTGACAGACATTCTTTTGACACATTACCACACAGCAGCTGTGTGTCTCACAAATTTAAACTGACAATATAAAAATCAACCATGCGAATTACAGTTCATTTGATATTTTAATATTTTCAATGGCTCCCTGATCGATTGTTTGAATAATCAAGCTAGCCCCCGCCAGAGTGAAACACCGGCTCGTTCTGTTTGAATAATGACTCGCCCCAAAGAGACCTCTTCATAAATATTTACAAGAAAAAACAAAATTCTTGGGTTTAACTTAATTCTTTTGTTAATAAACAAATATTTGAATACCGATCATAGATTAGTGAGCCTCAAATATTCCCTGGCGGTAGCAGCCATTATTCAATTTTTATTTGTTTCTTTTTGGC
>CM056396.1:20620013-20792513 GCA_029718625.1 Synaphobranchus kaupii
CTCACGCGCACGCACACACTCACACAAACGCACCCACGCACGCGCACACGCACACTCACACGCACACACACACGCACACGCACACACACTCACACTCAACACTCACACTCACACTCACACTCACCCTCACACTCACACTCACTCACACTCACACACACACAAACGCACACACACTGCCCATTTAATCTCTCCAGAAAACACCTCTTTTTTCTGAAATGGGGAACAGTGTGGCAGGTGAGCAGAGCGAGGACTAAGTACACCCCTCTCATCTGTTTTTTTCTTTCTTTTTCACTGACTGGCGCACGCGCTCAACCCAATATGAGTTTCTACCGGGTTCCAGTAATTCAATTGAAAAAGCAATAATACGCACAAATGACAAAAGCTAACACATCATAATAAAAGCCCTCCAAGGTCAGCATTACCCTGGGACTCAAACTGTCAGCTGGCTTATTAAAACCTACTGCTGACTCATCCCCAACCCCACATCCACTATCAACCCCCCACCTCCACCACCAACAGTCCACTATCAACCCCCACCTACAATCAACCCCACCCTCCCCTACCCACATCCACTATCAACCCCACCTACAATCATCCTCACCCTCCCCACCAACATCCACTATCAACCCACACACCTCCACCCCCACCCTCAATCAACCCCACCCTCCCCCACAATCAACCCCACCCTCCCCCACCAACATCCACTATCCACTCCACTCACTCCCCCCCCGCCACCAACATCCTCTATCAACCCCACCCTCCCCCCACCAACATCCACTATCCACTCCACTCATCCCCACCCTACTTCCAACATCCACTATCATCCCCCACCCACTATCAACCCCACCCTCCCCCACCCAACATCCACTATCCACTCCACTCATCCCCACCTACTTCCAACATCCACTATCAACCCTCACCCACTATCAGCCCCACCCTCCCCACCAACATCACTATCCACTCCACTAATCCCCCCGCCGCCACCAACATCCACTATCAACCCAACCCACTATCAACCCCAACCCACACCCACTATCAACCCCACCCTCCCCCACCAACATCCACTATCCACTCACCCCACCCACAATCAACCCCACCCTACCCCACCAGCATCCACTATCCACTACACTCACCCCCCACCCCTGCCACCAACATCCACTATCAACACCATGTGCCCCCGCGCCCCCCACCCCACAATTCCTGCTCAAGTCACAAAAAATATTGAAATTGTAACAGCCATCAATATATTATTAAAAGTATTAAAAAATGCTTGTCAAACAAGTGTAAAAACACACAGCGTTAGAGTATTTTTACACAGTATTTTTTAAGATATATTTAGGGTTTATACACTAGGGCAACAAATAGACATCCCTTACATTTATAGTGAACTAAAATTCCATACAAATCTTCAAATATATTAAAACATTAAAGCTTCATCTAGCTTATATTCCAATTTTTCCAAATAAATACAACATGTAATTACTCTGCTGTGGGATAAAATATTTCCCTAAGACCATTAAATAGCTGCATGCCCAGAATCTCACCTCTTCAAAGCCGACTGTAGCAGTGTTTCTGGAAGTCTTCCGCACACCTCTGGCGCTGATGATGTTGTTTAAAATACGCGCGAGTGATTAAAACAAGCGCGAGTCCCATGTCCCCATGAAGTCGTATGTAAAGCCAAGCGTCGTTACGTCCTTCCTTTACACTGCCGGACAAACCGCCGTCATTCTGTTGGGGGATAAAAAAAAGAGAACGCCAATGACGTTAGGAAAAAACGAAAACCTCGGGCAAGTGCGCGCGCCGGGCGGCCAAAACGGAGCGCTGGTCCAGGCGCTCGCCCACGTGCTTGTAATTGAGAGGTTGCACAGCGTGCGCCCAGCCCCACCTGTCTCCCAGTCTCCTTCCTACACCAGGCTGCTGAGGCCACCAATCCCCGGCGTAGGAGCTAAAATGAAAAACCCAAGGCCTCTTGAAAGCCCTGCTATTTAAATACCAAGAACAAACGAGACGCTTATATTCTGTGAAATGCTGGGCACGTGAGAAAACATTTTGCCGTTTGCCCATTTCCTTCTGCAATGGAAGGTTTTTGAAATGACTATCGGACCGTGCAACATCGGATTCCTCACTACCATGACACCAAGCTCTAAAGCTGAAGGTTTATAAATGTAATATTGTAATTTTTTCAAGGGAAAACATGCTTGGGCTGTCAGCAAGTATAGGCAAGGTAAACAAAAATGTCAAAATGAAAATAATGAAATAAAAGGAAAATAAAATAAGACAGTGACTGGCTATTAAGCATGAAAGCCTACATTCTTAAGTTTTTGATACTGAGTTGGATAAAGCACCATGGCGATTAGATTAAATTCCCCCCTTTAATATAATTTGGAGCTCTGATCACAACAGTATAGGCAATGGGAAAAATTGACAATTGACCTACATACCCCGTTTCATTATTTTCAGTGCTGTCATTAAAGAAAATGTATTAAATTTATAGACTTGTCCTAATAGTGACCCACTTGGAGAGAGAGAAAGAGAGAGAGAGAGTTGAAGTGCTATCATTTGGAGCAGACTCCAAACAGCGAGTTCTGGTGGAGACGGGCTGGCAGGCTGCCAAACACAGCCTCTCCCCGTTGAAGGCCACGGAAGCGCTTGGGTTAGCAGTTTCACTCGGTAAAATACAAGGCATCTGTCAGCGCGTTATCCACATATCCGCAGCCCTGTGCGTCAGCCTCAGTTAGCAGGTATGTAGGCATTTTCAAACCACCCGCATGCCGCTACGCCTGTGTCCATCTGAATGACTACCGGACTCAGAGACATCTGTTCTTCAAGACTAAATCTAAGCCTCTAAAAGACATTAGAGAATATTATAAATAGTTGTTATTTATTTGTTTATTCACTCAATCTTGAGTGGTATATTTAATTTGTTAGAAAATGTAAATGAAAATACTACAGCATAATCCTTTTTACATAGATGAATAGTAGTCCTTGATGGCAAGTATAATGGCAGTAACAGGGACAGGTTTTTTTCTTCCATGTTATTATTTCAAATGCTAAATTATCACATATCCGTCAAAGTAAAGTAGATTCTTGAATCCATGAATATCCAATTCAGCTAATAGAAGTTACATTTTCTCATAAAGCCTGCTATTGAGTTCAGATAAGGTAAGATCTGTATTAAGGTATGATAGTTCTAGCATCAGGAAAGCAATAACGCCATCCTTTAATTAGGCCATAACAATCTCCCACATTATGCAAAATTATACTGATTAGCTTCCTATGGTGGTCCTGCTAACAATTTAATTGACTCAACAATTATATATTCAGACGAAGTTTTTTTTTTTTTGCAGGCAGACTGCAATAACAATCACATTTTGAAAATGTGATATCATTCTGTAAACAATGAAAAAATTACAATGGGAAGTCAGATTTTCTCCCGCACCGAGAGAAAGAAGGCATAAACCTTCCCAGGAGACTCATAAGCAGTACTGCAGTGCCCTAAACGTCCAACATCCGACATCCAACATAAATAAAACCACGTGGGACTGATTCATTGATTCGAAACAATCTCCGTTTTTATTGCCTCATCCTCGGTAATGTGTGTCTGTGTCACGAACCCGGGGCTCGCGACTCCCGCCCTGCGTCCCGTTCTCTCGTTTGAGTAAATTGCGTTCCGACGCCTGTGACAAGGCGCCAGCAGTTCTACGGATTTGGACTCAGCGGTTTGCCTCAGAACGACGGTGATTAAGACCAAACAAAATGGCTTTTTGCTGCAGGGGATGAAAGTGGTTGTTGCGGCTGGCAGTGTCTTCCGCGATGCGGATTGCGTACCTGTGTGAAGTTCGCGCTTCTGCCTCGGCCGGATGTCACGCCGTAGTCACGCCATTCACATTATATTCTGCATTAGCCACGGAGTTGAGCGTGAGTCAAGAGAACAAGCCACGGCAACGTGATGCGTAGTTTATTTCGCCTGGAATTATATTTTCCCGCTGCTATTGAACTTGGGGTTTTGGGTGGAAGGGGGGATATGGATCAAGTAAGACGATGTGTAGCAGGGTATATTCCATTTCAATTCAATCATGTATTACCTGAAATCCCCTCATAGAACATTGAGGACATTCTTCTAGGAGATGAACCCTAACGTAATTCCATTCATTCATTTACAACGACTGACCTTAAACATAATCATCGTGTGTAGTGCAATGTCAGGCAATATACACTACAACCACAGAGATGCTTATTTTTAAGATGCCTGTTTTTAAGTAATACATTTATCACGTTACTGAGGTAGGCTACTTCATTAGAGATATTAAATTCACATGTACAATGAGAGATTGTAGGCTATATAATAAAATATACCAGCTACACTTAGCTTTTATTTATAGCGACTAAATGGAGTAGTTATTCAGATTCCTAATTTGTGTCTTTCCAAAATTTACTTGGTCTTTGAGAGAGCTGCAGCCTTACTACCTCTTCAGGACCCAAAGTGTGTGTGTGTGTGTGTGTGTGTGTGTGTGTGTGTGTGTGTGTGTGTGTGTGTGTGGTGTGTGTGTGTGTGTGTGTGTGTGTGTGTGTGTGTGTGTGTGTGTGTGTGTGTGTGTGTGTGTGTGTGTGTGTGTGTGTGTGTGTGTGTGTGTTAGGGGGGATGGGGGGGATTTTTCTTATTTTCTCCATTGGGTATGGGGAAGCTTGGAGAGGTGACACTATGCCATCCACATTAATCTCTTTGTCTGGTCCACTGTCATGTGCTGAACAATTTAACCTAATAAGATAAGGTTGAGGAGTTTTGAGCCAGATGTCATACCTGCTTCTGGCTTGTCGAAGGCTTTATGTCCTGAGGTGGTTAACACATCCATATCCCCTTCACCCAACCCCATCAAGCGCAAAATATATCCCCGGCCCAAATAATTTAAAAAAAAAAAGTCTAAAAAAAAAAAAACACACTAACATGTTGGGTGGGAAAAATGAACATTTGCAGTGAAGCCTTTCAGCCTCCTCTCCCCTGGCCAGCATTCTGAGCCTCAGCTTATTGTGAGAAAAGACATTCTTGAATTGCTCCCCGGCTTCATGCAAAATAATCACACGTGTGAAATGCAAATCCAGTCCCCCCCCCCCCCCCCCTTTCTCCACAGTACAATGGAATAAATGACCAGGTGCATTAATATCTCATAAAACCTAATACATCCGTACAAAGAAGGCTAAAGAAATACGGATTTAACAAACGCCGTTAAAATGGCATTCCACTGCAGTATGTAATTTTTCGTGCTCGATGTGTAAGATTCATAAGAGTGCTTTTTCACTGCGGCCAGTCACATTAAAGGCTCACAGCACGGTTTCATGCTACTTTTAAGACCCATGGTACAGCCAAAGTTGGATTGCCATTAAAACCAATCCTCTTGACATATTCCCAGGTCACACTAATAGGAACTGATAATAACTGCAATTTAATTAACTCTTGGAAATCAATTCTGTCTGTTCTGAATTAGCCCGTCTTTGTCCAATACGGTAAGTGCATAGCAACAGCTTTACCCTGTACTTGCTCAGAACGGTCGTCTTTTTGAAGCTCGCCAAACAGACCGAAAGCACTAACAGCGCACAAAATGAAAAAAAAATGCTGAAATCGCCGCTGCACAATGCGAGCGCATCCACCACGTTTAATTTTGATTGGCCCAAGGTGCGTGACAAGAAAGGCTGGCTGTTCGTTCTCGTGCATGTTTCCTCGACGGCTTGCCTCCTTTCTTCATGCAATCCTAAAGGACCTTAACCGGACCTTGAGCAGTGCCGCTGAATCTCTTGAAATGAAACACGAGTACACCCTTGGTAAACAGCACACTGCAGAAACGAGTGGCTGAGGTTAATACCGTGCCACCCCTGGTATACTAGAGCTTGTTCATACTGCTATTGAACAAGAAAACATTGTCATTAAGCAATAAAACCATTATGTCCTTTACTAGTATACGGGCAGCTTTATATCCGGGACACGCTATTATGCAGCGGTACACTCTTAAAATTAAGCCTGACTCTGATGTTGCCAGTGTGAAGGTTGTGATCTGATTCAGATTAAAATAATGGCAGATGCACTCACCAAAAAAAATTTAATAACCCTGAATTATTGCTTGTGTCACCTACGCCAGTTGCATGTTTGTATTCTGATGTGCGCCCTGTGCCGTGTCTTGCCACCTCTTTGTGAAAAACTCCTCAGGCACACGCATATATCTGAGACACTTTGTTCTTCCCGTTGAGGGGCGGAAGGCTAAAACGTCTACTCGACGATCATTAGATTGCGCTTTCACATACTGAGCCTAGAAATCAGAGGTGTGTAAACATCCAGCTGTGAGTCGATGCAGATCCAATCTGAAGGTCGTGCAGAAGCCACCTCTGAGTCGAACGGTAGTTTTCCATTTGGAGTCTGGGCTGTACATGCCGTACTCTAAAAATGTTAATTTACAGCAATCTTTCAAGGGTAAACTGTTGTTTTACTGTTTACTATATTACGGCAGGCTTCTGTAAAAAAAACAATGTATTCTGGGAATTCTGAGAAATTCTGATACTGCTCAATGGTCAAAGACACTTTTTACAGTAAATTACAGTAAACTAATTACTTTTTACGAAAACGTTGTGTTATTCTATCAGGTTTTTAACAGTTTGCTCCATTCTAATTTGAAAATAAGTCAGGTAATGGAACCTGACAAAAGACATTTTTTTCATAATTTTGGGAGATACCCGGCTAACTAGCTAATCTTTTCTTTGGTTTTAATAGCCAGGACATACTGCACTTGCAAATAAATGACACAAATGTTTTATATGATTAGCAAGAAATTGCCATTTTCCCTCACAAAACAAGGGCTATGGTGGGAAATTGTGTCACGTCACACCCGTTGCGTGTGAATCGGATGGCGCTTTTGTTTTTGCCACATGAACAGTACAAGGATTGACGTCCCATCATGCCGTTAACTTCACAGTCAGAGGACAATTGCAGGTTTTTGTACGTCAGATGCATGTGCTCTAACTGCACTTGGTGGGCTATGGGTTCTTCTACGGTTGATTAGTCCCACACTTAAGTGTTCCTTACACACACCTGACCCTGATTGGTATTAGGTGTAATTCAGGGCTCATTGACTCAGGTCCACAAGGGGTGTAGCATGCCTTAGTTTGAGTGCACCTGAGGCCCAATTACACAATTAGCCAATATATACGATTATGAGTTTTAAGGATTAGAGTATTAGACTTTTACAATGCTCTTAAAAAAATAATTAATGAAGAGCTAGGGGCACATTTTCTTATTATGGGAAACAACATCTCTATTCATATCTGATTCATATTTATAATCTCTATTCATATCTGATACTGGAAAAATTGTATACAAATGACTATGTACCAATATGGAGCTGGAGCAGGGAGTTGTCCACAGTAGGCTAGAATTGTTTTATTAGTAGTATCATCATTTATAATTTATATTTACATTTTATTAAGTACATTTCATTATGAATTATTCATAATAATATGATTAATTATTTACACGATAAATTAGTGTTTTATTAGTTTCTTAATACTGAAAGATTTATGTCTTAAAGCTGTGGGGTAGCAGACTCTCTTGCTAACCCAGAAAAAAGTGATCACTACATATCTTCCTGTACACTCCAGAATTTATTGATTATCTATTGAGTATTTACTCTAACAATGGTCATTATCTGGGATTCGTTACCCAGCGGTGTAAAAGCCAATATGGTCATTTCTTGCAATGCCAGCAGTGAGAAATATCTTCAGAATTTTGCACCACAAAAACTGAAATTGTTGCAACTAAGATTGCGCTGAATTTACAAAATCCATGTGGCAATGAAAATGGCATCAAGAGGAGTCACAGCAGCAGGTTGAGTTCTATGTATTATATACATCAAGTTTAACTAATACGTTTAAACATAATTTAATTGACATAATTAATGGTTAATGGTTTTTGCAACAGAGTCCGTAAGTTATTATTCATTACATTATTTCAGTAAATTAATTGATAACAGATTTGAATATATATATATAAATATATATACACTATTTGTTTCGGTGCTGAAAAACCTGAAAAACGTCACTGTGCTGTATGCCTTAGGTCTGAGTAGATTTCAGTTTAACTACTGCAGTGGTTGTGTAAACCACACAGCTAACATGATGTGTCAATTACAGTGTATACTGTTATATTTTTAATGGCTGAAATGAGACATGATTGTTACTTCTGTACAAGTAAGAAGGGAATGATGAGGTGATTTCCAGTTAATATAAAAGTAAACTGTGCCCCTCGCCCCCAGAAACACACCTTTTGAACTCTCCCCCGTTTCAAAGAAATCACACTGAAATGACACTCCTCCATTTCTGCACTTAATGTGGGATATCAGGCATGTGTTTTAACTGAACACATTAGGGACCCCTAATCCCTTTAATTCCATAACTCCTCATTAGCTTTGGGACATTATTCATGAATCTTGTACTACCTCCATTTTGTCCTCTTCTCTGCCTGCTAATGGGATTATTAATGGGTCTACAAGTATATCTGCTCTTTAGTAGCTCCAGCTTCCATTCCTGCATGAGGTCTTTCTCGTTGCCACTGTAAAGCACGCTAAAAATGCTAACGTGAAAGTGGTTTATATGTTGTGAGACTGAAACTAGACGCACGTAGAGTATCTTTTATCCAGTTCGGATAACCCTTACGTGCATCCAACCATATATTTAACGGCAAATGAGATATGTCACATCTCAATCGTTAGATTTCACAAATTTCATCTTGATGCAAAATGATATTCAGTCAGCGCTTCTTAACTTGTGCCAGTTACAACGTAATGGCTTCCCGTCGGAGAGATTGCCCGTCCTCATTGAATGCGGGCATCACTTTCACACCACAGGAAATGCAGTATTATACATTATAATCTATGAATGCATGCGTGATAATCAAAAACACCTCGCAGCACAGGACGACTGCGGCCACATAAAGGCATGGCGTGCATCGACTCAACTCAAATGTTCAGCCTGGTGTGAGCTGAAAGATCTCTCTCAGATAGGCCCTCCCACTGCTGCCCGACTGTCTAGTCATCCTCCTGTCCGTCAAATGTATAAATTCCACCCCGCATTGGAACACGGCCATGTAAAACATAATCCATCATAAGAACAGGTGTTGAACTTCAAAGGAGTGGCCGGCCATGCAGCAAGATGCCACACGGGTGGATTTTTGATTCGCAGTTGGCGCCGGCTGCCAGCCAATCGAATGGCTTCGCGGTGGGTTCCGTGCAGAAGCACTTGAGCAGATCCGGCTGCCTTTGAAAGTAATATTAGTCGTAACACTTCACGGAACCGCAACGTAAAATATTGTGAATGTTCAGTCCATGGCTTACAGCTTAGCAGATGTCCATTTCCAGGTTGAATTACATAGCACAGATTATACAGCAGGATATGTAATGAAGCGGATTAAGTTTCGATATCAAGGGCACAATGGCAGTGGCCATCTAAGAATCAAATCAAGTCTTGGGGTTAAAAGTCCAGCTCCATAATTACTGTGTAACACACACAACAAACAGGATCTAGTTCACTGCCTTCCTGACCAAACCACAATAGGTCGCCGCAATTTCCATATTGGAGATTAACCTACCAACATCCAGACAAATGTGTTTTATTTCTTTTCTAGAGCATCAGTTAGAGAATGCAGTGTTTTACGGCGGACTACCATAATGATACATGTTTCACATAAGAAAATGTAGTAAGAAAAAATAAATTGCCTGCCATAAAGCATTACACTTGTATCTGAATGCCTTGCATGGTGATAATGTTTCAGCTATGAACGCTTATGCATGCTTTATACAGCCACACAAAATTTGATTTTTTTATTAAATGGTAGTGCCATATAACCCGTGGCCTTAAGTGTCTGCATAATTCATATTTAGATAGAAGTAAAATACAATTCAGCTAGCAATGCCTAACATAGCAAGTGAAGGGATATGCTGCACTCAAGGAAGGAGAATGACTTTTTGTTGGTACCACAACCAAGAATAATGACTTCTACTGGCAAATAAACATTATACCAAATATGGGCTTACTGTTCAGGCACAGCACATTACATTATTACATTACTTTCAGGCAACAGGGAAGACACCAAAAACACAATTGCCTCTTTTGGTCACTAAGCAAGACCCACCTTAGGCCACTACAACTTCATTACATTAAGCCCTGGCAATGGGGTACCCAAAACCACTTTGAGAACAGGAAGATTTCTCTCAGTGTGTTTGTATTTTTACTTATACACTCTAGTGTGCTAGTTTTTCTGTGCATGTGCATACCTGTTACTGTGACATTTATAAAGTCCCACTATTTTCTGGTACTGCAATTCAATCTTATACGAATGGGTCAGGGAGAGGAATTTCTAGCCTTTCAATTTTTTTCAAATATTTTTTTTCTTAATTTTTTATAAAACAGATTTCAAGTGTACTGCACGTGACTCTCGTTATAAATGTTGTTGTAGTAAACATAAGTTGATTAACTGATTCAATTGCTGACGTTGGAATTTGAAGAGGATTCCATATATCATGTCAAAATCTGTGTGGAATTATAAAACAACACCAAACATATAAACTTGCACACCATGTGTTGTGGGCAGCGCCATAGCCAAATAAACCCGGAAACGTCTCGTTCATTCTGACTGAAGAAGGTCACAGTTACAGCCAGAAACAACACTCCACAGGGGGGGACAAATCTCAAAACTTGGACCCGATATTTTACCATACGGGGCCAGCTGCTCAGCTATTCCGTCTCTAAAGAACTACACAACTTCTCTTGTGTTGCTGTCTATATATCACCGCGCGGCGTGAAACTGACTGGAAAATGAAAATTCTGTCAAATAAAAAAAACAAATGCGCTTTCCATTTATGTAAATGACCCGTAATTCACTGCCGATCCCCTCAAACAGTGTAAATGACCCGTAATTCACTGCCGAACCCCTCAAACAGCCGCTGAAATGCACTTGCACGGAGACATTAGTATTGGAGCAGTCCAAAGACTCCCTTGTTCAGAGATGGTGCCCGTGTGGTGTTCGACCAGTTTTCTCATTTAATGTGGTGCTTCATGTTTTCCAATGCTCTTAATGCTCACCCGCTATGCTAATGGAGCGTACTCAGCTGACAAGATGGGTGCCTTCCTAATTTTCCAGAGAATGTCAAATCTGCATAGCTGTCCTGGTGTTGTGTGGCAATGGCAGAAAGTGAGCTTAAGATAATGAAAAAAGGCTTACCCATTGTTGATTATGGTAATTACACTACCTTGCTAATATTAGCTGGCAATGTGTGCCACTAGACCAAAGAGGGTTTCAGGTGAATGCAAAATACAGTGCCATTACAACTATAATTCAGCATTGCATACAACAATTTGGAAGGGGTTGGGGTGATTTCTTGTATTACCATTAATGCTACTAATAATTTTGTTCATGGGTTTTAGAAAGAGAGCAAAGAGGGTTTCACATAGATCGACAGCTCCTGTTATGGCTGAATTCTTAGCATTACACACAAATCAATTGCCTAGTAAGGAAATTGCCCAGTCGCACCAAGGAGAACATCAAATATTGTACAGCAAAGGTTTTTTTTACAATACATATATATTTCCTTTTTTTTTTTTTGGAAAGACAAACTCAAACAAACAGTGTTTCAAGACAGATGATCAAAGATATCGACATACGCACAAGACTCAGTAATGCCTCAAAGAAATGGCGCACAGCAAGCTTCTTACTGACGCTATTTTATTTGAAGTTTGTCTTCAAATTTGCATTTAAAATAAAAACAAAAACGGTTAGTAGGCCATGTGCGCGTGCGCGCGCGAAATGATTTACCCCCTACTCTCCCTCTCTCGGCTGGTGAGACGAGCCGCACTAGACGGCTCAATTTATTTTAATTGCACGCCGCACATCTGAGCTGTCCATTCCGCGTGGAATAGCGTTTATGCAGAACGAACCGGCAGCGGATTCCACAGAGCCTCTTGCTCCTTAACCTCCGCCTTTCTTTTGCCGCTCACCGAAAACGCGAAGTTTGACGCAACCTTCGGTTAAAAAAGAAGCCCTTTGAGTTATTTCCAAATGAGGAGCGCAATTACCATTTCTAATCTCAAGCAGACGGTGGTAGATTCCGGTCACCACTGGGACTGATTTAAATGACCGTTAACGGTGCGCCTTCGTCAAAGAGGTTCTGAAAACAGCTCCTTGGCTGTTTATGGGTTGGTTTGAGGTTGCGTAACGATGGCAGGTCATTATTTCACCTTCGGAATGAGGAGCTTGCAGCACTGTGGAAGATTGCTTCATGTCATTCTGGAGAATTTTACATGGGACCCAGTCATACTCAAAATATTTCTACAGCCTATACTTCACTTCAGTAAACAAAAACCGTTGCGTCCTAATAAGGTTGTATAAATGTATGGGATATTTGGATAAATAAATAAATAAATAAGGTGATAGCAATCACTTCAACCATAAACACATATAATAAAGTATATGCAATGCATAGTAGCACACAGTCAAATATTGTGTTAAATCAACTTATCAAATCAGAGTAGTCTGCATATGGTCCCCATTGGACTCCCCATAGGAGATGTATAGCCTACTCTGGACATTTTACTGTGTATGAAACCAATGATCTTCAATTTCCAATCAATTTGCAAAAGTTGTGCTAGTGGATCTCTGCTCGGCCTGTCTTGACTCTTTCATTAGACGAAAAATAACTGTTAACTCTGGGAGCACTTACAATGAAAGATGTAAGACCTCAAGATCGGTCTGCGTTCACCGGAGCCACTTAGTCGTCTAGATTTTATCATTAAAAGGCAAAACGCTTTATTTTACGGCTGACTGTGTATCGGACCTGTTCATTAAACAGCAGTAAGAGGAGAAATAAGGAAATTAACCAGCACAAAAGAGGACCCTGTGTGCTGGGTGTTTTACAGGGACATTGATGGCCCTTGTGCACTTCACTTCTGGGAAGCCGAAGCAGAATGTCAGTATGTTGCTATTAAAAGTCTTCTGCACCGCCTCTACCCGTCAACACTCTGGCCAGAGGGAGGACCTTGCTTGGTCACCGCCCACCCCCCCCCCCCTCCCCAAACCAAAGTAAGTATGGAAAGTAAATAAACCAAAGTAAGTATGTAAAGTAAGTAAACCAAAGTAAGTATGTAAAGTAAGTAAACCAAAGTAAGTATGTAAAGTAAGTAAACCAAAGTAAGTATGTAAAGTAAGTAATAAATAGATAAAATGCACGCCGCTAACCAATTAAAAACACAGGCAAAGTGTCTTCTTAGCTGCAACTAATTCCACATCTGGCTTGCAAGCAGCATTAGTCCACTGTAAATCAAATTTAATACTTTAATTCTGCTTCATTTTCAAATAGTCTTTTCCCAGTGTACTTCCCCCATATTACACAATTAGATGCAGGTGCTGAATATGCTAAATATGGGGTCAAAAGGTCCTTAGCTATCAACTTGCCATCTTATTGGCCTCTGCTGATTGAGCCCAAAGTTCTGAGTTTACAAAAGTACCAGAACAATCATGGCTTCTTGTAAATACAGCTAATAACTCACAAAAAGGAACTGCCTGGTAGATGTAACAGGCACGTGCTTCACTCAACGGCGGGATACAAAAAAAGAAAAAAATACATCAAAATAACTCTCATCGCATCGACATTGTTGAAATTCATTATCTTATTCAAGGAGCGAAAGACAGGCGAATGCCAATGCAAGCCGCACGTTATAGTCTGCTAGCCCTCTCATTATCTATGAGCTTTCACGTAAGTAGCCAAACATAAAGCTGAGCTATACTGCCACCTATTAAACCTGGTTGCTAATCTTATTCTCACAGGCTCTTTGTGTGAGGACCCTGAGAGAGCCACAGAACTGTGTGGGTAGAAATAATGTTTTTGTCCTGTATAATACAAAAATGCTCATTTCCCCCTGATTAAATGCCAATCCGTGCAGCTTGATATATTAGGCATTGTACTGGTTGCTGACATCCATTGCTGTTTTGTTTTTTTGCAAGGAGAGATCAGTAAGGTTTGTAAGTACTGAATATCGACGTGGAACCATACCTGAATTATTATTTTTTTTTTGTTGCTAGACTTAATTTGCTGTTTTTCAACAAGGTCATGTTGTAAAAACAGGACAATATACAGATTCTGCATAAAAGAAAAAGAAAAATTCTATGCTGACATAATAATGGACACCTGTCAGGACAGAATATAATGTTAATGTGAAGGATTTTTCCGAAAGAAATGATGAAATTTCAATGGAACATTTGAATATTAGTTATTTTTTTCATAGTTTTAATCCCAATGAAGGTCATGAACATGGAGCACCATCCCAGAGAGACTGAATTATGAGTCTCTTGCTTTAGTTGTCATTAAAAAATGTTTCAATATAATATTATTTCCCAGCTGTCCAGGCCTACACAAAAAGTACCTAAAATGGTACAAGCGCTGGTCACTGGGGTGTAACTCTATAGGTGCATAAAACTGTACCCCTAGCCACCAATATATAATTAATTTGTACCTTGTTTTCTTAAAAAGGCACTTATTAGTGCCCAAATAGAAATGTGTTCCTTAGAGAAGAAAAATCTACCTCCACTGTGCCTTTCTTCCTAGAGTGTGGTTGGTATGGCATATAAACCACTGTAAGAATCTTGGAGGAGAGATATTTTTGCGAGGTTCCCATAGCAGGCTACTGGAAACTCTGCGAAGACCACGCGGTGTCTTGATCCCGCTAGCCTGAGGGAAAATCTGCTATTGTTAGTAGATGGGCTGTTTCGCCGTTTCTTCACATAATTGCCAACTGCCACAAAATCAATGAACCATTCTGTGCATCAGATGTCATAAAGGATTCTTTGGGCATGTGATCTTAATTGGTGGATGGAAGCTGTGCGTAGGCGCAAGCGGAATATTAATGGCGGTGCGGGGGGGTGGATTCGGCTGAAGGAGGGTGAGAGGCAAAAGAGAGAGGTGAACGAAAGGAGTCCCACTCTCTGTCTGGGTTACAGCGCACGCAGATGGCGTTCATTAGCGAGATGTTAATTTTGACGCTATCTCGCAGCTCAATCGCGACAGCAGTTTGAGTCTTTAAAAAAATTTTTTTTTTTAAAAAAAACCCCCGGCAAATTAGCATAATTTCTATCAGCTCGTTGTCACTGGCGCGCGTTCAGATGGATCTGATCTGCTGTCCTCTGACTGTGTCAATTCCAGCGGGTGTTTTTTCCCCCTCGCCCTGTTCAAATGGAAACCCCCCTATCACAGGCCCGCACAGAAGTCTGCTCGCGACATCGGGTGTAATTCTATTGAACATGCCATTAGCTCGTAATGTGCCCGCCGTGGTCTAATCCAGGCACTCTGAAATAGCATTGCTTTTCGTTTAAGTGGATTTGACGGTGGGAATTGATCACGTTGTGTAAAATAATACCGCTTCTTTCCTCTTGCATGGTGCCAGCGTCAGAACTGAACCATTTCTTCGGAAAGAGGCGGGTGCAAAATTGCGTCAGCTTTACACTATTGTGGCACGCAAGTAATGCCTCAAAGAATGCCTTCAAGAAAAACAATCAATTTTATGCATTTTTCCTGAATTTAAAGGAAGGGGAAACTTGCTATAAAACATTTCTTATCGCTGGTGTGAACTGTAAAAGATCTACAATTGTTTTGAAAGTAGCATAAGGACAAAAGTAGTGGAAAAATATAATGGTAGTTTTCAGAGTCAGTATTTTCATGTTTCTAAATAGCTTTGAGAAACAGGTGCCAGTCAAGCCATGATTGAGCTTGTTTTTTTTTTTTCTAGGGACAAATATATCCTGACTGGATGGGCTCCCTTTGCTAAGTACAGCCTGTCTCCTTGTGCTGTGTCACCCTCCACTGCAGTACAAGTGTCTTTACTTAGAAACAACAGCTGCCGCTAACGTTATATGATTTGAAGCTAATGATACTCCCCGTACACATGTGAGAGCGAGACGGAGAGAGAGAGTGAGAGAGAGAGAGAGAGAGAGAGAGAGAAAGGGTGCAGGAGAGGCAGAGAGAAGAAGGGAACGTGGGAGAGGCAGAGATGGCCTGAGACAGAGACAACAGGTCTACGCACCCTCTCTAAATCGGCGTGTGGGAATCTGGCACGTATATTGCGTATGGCTGGAGGCGGCTCTGCGGGAGCCGGCCCTCCTCTTTCTCCTCCTCAAATTCAATTGTGGATCAATCCAGTGAGGTTATTTTGCCAGGGACCTCCTGATGCACACTGGCAGCTTCAGGATCAACAGAGGAAACCTGGGGTCATTTTCCGGGCAGAAAGCTTCCACTTGCAGCAGGACTTTGAGTCAGAATGTGTGTGTGCATGTGTGTGTGCGTGCGGGTGTGAGTGTGTGTGTGTGTGTGTATGTGAGAGTATGTATGTGTATGTGTGTGTGCGTGTTTGTGTCTGTGCGTGAGTGTTTGTGTGTGAGAGTATGTGTGTGTTTGTGTCCCTGCGTGTGTGTGTGTGAGAGTATGTGTGTGTTTGTGTCCCTGCGTGTGTGTGTGTGTGTGTGTGTGTGTGTGAGAGAGTATGTGTGTGTTTGTGTCCCTGCGTGTGTGTGTGTGTGTGTGTGTGTGAGAGAGTATGTGTGTGTTTGTGTGCGCGCGTGTGTGTTCTGTGCGTTTTAATTAGAGTCATCACAAACAGATCCATCATCAGTTCCATAGCAGATGCTGCTCCACCACTGGAGGCTCCCCACACGGCTGCACGCCTCCTCGGAAACGCAAAAGCACGTTTCACAAAACAAATTGCTCGAGGGGAGAAAGAAAGAAGTTTTTGCTGTTCAGGCACTTTCTCTCCTCCCCTCAGAAAGGGGCCGCCGCTTCCTGTCTCCGGCAGCGATGTTCGGCAGCGTTTAACGTGAACCAACTGGAAATATAGGTTTAGCTACGATTTCAAATGCAGTGTCGCACGTCGCAAGACGTACGCAAACGTGACTCGGGTACATACTTGCAGCACTGCCATTCTGCCCCGTTACCTACTGAATTACTTTTTCTCCTCCCTTCGGAATATCAGATATTAGTAATAATGGAAAATGCTGGTGACGGGGTTTTTGAGAGGGAGGGGCTGGTGCGAGCACGCCTGGCTGAAACATGGCTTGCTTCAGCGGTCCGTGTTCAGCAAGGCCGGTGATGTGTCGCTCAATGAAGACAACCGAATATGTACAGTTTGGCTAAAAAATATAAGCAAGCAACCAAACTGTCCTTCTCGTGCAGGTCTATGGGCACTGGAGTAATCACTGTTAGTGGTGCGTTGAGAACAGAAGTACTTTTTTCTTGAGGAGAATGTAAGAGGTGCTGTAAGGATGTGCACAAATGGAGAATCCTCAACATCAAGGATATTCTTTTGTTGGTGAAGGAGAATTGTATAAAAACATTCATTGTTGATGGAAATAGAAATGGCTTCTGTATCAATATTGCATTTTTGAAAATTCTTAAGCTTATATTTATTTAATAGCAGCTATCTATGATGCACTACAGTTATATGATGGCATAAAATCACATTATAATAATGCGTTTCTCACTTCTCACCCCTCAGGAAACTAATGTGAAATAGAAGAGATCCTACAAGGCCCTCAATGAGTCTCAAGCACTGAGGTGCAGGTGTGGTGATGGGGGGGACAGGGGTCAAAGGTCAGACATTTACTTCTATGATAAATGTTCACCGCCAGTGCCTGAATGTGCATGACAATACACAGGGATGTGAGGTGGCACACACGTGACAGGGGCTCTGACTGCACGTGCAGGAACGCTACGAGACCCAATACAGCCTGAAAACGCTCTCAGTGCTGATCCAATGAATATCTGAGGGGGAAATGAAGATCAAGAGGGGAAGTGTATAATCTTGTTTACTCCTTGTCTAATGGCAGCGACTGCATAAATTCTAATCTCACTCAGAACTGAAGCGCGGGGACTTGCACCTGCGCTGGATGTCACTTTTTCAGGGGCGGCAATCCAGCGCTCTCAGCAGTTTCATTATGAAGGCAGAGTGGAGGATGAGCCACCACGATCCGCTGCTAGTGTCACGTGATTACCGCCGTGGAATGAAATAGAATAATACATGTACTCACTATGTAACAGCTTTGTAAAATATACCGTGTCATAACTGGAAAGGCTGTAAATATTCAATGTATGCGCAAAGGAAAACTACGTAAACCAACCATTTGAACGGCATTAGTGTGTATTCAGCTCATTGAAATTGGGAAGACTATTAGTTTTCTTGCAGAGAAAGGATTTGGATCAAAGCTAAAAGAATGTCACTAGGGACATAAACACTGTTGTATTTCACTGTATTGACAGACAATTTTGTGAATATCACGACAAATTCTGTTGTACTTGCAGCCTTCGCCAGGATTTTACTCAAGTATATCCCCGCTTAAAAGTAGGGCACATCAAAACTTACTTATAACAATCTGGTCGTCGGCAACTGAGATGTAGCCACTGTGGAGTTTGAGATGGTACTGCATTCAGAACTATCTACAGCAAACTATCATTGATCGTCAGGTCAACATCGTTCAGGTCATTCAAGTAAGTATAAAAAAACCTAACTCTCTGTTGTCTTAAAACTGTATTCAGTTCTCCCCGACTGTCATCTTCAGTCTGAAATGACACTTGGAAACGAAGAAGAGCTATCCAAGCACTTCGCAAGAAAAGCAGAATTTTGTTTACAATTACTTGATGGTCCATGTGTAGCCTGGCGTTGTGAAGAGGCGTCGTTGGTACACTTACGTCATCGACATCTCACCTTGAATCATCTACTCAACGGTGGTTGAGGGCCAAGCTCTCTGTGCGAATAACACGCTTCAGTCATCCAATGGATGATGGTTGGGGGTGTGAGAGCTACGGCTGTTTTTTGATTTCTGTTGTTGATAACGCACCGCAATGCTGACAACCCAGCCAGGTGCTGTGAGAGAGTCGTCGTGGGGCCTGGTGGCGACGGAGACAGCGCTTGATTTGCAGGTGCTGTAGTCAGACACTGATCGCCGTAGAGAGCTTTACCACGCTACAGGTGCTTCTGTGTGGGTTCCAGTATTTACTTCTTTTTTTTTTTTGCACAAATATTCACAAACTTTCTGCCCGACAGTGAACAACAACAACCCTTTCAATGAAATAAAAAATTTGATCTGAGTTACTTGTCTATATTTTTCAATTGAATATATTTGCCATATGGGCTATTAAAATTTTATCATAAAATGTAGGTTATAATGTCTGGTCTGTAATGTCATATATTTCTGAAATTACAGACCAGACATTATAACTTACATACATTTTATGATAAAATTTTAATAGCCCATATAGCAAATATATTCAACTGAAAAATATAGACAAGTAACAAATTTTTTATTTCATTGAAAGGGTTGTATACAGTGTTATGCTGTATTCACCGAATTGCAAATATCAAACTCAAATAATCTATTTTTGATACACAACATAGGCCTACTGTATTCATTTAAGGCACAAATATATAGGGTATACTCTTATGGAAATGTAATATACTGCAGTATATTTTAAATATATTGTGATAATTTTAATATATTTACAATATACTGCAGTATATTCTTTTTCCATAAGGGTATACACTATCAATTCCTGATTAATTGTATCTGAACATGTCTTGTAACACTTTAGTTCTTACGTGCTTTAACTGTCGTCACCTGCTATTATATCACTTGTGTTGTATTATAATGGCAATATAATGGCAATAGATTTCATATGACCTTCCGAATGGAAAGTTCACAGTGTGTTGTGGGGTGTCTGTCTTGGTGCATTTTGTCCACTGTAGGTAAGTGTTTGGGACATGCAATGCTGTCCCGGCATTGTTTGTTTGTTTCGTCGCCTGCTGAAAAGGCTGCACTCTCACCTTCATAGAAATGCAACCGTCAGGAGGCAAATCCAGCAGGATTTCATCGCAAATGAAGACATCCGAGCCGTTTCCCCGAGATGCAATCACGGGACGCCAACGCCGATTCTACCGCACAGGACATTCATAAGATCTGACTGAACATTTACTCTCTACTGAGGATGTAGGAACTGTAAGGGGTGGGGGGGTGTGGATTGGGGGGGGGGGGGGGGGTGGCGATAGGTAGATTTATCGTCAGGTGATATATTCCAGGCAAGGAGACAATGCTTCACACAGATGCCAACTCTGACAGCCCAACACAGAAAGCATAAGATGGTTAATGTTTGTCAGTGTATGCGGTGTTTGCACCAGTATTTGCCTTGTCGTGATTTTTTGGGAGGCGAAGCGATGCCACAGAGGTGTTTATAGATTGCATATAGGATGGTATGAGAGTGACAGACTGACTGCAGCAACACGGAAACATGCAGATCTCCGGAAACAGACAGAGACATATTATAAATTCATTATCACCCAAATCCGCTATTAAATGTCGCTGGCTGTGAGGACTAGACTTCATTACGGAGCTGCCATTAGGCGCAGTAGACACGGAGGTGAGGCGGTGAACAATTCCCCAGTGATGCATAATTTTACCACAGGCGTTAGGATGATAAAAATTCAGAAACAGGAGCAAAATCTTGGGGAAAAAACACTGAGTCCGCTGCACGGCGAATGGGTTGAGAGCAACGTTCTTTGCCATTACTGGTTCAGTTGTATCTGCTTATTTTTTTCTTCCATGTCATCGTCTTCTTTTTCATGTGTTCATTTCTTCTTCCTCTTCTTCTCCTTCTTCTTCATCTTCTTCTTCTTGTGCGTCTTGGTTGAGGTACGGCACACGGCTCTTGTGTAATTGCAGGTATGACTCTTACAACGCCGTTCATTAATCCATCTGGGGGTCATCATTTTTCAACACGAAATGCAAATGTACTAAGAGGTGATCAGCGGAGGAACACTACATCCTGCTGTAAAGATTTCCTAGGCCAGAATATGTCACGGCAATTCAAAGGTGCATCCGTGTGTGTGTGTGTGTTTGTGTGTGTGAGATGGTAGATTTGGGGTGGGAGGTGGGGGGGATGGGGGCTGGGAAGCATATAAACTGGGGGGGGGGGGGTGACTTGAGGACCAATAAGCAATAAGTCTGGCTTAGCTGTCGTCTTACAGCAAAATGGTGCAAAAGAGGGAAGTTCTAGCTTATCAGCAGGAGATGGTCACAGGATTGGTGCTTATTAACAAGAGGTATTACAACGGACTCCCAAATGCTGCAGACTTCGTATCAAGGGGCAAGCTTGAAAAAATACTGCATTGCTGTTCTTAAGTGGTGCAAATTTATGAAAACATTGTTTGACGGATGCATTTTCGTTGGTAAGACTGTTAGCTTTTGACATTTTTTTAATTCTCACATTACAAAATTTGCTAACGGCATGACGTAAAATAAAAAATAGGGATTTTATTTTTAAATGTTATCAAATTGTGGCTATAAAACTATTTTATAACAGCCTCTTTCATTTAAGTAATTCTTTGCCGATTTCGCAGCACAGCCTATATTGAAAAAGTATCATTCACTCTACATTTCAAACGTTTCTTACAAGGCTATGGAAATGACAGATGTTTAAATATATGAAACATATTTAAACATAATGTTAAAATAAATTTCCTATATGTTTAAATACATAGCAGTGGGCTATACCATGTTGGATTTATATGTAAAATATAGACAGGGAGGCAGAGGACAAATAGACAAATCAATAAGAATGGACATTTTTCTAATTATTTGTTTCACATTATTACAACATATTTCTATTATTGTCATTATTATTGAATCACTGAAAATAGCTTTTAAGATGATTATTCTTTTGTTATCCCAGCTTTGCCACAAAGTAATATGTAATATTTATTTATATGTAATATTTGATTTGGATCTGTCAGAGTCATTCTGTTCCGATGGGCATATCATTAGCTACATGGCATATACCATGATAAAAAAAAGACAGCTGTGCCGTTATGGGAAAATTACAGAACAAGCATGATTTCATAATGAGAAGAAAATTGTGCTACTTAAAAATGAAACAATTTCCGGATAATCTGCGAGGTGCAAGGAGAATGAACATCAACCGTAAACATTGAATGCTTGGATGGGGGGGGGGGGGGGGGGGGGGCACAATTCTTTTTTGCCCTAGAAAAACTCATTTAAAAGGAAAAATTAATCCATATATTGGCTATGTACATATTATAAACTGTATGTAGTTTTGTTTCTTTCAAAAGAAAAAACTGCCATAACTC
This sequence comes from Synaphobranchus kaupii, assembly GCA_029718625.1. Classification (NCBI taxonomy): domain Eukaryota; kingdom Metazoa; phylum Chordata; class Actinopteri; order Anguilliformes; family Synaphobranchidae; genus Synaphobranchus; species Synaphobranchus kaupii. Next base: position 20,642,220 of record CM056396.1, read on the forward strand.
TACGTGCCTACATTGAGATAGTCCTGTTCATTAGATCCGTGAGGTGTTTGAGGGTTAAGGGATTAAGTTAAGGGACGTTCAGTGTCTCTCGATACATGGTGAATGTGAATCAAGGGAAGTGAACGGGTTTTACATTGCAGTGTTTTGTCTGCGCATCACGAGATCATGAATGAAGCGGGTGCCAGTTAGGCTACAATACGCATGACACAAGGCAGAGCAAACGGACTCTGAACACTTACTGCACGACTACAGTACAAACGACAGTACATCGAGGCCGATGATCAGGGGACACAAAATCATAGAAAGACAAGACGCGTTGTAGCCTATGCTACGAGCTACCTTACTTATAAGATTACACAAATTATCGAATCCATTGAAACACCAAAATTACCTTCTTCTGTGCCGTTAATGGCTGTGTCCATCATTAACATTTGGTCAGTAATTCAAGCATGTACTGAAATTCACTAGCCTACTAATCGCGTGTTGTCTATAGGTCTACTAACAGCATTGAAGACATAAATGCACATTATAATACAAGGCAACATATTTAGTTGTCATTTCACTAAATATTAGTCAATAGGAATTGACATATCATAGCGCCCATCCCAGAACAGTAGAAAGCAATTCAAGGGAACACATTCCAAGAGCGTGCAGTCGAACCATCAACCTAAAGACAGCACACATCCCTAAGCTTTATTCGATTAGAATAAAGGCAGTAAATAGGCTACAGTGAGCCCGTCGCTAAGTCATACTAGCACATAAGCGGGGAGTAAAAAAACTGCTATTTTAAATTAATCAACAAGTTAAAGGATTTTGTTTTATGTTGCCCACTCTGATAATTATTTGCGCAACTGTCAGGCGTCGGTTGTTGGCTAGAGTAGCCTAGGCTACCCTCTCCCGAAGATGCAGCGATCGAGTTCTACCTGCATGACCGCGTGATCAGCCTTTGGCTTTAATGAAGCGCACTGTTCCGCTCCCATTACACCTAAAATTTTGCACCAGCTTCCCGCTCCACTCCACTCTGGCACTGCGACTGTGGTCTTCGATCCATTTTCCCCCCTGGCATTTCCAGCTGCGACTGACGTTCTATATTTGGTAGGAGACACCGCCTGTTTGCGGACTTCATCCTACTGACAACTACACAAAGCGGTCTGCAATAACGGCACATAACAGCAGCTGCTGTTTCAAAAAAGGCAATCAAGTATTGACTTGTTTTTTTTCTTTCTCTCTCCAAATGTAGTTAGTCACCCTCCTGAAGCCAAACTGTAGCCTATCGCAGCTGTCCGTCCTTTGCTCTTTTGATGAAATTATAGGCTATAGTAGGCTATATTTTTCTGCCTAATGTGTGTTGTCTTAACGCCCAATTTCCCGTTTCTGCATTCTTACAAGAAGCCATGAACAACAGTCGGCTACGTGTATATAATTTAGCCGATAATCTAAAGGGCGCAAAAATACGTTATCTAACCCCTCTACAAAGGTCGATTCAGAATGATTGCTAAATTTACAAGTGCGATTTGACTTAGTGTTTGATGCGATAAAAAGTTTATTTTCAACATTCAATAGCTTCCAATGCATGCAGTAATCAGTGCCCATTTAATTTGTAACGTAGGCTATATATTTTAATTCAGGTGTCTTTCCAAATGGTGTTTAATTATCTGGATTTTTTTGTGATTTTCACCGCAACGACTTTTTAGGCAACACTGATTGTAACACTGATAGCCTATAAATAATTAGATCAGCGTTTATCTTAACTTCACAGCAATATATGTTCCGAGATTAATCATACAGCCTACGTTTTAAGATCATGTGGAATTACAATCATTTAGCCTAATATCCTTGTAACGACATAGTAGCCTAATCATAACGGTCAACATGATAATTAATTCCAACGCGACTAGGACACACTGAAACTCTATTAACTGATGTCATTCCCATTTCTCAACAGAATTACTAAGAAGCAAGAAAAATTATCATATTTTCAAAGAGCCCTTTTGAGAACACATCCACGAGTAATTTCTCGCCCACATATAGCCTATAGCTATATTGTCTATCTGCCGATTCTATTTCCCTCAAAGTATAATAACCAATCTTACAAATAGGCTAATAACAACAACAAAACATAACTTTGTGTAGGCTACGAGACATTCACATAGTATGACCAACGACACAAGCAACATATAAATGAATGCTAGACCACATAAACTCTTAATGGTGAACATGTACACAGTTATATACATATAGCTATAGGAAAAATAAAAGCATTAGGCGATATTTTTTTATCAAATTAATACAAGCTTGGACCGTTTACCTCAAAAAAGAGTATCCTTGTCCCAGGACCAGATCTGATTTCCCGGCGTCACAGCTGAGCAGTGCTGCTAGGGACCTCTCTGGTCGGACAACATGATTTCTCCTCGCTCTCCCAAACTGCTATCAGGGAAGAGAATACGAGCAAGCTTACTCCACCCACGCGATCACACAAGCACATACGCAAACGCGCGCGCGCACACACAAACACGCACACACTATACGTGATCGAGAGAGCGAGCCGCCCCCCCCCCCCCGACACACACACACACACACACACACACTCAGTGAGGTAGGTGCTAACCTAACCCTTTTTTGCCAAACTGATGGTCGTCATGACGACATGGCAACAGTGAAAAAGTGATCTAAAGCTATACTGGCTGCGGAAACATTTAATTGTGACAGAAATATTTGGAAAATTGAGTTGTTAATGCTGTCGATTCAGAAATCGTCTGCTGCGCTTACAGGACAATAACCTACGCATTTCCCTAAGCACAGTCATTAATGAATAAAGCCAAACAACTGGTATGACGAATAGGCTGTTAATACAATCATAGCATGGTAATAATGAATTAGATCTGCAGATCACCGCGCCACTGGATGCATTAGCCTACTGTGCATACAGACATGTTCTTAAACAGGATTCGAAGCATATCTTTATATGACATTGATACGTTATCTGAACGGAATTAAATTCTCAATTTCATACCAATACATGTCTTTGAATAATTCCTGATACCAACTCCTCAATTCAAATACTTCAACAAAGTTGTCATTCGCAGGGCAGACCACACCAACCAATGCTGTGTGTGTTTGAATAATTACGCGTGCAGAAGAAAGTAATGTAGCGATAGTTGTTTCTTCATCTGTAGTGTAAAAAAAAAGGTCTATATTGCAGCCACACGCAATCAGTTTCATACTTTGATCCCCGTGAAAATACAGTTAGTGTTCTTTGCCACAGAAAATATGTTTAGGAAGCAAGATGCTGTTTCTGAAAATAGTATTTAAAAAAGCACTTCAGACAAATAACACAAAATAAGAACTTTTAAGAGTAGCCCTACTGTTGGTATGAAGAGCACTGTTGTGTTGCACGGAGTCATGTTTTTCACACTAATGGCCATGTCGGGGAACTAAGAGCTCACAGGGACTGCAAGTCAATCCTGACAACAGCGATGAGGAAACGTGCAGTGCGCGGCGTTTATGTGAGTTACATCAACGCGATTCTTCCTCTCTCTGAACAAACTCTCGCTTCTCCAGGGGATTCTGTGTTCTGTACGCTATGACAAAAGGCCCCAGAGAGCGCCGTCCCCCCAGCGCCAAACCCATTAATTAATCACCCCAACAATAAAGGAAGCCACTGAGTTCCACCTAGGGTGTTCGCTTTCCAGAATAATCGCGTCCTGTTGGAATATGAACTGTAGTGCTTGCGGTTCTTTTGTGGTTGCCTTCGCACTCTGAGGGGGAAAAAAACATACCCTTTCTGAATTAAAAGCCCCCTTCATCATGATGGCTATTCATCTCACGGCTATTTTGAGTGGGGAAGGGCGGGCGGGGTGCTTTTTCCTCAGTGCCACACACACACACACACACACACACACACACACACACACACACACACACACACACACACACACACACACACACACACACACACACACTGTTGCATGCACATTTACTAAGGTGTCAAAAATATCATTCGCTGAATATTTTTAGTGTTTGACACCCCCCCCCCCCCCACACACACACACACACACACACCCCACACACACACACACCCCACTACTACCACCCCCATCGACCATAATGATTGCACCCTTGTGCACTTTCCCAGCCAAGGCTCAGACTCCCTTTACAAGGGGAAGCAGTGGAAGGGAAGCTCAAGGAAACGCGGTCGGCCGAGATCTCCGCTGAAGGTACGCAGTCTGATGCTTTAAACGACAGACGCGCTTGTACGGTCACATTTTCTCCAGAGGGACTTGACCCTCAGGAAACGAGGGTAAAGGTGAAGTTTAACATGAGTCTTAAAAAAAAAACAAAAAAAAACAGTGGAATATGGAAATTGTTGAACGTTTTGTGAACACGCGAAGACGGTGTTTCACAGATCCCCTCTTAGCACACGTGTGGGAGTGAATCAAAGCCAACCAAGTTGCCCACTTGAGCAATTCAGCTTTAGACTTAGCCCCAGTCAGAGCTCATCAAGATTGTCCGTAGTTGCCCTCCTCATAGATGTTTTATTTAATTTCGCATTCTCATATTTACTGTTGATTCTCATTGACTTCCCAATAACTATCATTCGCCGCCTGACGTGCGTATCGTCGCTGGTTTTCTTTCGGTTTTGTGGCGTTCTCCCGGCACCTGCACGTCTACCGTTCCGCCACCCTCGCTCTGAGACTAAAAGCCTAAAGTCAGCGTGGACGCGGACGCGGTCCGGCGCGACATGACGTCCGCGCAAACGCAGCCCAATGGCACGCGAGCCGGTTAAAGGGGGATGATTGATGAGGGCTCCGTGACCCCCGTCCGCAATTAGGTCGGTCCTTTCACTCACGCGCCGCTAATGAATTTGAAAGAGATGGAGCGCTGGCACTGGGGTCGCCCCCCTCGCCCCCCCCCCTCGCTCCCGCCTCTCTCACGCCCGGGCACATCTTGCCCTTAATGACTCCCGGTGGCTTTCCCTCGCCCGCAATCTATTAAGGACACGCAGGAGAGCGACGTGACCCTGGGGTCATCGGCTGGCATTAGCCATCAACCCTCAGCCTCGTTATTGTATTTAAAAAAATAATAATAATAAAAAAACACCTTCCCTAGTCCTGCTAGAGCGGAGTTTAGAAACGGCCACATTTTACATTCCGGAGACCTTGTTCCCCTGCGATTACATATGCAAGTGCTGTATGCATATTATGTACGTGTGCATGTGTAACAACTTGAGTCTAGGTTTTTCCGTGCTGTAAGTGCTTCACGATAATGCACAGTTCCGTCGCGGCGACGCAGGTAATTGTACAGGTGCGTGGTCAAAAGGAATGTAAAAGGTGGATTTGCTGTGGGTGGATTTGTCTTTTATATCACCTATATGCTTCCTTTTCACGTATTGATGGAAAAAATGCACACTGCACTAAACTTTACATTGTGTGTAGATCTTTAGGCAGAGCAAACCCCCCCCCAGAAAAAAACTAAGTGTGGCTAAATATAGGCTTGTGTAACGACCTTCATCATATTTCATTAGAAAAAATCCTGCATGAATGAAAGTGTGCGTGAGAGAAGGCAGAGACTCATCTCCTGTGGTCTCCTGTGCATTTTCCTGAGGCGGACAGCGCATGAACTCCCCAGGTGACAGAAGAAACGTTGGAGCGACACCAGCTCACTCACCTATCCACATCCACAGACGCCGCCTTCCCTTCCCAATCAACGGAACGTTTCCCCGCTGCATCTAAAATGCAATAATAGCCAACAGCCTGGAATACAGTCCCAAGTGTGTCATTAATGCATTATTGAACAGTTCCTCGAAAAAAGAAGAAGGCTGTTTAATTTAGCCTGTAACAAATATTTATTATTACGACGTGCACGTCTTCACACGGCAGGCCATTGCTTTTTGTCCAAATTTAGCAGCGAAGATCTAGAGAGCGATTCACTCTCGCACCGATCGCAGAGCAGGTATTCCGCTTTCTAACATCGGAGGAAGCCGAGGTAAAGCGAAGGGTGCTTGATGTCCTGGAAATAAGATGCGTGTCGTTGCCTGAAATCTTTTTCGATTTCAGAGGCCGGCCCCTTGTGCTGAGGGTAATGGCGCTGCGGGCGAGCCGGAGAGAAGATGCCATGGCAATAAATAAAAATAAGCGAATAAATAAATAAAAAATCGAAATGGAAATCAATATCAAAGAACTGCAGGTCATTCATTTCCTTTTTTTACCTCCACTATGATAATTACGGTTTCGGAGCATTTTGAGTACATGAGTGTGGACATTATGCAAGCAGTGAACGGGGCATTTAGTTTCTGTCAGCACCGGGGACTGCATTGCTCTGTAGGTTTTGATCCAGTACTATACTCCATCCCACACCCACGCTATTTTCGCTCAAAATAACAGGTGGATTCAGGTTGTGTAATTAGCTTTACGTGGGCACAGGTTTGGCATGTTCTGTAGCTCTTAAATCATGCACACACACACACACACACACAATGTGTGAGGTGCTGTTTCTTTTGTGTCCGCATGTGTGGGCGGTAGCATGGCGTAGTGGCTAGGAAAGTGCACTTGTATCCAGATGGTTGCTGGTTATAATCCCTGGTTTGGCTCCGCTGTTGCGGCCTCGGGCAAGGTGCTTGATGTGAATTGATTCAATAACTACCCAGCCATAAAAACAGATGATATGAAAAACTTAACCTATAGAGGTTGCCGTAGATAATGGAATGCGCGGAAAATACTTACGCATCTTAGTGTTAAAATTCATTAGAGATGGGCATTGCGGGGAGTGACGTGACTGACAGATGGTTGAAAGAATAATTTATTTGAATGAAACTTACACGTACACTATTGAGTGCTGAATTGGTATACCTCTGGCTGTATTCTCTGAAGAGCAAAATATAGAAATCTTGATACTTTTCATGGAGAATTTTTCCCTTTCCATCAAATGTTAATCCTCTGGGCGTGTTGTGTCCCTGATATATGGTGTCTGGCATTGCACTCTTTCTCAAACGACACCCGTGTTCCATCATAGATGAAGATCTATGATGTCATAATGAACGAAGATTCCGATACTGCCTGGCGCTGTTGTTCTTAATGAGCAGCTCCACAAATGTCAATATATTCCAATGGGCGTGGCTTTCCACATACTGTAACAATGCAGCATGATCTTGCTCTTCTCAGCCAATCAGAGCACACTGCTAGGTTCAGCACTGCGAGGTGGGGGGTATTTAAAAAAAAATCCTCCTATCACAGGCCAGTTCTCCTTCTGTCAGAGGCCAGTTCTCCTGGGGATGCATTGCTGAGAAGCCTCGGCACATTACCGCGCAACTCTGCCGATTAAAAAGACCCCTTCAATTAGCTGTGGTAGTACAGCGATGATGGTTGTAGTCCGTGGAACAGTAGTGAAATGTCGGTACAATGGTACACGGTGGTTATACCGAATACTTTGACTGCGCAGTGCTATTATTACAGCTGCGTGCTTCCTTACCTCTCTCCTGCCAAAGATCAGCACGGCAGAGAGAGAGGGTGCATGTTCAGGGGGAGAAACCAGCACGGCAGGGAGAGCCGCACAGAGACTAAGAGCCCAAACTCGCACAGAGAGCAAAGGAAGCGCCAGCCCCTTGCTTTCCTAGCAGCGCGTCAGACCCACAAACACCTGCAAAGATGCACTGCCTGATAACGTCTCCCCATGGGGCACTCAACCCCCCCCCCCACACCGTGTCACAGCACCTGGGGTCTGCTGCGGGTCTGTAGCCCTGCAGTGCTACCGCACAGAGCATTATCATATTATCATAAAGAATCTCACTGCAACGAATGTTGCGCCGAATGTCGTTGTGCAGTGCCGTTGCATGGAAGTGCTGCTACGTTAGATTGCGACTGCATAAGGAGTGTCATTGCATTGAATGTCATGGACGACTGCATAGAATGTCAACATATATGGAGTTTTGCTGCACAGAATGTCACTTTGCAAAGTTTTATTGGATGGAATGTCACTGAGGGTTATTGCGTAGAACATTGCTACAAAGAGCGTTATTGTATCGAATGTTCCTGGGCAGAGTGGTATTGCATTAAATATCACTGTGCAGTATGTAATGGCGTATAAACTTCATGGACAGTGTTGTTGCGTAGAATGACACCGTACAAAGTGCTTTTTGCGTCGACTGTTAATGCGCAGAAAAAGCGCGTCTTGATTCCTGCCAATTTTTGCTGTCAGTGTTTCTGTTGAACTGTGTGAGTTATGGTCCAAAAACATAATGTTAAATCATTTCCCTTAAATTAATTTGAGAAGACGAAGCAGGTCACATGAGCGGCAGCATCACTCAGTCCACCCAGTGTTAGTCAATTTCATCGCGATAATTTATTCAGGTATTCCATTTATATATTTCAACATAACTTTATCAACTCTGCAGCACTGCTGGGAAATTATTCAATGACACAGCTAAACTGTTGACACGACACCTCAGAATATGACAAACCGGTGCAGAAGTGTAAAATGGAAGTAACAATGTTTATTTTAGCAAAAAACTGATTTAACAGAAATAGGAGTCAAATTTAATACCGGCCTTAGATCACACGTATAATTAATCATTTTCATTACTTCAAGTTATATTCCAACGGCACTTAAAATGCCCATTACTAGGCCACTGGAATATTTAGCTTTTTTCATTTCTCATCACAAAATGAATTTTATCCCCATAGACGAAATGTTCAGTGGCCAATTATTGATCGATATTTTCTTTTGCCGTTAAGAGCATTTTTTTTTTTCAGAGAGAGGCCCATTGTTGCTGAAAAAAAGCCCCCCGAGGAGAGCTTTTGCTCAAATGTAGCGACCGCCTTTCAATGCTCCTCAGCGTAGTTTCAGTTTACTCTACATCCATTATTCAGCTTTGTGGCAGCAGCAGATCCTATACATGACAGGAAGTACCTGCATCCCTCGCTGTAGAACGTAAAATTGGCTTTAATTTCATTTTGGAGGGATTTTTCGGAGAGGCCTCTGTGTACCTCTGACTCGATCCTTCTCGCCGTGCTGCGGGGTGTCTCGCCTGTGGCGGGGGTCACGCCGCACGCCGCCACTTGCCGCTAAAGGAGGAGGCATTAAAAATTCACAGCCGTCTGTAGTTGGAATATAAATATTGAAACTCCGTATTGGACACAGCCCATAAATACTTATTGCCTCATCCGAGGGCTGTGTACTTAAGCTAGAGGATGATGGCCTTCGTGTAAAAGTCCCACTTTACGCGCCGTGTCACTGCGAGTGCCGTGGCCCAGATTATCCGCCCCCTGGAACGGATTACTCGAGAAGAACTGATGCGACTGTGGAGTAGTAGCAGTGGTTCCTGCTCACGTTCAGTATCTACCCATATCTCCCCACTTCTGTCCTCCCAATGCACTCAAATGAGTCTTCCCTGATTAGCATGCTAACTCTCCTCCGCCCTTTCGCACCTCCGTCTCCATGCTCTGCCGGGTCCGGCCCTCCCCTCGTCTGACCGCAGATCTCCGTCTGCCTTATTGCTCACACACTGTTTACCTGTCACCGTCGGTATGTTCCGAGTCAGATAGGCCGAAAGTGTAATTCAATTCGGTTCGGCCGCGCGCCGGCGTGCATATTCATTCCGCGGAAACAAATTTGCAACATGCTACGGACGCTAATCAAATGAAGCTCTCAGCCTTTCCCCTAGCGGTAGCTCAGCCCCCACCGTAGCTCGTCTCTTCATTCCAATTTTTTAAAAAAAAGATAAGTGCTTTTGAATTTCCTCGTCTCGTAGTGTCACGGTTATAGTAATACCTTTCTTATTGATTGACTGAGCAGTTTAGCCACGCCCACCCCCCCCCCTAGCAACCCCATTGGCTGACAGGCTGGGTATGAATTGTGACCTGTTCGCTACAGATGGCCTCCCCACCGAGCGGTCCACGCTCACACGCGGACACAGCGGGCACACTCCCGCTAGCCCTGCCCTGGCCATGTGTTTCCACTTTGCCGTACGTCAGGAGGCCTCCGAGTCCTCACAATCTGAGGTGGCTTAACAACCGTACGGGCCTGTGCTCCGGCCCCTTCATTTAAAACAGCCAGGCAGTGGCTGGGAATTAACCTTTGACCTATCGATCGAGGAGATGGACTGGACACCGTGCGACTCGGCGCTCCGTTGATCTGGAGCCAAGCGATGTCCGCCACGGTCCTTCAGCCTGTTCCCCCCCCCCTACGCCTCCTGAGTTAGGGAGGGGGGGGTGTCTTTCTCCCAGTATGGGGACCTCCTAGAGAGTATGATGTATGAATTTCACTAAGTGCAGCCTTTTTTTACATTTTTTTTTATAAAACACAATAATGAAACAACAGGATATCAGCCCAGAGGAACTGCAGGCTGACAAAAAAAAGACAAAAGGAAAGAACATTAGAACATAATCTGCACTCTGTCACAGACACACACACACACACACACACACACACGTGCATGCACACACACACACACACACACACACACACACCCCTACTCCTTATTTTGCCCTGCAGAAGAGTATGCCTAATTAGTCAGAGGCACTCTGAGAGTACGGGTTATTATAATGGGTTCTCATTAAGGCCTCTTACACTCCTTCAACCGGCTCTGCCAGAAGCAAGCTGCTCAGACTGACTGCCTTCACTGCCTCACACTCCAGGATGGTGGCTGCTGTTGCTGGGCAGGGGGAGCCAGGACTGGCTCACAGCCACAAAGGAGACGCATCTCACTACACAGCCAGAGTGCAGGCAAATCAGTCCCCAGACAAAACAGAGCAAAAGATCCGATCAGAACTCAGACAGGACCCAATCAGAACATAGTCAGGACCCAATCAGAACACAGTGAGGACCCAATCAGAACACAGTCAGGACCCAATCAGAACACAGTCAAGATCCAATCAGAACACAGTAAGGACCCAATCAGAACACAGTCAGGACCAAATCAGAACATAGCCACGACCCGATCAGAACACAGTCAGGACCCGATCAGAACACAGTCACGACCCAATCAGAACACAGTAAGGACCAATTAGAACACAGTAAGGACCAGATCAGAATACAGTCAGGACCCAATCAGAACAGTCAGGACCCGATCAGAACACAGTCAAGACCCAATCAGAACACAGTCAAGACCCAATCAGAACACAGTCAAGACCCAATCAGAACACAGTAAGGACCCAATCAGAACACAGTAGAGATCCAATCAGAACACAGTCAGGACCCACTCAGAACACAGTAGAGACCCAATCAGAACACAGTCAGGACCCGATCAGAACACAGTCAGGACCCGATCATAAGATAGTTAGGAGCCGATCCGAACACAGTAGAGATCCAATCAGAACACAGTCAGGACCCACTCAGAACACAGTAGAGACCCAATCAGAACACAGTAAGGACCCAATCAGAACACAGTCAGGACCCGATCAGAACACAGTCAGGACCCGATCATAAGATAGTTAGGAGCCGATCCGAACACAGTAGAGATCCAATCAGAACACAGTCAGGACCCACTCAGAACACATTAGAGACCCAATCAGAACACAGTCAGGGTCCAATCAGAACACAGTCATTGTCGGATAAAAACATAGTCAAGGGTCGATCAGAGCACAATCAAAGCCCCAAACAAAATGGCACCTAGTCAGAACACAGTTAGTCCTGTCACCAACGCTGTGGTCAATCCCAAGCACAGCCAGGCCCGGAAATGGAATCATGACAAGCCAACACAGCTGTAGTCTGACAAGTGTAAGTTGGCCCGTGTTAAAAAATTGAGAGTTCTGAGATAAAAGCTGAGGACTGCCCCCCCCCCCCTTGCTAAAACAGTCAGTGTAATTATGCACCACTTCACAGTGCTTTACCATAACATTCATCAGTTCATCATAACATTCATCAGTTCATCATAACATTCATCAGTTCATTACAAGCACTCAATTATTGCAGCAGGTAGGTTTACGGGAAACCAGACAAATAGCCGAAAGTAAATTGTGAGCGTAATAAGTACAAACATGGGTGAGTCACTAATAAATATTGGGGCAATAACAGGTGACCATTATAGCAAAAAGCATGTAATGAGTGATCATTCTCCAATCGATATGTTAGTTTTATAGAACAAGCAACACTAGCCACACACGGACTGATGGCTTGTTTTTTCTCTCTTTCACTCACGCTCTCTCTCTCTCTCTCTCTCACTGCAGCCTAGGATCATGATGGCGGTTGGCAGCACTGAGGGCTGGGAAAATAATAATTTCTCATTACAGTGGTATGCACTAGGGAGCCTCCTGTTGGTTGGAGACATTGATGTTTGAGCCGCGCTAATTGACTCCGGAGAAAGTGCACGTCCTCGTCACGTCGAACACAACAGGTTCAGCAGGGGGTCTGTAAAAAACGGGGCGACCCAAGATAGGGAACACCTTCATGTTCCTCTCATCTTTCTTCCAAACATTCAAAATCAGTGTTTAAAAAAAAAAAAAAAAAAAAAATAAAAAAAAAACTGCGAATCAGCCCTCAATCCAACAAATTTCAACCAAACAGTTATAAATAACGCTGACAGAGAGCGGCGAGCCTTCCCACGCCGAGGAGGGAATTTTCACTGAGTCTGAGGGAAATAAAAGTCACATTTCATTACAGTCAAAGGTGTCTTCAGCAACACCCACCATTGCTGTCTGATTTTCTGCCTGCTGCATGACTCTCTAGCTCGGGAATGATATGTGCAGCGGTTCTGGCACATTTCAAAACTAATAAGGCCAAAATCCATTCAGTACGTTGGACCTGCCCTACGGATCCGCCTTGAAGTCACTTTAGCCTTAGTATATCCGGGGACAAAAAAAAAAAAACATACGACAGACGCGGTATTCAAAAAAAGAATTGACGCAGGCAAACTGGTTCAGGAGCTGTGTGTAGTATTACTGTAATGGACAGTGAGTTTTAGCATTAGCGCATTCACGTTAGCCTTATTGGCGTAACGACAACGCATTAATGTACTGCATCAAAGCTCAATAACATGCAACTCTTTTTCCTGGGAAGCGTTGCATAATTCATTATGTGTATTTTCCCCCCAAACAAATTGTGCCACAGGACCAAGTGTCATTTTGATGTTGTATCGTTCGTTTATGACATCAAGGCACTGTGACATTTCCCCGCACCTGAAAAATATAATTACCGCTCCCGTAAATTACAGTGCCATTTTTCCGCCTGGCCCTAGGAGAGCCAAGAATGTGTGTTGATTGGGGCTTTACGGAAGGATCCGGATCACACCACCTCAATATTTCATTAATGGGAATAGGAGACAACGGTGCCCTGCAGGAAACCAGCGAGTGTCACCATGCTGATAATGTCTGTGGCTGCCCGAGAACTCAAACCGTTTGAAGAGATGCATTGTGGGAAATATTCACAAAGGGGGACCATCGTAGGTTTTTAAGGATGGCCAGGGTTTAAAAAAAAAAAATAAAAAAATTATGGAACCACCACCTGAGATCAAATGATCTGTGGTATAAAAAAACTTCTCAAGCAATTATATTCCTCTGGTTCAGTGTTCACTTAGCACGATATCAAGCTGACCTTTTTCCACTTTGTAAAAAGCAAATGGCTGCCGCGCGTGCGGGTCAGACAGGGCTCGTTGCAATTTGAACCGCGTTTGAAAACGAGGAAGACGCGAAACAGAGACGGCGACGGGGTGAAGAAAAGACCAGCTTTACCTCAAACGAAAGCGGGGGGCGGGGGCGAGGGACGTCGCCACCTCCCACCCCCCCCCACCCCTGTTTCGTCAGATAATTGGAGAGAGATAACTCACAGAAGTGCCATAACAAGTTCAGCCTACATTTGCGCACCACAGTGACCTTAATACTGTCTCCATTATTCACTAATTAGCCCACCCCCAAAAAAAAAAAAAACACACGAAAAGGAAAGCTATGCGTCTTCCTGTCAACATCCCCCCCACCCACCACCTGAATTTACCACCTCCCACACACTTATGAGGTGCTGCATGCCATTAAGATAAAAAGTAAGTTTTGCTGTTAACATAGTTCTTTTATGAAACACCTTTGCAATTAGCTTCTCAAAGGCAATCAACGAGAAGGGTGTCTGCGCTTCCCACGCAACTTTCGAGTCAATCCAGCGCATTGGCGCACTCACGCGGATCAAATTTGTCGCCGAAGGCATTGCTTCTTACAGAAAAACAAAACAAAAACACCCATCAGGACTTCGATGTTTCGTCAGTCTTTTCACTATAAAATGGAAGCCGCTGAGTGAGTTGTTCGCTCAGTCAGCCACTGACTGAGAGAGACTATAACGCGTCAAAGGCGGCGCCCCGTCAGCCTCGGTTATTACCAAAATTATTATGACGGCACTGTTAAATTTAAGCGCAGCGGGCATGAAATCGACCTTGTCAGGCCTGTGAACATAAAACACGGTGAGAAAATGAAATTAGCACGTATGTTGCTCAGTAACTCAACCTAACTACCTGATCAATGCCCTTAACTGACAACAGCAAACACAAGGCAGCGGTGGACTTGCCCACACAATCAATATCAGACATGTCTATCAATTTCATTTTACAGAAACCCTTTGAGAAAAGAGCAATTTGTGTGCTTTTCCTATGTGTTATAAACATATTTTTTTTGCAAGAAAATAAATAAATGATAATAATAATAATAATAATAGTAATAATTACATGTTGTATCAAGCATAAATGCATGCACTATGCATAGAAAATAAAAATCACTGCTATTTGAATTTTTTCATTCAGTACTACCATAAATATCCAAAGGGATCTTATGTAAGGTATTTTAAATGATGTTCTGTAATTTTGTTGAGGTTTTGAGGTATAGATGGTCATATACAGTCTGCAATACCTTCCTGTTCTACAAGTAAACCTCCTTTGAACCATTGGTTGGTGCCTACTGCTCTATTCAGACTCCTTTCAATGGAATAACGGACAGGGGCGTAGTCCATAGAAAACACTGCAGGATTTTATTAATCTAAAGATACCTATACTCTGCAAAGACAGCACACATCCCCCCCCCCCCCCCCCCCCCCACACACACACACACCCTCCCCAAATTAAATAAGCATAACTTATAGAACTTGAGATACTGCATTATTCTCTATGAGTTCAAGCCAAAGCCTTTAGAGCTCTGACTAAATTATTCCTCTTCCTATTCTCCCGGCCTCCCTCCTCCACAGAGCCGCATTTAGAGGAAAGATTTATGGCACAGCCTCTCTGAATGTCCTAGCACATCACTACATCACCGCTGCCCTGTGATTTGTTGACAGTACCTGCGCATCTCTCCAAATGCTAATGTGTGTCCAACTGGGCATCAACTGCATGATTCATTTCCAGAAAGCAGATGTCTAAATGCTCTCCTGCCATCAAAATGACGGATGGAAATGATACGAGCGTCCCTTTAAAACCCAGCACATAGTAATCCCACACTGGCAACACCGGAATATCGCTGGTCTCCAGCACAGGTCCCTGTCCATATCCACACACGGATATCTGCCGTTTCCGAAACTGCTTTTGAAAACCGCAGATTTCGCAGCCCTTAAAAGAGTCACGGAGGCCATCCTGTCCTGGATGTTTGTTTTTCCGCCGGTCCCAAACTAGGAAATTGCCAAGTGATGTATGTAATACCGTCTATCAAAAGGTCACAGGGAGGTCATGGTCTGATATGAAGCTGAATGTTGGATCAATTTAGGAGGAGTGAGTGGAGAAAAAATACAGACCTCAGAGATTTAAAGCCCGCTAGGTTTCACCCAACTCCAGAGAAATTGCTCTGCGAATGAGCAGGTGCCTCATTTTTGGTCTGCTTTATGAAATTCAAAATATTTGGCAGCCAAATTTTTGAGTGCAGCTTTGCCCGCAAAGAGCGTGTCACTTTTTCCTTGTGACTAACAGCAGCACAATGCAATTGAATCCAAACACGGGGTGTCCCCTGAGAGCTGCCTCTCCAAACCATGACAAATTTAAGGTAACTGTTTACTCAGCGGCCTCACAGCCTCCACAAAACTGCCAGAAATGGATAACAAGGTGCAGGTCAAGCATGAAGAAGAATATGAACAGGCGACACTGGTTCCCTAATGAACTTACTTCAGGGCGCAACAATAAATACACATTACTTAAAGGCCTCATCTGCATTCGCTCTTGGAATCCTGGGTGGTGTGTGGTGACGGTGTGAGTTGAATAACTGAAAGGCATTACACCTGTGTTCACAAGTGCAGAAAAATATTAATTTGATCAATTAATTTGTTTAGAATTTAGAATATGAGGGATCATGTATTGATTGCGTGTGTGTGTGTGGGGGGGGGGGGGGCAGTTATGGAAAGAGGCTGTTATGGAATTTGACCTGGACACAAGAATAACACACCCCTCTTCCCCTCAATGTGATGGGATTTTAACTAGAGTCAGGGATTCAGGAAATAAGACATTGTAGTATGTAGGTAGATTTTTTTTTCCTCAAATATCTTCACCATTTTATTTACTTATTTACTTACTTGCTGACATTTATTAATTACCCTCATTAAGGTCTCCCAGGGCACTAATACAAATAATACATTCAAATTTAAATGCAAATAGCTTGTTATCATCGCATTATTGTGCTGTCATCATTACTGTTAATAATACGAGTGTCAGCACAGCCAATTCAATTTTGTTTTACATCGACAAATTTCACTGCCTGTAATTCCCTAAATGCCAAATATTTTAAATCCCATAGGAGCTATTAAATAAATGAGCCACTGGATGACCCTCAGTAGCTAATATTTCCCCTGAACAGCTCTAGCAGCCATTTATGGTAGACGGCAAAGCTCGGTCTGTATAGGAGTGTTTTTTTTAATTTTTTTTAAAAGACATCGCTCCAGAGACATGCAATTTATTTACAGAATTGGTCTGTTTACACACTCTTAAGCTGCATGGAATAATTAAGCACGATAATTAACCTAAAATAATTACACTACATGCAAAAGCAAAAACGGCAGTGAGCACACCATGTTCCCTCATGTCTAGGGGATAGATTAGTATTGGCATTACAAAACAGTCAATTTGTAATCTGTACTAACCTATCTATCCTTCCCATCATAATTTGATGGATCAGTCCAAACAGCACGGGTGGATCCTTTATATTTCTCTTAATTGCTAGCGCAAGGTATAAATAAAACATGGCAGATGCACAGCAGCCTTTTAAAAAAAAAAAAAAGTTTTGTGTGTTTCTCTTTCACGGACGAAACCTATAATGTTAATGTCAGCGGATGCAGGAGATGGGATAATAGGGTGCGTGAGCATTTGGAGAGCTGGAATAATGGGGAGTGTCTCCGTCTGCTTAATTTAACAGGAGCAGGGAATGGATTATATATGTGGGCGACTGGGAAAAGGGTAAAAGGGACAGGAGTGTTTGCCGTGTGCGTCCTGGTTGTCCCTAGTCCGAGTTACTTCCCTTTTTATCTTCCATTCCGTTTGTTCTGTGTTTTCTTGGGCGCATTTTTAATGTGTTTGATGTGAAGGTGGCTTACCTGTTGGCAGTGCTGGGCTTGCACAGAAGGGAATCCTCACTGGGGGAAGAACAGCTGAGGTGAGCTGAGGTGAGCTGGGACAGAAGTGTGGACCGGACCGATGGACCCCGGAACAGGAGCTGAACGCACTTGCACGGGGTTGCACGTTGGTTGCCAAAGAATGTATGGCACGGATCCTCAATCTTGTCCATTAAGGGCTGGTGTGGGTGCAGGCTTTTGTTGCAGCCAAGCAGTAACACACCTGATTCTACTAATCAAGGTCCTTAGCAACGACTCTAATAGTTAATTAGTGGAACCAGGTGTGTTAATGGTTGGTTGGAACGAAAGCCTGCGCCCACACAGGCCCTTTCTGGATAAGATTGAGGACCCTGCTGTGAATTTGTCCGTATGGTGGGTGGACTTGTGTGAGACCTGCCCTGAGGTGGTTATGACTGTCCTCCTGAGGTCATTGCCCCCATTATCCCTGTACATGTCTCATTCCAGGGAAGTCCCTGATTGGTCCAGGTGGATCTCTGAGTAGAGAAGAAACGCTATGCTGTGTAGCGTACGGGTGCGGACACATGCTCACCTGTAGGGGGACGTCTCATCACGGTATCCAGGTGGGGCTGGAGAAAGAAGGAGGAGGAAAGTACGACAGGGAGCTGCCATGTTTAATGTGCATGTACCAGCCTGTTTAATGGTTTCAGGAATTGTTAAAATAAAGCATCAATGAAGTACTCACTCACTCAGTCAGTCAGTCAGTCAATCAGTCACTTAAGGGCCGGATTCAGAGATGGCCAACTTAAGTCATTGCGCTTAAGTGCCTCTCCTGCGCGGATTTAACGCGGGATGAGATACGCCGTATTCTAACCTGCGCTACGCGGGTGCGTTTCTCAAAATGTGGGTGGCACAGGGCATGATATTCTAATGACCTGTTTCTTGTACCTGCCCCCTGGGTTGCCAGCTTTCTACTAAAAATATGTGTGGGGGGTATACATTTTCAACGTGTCAGTGACATAGCCTTTAATAACCGCATTTGCCTTTGTAAAATCCTGCATTGTAGTTGCTCTTGCGTACTTTTCATAATCAACTATTGGCGGCGCTAGACATAAACTACCTTTTTTTCTGAACAAAGTTGCATGTAAAATTTTTTTTTAAGGGAAACCCTGAATATGCGTATCTTGCACAATTTGCAGATTTCTATCAAATCTCCACCCCGCGCGCGTAATGCCGCGTATATAATGCAGAGATGTTTAAAACAGCGGATAAGTCAAATGTCTGAATCACAAATAGCTTAAGCTACGTGGAATTTCGGGAGTAAGTCCCATTTGCACATGCTTATCTCAACTCTGAATCTGGCCCTTGTTTAACTATACTTACTATGTTTTATGGGCAGGGTAGAAACCTGTAAAAAAGAGACATACAGTACTCCACACAGTGAACAGGACATTGGGAGGCTCACTAATGTAAATCTTTGACAGAAGGTCCGGACACCATTGGAAGACAACAGGTTCACTTCCCTTTCACCATGGAAGAAAGATGAAGGCCTAACCCTTCATTCTTCAGCTAATGGGCTAAATTCGAGCTGAAAGCTTTAGCCAATTACAGAACAAGCTTTTTCAACACCGTCCAAGCGTCCTGATTGATTGTTTTTTTTTTTTTTTTTTTGTTAAGTTGGTTGGCAGGGTTTGAAAAAGAAAAACTCAGAAAGCTAGTAGAGGGAAGAGAAAAAAAAACCATGAACTGGAGACGTCGTGAGAGAAACAGACATCCTTTTCAAGGCTGGAAAACAAGTCTCATCTCCTAGGTGAAAAGTATGTGAGAGAAGCTGGTGGGGACAACACGACAGGGGGAAGCTAACTTTTTGACGCATTCTCAGAGCAAAACGACGGCTGGGAGTTTTCACTGGGCTTGAGCGGGGGACTGCATGACTGAGTGTGGATCCAGTCCAGTAGCTTTGGAGGTCCAGCCAGGGCCGTTTCTAGCTTTTTGGGGGCCCTATGCGAAATTTTGTTTGGGGGCCCCTATTTTGTGAAACTATGGCGGAGGGGATTCCAAACCCTTTAAGGTGGTCCGGGGGCATGCATTTAACATTTAAATGCATCAGTCTGGTGCACTTTAAGAGGAAAAGAGGCTAGATCTGTGAAAAACTCTTAACATCTTTTTTTCTCAAGTTGACTCCAGCAATGACAGAAAATGATAATAAATGGGAAACACTGGGGCTCCCCTACATCAAGAAACTCCTGAAAACTTACAGGATTTACCGAATCTGCATTATAACATCTCCCAAATGCACATTAATGAGACAGATGCTGCATTTTCCTTAAAATGTTTATTTTAAAGGTTGGGAACAAATTTGTTAAGGAATCAAAATTAAGGCAAACATTGCAACTGATACATACTAAACATATAAAAATAACCCTTTCCCCCCCCAAAAAACAATAAATAAAATAAATTAGGCCATTACACAGAATGAACATAAAATTAGGCCGTTGCACAGAATAAACATAAATAATGACACTAGCATCCATATAAAAGTGCAAATGATAAAAACACATAACAAACCAATAATAAATATATGTGTAAGGATATGGTATTGGAAAACACTAGGTACGAATTTTTGTTTTCAGTATTGTTACATAAATATACCGTTTCTGCATATTTTGTGGTTACATATGAGAGATATTATGTATGAAGACTTAACCTATCAAAAAACTATATTGCGTAACCACCGCATTATTTATTTACGGCCGTTTTTGTATAAAATTTTGTTAAAAATGGCATCAAAAAAGGTGTCACGATTTTAGTCAAATTGAAGATGAAACAACAACACAGCCGTCTGAAGCGTGCATGATTATACGATTTTGTAGTTATGCTGACCAATATGTAAATTAAAATATGCGTGGTGGTGCATTTCAAAACGATCGCGTAATTCCACGAAAAATACCCTGAAAGAACATTCGTTACACGTCGTGTCCAAGTAGGCTTACAAATTTCAAGCATGCCTAAAATAAAATCAGAACGTTTCCCTTGTTTTACAAAGGTCCTACAATCTTAATAATACCTTGAAATGTCTATCCTCAAAAAATAAATACTCCTCAATAATGCAAGAATCAATAATAATAGAAATAGACTATTTTACGAAAACGTGGTGTCAAACCTGTAACGAATGTTACGTGATAGAAAATTTACGTTGCGAAGGTAACATCACCCACTGCACTGAAGTATACAATTTTGGCTCAAATATCAGTGACCTAGATCGCTTTGAGGTCATACGCTATCCAAAATACTCCCGTAAATCAGAAATTCAACTCCGGGTCACTACATTCGTTACAATGGCGTCTTGGTTACGAATGTTGCAGTGGAGCGTAGCACCAAGTTTAACCACTTAGGAAGTGGCTGATGTGGAGCAAATTGCGTGAATAGAGGTATGGACGAATACTTTCATGTTTATTCTATCGATATTAATTATTTTTGGGGAAAGATGTGTTAAATATTGGACACCAATTGTACTGTCAATTACAATTTTTGGACACCAAGACACCACTCTGTTTTCCAGTACATATCCTTACACATATATATGTTGCGGTTAATGTGGAACATGTAACACTAAGCCCCCTTCTGAAGGGCCTTCATGACCATTTTGGGTCGGTTTCTTGTGAGTCAGCAGGTGGAAGCTGGTATCCCCTCACTAGCAGAGATCTGCATGATCACAGTCATGTCTTCATCATCGTCTTCAATGCTTCTAAAAAAGCAGGAAGCAGAAGTTAAGTCGTCGATGATGTCGTTGTATGATAGCTGCTTGCTGCCAATCTCCTGATTGATACTGATTATAGCATTGAAACAACGTGTCAATGTAAGTTTCTGACATTATAAAATAACAACGACAGACGCAGCATTGTTTCCCCCCTCGCTGGCCCGGCCCTCAACTACAGAACACCGACTGACTCTATGGCCCCCGCCCACCACTGTCAAAAAAAAATATTGCACTGAAATACGGACTTTTACTCGCGCGCGAGTTCTGTAAAAGCACACGGCAAAACAATTTGCCTGCACGGAGTTTCGGACTGTGCACACGGCTCCTCGATTTCCACGCTGGTAGATTTTATTTTCTCTCGCGATTTTTGGCATTGATATCAAGGGGGCCAAGACTGGGATTTCGTTTTGAAGCCCCACTTCCTGGTTGGCCTGGGAGCCGCCATTGTGCCGTTGCTCACTAGCGCCACTGCGGTTGGCTCCAGTATAGGTCTTTCCCCATGTAAGTGAAACGGCAGCAATTTGGTCAAAATACTCAGTCAATAAATTTTTTACAAAAAATGTTTTTATTGCAATAGGTGCCTTTCCTTCATCTAATGCCTGTGCATGTGCTGATTTTTTAAAATATTGTGTCGTTTGGACAGGGTATTGACATTTGTTCAGGACCAATCAGGGGACAGATTGAGTCGGGTTACTGCCGGTCATTTCACTCACTTTGAGGGGCGGGAACCATAGACGGAACGGGCGGGACGTGGGGCGGGACGTGGGCGGTACCCATAGGCGGTACCTCAAGTGGCTAGCAATGGCCTTGACATTCTCAGCCATTCTCCTCCTTTTAATGTGTGAATTTGGCTAATATTAGACACATCGCAATCAGATCGCAATTCTTATTGTCACTAGTGTTGAATTCATTATGGCATGTTCTGCATGTTATATTCTGCTCTGTCTTCACAATCCTATTGTAACACTGCATACAACTGTACTAATCGAGCGTCTCAAAAGCATTCTCTCCAGTTTTTTCGGTAAGACATTTTTTATTACTTTATTTTTTAACCGAGTAAGTAACGTTAGCCTTATTAGATAACAGCCTGCAGAAGTAGCCTACGCTACCTAGCATGACAAGCTAACGTATATTACGTAGACCGGTATGCTAGTGGAGTTAGCACCTTTATCTCCCAAAACCGTTTGGTTTGGCTACTTAACGTTAGCTAACGATGTAAAACCTACATTGCACTTCGTCCTATGCTCTCCACTGGCTAAGTGCATTTTATGTGGTGTGAATTTCGACATTGCTAACGTTACCCGTGCATTAGTCAAACAAAAAGCAGTCTCCAGTTTTTTCGGTAATACAATTTTTATTACTTTATTTTTTTACCAAGTAAGTAGCCTTATTAGATAACAGCCTGCAGAAGTAGCCTACGCTACCTACCGCGACCTAGCATGACAAGCTAACGCTTTTGTATAATACGTAGACGGTATGCTAGTGCAGTTAGCAACTTTTATCTCCCAAAACCGTTTGGTTTGGCTACTTAACGTTAGCTAACGATGTAAAACCTGTCAAAAGTAACGTTAGTCAAATTTCAGTTGTGTAACGTTAACTTATATTCCATTAAACATCGACCTGGTGAGCCTTTGTGTCTATTTTTAGCTTTGTAATTTAACGTTAACGGTCTCATCGTGGACATGTAGCTACATTGCACTTCGTCCTATGCTCTCCACTGGCTAAGTGCATTTTATGTGGAGTGAATTTCGACATTGCTAACGTTACCGTGCATTAGTCATGGTGTATTTTTCATTAGAGGTATTCATTTTAGGTTGAGCATTATTTATAACTTTTAAAGCATGTGGGAAACGTGTTCATGGAGATGGAAACCCGACATAACGTTAGCTGTCATTTAGCTATCATGTTTTTCGTGTCGCCACTTGCCACCACCATGGACTGTATAAAAATAGGGTAACGTTAGGCTAACGTTAACATTACAGTCTGATATTTTCCCCACATAGGCTAACGTTAACATTATAGTCTGATATTTTCCCATGACCCTTGGATTTATAGAATATTGTATGAGATTTCAGACAGAATTTGCTTTGAATTCTGGCAATTAACATCATCCAAATGTCTAATTTCAAACCATATTCCTCGGTGCCCGACTACTTTTATCTGTGATGGTAGTTTTATAATTCTGTAAGCTGCATCGCAACCGATCGCAGCCTATTATAACCATTTTATTCTTTGATAGATTTCCTTTAGCTAATGAAGACATGCTGCAGCAGTGGGTTGGTCAACATGTATGTACATAATATTATATATACACACATAACCCCTGGATGACTGTTGCAAGTATCACTTAGAGCCCGCATAAACGGGGCATAAGTGTTTACTGTGGAAGTCCTCGCTTACAAAGACCCATGGATTACAATACCACTTACAGCCAGCATAAACATGTACAAATTTGATCTTTTATGTGGACCTTGTCATTTTTAATGTGTGTCTCGTCAGGGTTTGTCTTGTACTAAATGTGTGTCTTGTCTTGTGTTCCCACTCTCAGCCTGCACCTTGACGTGGTGAGTGGGCTTTAAACTGAGACAGGCTACTGAACTTTGTTGTCTCCTATGTCAAACCCCTAACTTCTTGTTACCTTTGAGTTTTTTGTCCCCTATTATGAAATGAAAACTGATCTTGTTCTATCCTTTCTCTATTTTACAGATGTAAATTTATTTACCAGCTGTTCAAGTTACCAACATAATCAATACTAACACAGATCACTAATTCTGTGATGAAATGATATCTTGAGCTGCTAATTTGTAGAATCAGATGTGCCAAATTTGGGGGTTGAAACAGCACAAGGAATAGGGTTGGGGACCGCAGTCCTAGTGACCCTCTTATCAAATGTGCAGCATCCATATTACAAAGGAAAACGCCGCCATCCTGTGCGGGATGTATGGACCACAGACTCACCCTGTCAGCCACAAGGGACATCTGACCATCTTTTAAGGATACATAAAAGAATTGTACTGATTTCAAGTTGCTTTGTGAAAAAAGAATGATCTTAATCACTCCTTTAACACATTTAAAGTCGCAGCACAAGCTGGTCCTCCTTAGTCTTTCAGTGAGATTACAGGATGTGTTTACTTATTTACATCAGTGGCTATACCTACACTGTGTGCACGCTGGGGAAGGCCATCTTGAGCGGTAATGTATTGGTGCATTATGTACTCATTATTTAACTGAATGCAAGAGGGGTATTAAATATTTTAAAGACAAAAGCAGACAAAAACCTCAAATTACATTTTTCCACATTTATATAAAGGGTCTGATTCTCATTACAGAGCAAGTACTTACAAAAATTAATTGCTGTACAACATGTATAATGTAGAGGGTAGTTAGGCTACCAGATGCCCTTATTTATGCTTCATTTTGAATGACATTTGATTAGTTTATATATTGTGTAATATTTGCTATTTCACCTACTGCATGATTCTGTTATGCAAATAATGAACACATGAAAACAAGTTGGATAATTAAAAAAAAAATTTATTGACAGCTACACCGGCTTAGGGAGCAAGAAGCAAGAAAGGCCCATGGGGGTGCCATGGCTGGAGAGGAACAAGATGGGGGGGTGGGGGAGAGAAGATGCGGGACAGGGATGAGGAAGAGCAGGGGGAGTTGGGTGAGACAATGGCATAGCTACAGATGTCATTAATTAAAATAAATCATAATACAAAATATAACATCACATAAAATTTGAAAAGCTGACCCATTTCATTAAAAAAAAACCTATTCCATTAAAAGCTAAATCCAGGATTGGAGAAACTCCTCCCGTAGATTCAGTCTTGAATGGACCATACTATTTAAAAAAATAAAAAGTAGCTGTCACCAACTATCCAGACAGTTTTAGCTGTGTAAGAGGAATAAAATTAAATGCATCTCATTGCAATATACAATGATACATTCTGGATGCAAGCTATTAAAAACATCATCCACAATCTAGACATGATACTTTAATATTGTCAATATGCTGTTTGGTCCTATTGCATAAGGCGAGCTAACGCTTGAAAAATTAGCAATGAAAGAGAAATACACTCAAGTATATTATGTAAATGACTAGTTTAAGGCACAGTGATTAAAAAAGAAAAATGGTTCACAATGAAAGGTGGGTACAGAAACTCACAGTTGAGGCTTCGGCTTTCCATCGTTGTGTCTGCAAAAGACATTAAAAATTCAAGGTTACAACCAGTCTGTGTAATGAGACCATGCACTAGGGTGGGAAACTTCTGAAATTTTCACGCATGCAAATAGATTCTTATTAAAATGCTTCGTAGATGACCACAGCTGACGTTATTTCATCTTCTTTCATTGTGATTTGCGTTAGCTAGGGGTGATCATATAGCTATTGTATATTTTATCCACACAAAAAAAATTAGGACAGGTTCGGGCGGGCCATTATTAACATAATAGGCTACTCTGCTGGGTTATTGGAACGAGCAAAAACCTAACCAGGACATTTTTTGGAATTTAGAAATCCCGCAAGGACCTATTTTTATACAGTCTATAGCCTGGACGGATTTTTTGGGTCGCAAGCTTGCTGACAGCTTGCTACCTATTTAGAGCAGCTCTTCGGGACATTTATAATAAAAGTAGTCTTGTACGTAAATGTGATTGATTGACCGTCAATATCGTTAATGGCAATCATAACGTTACCCTATGTTCGCCTTAGCCTGCCTAGGCCTAACGTAACCAATCTCACTGTCAAGCTGGTATGCTAGATAATGGAATTAGCCTACCTCCGATCTGAGTTGGGTGGAATATTAATGTACTTTAAATTGTACTGTAAATTGAAGATAACTGAATAAACGTTATAACATAACACAATGATGTGACGAATTTCACACAGTCAATGCAAATAAATAACACAGTAAAACCGTGAAAATGAAATGATATAATAAACATTAGCTTAACTTACCGTGAATTCGCTTGCAATATAAAACCAGAGCTCCCGCTTCTAACTTCTCCCCGCTTTCCAGAATCTCCCGCCCCGAACTGTCAATCATACTGTGCCTGGACAGAGACCCTCCCATGAAGACCATATCCGGTTCACCCTGCTCCAAGCAAAGGTCAAGTCGGCTCCACTGAGCAGGCGCAGTTCGTCCAAACAGCCGGCGAAAAAGACTTCCGTGTTTCAATTTGGTTTTTCCGAGGCCATGGAAAGGCAATGGGTGACGTCACAGTGGCTTTGTCCATATTTTTATACAGTCTATGATTGATATGCCGCCGTACTCTACTGGAGGCACTGCAATTCAACGCTCATCTGTCGACCCCCTATTTTTATACAGTCTATGGTCAACCCACACGCCACCAACTTAAAGTGAGAACTATTTGACTATCCTGTTTAGGATCGTAGTCTAATCTCCCCAGCTGATCAACAAGGTGCTCTCCCGCTGCTATCAGACACACCTGTTGTCAGTTCAGTCAATCAGTCCCGCAGCCCATTCACATCACAATGCTATTTCACCCATTTGGTAAAGCGTACACTGTATAAAGCAGGGGTTATTTGCAAGCAAACACAACTAACTTGCTAGCTAGCTCAATGAAAAATACCTGACTAACGCTGGCTAGCCCCCTCCATCCCCACCCCCACTTGTTAGCCTAGCTGTGTGCATAGCAGCACCGGCACACTGGGCTGACTAACAGGTGAAATAGGCTACACTCTCCATAAAATATGCTAAAAGTGAAATCAACATCATGAATGTCTTACCTTTGCTCTGTGAGTGTTTTATCTTCTTCAATTTTCTTTTTTCGGCGCCAGAAGGGTACGTCCTTTTCGATACCACGTCACCATCACTACCGTTAGTCTCCCTCGTTATTCTCCTCACTGACTTGCGGCTGACAGTCCAATCATATATTTTTCATCGTCAGCATATTAATGCGGGTACAATCCTCAGCTGCGAGATGCAAACTCTCTCTCTCAGCTAGATATTAATGCTACAGAAACGACTGCTAGCAACGCAAGCCCTCAATAGCAGTCCATGTTTACATTTAGGCTACCCGCAAAAAGTGTGACAAAGGCGACGAATGTGTGACGAATTACGTGCAGCTAATTACCGAAATGGCTGCACTTGATTTGCAAACCAGTTTCAATCTTTGATGATGTCGGCTTCAACAAATTAATGACATAGACTTAGAACCCGATTACAAAATCCCTTGTTGGAATACCGTGACAGCCCAGCTCGAGAAACTATAACCTTTCTGTTGGTCACTAAAGTCAAATAAGTAGGCTACCAACTGGACATCTGTGTTATTTTGATTTGCACATTAGGGAATTATGTGGCTTACAATATTGAAATTTAAATGGAACTATTTAAGGTGGCCGAGTTTGAAAATGCAATTACATTTTTGTCAGTAAGCTACTTACGTTTTTTTATATATAAATAAGAAACGCCCACTTACGGTCATAAGCAGTATCGGTTACACGGTTACATTTTTTTAAACTGATGATTTGTCACATCCCTAAAGCCTATATATTATTTTATTTTTTTTGAGCATATAGGTGCTTTCACTCAACACACGAGGGTGCTCGGCCAGAGACCCTCCCCCAGGGGGGAGACAACAATCATTGGTCTAAAAACGCGTAACGCCTCAGTGTGACCAAAGGCTGTTTCAGGCTGTATTTTTTGAATGGAAGTCAATGGAGAAGATCCCTTAGCACCCTGAACAAGCTTCTGTTTTGTGTACACTGTTCGTGACATAATAAATTGACTGCCTTGTCGCTCATCTTCAACATGTTTGTCATCACATACTCATTTTGGAGCGAGCTATGATGTGTCTACTACGAAAAAAATACTGTTTTTGTGAGATGATAGACAGTAGGGAATGTTGCAGCAGTTAGAATTCATTTACGAGACTACAGGCCCAGGGTCTCCGAGCTACCACCCAAACTGTGGGATAAGTGTCTCAAATCGATTGCTCCATGCCTGTATACCATTGTTTAATAATAAAATATAAATCGGTGTTAGGTTATGTGTCTGTTAGCGAGTCCGTTTTTGAAAGGATGTTTAACGGTAACTTATACCATCGCTAGCTGGCTAATTAGCTACATAGCCAAACATCTCAATTTGCGCTCTTTTTTCTACTGTATTCCACAAACATTCTACCAAAATATCAGTGTATAGATCACATCGCCATGCCACGTCTACGTTCGGCAGTAACGTTAAATTGTAATAGGTCGAGACAAGGACTTTTTTAAAATTTCCTTCCGATGATTTGCAGTAGGCCCACGTTACATAGGCTAGCTAGGTAGCACCTGTAAAAACGGCTTCCCTTCCCACAAACATTCTACCAAAATATCAGTGTATAGATCACATCGCCATGCCACGTCTATGTGTAGCAGTAACGTTAAATTGTAATAATAGGTCGAGACAAGGACTTTTTAAAAAAAAATTCCTTCCGATGATTTGCAGTAGGCCCACGTTACATAGGCTAGCCAGGTAGCACCTGTAAAAAAGGTTTCCCTTCCTAATGCAATTAAAGTGTGGCCATGTGTCTTTGGTAAACGCTGATATTTCAGTGTAACGGTGGTGATAAGTAAGCAAATCACTCTATAGGTGCATGGAGTGGTAATATCATAAATGGTCATTTTTCTGTCTTTCAAAATATTAAAGGGTGCGTGCAATACTATATTGCCAAATGCCGAGCGTAGATAACTGTGGAAAAACTCAGAAGAGTCTCACTAACGTCAATACTTTGAAACGATTGGCTAGCAACGGTGCACGTGATCCAAGCTAAGCTACTACTAGCTGTTACGCTTTTCACAATGCAAAAGACGGGAGTCTCCCATCTCCCCCTTTATAAGAAAATCTCTGGCTCGGCTACCAAGAGAAACCGGTCATTTTAATTTCGAAAAAAAAAAGAAAAAAAGCTAAAATGGCAGCTTGGGGGCCCCCTGGTGGCTCGGGGGCCCTATGCAACCGCGTAGTCCGCAAAAAGCAAGAAACGGCCCTGCAAATATGTAACGCATATTGCTATAACAATATCCACAAATATGCAAGTTTCAAGCTCAATATAAAATTGTATATCTGAAGTGTAGCCTACACTGTATTATGAGGTGGTGGCGGGTGAGTAAATTATTGATTTGAGCGAACCCATATTACCGAGCTGGCATAATTTCTGAGAAATGAGAATGCAAACAACGTAATATTTTGAAAACGTGCAAATAAATTCATGTCCACTTGATCTGATAGGCCACGCATATAGGCTAATTAACGAAGGTGGTCCATACAATAAGCAATGAACACAGCTGTTCTTGGTGAAATAACTAATTTCTTCCCTCTTTTACGCGCATACCCAGGTAAAGCGCCTGTATAATCTACTGAGACTACCTTGTAGGTGGGATGCTCACATGTTAATTTACATGCAAATGAACTGTAATTATGCATCCTCAAAATTACTCTCGCGAGGCACGTAGTTTGACGGGAATACAAAAGCCTCGAGTCCTGCCACCCAGCTGGCATTATTTAGTGGCATATTGGCGACTCTGTCCAGGTGAGCTAACGGCAAACACTTAATTACCAAAATGTTAGATTCATGTAAGCTAACGTAGCTTACTTCTAGTCACTTCTTTTGCTGTATTTTCCTGAGGTAGTGCTTTATCTTCTTCGTGAAATTATGTTAATTGAAAGAAAGTACCCTAGCCTAAACAACTGTATAAGATGTGACTGTATAGTTTACTTGTGCCATATATTTTTTGGCTACAGGTGCTAAATGTTGGCTATGGGAGCTAGAAAAACGTGGGCCTAATGACAAACGCAATTCGGAAATATCGATATATTATATTATATATATATATATATATATATATAGCTATATAATTATATTGATATCAATATAATAGCCAAGTTAATAAACGATTTAATTATTGTGTTTGTGAGAGGAACCGTCTCTATATTTGAAGTATACATCATATTCAGTCAGCTTTTATGTGGAAATTAGTTAAAGACGATGGTTTGGGTGTTCACAGCATAAAAAAACCCGGGAAGCTCAAAGGAAGGACGCTAAGGACTTGCTGCCTGCACGAGCTTTCTTGCGACTGGTATCTGTGGCCTACTGGTGCGCTTTACACAAAATAATGCCAGGAACCCGTAGGCCTACCAGCTTGGTTTTGTGATGGTTTTTAAATTTTTTTATTTCATTATATTCTCGGATAATGTGTTTAATTTCATTTCATTTCATTCTCTTGAACTGAATTGTAGTTTTATTACCGTCAATTAGACGCATCGTTTCAGCTTTATTCAGCATCAAGCTTTAATCGTTGACACTTAGCTGTAACAAGTTAGCTGTATAGTCTAGTATATCTGTTTGTGCGGTTTATTTGAGCCCATATATAAGCTATTTATACTAAACGTACCTGTTTGTAGGCTATGCATTATCGAAGTTTGTGTACATCATCGATAAATATTCTGTTAACGGATAAATGTTTCCCAAAAACCAATTTACCCTCTATTGTTTTAACTTTTTTTTTTTTTTTTTTTTACTGTCAGAGGGATGCCTCGTTAGGATACCAGACAAGCCACATCGAGGTTCCACACACATTCTCAAAGAAGGTATGTTTTCTTTTAAATACAAAATAATTTACGCTTTGTATGTGTGCAGTAGCCTACATGTAGGCTATTCCACCACAGTGATAACAAGTAGCCCTATGACTGTTGAATTAATTTATTTATTTTTGCACATGTGTACACTGTAAAAAAAAAAACTCGTAAAAAAACAGAAAAATTCTGGCAGCTGGGGTGCCAGAAAAAAATCATCAAATAACAGGAAAGTACTGTGAAACCAAAAAACATTGATAAACTGTAAAAAAGCAGTAATCTTTCTACAGTATAATTCTGCAATATTACATAATAAAACCCTTGAAAAAGTTTAAACAGTTTTACATGACCTTTTTTCTATTTTTAGTGCAAGTGATCGTAAATTTACAGTTTATTTGTTGTAATTATTGCAGAGACTGTTTTTTAAATGTATTTTACTCATTTTTTAAAGATAATTATTATGTATTTTTAGGTGAAAATTTCTGTCTTCTTGCATTTAATTTCAGTTAATTGAAGAAGATATCACTGGCAGAAAACAGCATTTAATGTAATATTGCAGAGATTACATTATAGGCATTTAGCAGACGCTCTTATCCAGAGCGACTTACACAACTTCTTATTACATGTATCCATTTATACAGCTGGATATATACTGAAGCAATTCAGGTTAAGTACCTTGAGATATACTGTAGAAAAACTTTTTTACAGTTTATAAATGTTTTTTGGTTCCACAGTACTTTCCTGTTATTTGATAATTTTTTTCTGGCACCCCTGCTGCCAGAATTTAACGTTTTTTTTTCATGATTTATTTATTTTTTACGTTGTTGTTTTCACCTGAGGAAATGACCAGTCGTGACAACTGGTTCCATACAGAAATGAGTACACCCCCTCTGAACATAGTTATATTTCTATTTCTAAATGATAACAATTATAATTCATGGAAAGATAGAAAAATTTAAATGATTTAAGCAAACCTGTCTAATTTACTTATTTGCAGTTATTGATGACATTTCTTTCTATGTTGTTATTAACCCTTTCCAGCCTGAGCGAATATTGGGTATATTGGGTCAACATTCTATTCCATTTTATTTCTTAACGTGTGTTGCAAAAATTTTTGTGGTGTGATCATATTACATCAGATACCTAAACTTTATATACCATTGTAAACAGGATATCGGGGGCTTTCAATTGATATAAAAACAATAGGATTACTTGATGGCAATATCATCAATTATGGAAATACATTAACCAACTAAATTTATAAAACATTCTAAATGGCTATTTTCTAATGGGAAACCTACTATTTTACCAATTTCATGTTCAAGATAAAGGGAAACTTACAGTGTATGATATCTTCACCATTGTGTGAGTCATATAGAATAGGAATCAGAATAGATTTATCTTCTACTGCTCAAAAGTTATAACCACTTCAGTGATGGGTACAAAAAGGCAAAAAAAAATGCTTTAGAATGTTAGGTTCATTGAAAATATGATACCATTTTAAACAGGATAAGTGTAGCTTTCTGTTTATATACAATAATATGCTTACTTTAACAGAATATCATCAATTATTAAAAAATAAATTATTTTAAAAAACTTTCTAAATGGCTATTCTCCATGAGAAACCTAGGTTTTTAAACATTTCATGTTCAAGATCAAGGGAGACAAATGGTGTGGTATCTTCACTATTTTGTAAGTGATATAAAGTACAAATCAGAAGAGATTTATCATTTACTGCTCAAAAGTTATAACCTCTTAGTGATGTATGTGAAAAGGCAAAAAAAGAGAATGTTAGGTTCATTGACATTTCACATTACCACTTATCCATACACCTAATGGGTCACTATTGAGAATTGGTTGATATAATGCAAAATTGAAAGACACATACAGTCAAGCCGGAAAGTCTCCCCACCCCTTTCACCTTCTCCACGTTTTATTACGTTACAGACATATTCCAAAATTGATTAAATTCATTTTTTCCCTCAAAATTCTACACACAACACCCCATAATGACAATGTGAAAAAAGTTTTTTTGAGATTTTTGCAAATTTATTAAAAATAAAAAAATAAAATTTATCATTTACATAAGTATTCATACCCTTTGCTTTAACGTATTTTTAAAGTATCATATTTCATATTTGGTCGCATATCCTTTACATGCTGTTACTTCCTGAAGTCTGTGACCATCAACATCAAAAAACTGTCGATATCTTATTTTCAGGTACTGTTACAAGCGATACTATAACCTCTCTGCATTTGAATGGATCTCTATGGAAATTGGGGGGTGAGACTAGATTCAGCTGTAAATTACACTGGTACAGTATGGAACACATGGCTGGCTAAATGGCTGTAAGTTATCAAGGGTCTGAGCTATCAAACGAGCCCCAAACCATCACTCTGTTGCCAGATATGGAGTAGATGTGGATGGATCACTGCAAGGGTTATTTCTCCGGACTCATTTTCCTATAGAACTCTATGGGGAAAAAAGTCAGGAGAAACAACCCTTAAAGTGATCCATCCACATCTACTCCATATCTGGCAACAGAGTGATGGTTTGGGGCTCGTTTGATAGCTCAGACCCTTGATAACTTACAGCCATTTAGCCAGCCATGTGTTCCATACTGTACCAGTGTAATTTACAGCTGAATCTAGTCTCACCCCCCAATTTCCATAGAGATCCATTCAAATGCAGAGAGGTTATAGTATCGCTTGTAACAGTACCTGAAAATAAGATATCGACAGTTTTTTGATGTTGATGGTCACAGACTTCAGGAAGTAACAGCATGTAAAGGATATGCGACCAAATATGAAATATGATACTTTAAAAATACGTTAAAGCAAAGGGTATGAATACTTATGTAAATGAGAAATTTTTGTTTTTTATTTTTAATAAATTTGCTAAAATCTCAAAAAAAACTTTTTTCACATTGTCATTATGGGGTGTTGTGTGTAGATGTTTGAGGCAAAAAATGAACTCAATCTATTGTAGTATAAGTCTGTAACGTAATAAAACGTGGAGAAGGTGAAAGGGTGGGGAGACTTTCCGGCTTGACTGTACACTGAAATATACAATTTATGTGTTCAATGAAACACACACTTTATTTAGAAAAATGTATAACATACTGAATGGATGAACTAAGTAAATGGATAACAGTGTTTCCCCTAGATTTTTTTTCAGGCCGGGCGGTGAAAGTGCGCCATTTTGCGTAGAGGCGGAAACTATAATTACACCCTCATAATGGCGCAGCCATTGAAAATTTTAATTAGGCCTAACGGGAAACCAAAGCTGTTTTGGCAAGGGTTTTTCCCGATGCTATTTTGATCATTCCCGCATTCTGCGGCAAGGGAAATATTGCAGCTACATAAAAAAAAAAATAGAATAATATTTAAAAAAAAATGTTTTCATTCAAATTATTTATTTTCCCTCTTGTTCAAGCCGGGCGGCACGTGAGTTCTGGACACAAGCATAATGTCCATCCATCGCTGTAATAGATAAATATATTATCAGTTGCCATTTCATTAATCCACAACATATAAAACCATTTCTGAGTCATTAAAGGGTTGTATAGTGAGAATGACATTTTACAGAAAACACTTTATGCTCCAGAATAACGTTAGATAAAAAGCTCAACAATAACACAATGTTAGACTACTTAGCATAATGCCCATCAATGTAAAAGTTTGTTTTGAATGAACAGACCTAAATCATCAGTGACATTGGCTCAACTGAATGATGTCTTTTTGTCACATTTGTCTAAACAGGCTAATCTTTCTCATGTCAAAAACGTGAGTCAGAAAATAAAACTTGAAGCTGACTTTAGTAAATGTTTGCCGTTTAGTTCCCTTCTCCATTCACTTTCGACAGGACTGATCAACAAGTTCAAATTTAGACATAACGTTATGTTAAAGACGCTTCAGAAAATAAAATGGCTGTTTGCGCCGATATGCTGAGAGCTCGCTGTTAGACTAATGTTACTGGTTTTAGCTTTAGTTAGCTATTATTTAGTTATCAAAGTCTACACTAAATACGGAAAATATTCACATCTAACGTTATCACTTCACTTATTCATTATATGACAGACTTTTTCACAATTTCATCTCGAAACGAGCTAGGGGAAGAATAACACAGTGGCATCATTTGAAGCTAGAAGCAAACGTTAGCTACCTTAGCAAATTTCAAGTGAAAGTCTGCGGTACAAAAACAGGATTTTATTCAAAATAAAATTGTTTCTGAAGTAATATCTATGGTTAATTATTATCTTAAATGCTTCTTACCTCAGGGGGTTTACTGGCTTTCCCTCGCAGTAAAGTCTTCAGATGATAGTCTTCTGTCCGAAGTGGTCAGCTCCGCCCGCGGTGAGGCAAATGGAGATTTACGTGGTTGCCGTGCAGTTTAGAAATAAATCCCCGCCCACTAAGCTCATGAACCAATTATATGCAATTGTAGCTTATTTTGTCATTTGTAACTTGCATTTTTCAAAAAGAAAATCAGTGATTGGACGGCAGAGATATTATACGTCAAACCATCAGAACAATTGTTCTGAAATTAGAACGCTCCGGCGTTCTCCATCAACACTCAAGGCCTTGCCCAGGTTTATGATCCATCACTATATTGTCCTATCCCACAAGCAGAAAAATCCTGTAAGACATCCTATTGAAAACATTTTAGGCCTAGAGCAGCTATACTAGGGATGTTATTCAACTAAGTTGATGTGGATGAATGAATAGGCTAATGATAGCCATTTTTGTTCATACACAACATCTAGTTGATGATTAGATTTATAAACACATGTAGTCTCACTGACATCACTAACACCAGAAGCATGGGAACACAATATCACCATATCAACACCATGACAGCTAGCTTTCAAGTATGATCTAGCTAGGCTTCAGTGAGCAACTCCCTTGCCAATTATTGCCAGCTGCTACACAGCTGTGTGTACAACTTGTACTAAGCAACAGGTGGCACACTTGCTAGATTGTTGCAACCAGCTCACCTTATGAGTGTTGTCACAAGGTGTATGCCTACATCTTTGGTAAGCATCTTTCGGAATTTTGGACATAATGTCTCAATTACGACTTACCCGTGATGTAGTTGATTGATGGAAACCATTTTTAGCTAATTCCATGCGGTCTTCTTTTGGACATACACACGTTGCTAATGCTAGCGCAACTCTAAGGTAACCGGTAGCATCCACTACCAAACGCACTTAAACACTCACCCAAAGTGCACCCAAAGCAAATAAAATACGACGACAGTCTATCTGGGGAGCGA
Source organism: Synaphobranchus kaupii (assembly GCA_029718625.1). NCBI lineage: Eukaryota > Metazoa > Chordata > Actinopteri > Anguilliformes > Synaphobranchidae > Synaphobranchus > Synaphobranchus kaupii. The sequence continues at coordinate 20,678,281 of CM056396.1, forward strand.
TACTTTACGTTACCTCTGAATGTATTGCCGGCACTGGTCGACTACAACAACAAAGAAGAGCAACAAGTTGCAATGGCCACGTTCGCTCCGCCGCCATACTTCCACAGAGAATATAGGTCAGCACAAAGTAAAGGATTCAATGATAGTTTGACTTAAAAAATGATGGTATAAACACTCAAAATAACCCCGATAGACTCGTCGTATTTTATTTGCTTTGGGTGCACTGTGGAGTGTTTAAGTGCGTTTGGTAGTGGATGCTACCGGTTACCTTAGAGTTGCGCTAGCATTAGCACCGTGTGTATGTCCAAAAGAAGGGACCGCATGGAATTAGCTAAAAATGGTTTCTATCAATCAACTACATCATGGGTAAGTCGTAATTGAGACATTATGTCCAAAATTCCGAACTATCCCCTTGAGCAAGTACCTTGCTCAACTGCAGTGTCCTATCTGGGAATCAAACCTGAAACCTTTGGGTTACGAGCCCAGTTCCCTACATTATACTACACTACCGCCACGTTTTATCTAGTTCAGTGGTTCTCAACCCTGCAGCATCCCTGTGCTGCCTGTTGCACCAGCCAATCTCTTACATAATACGTGTTGTAGAAAATGTGTTTGCATTCTATAATCTTGTGTTTAGAGTTTGAGTTCGACACAGTGTGGGTTTTGGCTCCTTAACACTGGTTTTCAAGAATTACATAAAATTCCTTCTTTCCCTAGTTCTGCAATCAAACTAGACATCTAGATGCATCAATCAGTCAACACCAAGTAAGACCATGGTTATGTGCCTTCACTAGTGGGATGCCGCCGTGCTGATGTGCTCTGCTCTTTTTGGGTGTATGGAGATGGTTGTTTCTGCTAGGTGGGAATTGTTGATGAGGAGTGAAGTATATAGTTTAAATTTGGGCAAAATGTGAAGATTATGCTAGTGATTTCCATATTGGTGCCATAGAGCATTGCTTTTGCTGGCCTCATTATGTAGTGATGTAATGACGTTATGTTATTAACTAATTATAGGTGTAGAGATCTTAGCTGTGTGTGACCCATAGCTGTGGTGCTGATTTGAGGGTTCGGGGTAGTTGTGATGGAGTTTAAGTGATGAACTAGAGGCTATGCTGCTGCCGCTGTGCACGGTTGGTGGTGATGGTGGTGGGCTTCTTGGTGGTGGGTTGTAGGTGCCAGAAGACACCAAAGGTAAGACCATGGTTATGTACCTTCACTGGTGGCATGCCGCTGTGCTGATGTGCTCTGCTGTTTCTATTTTTTTTGGTGTGCGGAGATGGTTTCTTATGCTAGGTGAGAATTGTTGATGAGGAATAAAAAGTACATTTTAAATTAGAGTCTGTGGGTCTTTGGGTTTGATTGTTTTTCTGTTACTGAGAGGAAAAGTTGGTTGCTGTAAGTTGCTTCTAATGTCTAAAGAGAAAGGGACGTTACATGTGAAATGGATATTTTCATGTAATTACAAAAATGTCTTTCCTACTGTGCTGTTCAAAGAGATTGCTGCTGATGATTCAAGTGAATTTTTGAAGAATAATCTTTTCAGGCAAAGATGAATACATTGATTATTTTCATATTGGTATCATAGAGAATTGTTTTTGCTTGTATGCTTATATGGTGATCTTGTGATAATAGTGTACTAATTAATCTATGGTTTGTTGTTGCTGTGTGGGGATTTATATTCTGCAGTAATTTCAGTAATTGGAGGCTGTTGCTAATAGTGGATGAGAATTGTTGATGAGGAGTGAAGTTTTTATTTTAAATTTGGTCAAACTGTCAATATACTGGTGATTTCCATATTGGTGGCATAAAGCATTGTTTTTGCTGGACTGATTATGTAATGATCGAATGATGTAGTTATTTTTTGAATTAATTATAGGTGTAGAGATCTTAGGGGTTTTTTGGTATTTGTGACAGAGATTAGTTTAAGTGATAAGCTAGAAGCTATGCTGCTGCTGCTGTGCACGGTTGGTGGTGATGGTGGTGGGTTGCAGGAAACATCCTCTAGAAGACACCAAAGGTAAGACCATGGTTATGTACCTTCACTGGTGGCATGCCGCTGTGCTGATGTGCTCTGCTGTTTTTATTTTTTTTGGTATGCGGAGATGGTTTCTTATGCTAGGTGAGAATTGTTGATGAGGAATAAAAAGTATATTTTAAATTTGGGTTTGTGGCGTTTGATTGTTTTTCTGTTACTGAGAGGAAAAGTTGGTTGTTGTCAGTTGCTCCTAATGTATACAGAGAATGAGAGGCTACAAGTATTTTGGCAAAATGTGAAATGGAGAGCTTTGTGGTGATTTTGATGTAATTTTATTTGCTGGTTATTGCTGTTGCACTGTTCAAAAGAGATTGCTGCTGATGATTCAAGTGAATTTTTGAAGAATAATCTTTTCAGGCAAAGATGAATACATTGATTATTTTCATATTGGTATCATAGAGAATTGTTTTTGCTTGTATGCTTATATGGTGATCTTGTGATAATAGTGTACTAATTAATCTATGGTTTGTTGTTGCTGTGTGCAGATTTACATTCTGTAGTAATTTCGTAGTAATTTCAGTAATTGGAAGCTCTTTCAGGCAAAGATCAATACATTGATTATTTTCATATTGGTGTCATAGATAATTGTTTTTGCTTGTAGGCTATGGTGATCTTGTGATAATAGTGTAATAATTAATCTATGGTTTGTTGTTGCTGGTGTGGGGATTTGTATTCTGCAGTAATTTCAGTAATTGGAGGCTGTTGCTAATAGTGGATGAGAATTGTTGATGAGGAGTGAAGTTTTTATTTTAAATTTGGTCAAACTGTCAATATACTGGTGATTTCCATATTGGTGGCATAAAGCATTGTTTTTGCTGGACTGATTATGTAATGATCGAATGATGTAGTTATTTTTTGAATTAATTATAGGTGTAGAGATCTTAGGGGTTTTTTGGTATTTGTGACAGAGATTAGTTTAAGTGATAAGCTAGAAGCTATGCTGCTGCTGCTGTGCACGGTTGGTGGTGATGGTGGTGGGTTGCAGGAAACATCCTCTAGAAGACACCAAAGGTAAGACCATGGTTATGTACCTTCACTGGTGGCATGCCGCTGTGCTGATGTGCTCTGCTGTTTTTATTTTTTTTGGTATGCGGAGATGGTTTCTTATGCTAGGTGAGAATTGTTGATGAGGAATAAAAAGTATATTTTAAATTTGGGTTTGTGGCGTTTGATTGTTTTTCTGTTACTGAGAGGAAAAGTTGGTTGTTGTCAGTTGCTCCTAATGTATACAGAGAATGAGAGGCTACAAGTATTTTGGCAAAATGTGAAATGGAGAGCTTTGTGGTGATTTTGATGTAATTTTATTTGCTGGTTATTGCTGTTGCACTGTTCAAAAGAGATTGTTGCTGATGGTGCAAGTGGATTTTAGAAGAATAATCTTTTCAGGCAAAGATAAATACATTGATTGTTATCATATTGGTGTCATAGAGAATTGTTTTTGCTTGTATGCTTATGGTGATCTTGTGATAATAGTGTAATAATTAATCTATGGTTTGTTGTTGCTGTGTGGAGATTTATATTCTGCAGTAATTTCAGTAATTGGTGGCTGTTGCTAATAGTGGATGAGAATTGTTGACAAGGAGTGAACTTTATATATTTTTTGTTTTTGCTGGACTGATTATGTAATGATCGAATGATGTAGTGATGTTATGAATTAATCATAGGTGTAGAGATCTTAGGGTTTTTATTGTATTTGTGACAGAGATTAGTTTAAGTGTTGAGCTAGAAGCTATTGCTGCTGCTGCTGTTGCACGGTTGGTGGTGATGGTGGTGGGTTTCTTGGTGGTGGGTTGCAGGAATCATCTGCCAGAAGACAACAAAGGTAAGACCATGGTTATTTTATTTCAATGCTGGTTTGCTGCTGGTTTGGTCTACTGTGTTGCTGGTTTGTATGCTGGATAAAACAGGGTTTTTTGAGTGGTTTGACTGGCTTACTGACTGACGTTCAGGGTTTGTTAGTCATTTCCATATGGTTGCTGGTTTGAAGCTATGGGTCCAGTGTGACAGGATGCTAGATTTGGGATATGCTGTCCTTTGAGGGCCATATATTAGGGTGGTAGGTAGGTAGGTGGATAGGCAGAATTTTCCTTCTCCAGCTAATCTAATTCATCCAAGACCAATCATCATTCTACATAATTGTAAGGACATCATAGTGGAGTGAACAGTAATGAAGGTTCACACACAAAGGAAGGGGGTCAGTCAGTCAGAGCTGGACCCCTGCCACCACGCCCAGTAGAATCCACTATGCTGTCCAGGTGGTGTTGAGAGTGTCACAGAAAACGGGTTTGAAGATGGTGATGAAAAGAAGCTTTTGATGCACCAGTCACACATGTATAAGAACCTTAAGTAGATGCAGAAGATGGAGAGGAGTAGTAAAGGTTAGTTCTGCTGAAGCTTTGGGGAGCTCCAAACTGTCTACAGAGGTCATCGCTGATCGTCCTGTCCATTGGTTCCTCTGTTGATGCTGGGGCTTCGTCCACTGGAAGGGGCGAAAGGAGCTTGGGGAGGACCTTGAGCTAACAGCACCAGGTCTTGAGTCTCACAGGGACACCATCCATCTCCACCTTCTACATCCAGTCACCTGTTTGATCTCTTGTATCTTTTCACACTCGCCGTGCCACAGGGTGATCAGTCTAACCACCTCCCCAGGCTTCCAACTGGCTTTTTCCGTTTGTGCTGGAATCCCCTCTCCAGCCACTTTGAACCAAGTGTTGTCATCCGCCTTGCCCTTGTCTCTTTTCAGTACCAGCCTCCTTGAATTGCTGGGTTTGAAGGTCATTCTTGCTTAGGCGGTGGATCTGTCCAGGTCTTCAGGCACCCACCTCCCCTCTTTCACCGACCGTGTAGCAATGGTCATGCTGTCCATGAATGTTCATGTCGGTGGCTGCCACATTTTGGGTTTCATCTTGGGCCCTCTGCCTAGTCTTTCTGCAGAGTCCGCAAGGATGTAAATGGCGGCTATGATGGAGACTGCATCCACCCCCAGCCTCTGCTGTTTGGTAATACAGTCCCACTCAGTAACCCTCATCCTGAACTCATCAAAGTAGCTCTGTAGGCTAAAAAATAATAACCAAAAAATAAAAAAAATAAAAAACTTATACCGTAACTTGAAATAACATTAAATCGTTAAAATCAAATGCGTTTTATTTATTTTTTATTTCTATTTATATTAAATATAATAAAAAATAATAAATTACTAAAGTAAAAAAAAATTATAAAATAAAAAATATTTAAAATAAAATAATAAAAAATAATACATTAATATAAAAACATAAATAAAACTAAATAAATGTAAAATAAATCAATACAAATAATTAAAAAATGTTCAGGATGAGGGTTACAGTTTGTGAGCGTACTACCAGAGGCTGGCAGTGGACATGGCTACGGGGTGCACGGCGTCCATTTTGGCTGCAGTCTACATCCTTGTGGACTCTGCAGAAAGTCCAAACAGAGGACCTACAACGAAATCCAAGGTGTGGCAACCCCAACACGAACCTTCACAGATGGCATAACCATCACTGCACAGTTGTTGACAGAGGGGAGACGGATGCTTGACGACATAGACTGGTCCATTACCAAAGCAAGAGTGACCTTCTAGCCCAGTAGTATGAAGATGCTGGTACTGAAGAAAGGCAACAGCAAGGTGCATGACGACATGTGGCTCAAAGTGGCTAGAGAGTGGATTCCAACTCTAACAGAGAAGCCAGTTAGAAGTCAAGGGAAGTGGTTCGGCTGCTCACTCTGTGACACAGTGTGTGTGAAGAGGACATCAGACTATGCACATGACTGGGTGCAGAAGGTGGAGAAAGGGTGGTCTCCCTGTGTAACCCAAGGCCTGGGGCTGTCAGCACACGGTCCTCCCCAACCTCCTCTAACCTCTCCTGGCGTACAAACTCCCAGTAATAGCAGTGGAACCAGTGGACAGGAACATCAGCAGCTAACCTCCACAGATAGTTCAGAGCTTCTCAACGCTTCAGCAGAATTGGCCTTCACAGCAGGGCAACAAAACAGCAGCTGCCAGTCAGAGAAGAGATTGAGGACTGTGACTGCCAGGACAACAAACTGAGGTCAGCGTCCATCAAGGTTCACATTGTAGCTTGCTGTGATTTTACTGCGGACGAAGAAGAAGGCTTGGCACTATGCCTTATTCCTCTGGAAGACCTGCAGCGCAGCCCTCAGGCTAAGAATTGTGGAGTTGATGAAGGCGCACAAAGAACACCATTATGCTGGAGCCGATGGTGCCATGGGAGGAGATGTTTGAAGTCAATGAAAGGACCCCACTAAAGTATGAATCACTTAAGGATGTGTGCATGGAGAAGACCTGGACAGCTAAGGGCCTACCAGTGGAAGAGGAATAAAAAGTGTCCCAGGACAATCGATGCAGAATAAGTGGCCAGTTCCGCGGTAACGGAATTACAATTCACAGAAATTTTGGCCTTAATTTTACTTGATGTGGATAAGTCTTAAAGCCTAATTTACTTTTATTTTGAAATCAATTCGTACACGCTCTTACCGTAGAATGCCTAGTATATTGTGAACCAAAAAAAACGCGGCGGCTAGTTTGACCATCTTTTTCGAAGTGGAGGCTGGCTTGACCGCAGTTACTGGAGGCACTGCAATTCAACGCTTATCTGTCAACCCCTATTTTTATACAGTCTATGGTCAACCCACACGCCACCAACTTAGTGAGAACTACTTGACTATCCTGTTTAGGATCGTAGTCTAATCTCCCCAGCTGCTCAACAAGGTGCTCTCCCGCCTGCTATCAGACACACCTGTTGTCAGTTCAGTCAATCAGTCCCGCAGCCCATTCACATCACAATGTTATTTCGCCCATTTGGTAATGCGTACACTGTATAAAGCAGGGTTTATTTGCAAGCAAACACAACTAATTTGCTAGCTAGCTCAATGAAAAATATCTGACTAACGCTAGCTAGCACCCTCCATCCCCACCCCACTTGTTAGCCTAGCTGTGTGCATAGCAGCACCGGCACACTGGCTGACTAACAGGTGAAATACACTCTCCATAAAATATGCTAAAAGTGAAATCAACATCATGAATGTCTTACCTTTGCTCTGTGAGTGTTTTATCTTCTTCAATTTTCTTTTTTCGGCACCAGAAGGGTACGTCCTTTTCGATGCCACGTCACCATCACTACCGTTAGTCTCCTCACTGACTTGCGGCTGACAGTCCAATCATATATCTTTCATCGTCAGCATATTAATGCGGGTACAATCCTCAGCTGCGAGATGCAAACTCTCTCTCTCTCAGCTAGATATTAATGCTACAGAAACGACTGCTAGCAACGCAAGCCCTCAATAGCAGTCCATGTTTACATTTTCACTCATGCTTTCACTCAACCCACGAGGGTGCTTGGCTACTAAGAGAAACCGGTCATTTTAATTTCGAAAAAAGGCTAAAATGGCAGCTTGGGGGCCCCCTGGTGGCTCGGGGGCCCTATGCAACTGCGTAGTAAAGCAAGAAACGGCCCTGGGTCCAGCTGTTCTTCTCTTTGCCCTCGTGTGCTAGGTGATAAGATGCTAGGCAACGCCTGCGAGGGATTTTCAGTCATGCATACTGCTTTGCGGTTGACACAAACACGGAAACTGAGTGAAAGAAAATGATCGTGCTACTGCTCGTCAATGTTATTTTCTGTGTACCGCTAACAGGTGCTGAACCTTTATTGATTACAGCTGACCTACTCAAATTCCACTTATTCTTGGTTAGTTGGCAGCAGTGATATCACACATAATTAGCACAGCGTGGCATAATCATGGTTCAGCAATACTACAGCCGCTTTGTACCGGTTTGTGTAAATGTGCTGCTTATTGGAAATCAATGGTCTATGTCTGGAAATTTTGCTAACCCAGAATTTTCAATGGAAGTATGTGCTGAGAAAACAGCCTAATGGGTTCTATGAAGGTCACCGTTATGAAGACATTTAAAACATAATGTATGCAAAACCTGAAATCCAGAATTTAAGGAATGTATTTACAAATCTCATTGATAAAATTCCAAATAATCACTTTCCTGTAATTACCTGTGTAGCGAGTGCAGCTCGGCTAGTTCGCTAGTAAGCACAGTGAGGTGCGGTAAAGCGAAGGCCTCGTAGCAGGTTACCGTGACAACACTCTCTGGCGACGCAACCCTCAGGTTCAAAATAACGACGGCTGTTTTGCTTTTAGCTGATTGGTAACGCGTTCGACTTGGAATATTTGGACGGATGAGAGGAGCGGTGTTCAAATCTCACCTTGCTTGGACTTCTGAGTAAGCTTCTCTCTTTCTCGTTACACATGCATCGTAATATGGGTTACCCATTTCATGTATGCCCATGCAACTACACACAAAGAAGTGGTAATAATGAACGCATGTACGTTTTTTTTTTTTCATTTGGGACTGCAGAACATTCATGCTAATACAAAGAAAACTCCCTCCATGCAGGCACGCAAAAAGTTGGCTGCAAAAAATCTGAAATAATGCTGCAAAGAACTATGACTGAGTTTTTATTTGCCACGCCATTTACCAAAGCGGATTAATTCAGAACCGTCGCCAAGGATAAACAGATACAATTTCAAAAACGCCACAGGAAATCTTTTTAAACATTTAGTCATTTATTTCCGTCTCTCCTTGTTTCCTTTATCTGTACAACTGTTTATTTTTTGAAAACTCCTTGAAGTTTTTCATTTGGGGAAAAAAAAAAAAAAAAACATTTGCGTGGAACTGCCCGGAGCGGAACAATGTCTGAGAACATTCGACAGGCAGGAGGTAAAAATACTCTAGGTGCTACAGGAGTGCAAACGAACATAATTAACACGTTTTCTATATTTGCTCTCGACAGCTCCCGCTGAATTCATTACATTTTACATTTCACAGTTCTCCATCTGTTTTCCCCCCCCTACCCCCTTCATCTTTCAAAGGCCCCTTTTTCCAAAATGGGCTTCGTGCTTTCGCATGCTTATCAATAAGCCGCAAGAACGCCACTTTACAAATTGAAATCAATTTTTCACTCAGAGAGACTTTAAAGTCCGGTAGCAGTTCTTCTTTGGGGGTTGTAACGACCAGGGGGGGTGGGGGGCCTCTTTCTTGATTTGGGTCTTGTGTGTTGAAGCTCTTTCTTGTAACCAGATGTACCCCCCCCCCCCCCCCCCAACCCCCCACCATCCTATTCTTTCGCAGCTCGCTCACATGAACCAGTAAAGAGTGTTTTTATTTGCATCCCTACCCTACATCAGTGTTTCTCACACAGAGGACAAGGCCTACTGCTGGTCTGGCGGTCCTAGCCAGTTAGTAGGAACGACGGTATTTTTTCATTGAAATGAAAAGACAGAAATAACTGTGGACTTGATGCAAATGTTATCGTAAGTGTTACGTTGTGATGTGTGTGTCCCTTGTACACACCTGGCTGAAGCGTGATATACTGGTTAGTGAATTGTGCTTATGCCCTAACTTATGTGCTTAAACTGCGACGTGTCCTGACATGCCGTGTACCACTAAACAAAAACAATCTGAGAAAATAAGACTAAACATAAGGAAATATAAAGTCTATTCAATTACACTGAAGTTCTCCGGTAAATAGTCTTTCAAGGGTTCCCAAAATTTACCTGAAAAAAGGTATGAAACCCAGTAGTCAGTGTCAGTAGTCAGGGTTGACCTGAGAAATTCCTCTTGAGACCTGGCAGAAAAAAACTTAAGTATTTACATTTTTTTGACATAATATTTCTTGGACGACAAAAACTTGCAGTGATAATATTTTTTATTTATTTTATTTTTATTGAATGGCCCTTGTAGTGCAGGTTTCAGCATAGTAGAATATAGTTCTTCAGATCAACACCAGTGAATCATGTCTCCTACAGGGGGACAAAAATGAATTGCCGGGTCTTAGGAGGATATGAGCTAGAGATTCAGGCCTGTCATGGACACACCTGCAAATCTCTCTGATTCGCAACACCTCTTCTGACACTCTTATGAAACATTGCCCTTGGGTCAGTATGTACCACTGCTTAATAAATAAATAAATGGTACAAGTTCTTTTTTTTATCACAGTTGGCCTAACATTTAGCTTTTTCCCAATGGGTACACCATGACAATCAATGAGAAGGTGGCAGTCTGCTAATGTGTATGCTGCTGTGCTGTGCTGTTGGGACCACAGATGTCCACTAAACCATATGTCACAGAGATATCTTATTACTGGCTTATTTCTATATAATCTAAGGGAACCATGACAGTTTGTTTTTTATTTCCATCATCTCTGGCATGGCAGTGCTCTACGTTCATATGCATATAAAAAAATATATATTTTTTGTACTTACAAATGTTGTAATTGCCACAAAGTAATGTGGTACAATGTTGTACAATGTTATAAATGTTCTTAATACATGCTAGTAAATTGTATAAAATATTTAAGCGAATCAGCACCTACCATACTGGATTCTACAACAACAACAAACCGAGCCAATCACCTCCTCAGAATCAAGAGGATGTTCTTCCTCAGAACATATACACACCAGCAAAGACGTAACACTGTGGTATGACAACCCAATCATGGCATGCTGCTCGCACACCGTTGATGAAACAATGGGAAATGTGTTTGTTTTTATTAAATCAGTCAAACTAGATTTCTCAACTGTGCTCAGCTGTGGGAAGGCCTTAATATGAAAGGAAGTGATATCGCATTACATGGAACTGAAAAAAAAAAACCCATTCAATTTCACATCCTCACAAGACTTCCCCCTCACTGGTCTCCCAGGCTTCTGACAGATTTTGTTTTTCTGAAGAATCTTATCAGCAATTCACCCACAAATTGGACTGAATGAATTTGTAATCCTGGGGAATTAATGTTTCAGTACTTAACATTAGGCAGGACAGTAATTTTTGCACTTTTCTGTCTTGACATTTTATTCCCTCACCCTAAGCAGATATTTCAACACGCAATTTAATATTTTAATAATAATTTGTGATTGGCTGGTTCTTGCCGTGTAGTGTCCAACACAAAAGTTATGATTGCTTTAAATATTTAGGCATCTGGTATATTCCAGAATCTATTGTTAATTTAATTTATTAGACATGCAAACTTTGATGGAAAAATTGTTAGTCTTCGTTAAAAACATGTTTTAAATAGGTGAAGTATGGCCTTGGTAGGGAGAAAGTGTAATGTGGGCGTGACGTGTGAGGTAGGAGGAGCCAAACGCAGCAAGGGGATTCATTAAGCCCTAAGGCCACTAAGGCGGGAAACCCCGCAGATAAGGAAGGGAGACAAAACAACGAACAAGCCTACCGACGCTACTAACCGGCTCACTGTCACACGCCAATAAGTAGAAGCTTAGAAGGGCAGGTTTCTCAATAGCCAGAAATAATAAGCGCCCTGTCTCGGTCACGAGACGCATAAGAACGGGCGAGTAGCGTGATGGCAAAAATAAAAGTCAATAAACACTGCAAAATAATCCGATAGAATATGAGGAGGCGAAAGGAACAGATCCAACGTTCCAAGGCTACTCTCAGACTCGCAGTCACACACAAACATGTCCACAACATCGCCCAATCTTCCCTATAGGAAGACATGTACCTAAAGACGAAACAGAACTACAGTTCCGAACAAAATTGTCAAACTCCATGTACGGAGACAGGTACCGAAAGGAACGAACAGGACAGGCTGCACCGGACATTTACTGGCTGAAAGACCAAAGCGAGATTAGTAGAAAATAAATGCCCTACCTCTCCATAAAGAGGAATGTAACGAGGCGAACAGGAACAGAGATTTAATGTTCCAAGGCTACTTTCAGAAACTCGTAGTCAAACGCAAACATGTCCACAACATCGCCCAATCTTCCCTATAGGAAGACACGTACCGAAAGACGAAACAGAACTACAGTTCCGAACAAGACAGGTACCAAAAGGAATGAACAAAATAGCAAGCCTGTAACTACAGCTCAGTAGGCTAAGGAGCTGAACAGAGGATAAACAGGCTGCAGGCAAAAAAAGAAAAGAATAGAGGACGATAGGACAGAAAACCAGAAAATCTAATCCTATCACTAAAAGAAATAGCTGTGTCTCTGTATAAAACCAAACAGAGATGCAGTAGCCAACTTCCTATACCTATACCTATACCGGCCTCCTAGACCCGGAGAAATCCAAACACCGGGACGGAGGAAGAAAAAATCTTCAGACGACGCCAAACGGAAAACAATGGTATAAACAAATAGAGACAGTCACTAACAATGACAGTAAGATTTAAAGTAGAATTAATTTTTTTTAGCGCTCCCAGTGATGTTTGCCCCTTTTTTATGAATGGTTGATTCATTTTAAGGGAAATGTTAACCAGATTAAACAGGACAGCTGACAAACACAGCAGAGTTTCATCATATCAAAGAGAGTTGGGTTCAAAGTACCGAGCGCCAAGAAAGAAGAGGGCAGGTGAGAAAATCAAACGATAACATATATTCATGTTGTTTTGTAGTTATTAGCAGGGGGTATCAAGGAATTTGACAAGAAATTTAGATCAAATCTGCAGAGTGATCAGTCTGAGAATTAGATTTTATCATGAATACACAAACACACACTTATATATTACATTACATTACAATCATTTGGCAGACGCTTTTATCCCATGCGACGTACAATAAGTGCATACTGAAGGTCATTGACGCGACTACAAAGCAAATCCGACAAAGCACAGCTTTCTCACAGCGTAGGAGCTATCCCTAGTAATAAACATGAGTAGTACACACAGTCAGCTATACATTCTGAACTATAAAATAACCAAAAACACAAGTTAAATAGAAAGCAAGCAAAAAACAGGAAGCGAGTACTATAGAATGGCCCTATATAGGTATAATTTTAGTCGAGGTGGAGTCTGAAAAAGTGCGGTTTCAGACCACGACGAAATTTGAATGGGGATCATTCAAATATATGGTTGGTCTTTCTCACTCTCACTTTTCTTCCCAAGAACAAAATTAAGACAGCCTTAATTATTTTTACTTTATAATTTACTTTGAAGAACAATGCATTTGAGGAACACCAATTTTTGATTAATTTGTTTATACAGCCTTCCTTTCAAAGGGCTCTGTAGAAGCCCTGGTTTGTTTGTGTTAGACTTGTTCGCTTTTAATTAAAATTCATAGTTTCATCTAAAACTCTGCCCCTGGATATGCTTTGTGCAAATTCAAAGCTTTGGCTGCAAAAAAAAAAACCCTCTCCTCTCTGCTAAGTACTGAGAAGTGACAAACTATATTAGCGATTTAAAATGATCCCCATTCAAATTCAAATGTGACCAAGTATTGTCCTTAGCGGAACAAGCAGTGTTTAGCCGTCATGTTCAATTGTACACGAACAGGAGGCAGAGAGAGAAAGCACCCAATGCACTGTGTTGAATATGAGCCTTAATTATCATTAACTGTCTTGGGATAATTGCTGGTAAAATTGTTGAAGCTGTAAAAATTCTCCCGCGAAAAACTAATTAGTTTCTAATTTTGTACGATGCAACACTTCAAAAAGATTTTTTTTCCCACCCCTCTTCCTCCTCCTCCCCCCCCCGTCTCACTTTGTGCGCCAGGCTCGGGTTATTGTCCTTGTTTGGAGGGGGATGCTGTTCGCGCTGTAGTGTCCGTACACTTTGATTGGCATGCGCAAGGATGTTGAACTCTTCGGAGACCATGGTCGCAATGACGGAAAGAGCAGGTAGAGTGCGCATCCATCAGTTGGATTTAGTGCTTCTAGAATCAGTGTTTTTTTTACATAATATTCGACTAGTCCAAAGTCTAAATTAAAAACTTTTGCCTGTCAGGGGTTTTTTGTAGTGCCATGTAGCTAGTTTATGTAAAGTCTGTAGAGTTAAGGTAGTGTTAACAGTGATTTTTTTTGTTTTGTTTGACACTGCGTTAAAACCTCTTTCTCAATTCTATTTAAAATTTAATTTTGTATCATCAGGGCACACGTAATGATCTTCATGGCGGCACTTATATGATTGAAACTGTACCCATATCTGGCTCTTATGGTGTTTGCTTACCATGTACAATGCTGTTCTGTCATTCACATTGGCTAAAGCACCTGTTAAATGACCAAATTGTAATTTGTAAATATATTTTTTAAGACATAGATAATTAAATGAAAGAAAATGCCTTTCTTTCTTTCTTTCTCAATCGGCCTGTCACATCTCTCTCTCTCTCTTTCTCTCTCTCTCTCTCTTCTCTCTCTCTCTCTCTCTCTCTCTCTCTCCTCTCTCTCTCTCTCTCTCTCTCTCTCTCTCTCTCTCTCTCTCTCTCTCTCTCTCTCTCTCTCTCTCTCTCTCTCTCTCTCTCTTTTTTTCCCCCTCCAAACCTACCATGGGGAATATGGCGTAATCGTAGGCTGCGGTATTTAAAGGGTGTGTATCTCAACGCCATTGATGAGTGAAACGGTCTGTCACACGGCTCCGGGAGAGATCGCCCAGCGCCGCCCACATAGCGCTCTTTCGCAAGGAGCAAGACGAGCGATGTGCACCTGCCAAACCGCTGAAGGCCACTGGTACGGAGCCAGATCCACCTCCACATCGACTGTTCCCAGCTCTGCTCCGCTCCTCTCCAAGCCTTTAATCCCCAGCTAGTTGTGCAAAGAAGAAATAACACATTGTCGATATGCATTCGTCCCCACCCCCCAGCCTAGATACTGTAGTCTGCATATCCAATGGTTGTAAAACTGCTTAACCCAATCTGATGCTTGCAAATTGTATTCTTTGTTAACATGAGGTGATTATTAATGACTGTGTGATATGAACGCATTACATAATTTCACACACAAGACAGTAAAATGGGGGAAAGGAGAGCAATCTTCACAACAATATCTTTAGCTGCACTCTCAGAAATGAAGGTTTACATTATCTTCTTTAAGGAACAAATTTCACAAATGTACCCTGAAAGTACAGTAATGTTCTATTTGGGTATTAATAAGTACCTTTTCAAGCCAAAAAGGTACAGATGAATTATGTACTCCTGGCTAGGGGCAAGCGTTTGTACCTTTTTGGGTACTTTTCATATCTTTATTTCTGAGAGTGTATGTATTGAAGAGCACAATGGGCTTCATCACTGCAGGTTCCCTCACTATGGTAGCATCCCACATACTGACAGCCTGCCACTGATCCTGAGAGAGGAGAAGCCAGGGTGCTACAGGATCAGTAATAAAGTGCACGCTACTCACAAACACAAAGCTTTTTCCCTTTTTCTGTTTCCCGTGCCGTTTTACTTTCTCTATTTTATTTGAAAAAAGTGACTTTACTCTGTAAATACATGGGGTTCTTATAACAGGTCTTATGACATATGGGTTTAACACACAACAGGATACCGCACTCAATCCCCTTGAGGCAGAAATAACCATTCCAGTAATTTTTTTTAGGCTATTACATTGTTTAACAGCAAATCACATGATAATGCATTAAAAAAAAAAACATTTATACAACAATTATAATTAAGTATAAACTTTACTCCTGATCGAGTTGTAGTACCAAGTAGTCGCCTGCAAGAAATAAAATGAATAAATTCTGTTTTCACAGTTGCAACCACCTCACAAATCCCACACCAAAATAAATAAATAGCTAAATGAAAAAAAAAAACAATGAGGCTTGGTAAATCACAATTTAATGAAAATGAAAAAAGTTACAATTTAAGAAGACGGTATAGGCTATATGGGGAGAAAGTGAATTAAAAAGTTATTCGGTGGGCTTTGGAAATTTAACCATCTATAGGAAAGCTGTTTGAACAGTTGCGAAATACAGAGGCCAGGGGGGTACTTCACAAAGCAGGATTACTGAATTAGCTGGATAACTGCACTAAATTGAGTAAAATCCAGCTCTTTTTACTTCAGTCCATGTTCCAGATTTTGGGGGCTTCCGGGTTTTACTCAGTGCAGTTATCCAGCTAACTCAGTAATCCTGCTTTGTGAAATACCCCCCTGGTTTCTCTGCAAGTCTCATGTCTTGTGATAGGTTGGATTTATGGGGCAAACTTTGAAGGGAAAATAATGTCTGTGTTTGGGCAGAGACAAAGGGAGCCCTAAAACAATAGTTTTTTTTTTTCTTTAGTAGGAGGCAAATAAAGTAATTTCCATAATTTGAGGACAGCCTGTGTTCTACACACAGCTTCTCATTGGAATACATCCAGCTACAAGAAAATCCAGAGGAGCTCACATCAGACACAAACCACGGACAGTTGTTCCGGCTGCGCAGCGCTGGGGCTGTCTGGGGAGTGCACTAGTCAGGGTCAAGGTTCGATATTCATGAGCGGCGATGGATTTTTAGAGGCAGAGGGAAGAACAATAAGGGTCAATACTCAGATCAACATTGTATAGGGACGGTGTGTGGTAGAAAATTGAATGCAGGGATATACATTTTCACACATGGTTTGTACTCAATGAATCATTTAACAATTCATTGCCGACCAGGACCTGAACAATGACTGCTTTTAACGGCTGCTATGTGCAGAGAGGGCAAACAATGCCCTTGAGAAAAAAGGAATCTCTTATGTTCATGCCATCGCGGCTCTGTGTGCAGCACTCTCTCACTATCCTGGCGAGGTTATGAAAGGGCGTGGAAATAAAAGAGGGCATTTCTGAAACAAACACTATTGATCATATTCCCGCTCTAGGGATCGATGGAGAAGACAGGCGGGTGTCGACAGCCAGATGATTTTAGCACCGCTGTTGCCAAAAAAAAAAGCCCCCCCCCCCCCCCCCCACCGGATCAATACGTTCACGTCCTCATCCCGTCTGCTCTTAGAGAAACAGGAGCTGGGATTAAACGCAGGCGCTGTTTATTTATTCTCCTTGAGAGTGAGCTGAAGAGCCAGCGTCCAGTGGGACAGAGGTGAGACCAGGGCTCCGAAATGTGTTTATAACTGCCAGCAGTCATTCAGGAAATGCTCGCATAGCCTACGTACCTCCGAGACAACAAGCCCGCAAATACCCAAAAGTATTCGTTGTGTATGCTTGTTCAAAAATGTCTTTGTAGTATATTATTTTCAACTCCAGTTTTGAAGGATCTAAGTCAGGGATGGCCAACTCCAGGCCTCATGGGCAGTGTGTAGCCTAGCCTATACAGGCCACTACAGTGAAAAACAACAATACAAAACACAATATACCTTATTAAACAAACACTCACAGTTAACACATATAACTGCATATACAGTCATGGACGAAAGTGTTGGCACCCTCTGTAAAGATGAGCAAAAAGGGTTATAAAAAAATTCACCGTTTGGTGAATTAGCTTAATCTCACACTGAAAAAACAAGAAGAATTCAACCTTTAATTGACGTTAATTTATTATGAGAAAAAAAAATCCCACATCAAGAAATAATGATTTTTTAACAAAACCACGTTGGCCACAATTATTGGCACCCCTGCATTTCTATATAGAATAAAGTAATAATTTTTAATATTTGGTCACATATCCTTTGCATGCCATGACTTCCTGATGTCTGTGACCCAAACAACATCAAAAGACTCTTGATATCTTATTTTCTGGTACTCTTACAAGTGATACTATAACATCTCTGCATTTGAATGGATCTCTATGGGAATTGGGGGGTGGGTCTAGATTTAGCTGTAAATTACACCGGAACAGTATGGAACACATGGTTGGCAAAATGGCTGTAAGTCATCAAGGGTCTGACGTATCAAACAAGCTTCACTCTGTTGCCAGATATGCAGTAGATATGGATGAATAACTTGAAGGGTTTCTTCTCCTGACTTATTTTTCCATAGAGTTCAATAGGAAATTTTGTCAGGAGAAACAACCCTTAAAGTGATCCATCCATATCTACTGCATATCTGGCAGCAGAGTGATTGTTTAAGGCTTGTTTGATACCTCAGACCCTTGTTGACTTACAGCCATTTTACCAACCATGTATTCCATACTGTTCCAGCATAATTTACAGCTAAATCTAGTCCCACCCCCCAATTCCCATAGAGATCCATTCAAATGCAGAGATGTTATAGTATCGCTTGTAAGAGTACCAGAAAATAAGATATCAAGAGTCTTTTGATGTTGTTGGGTCACAGACATCAGGAAGTCATGGCATGCAAAGGATATGTGACCAAATATTAAAAATTATTACTTTATTCTATATATAAATGCAGGGGGTGCCAATAATTGTGGCCAATGTGGTTTTGTTAAAAATAATTATTTCTTGATGTGGGATTTTTTTTTCTCATAATAAATTAACGTCAATTAAAGGTTGGATTCTTCTTGTTTTTTCAGTGTGAGATTAAGCTAATTCACCAAACGGTGAATTTTTTATAACCCTTTTTGCTCATCTTTACAGGGGGGTGCCAACACTTTCGTCCATGACTGTATGTCATGAAGTGCAACACACTGTGACATAAAATATGTAGGAGAGACAGGAAATACAATTAAGATCAGATTGGCACAGCACATATAACATAAAAAATTATAGTAAAATAGACACACACCTAGGGGCTCATTTCCTACACCATGGACCTGAAGCAGTAGAAATATCTGGCCTCCATTCAAACATTAACTGGACACAAGAGGACAGACGTAGGACAGAAAGACATTGGATTAGAAAACTCAACACCATATTCCCAGGAGGTTTAAACAAACGCTGGTAAAACTTCAACACAAAAGGGACCAAATTCTTCCTACTTACTGTAAAGGCTACAGTACACTGAATGGCCAGTGCTCTTCCTACTTAAAGGCTGCAGTACACTGAATGGCCAGTGCTCTTCCTACTTAAAGGCTGCAGTACACTGAATGGCCAGTGCAAACTGTTCTTTCCCAAGGGGCCCTCATAAGGAGTAACTTGGGAAATAAATATTTTTTCCTAAACCTAGCCTATGCAAGTTTTTGCTGCCATCAGTTACCCTGGCTCAATCAGCTAATTAGTCATATACACCAACACCGATTCACTCGTAAATTAGACCACAATAAAACGCTACAATAAATGCATACAGGCACAAGAACATTCATCAGCTGCTGTTCATATCGCGGAATGTAGCTAAAAATATCAGATCATGTAAATGATAATTGGTAACTGGTGGCAGCCAAACTCTGCATACACACACTGGCCCGCGAGGCCTAGAGGAAGTGACAAGCCTGAGCCATCGGAGGGTTTTAATTGGTCATATGTGTCGATGGTTAAGTGGGCAGTTTGTAGGATGGCACCTATTCTTTCTGTAAGGGCCTAACTTTTACTGTACAGTCAGTGTCCCTACCTCCACCCTGGCACTCTGCTATCTGATATCTTCAGAAGTGAACAGGGCACCACAACCGAAATATCAAGATATGACTCACATTGATCTGTATGAACCTGAGTTATGAAACTCAACCCATACTTGGGAATCAAAATTGCACAAAATTCCATTGGGGCACACACAATATAAGCCATATTCCCTGCATTATATTTTATAAATGTCACATTTCAACACACATTAACATATATTACTTTTTTTTTAGAAGAGTATAGCCCTCATATTCAATATCTCAGCGTGTTCCGGGGGAGAGGATTGCACAGGATAAGACAGCGATGGATTGGGTTGTAGCTTATGAATTTTGACATGCCCCGGGGAAATAAACAGACTGAATATGTGGTGTTTAATTCGCCATTTACCTGCTGTGTATGACACAGCCAGAAAAAGCCAATACCTCATGAAGGTGATTGGAGAGGAGAAGAGGGAAGCTTCTCACGCCCAATCGGCCTGTCACATCCTTCTCTCTCTCTCTCTCTCTCTCTCTCTCTCTCTCTCTCTCTCTCTCTCTCTATTTCTCTCTCTCTCTCTCTCTCTCTCTCTATTTCTCTCTCTCTCTCTCATTTTCTGAATTCACTCCCAGGATTAGTGTATTTAAATGCGGAAATCAGGACAGAGAGGGTCTGAATGCCAGAATGATCACTGTGTTCCAATGTGGCGTTACAGAAAGCAGATTAGCAAATTCTAAGTCAGAGGGGGCTGCCACAGGAAACCCCCGCCTGGAGCATTTTCAGTTAGAGGAACAAAGGAAACTTGCGCATTTGAGATTTAAATTTACAAGTACAGTACATCTCAATAGTGTGCTATGTAGTTATATCGAGTGCAATAGCCTGTCATATTTTTTTTGTTAATTCGATTGTGCTTAGATTACATTGTGAAAGCTTGGTGTTCCACTACTAAGCTTGCTCCTGGAAAGCCGTTTTACAGGCAATTTTTTTCTTACTCAGATTTAGATTATTACAACATTAAAACATTGCGTGAGATAAATGCACTGTTTTCATTTTTGCTGCAGGATTTTGGCACTTTGGCACAAAGTTCCTGAAAGCCGAAAAATGTACTGTAGGGAAATGTACATACGACTACATTTTTAAATAACTATTTTTTATATTATTGATTAACAAAGCTGAATAGCTGTACAGTTTGAGCTAATCAGTACACCATCCTGGTACCTAAATAGGTTAATGGAGAAGGAAGAGTTGTGCAGTGGTGAGAGAGCTGTATCTTTGGGGGGGGGGGGGGGGGGGGGGGGGGGGGGTGTTAGGACACCAAAAGGCCCACACATATAGTGCCCTTGACCTCATAGGAGAACCTGAGGTAACAGGGGGTACTGCACTACCCCTGGTAACTGGAGTTTTTTCTCGGCATACGTCCCATGGAGGTGCCATGAAGAGGGTTTGCCGACCACGTAGAACCATCCGGAACCTTGCCTGTAAACAGCTTCCTAGTTTTTCACTTTTCGGCTGCTGTGAAGGTGACTTGGTGAGGCGAGGATTTCATTAGCCAATCAGACTGCTTCAGGGTGTTTGGGCATATCGGTGCGAGTGGCATTATGAATTTGGGCCTGGACACCTGAGATGAGACTCTAAGGGCCTGATCTATGAGAGACATTTAGCATGCGCAAGACCTTTTAGCGCACGCACAACTAATAACACAACCAGTGATTGGTGCAAAACAAATACCATGACCAATCATTGGTCATGTTATTGATTTTGCGTGTGCTTAAATGTTTTGCTCAACATGCTAAATGTTAATGTCTTAGTAAATCAGGCCCTGAGTCTTTGCAATAAGGGTCATTAATAGGGGCTTGGAGGTCTGTGGGAAAATAGAACTCTCAGGTGGCATGTTCCGGGAAATCTGTAATCTTTGGAGCAGTGACTGAATCCAGTCATGACTTGTGCCAGTGCCAACTGCGGCTCGGAGCTCCCGCGGAATGATGCCTAGCTAGTTATAGCTAACAGTGCCCACAAGACTGACAAATAGAATGGGACTGGGCCCTCCAAAAATGGCAATGAAAAGAAACAGATATCAAACCAATGGGTATTATGCAACCTTATCGTCGTCATAAACCCAGGGAAAATTACTGGATGCACAAAGGTTATATGTATATATACACCCATTAATTTAGACAGTGGCAATAGTGATGTATTGTACAAATAATTTCTCATAAAACATGCAATTGGCTCCAAATGGCCGAAGCGAGGCGGGGCTTTGTGTTAGCCTCTCATAAAGGGGGGCGGGGACTCATCTGAATCTCGTCTGAATGTCAGGGCAGATGAGCCCTCATCAAAAACTCATCACAAATCTGCTTTAACAGCACACAAAACACGTAAAACAATTTGAGGAGATATGAATTGCAGGCATCATTTATGCTTGAACTTGTCAAGATTATTTTATCGGATTAAAACGTAAATATATCTGTTCATTAATCCTTCCAGATGCTCTGAGAATGACAACAGCTGGAGCTGTCAAGTTCACTGTCTCTGGTATGCCACCAATTGATGCTCAAAAGTGTTCTTGAACAAAAACCTTTTAAAAGAACAGATTGCCATTGGAAGTGTGAACAATTGGCGCATTGAGATGGACGCTTTTCAACAAAGGCGTTTTTGGCAGTGTGTCTTTATTCAGATGAGGGTGCATTTTGAACAAATGGCGCATAAGCAATCACTCCCGACAAGAACATGATATAATAATTGGTGAGGTGTTCAGATAAAAAACTGAACACATAATGTTTTTGGTACACAATCTGCACATTCACACAGATCAGAGGAGCGTGACTCCCGTCTCCGGGACGGGGTCGAACGTTTTCTGGGTTTCATTATATATACCCGGCTCTTGCTCGACCGATTAAAACACTAAGCTGCTTGATTAGATGACAAATCATTGACTGACAGAAAAAATTAAAATTTCCCCCAAAAACCCACACTTTTCAAACACTGGAGACATTTATATGCCCTGAAACCCCAGCCGCAGTGCATTGTGGGTTCCCTGGGCTGTACCTGTGCCGCTATTTAAACACAGAGAGGGGGGAATAAATTGTGTAAAAAAGAAGTAGAAAAAAGAAACGGAGAGTTTGGGGAGTCCAGTAATGACCAGAGAACACCTGGGGCCTATCTGCTGGGGCTTGATTAAGCACATTCTCAGCTGCGCTGATTGGATTGGTTGCCAGCAGAATGAGATGCGGCGATACAGTATGATTGAAAAAAAAAAGCAGAAAAAAAGAAAGCTTCACAGGGGTGTAATGTATAGGTTCAGCAATCTGAGGCATTTCAAGGTGCGCAGTTGCTATGGAGAGCACCGGGGGGGCGCATGGTGGAGGAGAGAAGGGGCTACGTTGGAGAGGGAGCTATTTTTGTTCTGGTTGAGGGACGGAGGATAAGTTACAGGAAAAGGACTTCTCGACAGGGTGGAAATGGGGGGGGGGGGGGGGGGTTGGCCTTTTTAATAGTGCGATATGGTTGGGGATTATGGAAACGGAATATGGATTTATGACTGCTTGAGTGAGACTGTAAGGCACTAGCATCCTCAGGCAGAGCAGAATGTTCTCTCATTTGTACAGAACCCAGATTCTACACGTTAGTAGGGACGTGCATCATCATAGGCTTCATCATATCTTTCCTTTCTATCCTATCTTTCCCTATTGCTGGCTGGTGAGATAGTGCAGTCTCCCCTTTTTTAAGTCATGAGAAGAGGAAAAAAAAAGGCATGAGAAGAGGCCATTTTGTGGCAGTCAGGTGACTGAGAAGAGGCCATTTTGTGAGCAGTCAGGTGACTGGGGTGAAGATATAAGAATAATTTTTGAGTGGCCCACCCTTTTATAAATGATTTTATTTATTTAAATTTTTTTTTGTGTCAGAGGCTCAGTTTGGAGCGCATGTGGGTGCTCGGGTTGCTACAGGTCTCAAATGTAGCTTGTTAGCAAACATTGTTTGGAGTTCACTGCCTTGAAGAGCTCCCTGTTCACCTGGTGTTGACTGGCCCAGTTTAGTTTGTTTTTGTTTTGTTTTGATGATTCCAACCAAAGAAAAACTACTCCTGAACCTCTGAAGATTCCTCTTTAGAGGGAAGCTGGAGCTGGTCGCTCACGGAGGAAGCACATGCTTGAGCTGGCCCTCAACCAGAGTGGTGAGAACTACGCCCACCACCAACAGCCAGCGTCTTTCTTCCTGTTTTGTTTCCACCTACATGCCTACATTAGACACACAAACACACTTTGCTAGGGAAGACTTTGTTTCATATTAGATTAGACAGCAGTGAAGTAGGTACTCTCCTAACACTGCACCACTAGGTTGTGAGTTTGAGTCCCAAATGGGACCCTGAGGTTGTTGATCTTGAATAAAATATGTTACCCATTACACTGGTAAAAAACAACAAACAAAATGTGGAATGTGTCATATTGTCCCAGATGTAATGACACACAGTATATGTTATGGCCTGGGGTTCATATTTAACTGGCAAAGTTTTTTGAAGTGAAAGTTATGTCTATAATATGACTGTGTGAGGTTTGCCAGCACACAACAAACTCCCCACAGCCAACCCGGACACACTCTAAAATGTACACATCTAGTGTACTGTATACATAAATGTATTATATATTCATACATGCGTAATCATATTTATATATTGCAGTGTTGCTGTGAAGTGTCTTCTCAACTTTCATAGAAACTAGAAGCCAGAACTCAGAACGGTGTTAAAAAATTCCTTTTCACCTCAGATCTCACCAGGAGAACCTTTCACTGTCCTGCTTTTTGAACTTGCTGGACACCATGACCATCCTTCAAAAACCTCATGCACCGCTCACCAGGGGTTCTGAGTGGCGGGGGGGGGGGCATTCATGCCAATCAAATCAAACACTACACTACCCACAGTCACCCTGGTTTGAAATTGGTTTGAGTCGGGCACAAAAATAACGTGGTCATCCAGTGGGTCTTCGTTAGCTTACCCCCGTGTCTGTGCCTTGAAATGGACCGCCATCTCATCCACGTCTTCTGCTGTGTCCCAGCCAATTTTGGCTCTGGCCCACCGCTGCCCCGTAAAGATTACTGAGGATAGATGGATGTGTCCTCAGTACGGATGGAGTGAGGGATGAAACGGGGAAAAAAGAAAAGCTCATAATTGACTTGTCGCACAGCGAACGCTTGTCCAATACCAGCTAGCAGTGTAGCATAATATCTAAGTGTATGAACTGATTCAATGCACAAATAATGTAAGGAGTGTAAGTTGCTCTGGATAAGAGCATCTGCTAAAGGCCTGAGAACGGTGCACAATTCAAGATTCAAGTTATATTCCTGTTCTTTGAGTGAATCTATGGATACTGTTTGATACATAGAGTAGAACTTGTTGGCCATTTGAATCTGTTTGACATTTTCTCAGTAGATCTTAGGTAGGTCTTTTGGAGAAGCATTATGACCTTTTGTACAGGTAAATTCCTGGAAAACCTTCACCTGGCATGAAAAGGTAAAGCTTGATTTTATTAATTGGAAAAGCATGTTAGCTTGACACGTCTAACTGCAGATGCCTCAACACTTTTAAAAAATAATAAATGATAACTATTTTTCCAGCAATTTGTTTACTTTTTCTCCCGTAAAGCTGCTTGAGTCCGCCGCAGTGAGTGGGGGAGAAGCTCTGATTCTATCGAGACTCGGACTATAGCTTCCATTAAGAAAAGCTCAACGCCTCAGACAGGATCTGCACAGTTCTTAAACTCATTGATAATCTATAGGATTATAGGGATGTCCTTCCTCTTTCCTTCATTTAGACACTTCTGCTGCTCAATTTGTCAGGGAGATAAACAGCGGGCTGTAATCATGTTAGCGGGATCACTGAGTGCGAGTCGCTGAGCTGTGGAGCTGAGCGTGAGCCTGCCTCTCCGCTCCGGGCTGAACAAACACCCTGTAGCTGTAATTACTGTCTGCCTGGGCGTCTGACTGCCTGGCCAGACTCCCTGGGATCGATTGTTAAATCGATGGCCCTCCCTGCATGCACGTGCACGCGCATACTCACAATGAGACACACGCACGGGCGCACAGTCGCACACGCACAGGCGCGCAGTCACACACGTACACACAGGCATAGTCACACACACGCACACACAGATACACACAAGCACAAGCACAGTCACACACGCACACCACAGGCATAGTCACACGCGCACACACAAACACACATAAGCACAGGCACAGTCACACGCGCACAAAACGCATACACTCAGACAGACTCTTATACATGCACGCGCACAGTCGCACACACACACACACACACACACACACACAGGCACAGTAAACACACACACACACACACACAGGCACAGTCACACACGCACAAACGCATACACACAGACATCTTATACAGACTCTTATACATGCGTGCACACACACACAAGCACACGTGCACAAACGCAAACACTCAGACAAACTCTCTTACATGCACATACATGCAGACACACACACACACACGCACGTGCATACATTCAAACGCTGGTCACATATAATACAGAAAGAATCTCTCTGCTCGTTGGTTTGTTCTCATGCCATAACAGAATGACACAGCAGAAGCTTTCTTGTGGGGTTAACGACATTACATTAATAAAATTGGTTTATTCGTCATTGCATTTACAGTACATACACACCCACTCACTCAATAACTTGCTTTCACTGGATTAAAAAAAAACAAACAAATCAACTACAGTAACTCTTTGGATATAGGTCTGCACCATAGACTGTATACAAATATGGACAAAGTCACTGTGACGTCACCCATTGCCTTTCCACGGCCTTATGGTCCCCGGAAGTCATTTCTCGCCGCCGGTTTGTACAAACTGTGTCTGCTCCGTGGAGCCGAAGAGGACTCAACCTGTCCCTCTGATTGGTCCTGAACAAATGTTAATACCCTGTCCAAACGACACAATATTTAAAAAAATCACCACATGCAGAGGCATTAGATGAAGGAAAGGCACCTATTGCAATTAAATTTTTTTGTGGGAAAAATTTATTGACTGAGTATTTTGACCACATTCCTACCATTGACTTACATGGTGAAAGACCTATACTGGAGCAAATCGCAGTGGCGCTAGTGAGCAACGGCACATTTGCCGCTCCCAGCGGCACAATTGCCGCTCCCAGCCCAACCAGGAAGTGAGCTTCAAAACGAAAGGATTAAAACAGCTGCTTCTGTTGCAGCATGTCACTGGTTTGGGCTGGGTCCAGTTTTACTTTCATGGCAAGTGATTGGGTCAGGCAATTTTTTTTTAAATTCAATCATGAAAAGAGCATAGAACGTGCACACTCACATGGTCTGAAAAACACCAGTTTGGAGCATATGAGTGTGCGGGTTCTATTCTCTTTTCATGATCTTACCCTAACCTAGCACCCCAAAAAGTTATGTGCGTATTTTTTCATTTTTTCATAAAAAAACTCAAACCTATTCATCAGTTTGTTTCTGTATTTTATCCCATAAGATTAATTTACTATTGCTTTTTGTTGACTGGACGGAAGGCTTTCCAGTACTCAGCCAAGGCAGCTAAGGTGAAGTCCCTAAAATATACAAAACTAATGTGCATGTGTTTTCTCCGTTTCAAGCTATGGGTTTAATATGGTTTATGGTTCTTATAAGTTATAAGACATTCACCTTTGGATCTTCTAATCATTTTTACTGCCAAAAATATTTTCTAGTTGTGACAAATGCATTACCTCTTCATGTATCATAACCAAGAGAAAATAAATTGAGAAAAATGATTTGTTATTGTGTGATTGTGTTATACAAATACATACAAGAATGCATTTATGAAGCTAATTTGTGATTAACTGAAAGGACAACAGGTCATTTTGAAAATGCTTTTTGTTATGCACTGTGCCTTGAATCAGTTCGCATTGGGTATAAGAAGAAATAATGCACCTCATACTGGGGTCAGTTCAGGACAGAGGGGGTCGGATATTACTTTAAGGCTGGTGCAGACTCTTATTCTGTGCGTCAACATTGACGTCAAAATCATTCTGAAAAAAAAGAAATAAAATTGACTCAAAGAGTCATGTGTCAAAAAAAAGGAAACCTATTATCCGGTGTCATTTAATGATTCAAATTTTTTTTTTTTTATAAAAAAAAAAAAACTAAACTTATCCTGAATTAATTTCACATATTTTCTTAAATTTCTACAGTACACATGCATTTCACATGCATGCTCCAGGGGATTCTGCAAGAACCTCTCGACTTCCTCCACAAGTGGCGCAAGCCCTCTCCAACAATAATAATAGCAATTTTAAGAACTAATCTTATTTCATTTGCTAAAACACATAGAGGCAATGGTAAAACAAAATAAATTGAATGTGTAATATAATTAATTTTGCTTAATGATCCAGCAAATTGAAGGCATTGTGCGGAGATTTCAGCGCTAGAGCGGTCACAGACCCTTCAACAAGCAGCCCGGGGGGTTTACTTTACGGCGGTCAAAAAACAAACTGGTGCTAATAGACTGATCCATCACAATTAAGAAAGGAACACGTGCGCTATCGATTGTGTCTCGCATACTGGCTCGGTAGGGAGAAAACGAAATAAACAATGCTGGGTTTTTTTTTATTCGTGCAGATCTTTGCCTGAACCTGCTTTTTGAGTGACAGATCAGAATGAGCTACTGACGTGCCACCGCGCTGAACGCCTCAGTGGGTTGACAGCACAAGAGTGTGCAATCTTCCTCTTAATTAGCTCATTTACCCTACCTCAACATTTCTGTGGCTTTGGGTCCTCAAGAGCAAATCTTATGTAAGATACCCTTATGTGTTCTGCGAGTGTAAGGTGTTGCATCAGGACAGCTCTCTCTCTCTCTCTCTTTCTTTCTCTCCCTTTCCCTCCCCCTCTTTCTCTCTCTCACGTAACTTATTTTAGTGTAACACTGTCACAGCTGAGTATTTTACTGCACAGTCGTTATGCAATTGTCCCATCGTTATTTTCCCGTCCGTTTAATGTTTTATCTGGAACACTTTCCCATGTTTCTATACCCAGATTCATTGAGCGAAATTGGATCGCATCTTATAATTTTTTTTAAATCAATTGATTTCCCCCCCCCCACCCCCCACCCCACCACCACCACCACCCCCACCGTACTGAGCCGCCACAGGCAGGCAGCTCATCTGGTCGGACTGCAGGAGCTGGCTGCCGTTCCCGTTTGTAAAACAGTCCCCGGCTGCTTCCACAAAGCCCTGTCTCTGACTCCAGCATCCCGGGCAGCCCTCTCTTGGCCGCCGGCCCACCACCAGCCGCAAGTCACAGGCCGACGCGATCCGGCTCCCGACAGGAGGAGCCCTGAGCCCCTGCCTAATCGCCCCGCCCACCAGCTGCCCTTGGCCACTCCAAACCGTCTGGTTATGTGAGGCTGGAGCCTTACGAGCTCACTGGAGTCCCAAGGCTGCGCGGATTTAAAGTGGGTGCTGAAAATCTCTCCTGCTGGGATGGGGGTGGGGGGGTGGTGGGTGGTGGGGGGTTGCTGGCTCAGATCCTAAGTGTTTCTGATTGCGAAAGGGAGCCGTGCTTTGACGCGACGCGCGATATTCTGCGAGGTTTTGCTGCGTCACAGCTACGGCACATTTCATAGCCGCAGTACCAAGAGGCACACCTGCTGTACTGCGAGCGCACGGCTCTGGCACTATAAAACTGAACCAGTCAGACTGTCCTGGGGGGAAAACCACAGAGATAATAAACGGGGCCGCTGTAACGGCTCCCCAGACGTATTCAATGTCCTGACTGCAGATGCCTCAATCACCCCCTGTCTCTTCTTTCACCTCCTTTTTTTTCCAGTGTTGCTGGGAGTGGTCTAACTTTCTTTCTTTCTTTTCCCCCCCTTCCCTTCTTTTCTTTTTTCTTTTTTTCTTTTTTTTTACGAGGCACACGAATTGCCGCTGCACTCCGGAGAGCGGGGCCTTAATTGCATTTGCGCTGAGGTAGCAGACGCGATGCCTTTACTGATGGATCGGCTGAGCCGTAATCAGATTTGAGGCCTTTCATTGAATTTTAAAAAGCACTCAGTGGCTGTAAAAAACGACCACTGGGCTCAATGACATTGGAAAGTGGAAAATCTTTTTCTGTTTTTGAAATTTGACTAAAGGTCAGATTCTTCCCCCCACCCCCAACCCCAACCCCCACCACCACCCACATACAAAAGTTGTAAAGTATTTATGAACAAATTTAATATCGGTTTTGCCATAAATGAAGAGTGGTTTATAATCAGTGCGAGCAGGATGACCACAGGCTCCAATCCCTTATGTTTTCACATGTCATCAATGATCTGATGAAACTATGGACCTCAAAAATCTAAGTCAAACTGAGTAAGGCTTTTCACGGTTTCAGTGTAGGTATTTCTAAAATCCTATAAATGTTCAAACATGCCTGAATCACACAAAAACATACAGATACATCTTTTTTTGTACCAAATAATAGGTAAAATAGATAAAAACCTAATAGGCATTCATAGGTTATATAGGTAAAATAGGTAAATAGGTTTTTTAAAAATAGGCATTTGCGGGGGGGGGGGCACCATTCTGAAATAACAGTGTATTACCGGAAAGGAAAGAAAAATGACCAAAAAAAGTTGACGAGGACAGACAGAACAGAGATGCTTGGAAACCCCATGCGAACTCCTCAAATTATTCTTTCCCTCTCCTGAGATAGACACTAAAGTCTGTGGAATGCTTTAGACCCCTCTTAATGTCCCAAAATGCAGGGAGAGGGGTGTGAGAGAGAGAGGGAGGGAGGGAGAAAGCAAGTTTTTATGGGCATGAGAGAGCGAGAGAGATGGACAGGTTCTCCAGGTGAAACCAGGTAAAGTAACGGGCCGTGATGCAGTGCCGTGCCCCGTGGTACACAATCACATCCTGGCCATGACAATGACAGCTGTGGCCAGGGGTCCCTCCCAGGTGATATGCAATTTGGCATCACCCAGGGAGGGGGAGGGGGGGGGGGGGTGCGGGATGGGTACAGCCCCCCCCCCCCCCCTCCCCCCCTCGTTGTACAAACTCCGGTTGATCGAGCGCCTGCAGCCTGCAGCCTGCCTCTGTCAGTAGCTTATGTAGTGAACTCCTCTAATGCAATTACTGCACAGCTCAGCTGGCAGACCGCAGAGTGAAAGGTATTGGCAGCCGGTAACACCTGCTCTTAGAGGAAATGTGCTAGTCTTGGGCCCTCTTCAAACTGATAGAGGATATTGCGATGGGACAGGCTTTAAAAAAAGAAATTGGGCGTACCAAGTCTGAGGTACACGTGGGGGCTAAAAATTAGTCTAACAGATAGAGTAGGAGCAAGTTATAAATGGTGTGTGGGGGAATGACTGGGATCTGAAAAATGTATGCATAAAAAATGGATCTGTTCAACTAGCGATAGTGATTCATTCACAAGTGAAAATAATGTAAGACTCTCAAATCATGGCAACGCGATGGAAGTTTCTTAAGTAGTGGATCTTCGTTCGGCACCATGATGGAACCGTTTCTTTCATAGATCATCATTAAGCTGTAAGCTCACTTCCGTTTGATGGAAATGCGTCTCCAAATACACATCCTGGTTTGCTTCCAATTGTCTTGTCGACAACATTCTTTACATTTACCATTCACGAGCATTAGTTGAATTCTTGGCATACCTAACAGCCTAGCAACCAACTAGAAAACCAGCTGGCCAGCGAATGACTTGTCCTTATTTTTGTTTTCATGTATAGATATCTATTGCTCATGACAGGGCAAAATACGGCCCGTTGAAAGAGGAATGCGTGGTTGAAAAATCAATGATTCTTAGTCGGTTTCTTTTTGTTTGTTTGTATTTTTGTCGTTCAGCTGTTATATCACAATGTTGCTCATACAGAAATTCATACTGAGTGACAATAAACTGCAATGTAACATAATTTCAACTGAAATTGTTTTACGGGATTGTTCAAGGCAGAATACAACTGCAACCATCAAACTGTGAGCGCTAGTATGCTACATGAATAACTCGCATGAAGGCTGCATCTTTGACATAAGTTGACGATCTTTGATATAATCACGCCATATTAGCCTTCTAAATCAATCTGGATGAGAGTGCCTGTCACATAAAACAGGCCATGGTCCGTTTTATAGCCACACTGTACATTGAGCGGTAGCTGCTCTCTCCTCCTTGCCAATCAATAAGCCGTAATTCAGCTTGGGAAACGACACCTACGCCTGCCTGTCCACGGGCGGGTATCGCCTTTGGAATTTCCCCTTTTTCATTCCCACTGTAAACCATTCCATGGAGAAACTGGAAGAATATCCAGTTTCAAAATCATGCACTTCCTTTCGACTCAATGAAAAAAAATGTTTTTGAAAAATATTGCTTTTATATGCTTTATATATCTTTATCTTGTTAAGTCTTTAACACAAACAGATTTGATCCTGACTAAAATGGACTTGAAACATATTAATCCTTCACCTTAATGATGAACTCCACCATTTGTCTACCCCTGTCTCCGTAATAATTCTGTTATTGCTATAGCTTGAATTTTGAATGTGCCAGGGGTGAACTGAAAGTGTACATTTGTTACCTTTTGTGATAAACACTTGTAATTTTAGATACTAACAAGCCGAGGGTAACAAAGTTATATCCAACGAAGCCTCATTTGCTCACATAAAAAAAGTGTTATGAGAGAAGACAAATTACCTACCGGTGGAGCTTGCAGTATCCCAATACAGCGGTCATGCATGGTAAGCCAAGTCCAACGAGCACATTTTTAGTCATTTTAAGTATTGAATTCAGCTCAGATATGAGATGGGGTGTGTAGGCTACAATCCTCAGAATGTACAAAATCCTAAACCTACATGACAGAATGACAGATAGGTGATAATTTCCTGACTGTGACTCAACTCTGCATGTCAGTTGAATAAATAACAAAATACAATAAAATACATCGGGCATTAGTTTATACAGTCTAGGTCTATACAGAGACTTTCGTGGGTAACACTTTACTTGAACTATACGCCATAAAGCTGACATTACACTGTCATAAGCATGGAATAACACTCGTCATACCTGGTTATGACAGCGAATGTATACCACAATCACAATAACAGTTATATTGAAATCTGCGTCATGAGCTGTAATGCCCTGTTGTGGCTGGTAACAACAGGTGTTACATCATGATTATGGCGGCGTTATGTCGTCGTTACGGCGTATAGTTCAAGTAAAGTGTTAACCTTTTCAGTGTCACGTGTTCCAATCCAAGGTGGGCTACGGTTGCCCACTTATGTAAGTGTGGTACTTGTCAACAACTGCGTCAGTAAATCTTCAGCTATAAATATGACACGTAACAGTGTTTCCCCTAGATTTTTTTTCAGGCCGGGCGGTGAAAGTGCGCCATTTTGCGTAGAGGCGGAAACTATAATTACACCCTCATAATATCAGCGCAAATTTTAATTAGGCCTAACGGTAAACCGAAGCTGTTTTGGCAAGGGTTTTTCCAGATGCTATTTTGATCATTCCCGCATTCTGCGGTAAGGGAAATATTGCAGCTACATAAAAAAAAAAAAAAGATTATATAAAAAAAAAAAAGAATAATATAAATTATTTTTTTTTTTCATTAAAATTATTTATTTTCCCTCTTGTCCAAGCCGGGCGGCATGTGAGTTTGGCCGGGCGGGCCGCCCGGCCAAGATAATGGTAGGGGAAACACTGCGTAACACTGTAATACTTTGGTCCACCGCCAGTATTTTTTATTCAGATAGAATATGCTTGATGTCATCAGAAACCCGGGTGAATGATATGGTAGGGGGGCTCGTGGTAGAGTAGGCCTGAAGTACTTTCGAAGAGTAAACAGTTTCTGTGTTTTGACTCTGCTGGCAGTGAAGCGCTCTGCCAGCCAGGAGGATGTTTGATAGATTGCTGTTTATAAAGCTGCTAGGGAAGTGCCAACCTAATTGGTCCAAAGGGAAATAAACAAACACAGCAGCCCCAAAAACAGGATGATTTTGAGGTAAAAAGTATCAGAAATCTGTGATGGGAGCTGCTCACTGTTTAATCAGCTATGCAGTGCTGAAAAGATGATAATTATTAAAATGAAAAAAAAAATCATTTTTTACTCTGTGATTTCTTAAGTCATTATTTCAGTAACACTTGATGTGCACTTAATGCAATATCGATGACAAATATGAGCAAAACACGGATCACCATCTGTTAAAGTAATTATTCATGTGTTCAGTATATTAAATTGGGTCCCTAAAAAAAGTCTCCCTTTTGACCACGGACAAATGCTCTTATCAAATTAAAAACTCCTAAATGTCCCCTCTCCCCACACCTTTTTGTTTTTCAAACAAAGCTGTTGAATGGTTATTGAAGGCCAATCAAGCTCTACTTGAGATTTGTAAATAACAATTGATAAGAGTCTATTCACACATACTTAAGTCTTTTGTAAGGAATGTTAAGAAAATTACAGATTCACTTTATTCACAAAAACAGTCTAGAATAATAAGTCAAAACCACAAAATTAACTAGTGAATGATTGCAAGACTAAACACCATGGTAATAATTCAATGAACATGTATATTTATGCTGTAAAAATTGGCGCTGAAATGTTAAGTTTAATAATAAACCATATACTCTATACATATATATTGTATCTTTTAAAATACTCGAGCTCCTTTAAAACATAATTGCAGCAATAGGGGAAATTGTTTGAAGGTAATCTTGATTCCTTCATGATGAGATGGGATAGTCTACATATGTGCCTTAGCAACTGTTACTATGGATACAGTGCTCTAAAACACAGGTACAATTCAAAATGTCTCCCGTATCCCGTTATGGTGCTATTTCTACTTTAATGTTTTAATGTATGTCCAACGTATAACCCAAAGGAATATCCAGTTTACTCCTTGCTGTTAATCTGCACATGAAGAGTTTGAAGAAGATGGAAGATACCCTACTATTAGGAAAAACAGGCCTCGGCTGTCCTGTGAGTTTCTAAATCAGTAAACTTAATCAGTATTCTAACCTTTTTTTTAGTGTACACAATGTGCTTTTGAGAAATATGTCATAATACCTTGTCTGACATAATAATTCTTAAGTTGAGGATTCACAGTCGCCCAATCATTTGGATCATTGCACATGACTATGCTACTCACCACCGCATAATAATAATTGTTTAAGTATCATCCTGGTGCCATTACAAGCGATTTCCATTTTCGTATTGCCCTTTTCATCAGCGCCAAGCACACTCACACCTTTGACGAGTCCAACGCTGGCATTTC
This sequence comes from Synaphobranchus kaupii, assembly GCA_029718625.1. Classification (NCBI taxonomy): domain Eukaryota; kingdom Metazoa; phylum Chordata; class Actinopteri; order Anguilliformes; family Synaphobranchidae; genus Synaphobranchus; species Synaphobranchus kaupii. Next base: position 20,712,767 of record CM056396.1, read on the forward strand.
CACATCGCTTAATCTTTATTATTGGTCCTTACATAAAAATATGCGCGCTTTTATCTGAAGCACTCAGTTGCTGCCATCTGCACAAAGCAAGAAAAAGGCAATTCCGTCCGTCTCGTCGCTAGCCTGGCTCTCAGTTCAGTTTCGAGTGTCAGCGCCGTGAGAGGTACGCCGGCTGGCGGGCCTCTAATTTGTCAGGGACTCGGTCCCCGCTGCACGGCGGCACCCGCGAGTATTTTCCGGGCTGCTTATCGCAGCCGCGCATCCGTCTGCGGAGCGAAATTAATTCCCTGCGTTTGTCATCCGTCGAACAATGCCGGTGATCTTTATGAGCTAGATCATTATACAGCACATTAGCGGAAAGATGACACTTCCTCTTCTTGTGGAACAATACGTTATACCCTCTCTTCTAAGTGGCTCCCTTTCGCACAGAATCTATTTTATTTCTTAACAAGCACAGCTTTCGTCGGTCACACTGGTGCTCCGTGTTGCATTTTTTATCATCGTTGTGCAGAAATGTTACTTTCACAGTTTGACACGAGGGATACTGAGTCGGATAAAGAGATAATCTCTCATCGCAATCCGGCTTTCTGTCATGCCCTCGTTCATAGTGGACCGTGTCCCTGCGTGCCCGTCATCTGAGGAATTTAAGCATTCGCCTGGCAAGAGAGGCCAATAACCTATAGGTTAAGCTCTAGGCCTATAACAAAACAGGATCTGGCAGTAATTGCAAGCCAGTGCACGACAGTGGTCACCATATTCGTGGATCCAAATAGAATCTGTCTAATCTACCACAAATGTGCAGCTGATCAGTTGCTAGTTTATTACCAGTTCACAACCTTCTTATCTATTTACCAGATTAAATTGAAAGTCTACTTAGGCTGTAGGCTGTACTGTACAGTAATGCAGTAATATACAGTATGACTACTTAATGTTTCCAAAAAGTGTTTCCAAAATGATTCCTTCAGTTAAGGGTGGCCCAAAATATATGTAGCCTACAGTATATTATCGTAAAGAATTTTCTTTGCCTACTTCTATTCAGTCCCGTTTGAAGTGCTGAGGACAAGCATCTCTTTGATCCACTTGCACTATAGTCTTTACAGCTCTCTATGGTACACAGTACATACTTCATATCTCATTATAGGCACAGTAAATCAACAGACATGCTTAACACACATGCTGTTAGGGTAGCTATATGTCAGGAAACACACTGCGCATTCCTTACTTTAAAAAAAAAAAAAGGATATATTTGTAGAATAATTTGAAGAATTTATATTTTTTTCATTTCCAGTCTCATGTTCTAAAGCTACTTCTTGTTCAGTTGCACTTAAGGTTTGAAAGTAAAATGATAAATATTGAAGTGATCTTAAGAATTCTTCATGAGAATATACTGTACTTTATAATTGTAATTATAATGTGTCTCACTGATTGTTGTGTACGTTGTCACAGGGAATTGAAAGCTCTTTTTTACTTAAACATTTCCATATGTATTGTGCATGATTTTAGCTTTTGTTATTCCAGCTGTCTTATCCTAATTGAACGATTGAGCTGTTGCTTGGCTGACTATTGACAGCTATTTAAAAACCATTTGAGGTATTTGATGGATCAGCCCCTGGCTTGTCTAGTTCCTGTGGGGTTGATTTGTTTGTAGAGCACATTTTACGTGCAGGAGCAGGAGGTGAACAAAATGCAGTTTCATTGTTTGATTGATTAATTGATGCAATGATTTAATGATTGATCAAAGGCAAACTCGTGCAAACCATAGCGAACAACATGCTGTAAACATGTCATGTACAACATGGCAGCAATGTTGCCACTGAAAAACCATTTAATGAAGGGAAGAAACTGCATACATCCTGTTATTTATGGGATGGCCATTAAATAATGAGTTATTGCCACAGTGAGTTCTTCTACATGTGTTTTGAACACAGTGTGCAGTGTAGAGTTTTTGAACAAACAATGAAATCCTGTATATTTTCCTGTAAACATTTTACCATAGAAATGCAGTTTTTTTTTTGTTTTTTTTACAGTGTACGACATGGTGGAGCTTACTGTGTAACTATGAGAGAGATAATTCTGCTCGAGTGCGCTCAAACTGGGCTCCATTCCTCATGTCAAGCCTAAAATAGAATTATCGATGGTGATGAAAGCAGTTAGGTCTGCTCACTGCACATGTTGGTCTGGGTGATCTGGCTGGGGTGGGTGTACAGTTCCTCACTGTCCACCAGGATATGGCAAGACATCAACATCAGTGGATGATTCTATTTATTTTTTTGCAATGAAAAGGCATGATCTAATATCTATATGATATAAACTGTCACCAGATTGAATTTTAGAAGTAGAGTGTCGAGCGCCAGTTCCCCCTCTTTCTACAACCTTCCCAGTTCCCCCTCACCCTGTTGTATTGTTTTTCCAGAAGTGACAGCTATAACTTACAAAAACAGTTCTGCACGTTGTTTGCAAAAAATCTATGAATGTAAAACAAAAAAATGACACCAAATTGAAGACCCTGGTACTAAAAGTACTGAAGTCACAAAATGTCTATTTTGAGAAAATCAACATGTTTCTATGCTCAACTTGAATTGTCTAAAAATGTGACTTCAGTACTTTTAGCACCCGGGTCTTCAATTGTCATTCCAAAAGAGCACATATGCATAATAGTTTTTTCTAGTATCACCAAGTTTAATGCTAGAATATATCCTTTCCTAACAGGAAATTAAGAGGGAGAGTGCTTCCTGTGGGTAAAATGAGGATTGTCATTGTTAACGACAACCACTCTTGACCAATCATTGCAAAGCAAATGTGACGTCCCTCCCTTGATTGGAAAGTAGCATAAAAAATTAAGCAAGGTTCACAATGAAGTAATTCAGACATTTTTTTAAAAATACCATTGGTTGCACTGACAAAAGACTCCCAACACTGAACATTTCAAAGTATAACATCTAGAATGTCTGGCATAAAACCAAAATCATAATTTGTGCTGTGGAGCTGGAGGACCCTTTGTATCACTGTTTTGACAAATTGCCTTTGGGTTCTAGGTACCACTGCTTATACTGCAGGATACTGCGCTTGCGAAAGAGTGCCACCACATTACCATGAGCAATCTCAATGGGAAATTAATAGGTTTTGTTTTTGAACATGATTGCAGTTGTTTGATAAATTTGTCCTGCGGACTGTAATGTTCAATTGCACGTCTTCTCTCTGTTAAAATCTGGACTCTTAATTTGCTCTAATACGGTCTAAATTACTAGCTGTCTAATACCGTATAATACCGCTGCTCACCTGACAATTGTATGAAAAACAGGGTAATTGGAGAAGAAAAAAAGGATACGAATCTAATGGAATAAATTCCCCCATGTTCTTAGGAATTTCAAATTTAGTTTATTTTTGCAAGAGTTTTGATTAAAAGCCTCTGTCAGCGCAATGAAGCCCAAATGACGACCCGTACCTTATAACCACATGATAGGTATGAACCAATCTAAACGAAGCAATATTGGGTGTGGAATAATGCAATCAACAATACACATTTATACCAGTCCAGACTCCACGTACTGTATACAAATGCTTGGAGCAGCACCATGACTTCCACTTTGTGGCATTAGTTTAATTAAAAATGTCATGGTTTGTCCAAAGAGAAACATCTTGTCAAAAAAAAAAAAAGAAGAAACCATGACAACAAACCCTCTCTAGCAACAGTTGCTTTAGAGAGAGAGAGAGATCGGGAGTATTTACATGTAAATCTAGTAAGCAATTAAAATGGTTTAACAGTTTTCTAGCACGGCTATTCTGTTTTATTCAGAGCAGTGAATGAAATGAGTCATTACTGTGCACTGCTTTTCCTGCAGGAAGCTTAAAGTGCTTTGCCTCCAGCTAGGAAAAAATATGAAGGTAAAAGGTGGCAGATAAAAAAAATAGAGGGGGAGTCAGGCCAGTAGCGTCTACAGAGATGAAGAGGTCCTGAAGAGTGGTCGGCTTAAGCGATGGAGCAGTTCTGTCTCTGAGAGTGTTTTGCTTTTAGGTGATGAGTCATCGTCCATCGCGGAGATCACAGGAAGGCTTGCAGTGATGCACCATGGGGGAGACTGAGAGTCAGTTAAGGGGAAAGGGGTTCAGTGCCATTAGATGGTCAAACAGGAGAAGCCGTGGGGACAAATCACGGGATTGAGTGATCTCATGTGCAGTGGGACCACAAGGGGACCCAGCATGGATGTAGAAACTAGGGGTGTCCCCCCCGTCTGGAAAAGGGGAAGGTGCTTGTGGGTGCTGGAGAACAGAGAAGGTAACAAAAACGTCCTTTCTAAATATAATTTGTAAGTCTATTGCACAGTTATTATCAATGTATTCTGTCTGCTATTAATGGAAACTAACACAAGAAGTTGTGTAGAATCGCTACTTCATTTAGACACTATTGATGTGTCTGCATTTGACTTTGCCAAATCAATTTCTTTTTATAATTGCCTGTGCAATAATTTCACTTGTAAAGTTTGCTTTGGGATGATTCCATTACTAATATGTATATGAATTTTATGTGAGATGAGAACTTTATCTGTTCTCTATCAGCCAAAGTTTTAGCATAGCAATCTGTCTGAGATGCTCATGAGAAATGAACTGATTTTATGACAATTCCTCTGATCCACCTGTCGACAATTTCACCAGCCCTGAGGTCCAGCGGTTCCCAATTTTGATCCCCAGCTCCTCCCACACAGGACACAAGTTGAAGTTTCTCAAGTTCAAGTTTATTATTTAAAAAAAAATAAAAAAATAAAAAAATAGCATAGTTATTATGCTATGCACTGCCCCCAGCACCCCCCCCCCCCCCCCAACCCCTCCCACAAACTGCAAAAAACATTCCCATGTGTCTGGGTCCTATAGGCCTAAGTCCTATCGGCCCGTCGGAGAGAGGCAATACCCTTATGGAAATGTAATATACTAAGTATATTTTAAATATATTGTATATATTGTTAAGATAATTTTGATATATTTACAATAAACTGCAGTATATTCATTTTCCATAAGGGATATGATGCTGAGACAGATCATGTCTTTAGGCAATGATAGGTCAGAGAGGGGCTGCTCAAGGCTATAGGTAAACTGCATGAAATGCTACTGAGAGCTCCAAACTATCACAACGCAGATGCAGTCAGCTCTGGCGGCAGGGGTAGAGACTCCGTGTCCGAGAGGGGAAACGGCCCCTAGGGAGCGTCCGGCGTGGAAATCAGCCAGGCTGGGCGGTCGAGGTGGCTGTTCAGCCACAGAAAAATTCAATGGTTATTTAAACGCGGAACATTCAGGTGTTTTAGGGGGATAACGGGAAGGCAGACCGGGCACGGCGGTTACGGACGTAAGCGTGGCCTGGAGACGGTCTACAGAGGGCTGTAATCTCCGCCTGTTTGAGGGCAGCGGAACAATGGCCGGACGGGAGAGTCATTAAGGAAGAGAGGATGAAGCGGAGAAGATAAAGACAGATTATTGAAATGGACGGGAGGGAGGGAGGGAGGGTTGTGTCAGGATAAGAGGTCGCTGGCTCGCGAGACAGCGGGCAGATGGAGGTGTCGGGGAGATGAGGGAAAGGAGGAGAGAGTGAACCCGGTGAGTGGGCGGTGTGTGGAGGTCAACAGCCTGTGCAGCAGGAGTCGTTTTGAGGAGTTGTTCAACCTAACGTTTGTAACTTTGTACTTGGAAAACACTAAAATGGAGTAGAAGTTAGAGAGACCAATATTGCATGAGGCAGCGACAGCAGACTGGCTATAATATGCTTCAACACCTCTGATAAAAATGCAACAGTAAGTGATAGACAGTTTCATAATTTCTATACAATCTTCACTACGGCATCAACAGTAGTAGATTAACTAGTATGACATACTGTTTAATGAAAATGGGGTAAAAGGACAAATAGTTTGCCAAAATTAAGAATACCATACAGTTTTTGGCTGTACACACTGTTTCTTCCCCAAGGCATACTGTTATACGTAGTTAATCAGTGAAACATTTTGGTGTTAAGGCGGATTCATAATTTGACTAGAAGTTAAATGCAAATGATTGGCGATATCGCCACATAACACAAGGGGTTTAGGATGGCTCAGTGAAAGGCACTATCCAGATTTTTTAATAGCATGCAACGGCTTGATGTGTTCATTTTAAAACCAGTTTACGTTTATACCCCTTAACAATTTTGCCTTACATTAAAAACAACATGGTCAGACAACATTATTTATGACAGTTAATTATAATGCACGGAGTTGGTACAGCAGAGTGATATGTCTTTATGTCTTTATTACCAGGTCTTGCTGCCATTTTTTCCCCCTGTTTGTATAATATACAGTGAATTAAATTTATATGCAAATAAAAATTCAAAAATATATGCTTCAGTTGAAGTGGAGATTGTGAGGAACTGGCATGAACCCTACAGCATTTAAACAGCAAGAACTGCAATCCCTGCTAATCCCCTGCCTCTCCCGCTCCAGCGCGTGGTTTGTGTGATGCAAATAGTGACAAACTGCAAGCATATATAATCAGTCTCATCACAAAGACCCAACATTTTAAGCACTGAACTTCAAGTAACTTCAGCCTGCATTTTTTGGAAGAGTGAGCACTAAATTTTCATGTTCAGTGGAATAAGTGTAACCTTTTACCTTTTTAAAGAGTGGGGGCATTACATTTTCATATCGGGTTCAATAAAACGTCTCAAGTTTTTTATCGAAGCAGCCAATGATGCAATGCAAGCAGGATAGTTACGATGCCAATGTTATAGTCCCAGATCTAAAACCTTGAGGTTGAGAAGTGAAACCGAACAATTGCAAAAGCGGTTTTATCACAACAGACAAACGGTAGATTCTAGATAACTGAGTATGCACTAGATGCACAGATAATAGATGCAGCTCATCTCTTTCCTGTTATAATTTGTAATAAAGTTCAATTGCATTGTCCCCAACAAATAAATGCATGCTGTAGGTAAATACAATTCATGAGAGCAAAGGGTAATGGCTATATTTTAACCTCTGTGGAGTGAGAGAACTCTTCACTCAGATACAGTACATATTCCATTAATAGGTCTATGACACCTCCAGTGTCATGTGACATGCGTACTTTTTAAGACACTCCAGCTTTGAGAGCACGTGGTCACTGACGTAAGGCTATATGACCTGTGCTGTATGATCTGATGAATGGGTCTTGGAGTGACCCTCAGCTAGATGACACAGCCAACCGGTAACCACTTAGCACGCTTTCTATTGACTAAACTATGAAACACGGCAGGAGGCTTAAACCAAATGTATCTTTCAGCAGTCTCCTGAAAACAAGTGATGTGATTGACATATTTAAGGCTTTTTTTTGTTGTTGCAGGTTTCTAAAACATGTCTATCCCAAGGATTTGGTTAGGCCTTAATGTGTGACTATCACACCTGATGTGATATCACACCTTGAGGTCTCTCCAAAAGCATGAGGACATGTTTTTGTTTTTTATTGCCCGAAGCGGTACGTCGCAAAAAGAACATTTTGTGCATTTTGACTTCATTGTGCGTATCATCAGTGGTTACCAGTTGGCTGTGTCATCTAGCTGAGGGTCACTCCAAGACTCCAAAAAGTATGGCCCCATGGTCAGCATATTCATGCCAATATGTGTGTCCCTGGAACCTCAATAGCATTAGTTTCTCTACTATATCGTGGTCATAACTTTGTGGGTTATATCAGAATAGAAATTGATAGCATGCTTGCTAACAAAGCAAAAAAAAATCACCATGACATGCCTACCCTTGAGCAATGATTCAAACCCTGGCCTCAGTTGTCCGGCTGTATAAATAAATAGAATGTAGGAAGGGCTATATTATTCTTCCAAGATAAGGGCATTTTCTCAACAAATAATGTAGTGTCAAGAATGAAGATCGAGATTTCAAAATGGATGCCACATCACCGGCGGGGGAATGTATTAAAAAAAATATTGAGTGACAGTAACAGATTAGAAGAAAAAAAAACGGGGTGTAAAAATAACTTCAACATCTTTCTTTTTCCAAATACTTCAATTTCAACTTAATATACGGTATGATATACTCTTGATAAATAATATGTGCCTTTAATATTATCTTTCCAAGCCTGTGTGCACATGTCCAAAGCACGGGGAGTCGGTTTAGCTCCCTTGATTGAAAGGAGCGCTGACCCTGTTGTGGATAGGTTTTGAAGGATATGAGGGAATGTGTCATATGCTGAGACCTCTAATGAAAATACGGCTCTGCGGTTCACAGTGCAAAGCATGCTGGGATTTACAGAGCCTCAGAAGTGGAGCCTTGCTTATACATCCCTGACACCCTTTCTCATTGGCAGAGAACATGTAGAATCCCAATAAAAGGAAACTATTTTTCTTTACTTAAGAGATTTAGGACTTTCCACAGGAAGTAAGTCATACCCTTATCTTGCTAGCGGTTCAGGAAAGCCATTGTAAATGCTCTGGCTTGATATAGGAGCTCAGAGATAGCAGGCTTTGACAGCTAATTTTGTCGCTGTCCTGGAATCATTTAAAAGTCTGAACCGATTTTTAATTCTTGGAAGTGGAGCTCTTTTTAAAGGATAGATTCTGCGTCATAATCTACTTAGAGAACACCATGCAGGCCTTAATGCATAAATCAGGAATTAAACATTGTATTGCTCAGATTTGTCCCTGTTGCAATGGGATCCATTTCTAGATTTTAAACATTTTCTTCCAGTTCAAGGGACTTTTTTTAAGCATCACCTTTGCTTTTCACAGGCACAGCACAGTGTGTCTCATTCCATTTCCATTAACATGAAATTTGAAATGAGAATAAAAACATAACAGGATGCATTATGCCCAAAGGTTTTGTCGACAAACTAGTTCCATCCACGTCCTGAATAACTGTTCAGGGCTAGACAATCCTCAATGCCAATGGTATTGATTTCATTTATGTTTATAAAACGTGAATGATTGATGAGCATTATCTGTAAAAAGCATAGTTGACATTTGCATTATGAGAAATTAAAGGCTAGTAGGACCACTTCTGCGGGGCCTGTCCCAGGGGGTATACTACGAAGCAGGATTACTGAGCTAGCTGGATAACTCCAGTGAGTAAAACCCGGGACAGCTCTTTTTGCTTCAGTCCATGTTCCAGATTTGGGAGGGTTCCGGGTTTTACTCAGTGCAGTTATCAAGCTAACTCAGTAATCCTGCTTTGTGGAATACCCCGCTGTTCTCTCTTGTGACTGGATGACTGCCGTCTACTTTTGGACAGAAACTGAAATAGATTTAACGTTTTGTTAATTAATGTATAGTACTAATATAAAGTACCTGGTGATGCAGTGCATTGTGAATTCACTCCAACATTAATTCAAGCACGGAGAGGCAGGGGTTTGTACAAAGTAAAGAAATAGTTTAGTGATTCTGAGAACTCAACATGGCAGATGATGAAGGAGTGTCTCTGACAGCCCTTATTTCCCCAGCACTAAAACTCTAATTAACAATTTATTTTTTTGTTCTCGCTTATTGGCAAGGTGACATTTGACGCAGATCCCATCCCCATACATGGGACACTGAACGTACGCTGGGCCCGGAGGGAATCGTGTAACCTTTGGAAAACGAAGCAAGGCCAATTAGCTGGTGTTCTTTATATGACTGTTACCAGAAATAACAATTTCAACACAACCCACGACAGCCCTATTATAAATATCAACTTTTCTCATTATTTAATTGACCAAAGTAACTTTTGTTTTCAGTTATCACCTTCCCTATAATATTCATAGCCCATAGCCCATTTTTTTGTCTGCCCTCCTTATACTGAATATTTTACACTTTATGTAGACAGGGGCAGAGTAGGGATGAATTGTACAGAGGACAATATAGAGTGAAATATACAGGGGGGTGGATAAAATATCTGAAATACCAGGGGGCCACATGTATGAACAGTACTGAGCAGAAAAATGTTCTCAGAAAGCCGCGTAAGGGAGTTTCCATGCAGAAATTCAGATGTATAAAATAACACTTACTGTGAGAATCTGCATACCTCTGTACACGCTGGACACCATACATACACAATGTCTGAGGTCAGTGTGATATGACAAACACCGTGACCAAAAGGCAGAGGTAGAAAATGCTAAACTTTTTTTAAAGCAGATTTTCAACTTTCACCCTGAGCGTTCTTTTGCGTATTCTTTTACTCAGTTTCATACGTGGCCCCCTGAAACGGAAAAAAATGTTTTTCATAAAACATAAAACAGCTGCTATTCGTTTGCTCCCATTTCTCTTACCTATATTTTCTACACTCTTTTATGACTGGCATGCCATGTATACATTTTAGTTTCAGTCTTGTTTTTCTTTTTTTATTAGCTTGATAATGAATCATAATTAGCCATTAATCATATTATTATCAGATAATACTAATTTGTCAATTAAATGCTGCTTTTGTGTCAGTAATAAGTGAGAACACTTTAGAGTTAATGTAGGAGAAAAACTGAAAGCATTTTGATCAATGACAACCGGAGATGTGCACCTCTGCACAGCTGTGGGGAGTGAACACCTCTGCTCAAAGTGAAGTGAACAGCTGAATAAAATAGAAGATCATGGAAACTGGTCTAGAATCCAACACTTGCATGTAACATGAGTCACAAATATGGCCCAATTGTTAATTATTCCTTTTCAGTTAAGTTTTTCACTAATCACATTCCACTGTACTACATAGAGGAGATCAACTCCAGTTGTTGGGGACCAAAATGTTTTCTGATTTCTTCTTATACATTTGTTGAAGTGTACTCACTTATTACTGATATAACAGCGACATGTAATTTATGATTTATTTGCATTTCATAAAAATATAACTAACAGGCAATTATGGTTGATTGGCATAATTATAAATAAAAACAAGTCATCATATAAAATGTACACGTGGCACAAGATTCACAAAACAGCATAGATAATCAGGTTAGGAGGTTGAGCTTTTGCGTAGGAAACATGTGGCAGGTGTTTTATGTTTTCTGGAAAACTGGTGTTTCCGATATTTTGTCCACCCCCTGTATGTGTAAGTAAAGTTTTTCTTGTCAGTGATATCACACCATGAAACTATTTATTATTATTATTATTATTAACAACAGTAGCAAAAGTAATGATTAATTTATTTGGCCGAAAATGATCACAGCAAAATCCATGCACGTTGGCAACAATTGTCTGTAAGAACGTCACATTTACATCATGCTAGCATTCATGTAGAAGTCATGCTAAACCGTAACAGGCACATTGCCATGTTCCATTCTCATGGGCCCAAAACAGAGATGCATAATTTCCATTACCTTGCATCATTGCTATCATCCTGCTAGCGTCACGCAGTGATCTGCAGGCAGTACATTACACTAAATACCACACTTCACTCAGGGTTTGGAGTAATGATGTATTGGGTACTGGCTTTGCTATCCCAGCCTCTGAGAGTCAGAATTGACTCTGAAATGATGTGTTTTCAGTCAGTTTAACTTCTGTCTAAAGATATCATCCGTGCGTTAAACCTGTACATTTCCGAAATTACACCGCATGCACCGACGACAGACAGTAATCAATTTATGTTTATGAAATTTCCCTGAGGTGTGAGTGACAGGCCAGGGCGCTGGGTACTCATTCCAGCTTATTAAATCTTTGTTGTCTCATTAAAGTTCAGTAAATATTGGCACAGACATCCTGGATGTTGAGACGCGCAGATGCTTCGCAACAAGGTCTCCTCGGAAACGGCAATCTCTTAATCGTGAATGCATCTGGCACCCCCCCCCCCCCCCCCCCCCACCCCCCACCCTGCCTCTCTCAGCGCTAGTTTCTAGTATCCGAAAATGACCCAGTTCCGATCCCTCTCTGATCATGGATCAGGTTTTATTCCAATTATAGCGTTCCCAAAAGTTGCCGTTCTGGTTTGAGATTTAGGGGCACGCTGTATCCCTTGCAACGAGCACTTTGAAATTCACAATAAAAGAGCTATTGGCAGGGCATATGACATAATTTTTCTTCTGATATTTAACATGAGAAAAGACGCTTCCTGCTGCATGAGTCACTGAGTCTGTGTGTTGAGCTGAAAGGTCTTTCACTGCTGAGCTGCAGTTCCAATAACTGGAGCTTCATCACTCCCAAATAACTTGTGTAGAGAACACAAATGCGTCAAAAACCCAGAAATAACTCCGGCCTGGATTCAATCATCGTCAGGGCTATTTCATTGGCCGTCGGGGTGAATGACTGCAGGCCGTAGTCTCCTCAGGGCAGAGTGATCTGTGATCGAGTCTCGGCAGAAGTAGTGAACATGTTAAGTAAAGGTTTTAAAACATTTCTTTTTCTGTTCTGTTGTAACAGTTTAACGTATCATTGTGCTTGATCTCGCTTGCATCCTTTTCTTCTCGCATCAGTGAAATGTTTTAACGCCTGTGACCGAAAATTGGTTGCCCAAGGCCCAGCCTTCATTGGTGTGTAACCCCTAAAAGAATTCATGAGGAAGCTGCCCTACTGTGCGAGACAAAGCTTTGGAGGAGTGCCATGTAAGTGTGATTAGAGTGTTTTAACTGAACATTCTAATACTGATGTAGCAGTCACTACTGGCAATTGGAGTTCTAGAACAGTGACATACAATTTAGAAAAATTTGAACATTCCAAAAAAATAAAAATAAAAACGTATTCTTCAATGGGATAAACCTGCACTTGAGCCAAGAGCAGCGGGGGAGACATCGTTTTAGATCAGGTTAGGTCTTATTCTCAGAGCCTTGAGCCTTGAGCAGATAAGCCTGCCAGAGACAAGGGCTAAATCTTGTTCCTTTAAGTTAGTAACCATAATTCATGCGTTGACCGCACAGTTAGCCCGCTCAAAAGGCCACCTTTCTGTGCCCTCTTTCTTTCTTTATTTTGGATAATCTGCAGACGTGGGCTTGTGCCTCCACCATGTCGTTAGCCGACTGTGACCGGGAATCTGCAGTGGAAGAAAACCCAACAGGCCCAATCCCTCTTTGCAGTGCCCGGGGATATGATGGGTTTATGGGGCCACTCGGTTAGGTCCTTCCAAACACCACAGCAGGCGCTAACAGGCTAACAGTTGCCCACAGGCTACCGGTTGTAGTCAGTAATAAATAGGCCTCTTCTCTAGGTGCCAGATTTTTCCTGTAGTACTGCACAGGGCGTAGAGCTAGTGGAACAGAAGAGCTGTTACAGAAGGAGGAAATTACTTCAGCCACAGAGCTCTCTGCAAGCCGCAACAGTACCGTTTCTGAAAAAGCATAATAAGAGATCCCAAGCCGGGGGAGAAAGAGAGATGACAAAAAAAAGATAACCCTTGAAGCAAGGTAGCAAATCACCGCCATATGATAAGTGGGTCTTGTGGAGATAACGTTTGACACACAGAAACATGGGTAGACAAACTCCGGCATTCCACCATTTGTGGATTGTTTCATTGGAGAGGTGGGAGATCTAATTCAGTTCTGCCGGTTTCTGCTTCTCGTCAGCAAAACAATGGATAACTGAAGAAAAAACCAGCAGGAGATGTGTGGAGCTTGCAACCACCTATTCTGGATCATCTTTACAAGAGCATTTTTTTAAAATTCTGCTTGTACTACCTACCCCATTGTGTGCTACGCTAGCTTCTAATTTATGCATAAAATCATCTACTGGACTGGTGCGCTATAGATGTGCGCTCAACACAGAGGTGGAATGGGTACAAAAGCTCTGAGTTTGTTTGACTTTGCATGAACCAGGCAAACTTTGCCTGCGAGAAGCATTCCCCCGGCCTTCACCCCGATTTTTAAGGTTGTGATTTAAATTTGACACTTCACAGACATCAATGTAATAGGCACCCAAGGGTGTGTTTGACCCTTCCGTTCTCGTGCTACAGTAGGTAGGCTGGGAGGTACGGAAGAACCTCCAACATGAGAGCCGGGAATGGTCCGTGAAATACACACAGTATAGGTCCGTCATCCGTGAAATGCATGCCTGTACAGTACAGGTTAGCATGAACCTAATAACGCTTGTTGACTTTTGGGGTTCATATATAAACTCAGTGTACCATCAGTACGCCGCAGCATTAAAACCAATCAACATGCAAGGCTTTCCCCCGTCTCAGTCTAGCACATCCCATAATACACTGCCCGGCCAAAAAAAAAAGTCGCCATTGCACCCGTCATGCATAGTGCCCACTGTACAAGCCTCTGGAGGCAGTGTTATGATCTGGGGTTGCTTCAGTTGGTCAGGTCTAGGCTCAGCAACATTATGCAGCAATAAAATGAAGTCAGCGAAGTACCTGAATGTACTGAATGACCAGGTTTATCCCATCAATGGGCATATGCCAGGATGACAATGCCAAGATTCATCGGGCTCAAATTGTGAAAGAGTGGTTCAGGGAGCATGAGGAATCATTTTCACACATGAATTAGCCACCAGATTCCTGACCTTAACCCCATTGAAAGTCTTTGGGATGTGCTGGAGAACACTTTACGGAGTGGTTTGACTCTCCTGTCGTCAATACAAGATCTCAGCCAAAAACTTATGCTACTCTGGATGGAAATAAATATTGTGACATTGCATAAGGTTGTCGAAACAATGCCACAACAAATGCTCGCCGTAATCAAAGCTAAAGGCGGTCCAACGAAATATTAGAGTGTGCGACTTTTTTTTTGGCCGGGCAGTGTATAATCACATATGCTGTAACCCATTTTTTTTGGAATGTTTTTTCAATATTCTATGCCGGTGTTCTAGAACTCCATTGCTCTGATTGTTGCATTAGAATGTTCAGTTAAGAACACTCTAATCACATATTTGATCTTACACCTAAAAGGGTCAAGCACAAGAGGGCTGATCCCCTCTCTGATACAGATCTTTTACCTCGCTGATACATGCCTGACAAGGTTGCCATAACATCGCGACGCCATGGCGACCGCGGCAAGTGCAATATAGCTACACGGCGATGACATTTGCCCGCACTGAACGTGTCGGCCGCGTAATCGGATCAGAGGCAAAACTTTGCCGAGAACAATAACGCGGCGATCTCGGCTTGCGGAACGCGATTGGAGCCAATGAGATCAATCAAAAATAAATATCACAAGGAGTAAAAAGGAACATGGCGGTTATATTTCCTCTAATTTGTGCCCCCTGGTAAAGCAGATCTGTGGAGGGTCCCCTTCTGCGCTGATGAGATTAAAACGAAGTGTGGGGGGGGGGGGATAATGAAGTTTGTCCGCCCCCGTTGCCCGAGTTCTCTCTCTGCGTGAGTCGGGCGCGGGCCGCGTGGACGTATCGCAGCGTGTCAGCGGAGCGGGGAGATTGCCGGCGACAGCGCGCCGGAGTGTGAGTTACATAATTCAATCAGCTCCGGCGTTCCGGCGCTCCGGGGAGGGGAAGGGGATACGCGCTCCTGCCTCCCAGCGCTCGGGTGGGGGGGGGGGGGGCTGGGGGGCAGGTGGGCCCTCGGATAAGCACTGCTTCGGCTGAACTCCACAGCATCCTGGACCATTAACACCCCCCTCTCCTCACCTGTAGGGCCATGTTCCCCACTGAGCTACCTCCACTAGGTCAGTGGTTTGTGACCTATTTTTGATTGCTGCGCGTTCTCCTGCGTTCTGGCGGAATCCGCCCCCCCCCCCCGTTGTTCCCCCTTGACCCGGGCCTGTGGATAAAACAGTTTGTTTCCTTGCCCATCTTCACCTTCTCTTGCCATGATTTAATAAACTTCACTCCAACACAGGGGAAAAAACATCTTTCTTTTGAAACATCTTTCTTTCTCGGTGGTGCAGCGGTAAAAAGCGCCAACTGAGTCCTGCCAGATCCGAGTATGGCCGGTGCCTTGCGGGAGTGGCAATTGGCGGCCGCTCTTCGGGGTAGGGGAGGGACTCGTAAGAATCGTTGTCCCCGGGCGAGTTAGAATCGCGCTCAGGAGCTCGAGGAGTCGATACCCTGGGGTTGTGTCGCGGCGAATTCTCAAGCGGTTGCTACACGAGGGGAAATTGAATAACATAGGGTACAATTGGCTACCAAATTTGGAGAAAATGGCAAAAAATCAGGAAAAAAAAAAGTTTTGGTGATCGAGTTTTGCAAGGCTTTGAATTACTGCATATGTTGTATTGATACACACGAGTTACAGTTGTCTACCACAACGGCACATATAACACACTAACATAAGACACAAACACAAAAACAAGCTGAGCAAACATGTCGCTCTGACTCCAATTTTTATTTGTCTTGATATTAGGGGTGTACTGACATAGGTATATTATAGTTGGATAAACCAGAAAGTATGTACTTTAGAACTCATATTAATGAACAGGTCCTATAAGCAAAGATAAACAGAAGATAAGGGCATCTATCTGAGTACATGTCAGCATAATATAAACACATTTTATTTACTCGGTTCTCCAAAGGCATAATCCTTAGATGTGTGTGTGTATATGTATATAATATATATATATATATATATACATATAATTACAGTACAGTACATACTGTGCAACATATTTGTTTTGGCTCCCATTTTAGTAGAAATATAAGTAGATATTTGCAAATAATAATAAAAAAATTTCCTTTTCATCACCTCCTAAACATCCGTTGCTCAGTCATGAAAATCTAATCTGTCACATTCATATTCATATTCATACCCATACATGGCACAGTGGAAAAAAAATGTATGGAGGTGCCCAAGTGGATGCAATCACGGACATTTAGCATTAAGTATTTGTGCAGCGCCAGAAGTCTGGTAAAAGATGCAATAATAATTACGGCTGTAAGTGAAATGCTATGATTGCCAAGAGGAGGATGGAAATGGCCGCTGGGAAGCTGAGGGCAGGAATGTCAATATTCCGGAGTCTCCAGACAGCTGAGACGGTGACTTGCTCTTACACACCAGAGACCACGGAGTGGTACAGGAGGTCTATGCAGCATCGGGTGAGGAGGAGAGAGGAGAGACGTATTGCTCATTCATGACAGCTGGCAGCCAGTGGGGGAACTCAGGAGGAAAACCCAAGAAATAAAAATAAATAAACTATAAAAAGTAAGGTTGAAAAAAATCTGAATAAACCATAAAGCACTATTACATTTTCTTCAGAAATAACACTTTCTGATTCTTTCTTATTTTTTGGCTGGCTGTTTTTGCTAGCTGTTTTGTAATCCTTCATCTCCAGGCTATAATGCCCCCCCCCCCCCCCCCCCAGGACTGTGCTGAGTAAAAATGTAGCTATAGACCTTCATTTGTTTTTGAGCTCTAGTCTCACTGATGCCTGTAATGGCAGTCCCAGCTCCCTTTCGTCCCTGTAAACCATGAGAAAGTGGGGTTTGGTACAATGGAGCCGAGATCAGCTCTTTGAGCCCGCGGTTCAAAGTTGCGTGTACACAGGCTGCTCCAGGAGTATGCTCAGGGAGCGAGGAACGGCGGCGCTTAGCGCGCGTGCTTAAGCCGCGAGGGAAAGGCACGGGTTTGGAATACGAATTAAAACGCTGCGGTCTCAGAGAAAGCACGATTTTCATTAATTATATTAATTACATTAACGCGCTTTAAACGTAAATTAAAGTAGGTGTGTTAAGCCACTTTACCTCAATGAGCCGCCTCAATACACGAGCATATACTGTATATGGGCTTTCACCGCTTGCATGCGCACTTGTACGTATGCATGCTCATGTCTGTCTGTCTGTCCGTCCGTCTGTCCAAACCTCTCCTACTCAACCAAGTGCTAACCAGATCCCAAGAAAGGTGCACAATCCAGTATATCTTACTGGTTTGTTCAAAAAAAAAACATTTAGCCATATGTCTTTTGGTGAAATTAGTCATTTAAGTGATGCCTAACACATAGATAACACCGTCCTGCCCTCACATGGGAACAGAAACTGTAAGCCACGAAAGTGTAAAATGCACAACGTTTCCCTTTCTGTCTCTTCTTTGAAGCACACAGTGACAGCGACCCCCCCCCCCCCTCTAACCCAAAATATCACACCTTCAACAAATCCCACCATCAGGATTGAACCTTCTTAATTTCAATAAAATAAAAAAGGACAACTTCCAGACATTTTCACCACCGCAAATTTAATGTGTATTGAAAGTGCTGGGATTCGTCAGAGCATAGAAACACTCGGGTGCAGAGAACACATATAGCCTATCTTCCCTATAAGGGGAGTGTCACTCATT
This sequence comes from Synaphobranchus kaupii, assembly GCA_029718625.1. Taxonomy (NCBI): domain Eukaryota; kingdom Metazoa; phylum Chordata; class Actinopteri; order Anguilliformes; family Synaphobranchidae; genus Synaphobranchus; species Synaphobranchus kaupii. The sequence continues at coordinate 20,730,877 of CM056396.1, forward strand.
AGTGATAACAGCTGTGGTGATCAAGCTTCATATTAAGCAGTTCACATTTATACAATAGACAAATATACACTCACATTTCAATTCTCATTTTTCTACCTCCTAGTTATTTATGTTTTTTATTGGTGGTGACATTGAGCTACGGTACTGCGGGGGAAACGAGACCCTGGGCAGGTGCAGAGAGGCCTGGTCTTTCCTCCAGACGCCCTCATCAGAACTGCTAAAATATTCATCAGGCAGAATTGGAGGTGCCACGGGCCCTCAGAGCACCAGCGATGCAGAGACGTAACGCACCTTCCATACTCTCTGCAGGAGGTGGGGGTGGAGGTGCAGGGGGAGCGCGCTCGCATTCGTGAGCGAGGCGCGTACAACATTTTCACTCCGCTTCATCTTTTTTTTTCTTCTCTTTTTTAAGCTGTCGGCCATTTTGTCTCGTTTTTACTGTCAGATCCACTGCAGTGAGTGGGTTGTGCGTGAATCACCACGTGCGTTTCGAGCGCTAATTATAAAGCCTCTTTCTGGTTTTGACCCGTATTTATAGCGCCTCCCGAGAAAGGTCACGGCTCGTCTCAGGGCTACGCAACCGAGATGGATTGCTGTCAAATGGAGACTACTAGCCGCATTTTGGTTACAGGATTGTAGACAACACCCCTTATCCCCACCCCACCCTTCATTCAAAGGCAAGCGAGTAGAAACAGTAAATGTCTACATGCATCATTCTTAAACTGCTGCTGACAATGATGTATCTGAGTCATTTCTCTTCAAGCCATTTCCATTTTTAGATTTTGATCATCATTCAGTAGACACGAGGGCAATCAAACATGTTCTTCTTTCACAAAATATTTTTTCGACTCTCTTCTTGTGAGCCAAACCTCCTTCATACTTTTTACCTTCTCTCTCTCTCTCTCTCTCTCTCTCTCTCTCTCTCTCTCTCTCTCTCTCTCTCTCTCTCTCTCTCTCTCTCTTGCATGCGCGCACACACACAGAAGCGAATATTGCTTAAAAAAGAGTATTTTTGGCTGTTTATAGCGTATATCCATGTTATGATAAATGTTTATAAACGGCAACCACTCAATGGGTAGTAAATAATTACTAAGGCATTCAATTTGAGGTTACTGTACTTTCGGTACACATTTTTGTCGGTAACTAAACCATTTTAGATATAAATCTTAGAACCTGGCGTTAATTTAAAAAAAAAAAAATATATATATACAGTACTGTGCAAAAGTCTTAGGCACATGTAAAGAAAATCCTTAAGGCGAATATCCTTTCAAAAATAATTAAATTAAAAAGTTTCTAAATATCAAACAATTCACTACAAAGAACAGTAAACAATAAAAAACAGAATCAAATCAATATTTGGTGTGACCACCCTTTCCCTTTAAAACAGCATCAACTCTCTTCGGTACAGTTTTATAAGAAAATCAGCTGGTAGATTGTTCCAAGCATTTTGGAGAACTTGCCACTGTTCTTCTGCAGAATTTGGCTGTCTCGCTTGCTTCTGTCTGTCCAGGTAATCCCAGACAGCCTCGGTGATGTTGAGAACAGGCCTCTGTGGAGACCATATACCATCTGTTGCAGAACTCCTTGTTCTTCTTTTCTCTGACGAAAGTTCAATTAAGTTTTTGGAAAATCAATGTTTGGAAATCTACAATTTGCTCTTTTCTACTGACACACTAATGCAGAAGACAAAAAATAAACATCTAAGAAAAAATCTACATAAAAAATCTAGGGTGCCTAAGACATTTGCACAGTACTGTATATTCTGAGAAGTGCAATTATACTAGGGAGTCCAAAATACTCCCTATTGTAAAGTGTGAAATTTAAAACCAATTTAGTGCCTTCACACTGCCGGTGTACAGACAATTTTAAACAGTAACACTTAAAATAAAGTGTGACCAAAAGAAATGGGTAAGAAAAAAGATAGCGAATAAATAAGTGAATTACAGAGAGAAAAGGAAATGGTTCTGTAACGGTCAAACGGCAGCGGACGGCAGGTGCTCTGAATGAGTAATACGGTGGAATGTTGGGCAGGGAGCTGGTGAGCCCTGGGTGGACGTATCTCTTTCGGTAATGAGCTCCCATTACGGTTTATAGCCTGTGGGCCCGCTCTTTCCAAACGGTATTTTTCATCATTAAAACGCTAAGTTCAGGCAGGGTGTATGAGCCAATTTTCGGAATATGAATTAAGCTGTCACCCCAAGTGCACCATTTTCCCCATTAAAAATAAAATAATACAACAAAAAAAAACACAAAACGAGAGAAATGGGGGTGGTGCAAAAACAGCGATGAAAATATGCAACTTTCAAATATGTTTACTGAAGTGGATTAAAGTCAAGGTAATTGAAGCAAAAAGGAAGGCGAAGTTTGAAGTTTTCGACTAGACCAAGGTGGGGTGTGTGCTCTTTTACGGCTCATGGGAAACATAATGTCCATGCAAATAAAAATAACAATGCCAACAAAGTCTGCTCTGGCTTCTCACTGTGCCGTAAAGAAGAAGAAGAAGAAGAAGAAGAAGAAGAAGAAGAAAAAAACACCATCCTTCAACTAAATTGGTTTATTCAGCAACTTATTTTATTTATTTTATTTTATTTTATTTTAATTTTCCAGGTGGGGGAGGCCGGACATCCTTCCTGTGCAGTTCTGTATACCCACAATGCATCTACTTGAATTGTCAATGACTCCAAGTGTAAAGGACTGCTCAGTTACCTTTATTCACCAATCCTGTCTGGTTCGCCAGAGGGAACAGAAACGACAAAGCCCTCTCTCTCGCTCTCTCTCTCGCTCTCTCTCTGTGTCTCTCTGTCTCTCTCTCTCTCTCTCTCTCTCTCTCTCTCTCTCTCTCTCTCTCTCTCTCTGCCAGGCTGAATTCTTTCAGTCGCTTTGAAACTTAATGCAATTTCTCACATTCTCTGCCGCCTCGCGATATTAAGCCGCATCAGGGCGCTACTTTATGCCGTATTCATCTTCCAGCGATATTGGAATAGATGAATAAAAACATCATAGCTCCCGCTTATATACCTTTTTCCCTTTCGTTCCACTCCCTTCATCGTCCGCTGTTTCCTGGGTCAGGCGTTTCATTCACCGGATAATATTTTAGTTATTTGTCTTTTCGGCTGGATTCCCTCACTAGTTTTTTTACAGGCTCAGTGTAAGTTTGGCTAGCCCTTGAAGTGTCGGCTGCTCTCTTCCTGTTTATAAATGATGTCACTAGTTCCAGAAGTCTTTTTCTTTCTTCCGCGCCTCAGTGTCAACAGCCAAGGCCTCAGACACTCTTCATATGACTCCGCTACCAGCAACACCAGGAGTGTGTGAAAATATAATTAGTTCAAAAATAAATATTTTCAAATTGCAGAATGGCCAAACGCTGGACTGTCCAGGTGTTTATAGTTTTTCAGTTGTTCAAAATTCATTGTTTTTCAAAAATGTCTTTTTGTTATTTGACCGCAGCCTGACATTTTGACTTTGTGCCCGTCCTAAGCTATGATAAAATTAGGCATGCCGTTCACATTGAAATGGCGTTCTCTACATCAATTACTTCCTTTCGTTGGCAAGAGGGCCATGGCATTAGGCCACTGGCAGAGAAAGAGAGATGACCTCTTGTTCACAGATTGCGGCAGATAATTACAAGTTAACATGTCTATACTGTACATTACAGGTTCTTCACTGCAGAGAGTTTCCAGGTCATCAATCTTTATCTGAATTTCTGAGAGAGATATCTCTGGTGTGAGACATTGATCTCCCATATTTGTGGGAGATGAGATGGAGGGAAATCCATCAAGGCACAAATGTATCGTGCCCATACAAAAATGTTCAGTGCTACATAAACGAGCGTGAATCTGTATATTTAACTAATAATACAATAAAGATGTGATTTATATGCGTAACAAGTGGGCATAATGGATGCTGCCTGAAGCAAATGCAAAAACCATGAATCACAAATTGACAATTGACAGAGGGCTGCTGTACGGAGTGTGATTATTTATTCTCATCTGTTTATTTATCTATCCTTTTTTTCCTCCTTAATATTCATAAATGGGCTGTCACAGAACAGCGGATCCAGGGTATCCTCCTGACGTCTGTATGTAGAAAGTAGAGTCAGGATACCTGGTATTGGTGTAATATTATTTACAGACTGCAGGCACAGTCTGAATATTTTTTAAATGCCATTGGGAAGAAATTAGGTTTTTGTGTTTGGAACGTACAGTATACTTTTTTTACTGTAAGAAAACATTTAGGGCCTGATTCACTAAGACCTTTAGCAGGTGCAAAACCTTTAGCACACGCAAAACCAATAACATGACTAATGATTGGTGCACAGCAAATACCACTACCAATTATTAGTCATGTTATTGGTTTTGCGTGTGCTAAAAAGTTTTGCACCCGTTAAAGGTCTTAGTAAATCAGGCCCTTAGTCTCATTTTCAATATTTTACAATGTGGTGTTTCTCTGTTAACACTGTGGCTGGTTATGAACTACCCAGTGAGACTGCAGGCCAGTCAGTACTGGCATGGTACAGACTTCATACCAGATTGTGGGGCCTGTCCATACGTTCCAACAGTGCCTTCAAAAGACCAACCCCCCAACAGGGCCCCAGTTTCGTATTTTTGGGAAACGCACTTGCATTTGTCTGGTGGATCTGTTTCTGTCAATATTTCCAACAACCGAGGATTCAACTGTGACAGACCGCTTGATAAATGCCATGTGACTGTGCAACTGGACCAATAGAATTTGAGCATGGGAGGTATAGATTCATGAAACTGAAACTGATTGCCATCTGCTTCATGCAAAGAAAAGCTGTCATTTTGATTAACAAGGCTCATTCAGACGCAGTCTCACATTTTTTAAATGTACTAATGCAAAAAAGCAAAGAAGCAAAACAAGCAGTTATGGTATCTAGTAGTCTTTACCGCAGTTCAATTAACCTTTCTTCAGCAACTGGAAAAAAAAAAAACTATTGAAATATGAAAAATATGCAAAAGTCTTGTTCTACAAGACTCCCTGCTGGCTGTGAATGTCCAGATTGCTTACAGTGCGTGGAGTATTGGAAAATGACCTGACTTTGGGGGAAAAAATCTGATGTGTTTATGAAGATGGCACCCGGTTAGAGGCCTGTCAGAACTTACCTGCTGGTCCATCCTTGGTAGGGGTTGGAATGTGGGCAGTGCATTGGGCACAGAGAGAGAGAGAGAAGCTCACAGGCCCATCTGGGGTATGTTAAAGGCCCTTAAAGTGGGCGTCCCAGGTGCCCTGCGGTCGGAGAATAGCTGAGGCGAGCTGCCAGCTGGAGGGAGCTCAACAAGGTTCCCTACAGCTGCAGGGAGGCAGTGTGAGGGTGTGACTGCCCTGTGTGCGCTTCATACTTTCAGCCCCAAGGAGAGGAGAGTGTGAGGAGCAGCTGGTGTGTGTGTGTGCATGCGTGTGTGTGTGTGTGTATGTGGGTGCGCGCATGTGTGTGCGTGTGTTTTTGAATACGTGTATGTCTTCACTTCAACAAAGTGCTAACAAGATCCCAAGAGAGAGGTGAACAAACACTTGTTTGGCCAGACAACAGCAGAGAATCAGCGTTCGCTTCGAACCGCTCACTCAACACCACGCAGAAGAAATAAAAAGTCAAATGGTTGGGGGCTGGCTCAGGGGGCATAAATAATGAGGGGGGGGGTGGAAAATATTGTGGGGGGAGAGGAGGGGAGGGGACGGGGACGGGGGTGTTGCTGTCAGTCAGGGATGTTGCAGCAGAAGCCATAGGTTGCGTTGGTTTTCTGTGTGCGCAGACGTACAAGGTTCCCAGACCAAAGTTGTCCTACAACATTCCTGTCAGGTAACGTATGTGGCAGGTGCACGGGGCTGGCCCTTGAGCACTGAGAAACGATCTTCGCACAGTTTCTGCGCTTTCAGTCGTATTTACGCTTTGCAATTTCAAACCTGGCCTGGCTGATCTTTTTGGGAGGAGAAAGTCATGTGACCAGAGTGGTGAGGATGGTGAAGGCACCTGTACTGTACGTCACTATGTGGGGTGAAAAAATGAAAAATCACTCGATATGAAAGTTCTTCATCACCTGGTTGTTAAGACGACGAGACCAATTTCATACGGTACATATTTCTAACAGCGTAATATTCTTTTTTTTTCTCTGTCTTATCACAAGTTCTGTTCCCATTGCACACTGTACTACAACAGGTGAAAGGATCCAGCTTGTGGTGCTGAATTGGTTTCCACCAAAAGTCCTTTTTTTTTGTACTGGTTTATGTGAAACTGTGCGCAATGCATTATTCATCGAGGGAAAACGGAACTGAAAATCTACTGAAAATGCGAAGATACTTTCACATATGAAAACAAAAATGATCTAAGATATATTTTACGTTGGCTTTTTGTTGTTCTGTGTTCGGAGACCGCATCATCACACGTCCCTGTACGCATTGAGAGGTGCCTTCTGGGTAATGGCAGGGAGTCCACACTTATAGCTAGATCAGATTCCACAGGCAAGAAAGGAAGATATTCTGCAAAATAAAGTGGGGGGTGGGGGGGTGCAAACTTCTGTCTTTTTCATGAAATATGTATTTTCTCTTGAATAATGCATGATCTGACATGTCTGTCAAGTGAATGCATTATGCATAATGTTCATTGTAACAACTTAAAAAAAATAAAAACACACACACACACAAACCTGTAATTTTGCGCTGGGGGCGGGGAGTAAGGGGATCATATGTTTCAATTGTTGAGGAAGGCATCAGTTAGATAGGGGGGAGGAGGAGGAGGAGGAGGAGGAGGAGGAGGAGGAGGAGGAGGAAGCTGAGGAAGATGGTTGTCCAGTGTCTACTGTTTCACCCAGCATTGGCCTTGGGGCCACCTGATACTGATAGATCTTCACAATGTCACAAAGATTGTACAAAGATAAATATGTTTCTGACCAACAAACCGTGCAGTGCACACACCCACACACACACACACATACACTCATACATGCGAACACAAACATATTTAAAAGCATAATGCTAATCACTAAAATTAAGAGGAAAAAATTCAACACTCTCTTAAACAGGATTTTTTACACTCGCAATACCCACAGGATTAACAAACTACGTACTAAACGGTCTTTAAATGGCCCCCCAATATGTTCAGACTGAATCGCATTTTAGTAAATATAATATACGATTAATACACAGCCATTGAGAATAGCTGTGAATTAGCTGCAGGGTGTTAGGGTCCAGTATTAATGGTTTAGTTTGGACTGAGCATTCGCTTACGAGAAGGCACTTGCTGACCAATACAGATAACGTCTGCAGCCATTGTATTCCAAAATTGTTTTACATATTAAAGGCCAGCATTTGATAATTAGATCTCCACTCTGCAATGCTGTCTCCGTAGCAACACAACCGCACGCAGTTACTATGGAGAGGCCATATGTACTTGACAATAGCAGATGAGTTTTTTTTACCTCCCCTTTTGGTCAGTTTGTAAGCAAGGGGTAATTATTTGACAAATTTTGTTACTCCTTCCCTGTCTGTCTGAGCACGATAAGAAGTAGCAATCGAGGCGAGGTGAAATAACACTCTCAATGAATTAAATGTTGAAAATAAGCATTGACAATTAACGGCTGTTTCATGTTTCCTAATAAAAGCCTTTCACAGCTTTAATTCATGCAATGTTTTTTTCCCCCCCCTCATTGGGAAAGATGACACTTAACCTGTGAATGAGTTGTGACTTTTCTATTTTAAACCCCTCAAAATTCCGTGCAATTTAAAAAGAATCCAAAAAAATATTGGGTTATCTGATGTAGGCAGCAGGGTTTCCTGAGGTAAATGAATCGTTTTCAGGGAGAGAGAAAAAAAAAAATTCTGTGAAGAAGGTTGTTTTCAGATGGGATTTAATCACCCTACCAAGCCTACATGCCAGTTAGCGTGGCCCAGCAAACCTGTTGCCAGTTTGATTCGACACGCGTTCTACGCCTTTTTATTTATTTGTTTACTTACTTATTCAGTGGGTGCGCAGTCATCCAATGCCAATGGAAAGAAGCCGGACAGCGACGGTCGAGAATTCTGTAAATTAAAATGGATGCCAGCAATGACGGATGGCGCAGTTCTGGAAGGCGGCGCGCGGCTCTCCGGGACAGCCTCGACGATCGCGTTTTGTGCCGCACTCCTGCCCGCCGCTTCTTGCGAGCGAAGGTAAGGTCACGGACACGGGAACGAGAGCTCGCCGAGGTGAACGATGTCCCTGACCGTGGTAATACACGCCCCCCACCCGAGCGGCAGAGCTTTTTTTAAAATAAAAAGTTAGTGTTAGCCGTCGGCTATTTTGGTGCATTTCAGTCATTTCAATGGGCACCAAACTCACGGTGAAGCGTGAACATCTGAAAAATGCTAACATTCACTCAACACCGAGGCCAATGTACCATTGGGGTAAGACATTCTCATGTCTGTCAGCTTACATGACTCTTTGATAAAGTGATCCTGTAAGTGTGGAGAACCATTGAATTATATCCCATGCCCAGCATTTTTTGTTCTACGTGCTTAATTGATGATGCTGTTGAAAACTAATTTTAATCTGTCCGATTATGCTGAAATGCACTTTCTTCACACAAAGGAATCATAAGTACTTTTTATACATAACGCTGTATCTGCAAATGTTTTGCAAGTTTAGTTGGTTTATTTTTTGGATATATAACTTATTATGTTTGGACTTCTATGGTCACTCAAGACATAATATGTTCCTTGTGATGTTGTCATGTTAAAGAGCTCATTTTCATTGACAGTTAATCAGTGGTTGAATTTCAAATGAATGTTGAATTTGTGTATGAAGATAATGAGTTGTAATCAAAGGACTGATTGCTTATTGTGAATATCTGTTGTAATTAAGTAGCTGTTTTTAAAATTATTTGAGCGGGGTAGTACTGAAAGGCCTATACCCCATTTCTCAGGCTTCTGTGTGTGTGTGTGTGTGTGTGCGTGCGTGCGCGTGCGTGTGCGTGCGTGCATGAAAATTGTGATGGTAACAGCTGGCTGTCTCCCAACATAACCACTTTTAATGTTCCATTGTATTTGAATGTTGCAGTTGAATGCTCATACTAATGTGAATAGCAGTTTTATTTCTCATTTTACGATTATAATTTATTCAAAAGTTACGTCGTTTTGCAGTTTGATTAAGAGAAAAAAGAAATTGCACCAATCATTCGGTGTAACATAGATCTCTGGAAGTACAATTGTAAAAAAACAAAAAAAAACAAAACACAAATTGGCCTGTAACGTCATAAAAAATATACCTGTGCAAAAAATATACCTGTGCAAAAAATATACATGTGCAAAAAATGTTCTCCCCTGCCAACAGTATCATTAACTGGAGGAAAAGCACGAATGAGAAAGATTGAGTGGAAGTTTTTCCAGAGCCGCCGTCCGCCCGCCGAGGCCGAGACCACGGGTCGCTCCGGCTTCCGTATTCCGCCACTGACCTTTATCCTGGAGAGGATTTCTAAATAATTGAATTTCGCCCAGCAAGCTATCAAGCTCACAGCCAGGGAAAGAGGGGGAGATAGGGGTGTGTGGTAGAGGGGGGGATACCAGCCCTGCCCTAAGCTCTCAGGAAAGAGGGTGTCAGAGATAAAGGGCCCACATTATGAATGTGGCTGTTTGTTCTGTGGTGAGGGCAGAGGCAGAGTAAAAGATACTGTCAGTCATGCCGCCCACAACAGAAGATTTACCGATAAGGCTGTGCGGCCTCCGGACACTCGCACAGGAGATCGAAAAGCCCCGGTAATATTGCCTGCTGGAGGAGGGAGCGGGGGTCTTTAAGCACTGTCTGAGCTCACGAGGTGACTCAACACCCCCAGCTGTTCCTCAGGCAAGGACTCAGTCTGCCTGTGAAGCCACGTAGAAACGTTGCATCGGTATAAAAGTAAGAAATCCTTGTACAGACCTCAGAGAAAATGCTTATGTTCTACCCGTGGATATACAGGCCTCAAAACTTCCAGGCTATATGGCCTCTGCTTTGTCAAAAGATAAAGTACATTTAAAAAAAATAAATTAATAAAAATAAAAATAAAGCCAGACATAGGTCAGGAGAAGCAAATATGCAGGGCTGCATTGGCAAAAAAAGAGGCACATTTTCTTTAAGAGGAACAAATATCAGATCTCCAGATTACCATGGTTACAAAGACGTCCTTTTGTTCTGGAAGCAGCTGTGCAGTAAATGATTATTGGTTGCGGATCGCGGCGGTATGCTATCGACTTGAAGCCTAAAGTTGTGCAGAGGGAGATGGGGACCGGAAAACTTGTTGTGGAGATAATTAAAGGTGCGATGCTTGATTAAGGTCAAGATTTAAGGGCAAGTTGTTTCCAATTTCCCCTCCCACCACCTTCAATTACTGCGGCTCTCTCAGAGGTGAAGAAAGAGCATTCACACAATAACCTCTGAAACAATTAACGCTGAGAGCATCGGCCTGAGAATAGAAACATGAGAGGACAGAGGGATTGTGGGAAAAACAAATACACACACACGCGCGCACGCACACACACACACACACACACACACACACACACACACACGCGCGCGCACGCACACACGCACACAGACACAAGTATACACACATACATAGACACATTGCTCATGCATTGCTCATATATTTGTATTGAGTTTTTAATTAAAATTGTCTGAAAAATTTGTCATGAAAATCAGAATTGACCAAAACATCACTCATTTTGTGAGTTAAAGCAGGAGTCATTTATATTTAATACAAATCACTTAAGCTGACAAAGTGTCTCGAAATATGAGTTTAAAATTATGCTTATTTGTTTAACTTTTAAATTGCATGACCTTTGTAATAAATATAGAGTATGGTCCTTTTAGCTTTTCTTTTTCTAAGATATTGCAAAATATTTATGTTATGCCGTCATATAACAGAACGGTGATCATCCTTCTGTCGGAGCTGATCACTCCAGCGCAGTGTTGTCAACCTCTGTTGCCGCACCTGATTATGGTCTTTATGGATGACCCCCCCCCCCCCCCTCCCACTGTCTATAGGGAAAAGGAGAAGCCCTAAATCACGGCAGCACTGCTGCAGGCACGCTTTACACAGGGCACGTACGCGGGAGACGATGACGCGCTTCCGTACCCGCCCCCTTGTACACAGCGAGCACGGGAAAGGGAGGGAAAGGGAACGCTCTTATGATAGGAACGCTCTTATGATAGGAACGCTCTTATGATAGGAACGCTCTTATGAAAGGGACGCTCTTATGATAGGAACGCTCTTATGAAAGGGAACGCTCTTATGATAGGAACGCTCTTATGATAGGAACGCTCTTATGATAGGAACGCTCTTATGATAGGAACGCTCTTATGATAGGAACGCTCTTATGATAGGAACGCTCTTATGATAGGAACGCTCTTATGATAGGAACGCTCTTATGATAGGAACGCTCTTATGAAAGGAACGCTCTTATGAAAGGAACGCTCTTATGAAAGGAACGCTGTTATGAAAGGAACGCTCTTATGATAGGAACGCTCTTATGATAGGAACGCTCTTATGAAAGGAACGCTCTTATGATAGGAACGCTCTTATGATAGGAACGCTCTTATGAAAGGAACGCTCTTATGAAAGGAACGCTCTTATGAAAGGAACGCTCTTATGATAGGAACGCTCTTATGAAAGGAACGCTGTTATGAAAGGAACGCTCTTATGATAGGAACGCTCTTATGAAAGGAACGCTGTTATGAAAGGAACGCTCTTATGATAGGAACGCTCTTATGATAGGAACGCTCTTATGAAAGGAACGCTCTTATGAAAGGAACGCTCTTATGATAGGAACGCTCTTATGAAAGGAACGCTCTTATGAAAGGAACGCTCTTATGATAGGAACGCTCTTATGAAAGGAACGCTCTTATGAAAGGAACGCTCTTATGAAAGGAACGCTCTTATGAAAGGAACGCTGTTATGAAAGGAACGCTCTTATGATAGGAACGCTCTTATGAAAGGAACGCTCTTATGAAAGGGAACGCTCTTATGATAGGAACGCTCTTATGATAGGAACGCTCTTATGATAGGAACGCTCTTATGAAAGGAACGCTCTTATGAAGGGAACGCTCTTATGAAAGGAACGCTCTTATGAAAGGAACGCTCTTATGATAGGAACGCTCTTATGAAAGGAACGCTCTTATGAAGGGAACGCTCTTATGAAAGGGACGCTCTTATGAAAGGAACGCTGTTATTAGCGGTTGAGACCGAGCGCAGGAGCCCTTGCCCTGTGCATTGTGTGTGATGTAATGACCTTGCTTTCCCTGCCCGGCGACAGGCATCGCTGACCCCCCCCCCGAGGCCACGCGGGTGGCGGTTGGAAAAAGGCCCGCCCACGCACGCGCCCTTTAGAGAGCACAGAAACAGACATCACAAAATACTCCGCCCCGCGCCGGAACGCGGGAGCCTGCAGCCACCGGTCCGGTATCGACCGACCCGGGCCGCGCCGTTAAAAGGCGGCAGATTGCCAAGGTTAATGGAAAGGCAGCGGGGAAAAAAGGGGAAGATTTGGCCGGTGCCCGCGCCTTCTCAACCGGCCCATTTGTCTCACGGGGAGCACGGCCGGAGCTGCGAGCGTCCCAAGCTTTTAAAAAAGCAACACTGGTCATTAAGGAGAATCACTCTCGGCTCCCGCCGCACACAGCGCCTTCTCCCGTCAACGAAAACCCAAGGTTGGCAGGGAAGGAAGGGGAGGGGGGAGGGAGTGTGTGTTTTTTGAAGAATATCACCACCTAAGATGAAGGAAAGAAAATATTTTCTTGTGTTCAGAGCTCTATAACAGACAGACAGAGGTTCACAGATGTTTGCCCCCATTTTGGCACCCACTAAAAAACCAGAGAAGGCCCGGTCTGCTAATCTAAGACCCGAATCACAAAAGGATCTTGGCCTGACACACTTGCCTGATGGATACAGGCCAATATACAGAACACACTGTATACAATACCTCTAATTTTCCTTCTCTGATAGAAAAAAAACAATCGTTTGAACATGTAATCATGTATTGCTAAATGGAAGGGATTGTATGATATATTATTCAATAAATTTCTGTACAACATTGCACAAAATACTACCTTGCTGTAGTTTTCATATATTGGCATATTTTATGATTTGGAAATAAAACATACATATTTCTAGGTATAAATCCCCTATTCCCAGGCGTTTATAGTGTGTGCTAAGTACTCCTTTCTGGTCATGGCCTTACGGTATATTACGGTATATTATGTCTCCCATCTCGTCTCTTTGAGCTGAGGAATATTTAGCCAGCGCGACTCTAGACTCTTTTAGATGCAGCCGTCTTGTCAGTGGCGGGATTTACTGTAAGTATGAATGGTGCGCGTGCGTCACCACCGGAGTCCCCGGCTGCCAGCTGCTGGGTCCATTCCCGGCCGGCCGCTGACGAAACCAGAGCACGGGACAGGTGCGCGGCATTGTGAGCCCCGAATTAAACAACGTTAACCCCCCCAACCCCAGCCTTTCACGATGATGTCACCGCCTCAACCTGTCTCGACCTTTGAGGCAGGCGTCAATGTATTTGGGTTGAGCGGGAAAGAGGTTTACTGACTAGCGATAGCATCGCAGTGTGGGGTGAGTCACTAGCATAGCAGCGGGGGTGAGTCACTAGCATAGCGGCGGGGGTGAGTCACTGCTCGCTCAACAGTGCCCCATTCACACCCGCCGTGTTCTCACACTAACACATACTGAGGCTGACATGTATGTTTGGAGCGGTTCACGATTCCTCTGATTGACGCTCACAAGTTCTGTGGTGTTTTCGCTGCTGCTGTTCAAACAGGTCAATACACTGCAAACAGAGCCATTGCGGTTCAGCATTAAACATCACTTTTACTGCCCGCCTGATTTTACATCTCTATTAATATGGACATGAATATGAAATATAAATATGGCACAAAGGTGACTAGTAACCTAGGAAATAGTTTGAATTGGGCAGCAGTGAATAGGCTGTTCAGATGGGACTGTAATATGGACTCATGTTGTTGATTAAAATCCCTGGGAGTGCGCTATAATTACAGCTTTTAGCAAAGGTACCTGTTGTTCATTAATGCATGAAAGAAGAGATTACTGTTTTTTAATCAGGTAACTTTTTAGATTACATTTTTTATTAAGTGACTTTTTTAAAATTCCCAATCTTTCTTTTCTCCCTCATTTTGAAATGCCCACTAGGCACCCAAACCTGTCCAATCACGGGCCCATCCTCCAGCAGTTAGGCACGGCGCCACATGTGACCAGATCACACGCAGGCACGCTGTCAGGCGTGTCCAGATCACACGCATGCAAGGTATCACATGTGACCAGATCACACGCAGGCAAGGTATCACATGTGACCAGATCACATGCATGCGAGGTATCATGCGTGTCCCTGCATCCTGCCAGTGTCATAGCGACCAAATGGGAAATATCACATTTCCACTGACCCCGCAAATGTTGGGCTGACACTGGCTTGTTGGAGGACGTGTGCTTGTAACCACGGCGACGTCGGCCTGACGTGTGCTGACCAACCGGGATCCTGCTGACTGATACCCTCCCTACCTGGCGGCGATATAATCAACCGCGCGCCGCGCCCCCGAGAGACTGCGCTCGATCCGGACCGTGGACGTGCGTGTCACCGTTAAGCGCCTCAGCTGGACGTGTCAGTCAAAATGTCCGAGCAGTATTTTAATATCGCTTAAGCTTCCTGTCCCCGAAATAGCGCAATAGTGTGCGCTTCTATAATAGATTGTACCGCTCTAGAAGAAGGGATTAAAAAAACGATGCGCTGTTGTCTGTTTCTAACATTACTGCATACCTGGATCATGACCCTGCAGCTATAGGCAGTGTGGTGTAATGGCAAGGCTGCTCCCAGGTAGCATATACTGTATATCAGCCTTATCCATGAGCAACTTACCTCACCTGAACCTCTGTGGTCATTACCCACAATATGTAAATAACAATTCTGTTTTTTATTTAAACTCCCCTGTAATGAGATCTGTCGAGCAAATAAATGACCGTTCTGGAGGCGCGCTGAAGAGCCTCGCCAAAACCCGCTCGCATCGCTCCCAAAACCCGCCCGCGCGCCTACCGCTGTGTTATTTACGCACGGTCTTATCAGAGGCGCTTGTTTTTTTGGCAGTTGCGTAAGCAGAATCCCGCCCGTGTTGCTGGAACAGATGTCCCCTCGCCGCCTGGGGTTGACGGACAGGCCGTTGGCCTCCGAGCGGCGATACGTTGGCGGCCTGTGGGCTAGTGACGGACTGGCTGTCTCTCCCAGGCCGGGTCAGTGGAGGGAGGGGCCTGGAGGACTCAAGGTCGTAGCCTCCCTGTCTGGGTTTGGGGGGGGGGGGTGAGGGGGGTTGGGTTCTGGCAGACAGACAGGCGAGTGGGGGGGGCGGAGGAGGGGGAGCTCTGGCATGCCTGCCTGCCACCCTGGCCCTCAGCCTGCAGTCGACCGGACGGCTAAAGCAGGTGGCATTCATGACATCCCGTTCCGCGCCCCCCGACCCTCCCCTTTCAGCCCAGCTTCTGTCCTACACCAGTCCCGAATGACGGGAGTACGGGCCAGTCTGTCACGCGCGCGGGCCTGAGATATGTGTGTAATTACGCAGGGAACTCCCCCGACGGCCTGGGCCGGCCGGTCGGGAACCTGCGTTAATGATCCGTCACCTCAACTGTTTACAGCGTTATTTAATGCAATGCTCGCTCGGCGGACGCCAACTGCGTGGCTCGTGTTTTATCCGGCCGCCGTTTTACGCGGCGGGACGTGTTTGTCTCAGGCGGCATTGGTGAAGCAGACGCGCGCGCGATACGGGCGGATCCAGGGGATTCAAATCTGTGAGGGCTCGAGATCTTGCAAGTTTTCGCAAAATTGCCGGACTGCCGGAAAGGCCAGCACGAATCTCAATCAATCTGTTGGGGGCTGGGGGCTGGGGGCTGGGGGGGTGGTGGTGGGGGGGGGGGGGGTTCACCGGATTCCCAAAGGGGTTTATGGGAAGCCTGTGAACACCGTCTGGATCCACTAGTGCTCAAAGATAAAGCGCCAATTCCCCTCACACACGGGAACGGAACCAACCACGTTCCGGTTACATTCCTTCCCTGGGAGACTGCTCTCCATGACTGCTTCTATGAGTCTGTGTAAATGCAATGCAATAAGGGAACAACTGAATCTAACTAAAAGTAACCATACAATGAATAGTAGATGTGTTTGATATGGGTAATGAAATTGTGTGCGGAATATCTTATTAGATTGGATTCTGGGCCGGCACCTGGGTTCGGTCTCGGTGCGTGAGTCTGTTTTCCGGCGTGAGGCGGGGCTGTTCCACGGCTGACGCGGTGAGCGGGGAACCGCACACGCGGCTACACCGGGCCTGAGAGCACAGTCCCATGCCGAATCTGTCCCGAGCCGCGTCAAACCTACACCCTTTCTCAACCACGTCAACTGAAAAAAAATCAACATCATATTAAAAATATGTGAGAAATAACCTTGCATGCTTGTGTGCACCCCTGTGTATAACAGACAGGAGGGTGTACGTGCGTTGTGCACGTGCCAATGTAGACACACTTATATTGCGCTGCTAAAATAACAGAAATAGCATGTAGCAACTTACACAGCATTTTTTTGGTTGCATTTTTTCCATACTATCCATTCATACAGCAGGATATATACAAAAGCAATGCAGCACGTTGCTCAAGGGTACAACGGCAGAGTCCTACCTGGGACTCGAACCAGCAAACTTTAGGTTATGAGCCCATGTCCTTAGCCATTATATTACACTGCCACCTGCATTCTACTAGGGCAATAAGCAGGTAGAACGTTCTTTAAAAACAAATTCTATGATTTTGAATTCCTGAAAAAAAAATGCAATTATGGAATCCAATGCTTTTACTTTGTGCAAGCGAGTTTAACAGCCAATCAGATCTCGCGTGCATTCCTCGGGGGGGGGGGGGATCCAATTAAATCTTGAGATTCGTGCTCATATCCTTTAATTTCGGTTGTCTCCAAATCCAGGCCAAACAGACGAGAGATTGTGAAGATGGAGAGTGATTTAGGGAGAGAGAGAACATGCCGAAATATAACTGAGTAGTGCCAATTTCTGAAAGTAATTTTCTTTTATCCGCTCTGTGGCACCTTCAGTCATAATTCTGTTTGTTTTGCGAGCAAACCCGGTGATATGCGATATGCGACTCTCGTTCAGTTTCTCAAGCTTCACGGGTGAAAAACACATCCACTAACAGAAGGGGCGAGCTGTTCGCGACACTATTCATATCCGTGCAATGTTTCAGCTGTTCTAGTCAGCGGCACATACTGAATCCACTTAGCATACCTGAGGGGCTTTGCTGTGCCCCCGAAGCACCCCCACCCCCCCCACCCCCATCTCCAGGGGTCTCTTAGCCCTTCTGTCTCCTCCCAGAAAGGAGGTGTCTATTCTCTGATCTTCAATCAGTGCGATTATGCACCTGTTGGTGCCCAAAATACGTGTTTGTTTATCGCCGCGCGTATTTCGGTGCCAAACATATCTCGAGTCAATAGAGTTTTTGTCTCTCGAGCGGCTTCCGGAACAATCCCAGTCAAGTCCTGCCTGCTAATGTAACTCGGTCTGAATGGAAAGCCCCGGAAGGCCGCCGGCCTTTCATGTGCTGCAGTTTATATGATGCACGTTCATTATTTTTAACCGTATTTATCCTGGGGACATCCAACAGTTACGCAGGAAGACACAAGCCAACACAGTACATTAAATACAGCGCTTTCTCTTTTAATTACTATGTAACGAATGTGTGACTACAATTTGTCTACTTGGTTGTTAGACAGTAATGGATGTGTTTGTGGTTTCCGTACACAGGTATACTGAGGCTATCCGGATCCTAACCACTCTTTACTATGGCCTCACCGAATCATATGCCAACGCCAAACAAGAAATCTTTATGTAAGCAAAAAATATGGATTTCCATATAGTATTTGCGCAGCGCTTGCTTGAAACAATATGCTGACGCTATGTTATTGCCCTCGTCCAGGGAAAATGACATGGCTTACATTTTACATTTTACCCAGTTAAACAGCTGGATATTTACTGAAGCATAAAAGGTTAATTGTCTTACTCAAGCGTGCATCAGGAATGACCCCCCTGTGGTCCACACCTTACGGTGACATGCTCAGTTCCCTCGACACTCTTATTACTTTCTCCCTTGTCCAAGGTGACTCGGCTTACCTGCATGCCACATCTGGATATTTTTGTTATTTAGGTTAAGTACCTTGCGCGCAGGTACAAATGCATTACCCCATCTGGGAAGATTAACCTGCAGCTTTTCGATTAGAAGCCCAGTTCCATAAGGAAGACGACACACTGTGACCCCATCTACGGAGTAATTACTGAGTATTTGCAAGGTACAAGGGTCTATGGAATATGAAGTAGGACCTCCAGACAGGATGTGAGACTCTTACAAGGAGTTTCCCAGGAAGCTTTGCAGCGGAAGCAGTGCATTGTGGGAGCTGGCAGGGGGGGGGTACTGCGTTTTTGGTGCAGATGCGCGGCTCTCCCTCCTCTCTCCTCCGGCGTGACAGTTCGATCCCCGCTGTGCCGGGCGAAGCGGCGCTGGAAATCAACAGTCATTTATTCTTCAGTGCGGATTGCCCATCTGCGAGCGGCGGGCCCGCATCACCCGCCCAGCACAGCGGGGAGAGCCAACCGCTTCCCGCGCAGATTTTTCTTGACAGGCCAGCCTTCCGCCGAAGCGCAACGTCTGACGAGTTGTTTTTTTTCCCCCTCTTTTCCCTTTTTTTTTTTTTTTTTTTTCTTTCATGGCCCCGAAGAGGAGAGAGAAGTGACCTTGGAGAGGTCAGAAAAAGGAGGGACAGGCGCAGGGGGGGGGCCGCAACACCACTCCCGAGACCCTTCTAAAATCTACGAGAGCTGTAAGAAGAGAGAGCGCTGACGACGGCTTTAAAACTCGCTGTCGCTGCAAGTCTCGCTAGCAGTAGAACGCTTTGCGTGATGTCGCGTGGGCGACACGTTGGATTGGGTCACCGTGTTAGGAGCCGCTGTGCATGACAGTGGTTCCAGCTCGTTAGCCTGGCTCTGAGGGTCCTGCTTTCAAATGGTACCTCACAGCTTGAGCAACCCAAAATTGCAAATCTCTGTTGTTCAGATTAGAATGCGTACCCTAGTGTGATGGATAACAACTGCGCAAGTTTTGGGTTCCCGGTCATTCCGCCTGAGTTGCTCTGATAGCAGATTCATTACGTTTTGATAGAAGATTCATTGCACAGCATCGATCTTCTGTAGAGGGAAAGGGAAAGTGAGGCTTCAATAGCCCCACAACGGGTACATTGATCATGTGATGTAAACGCTGATTTATATGAAACAATCAAAAAAAAAAGGGCTTTGGTCTCCACTGCAAAACATTATGATGGGTCTCAATCAGTAAGGAACAAACAGAGCCTGCTGGCTCCACCCATGAAGCCTCACTCGCCCATCGCTGGCTCCGTGTCGATCCCTCAGGCTCGTGAAGAGGACTACAGACCCATAATCCCCCTCCTCATTTTGGGCAGAGCGCCTCGCCGGCATGGGGCCCGCACCCACTCTCCAAACTTGCATCGGCATGCCGACAGTTGCTAAGGAGAGACGCCAGGAGAAGCGGCATAGCCTTGCTTGGCAGATGTTATTTTAATTACGCTCAGCCCCTCCCGGTTCTACCATGTCAGTGAAGACGGCGGGTGGTTAATTCTGTACATCGGATTAGGTGATCATATGGGCTGCTCAGATAAAAACGTGGCACGTTCTGATGGCGAGACAGACACACACGGGAGTGCACGGGAGTGCACGTGAGCCCACGGGAGTGCACGTGAGCCCACGGGAGTGCACGGGAACGCAATGGCACTTTTTCTTCAGCAGAGTATTGAGGTTCTTTATGGCCTCAAGATGTGAGTGCAAAATCTTTCTTTATTAAAAAACATTATATTTCCTCCATCCCCAATTATCCGCTTCTGAAGAACTATAAGCCTGTGTTCATGTTTTTTATATTTAAGATGTACATATATTAATTTTCAGGGCATTTGGCTGCCGTCCTGTCCCTGTTTTGAGCTTGGTGAACGGGGATTAAATCTTCGGATAATAATGCAAAATCTACCCAACAATCTTTATCGAGAAGAACATTAAAGTGGTTTGTTTGCGAGCCCTGAAAATGGGCTCAGTTAAACAAATAAATAATACACACGAAAACCGATGGAACTAACAACAATTGATTTCTCCAGCCAAACAAGGAAGGCCATTCAATCTGTTTTAACAGCAAAGGCACTTTGTAGTGGCACAAAGTTTATTCCTTTTTTGCTTCTCAAACATTTATCGTGAGCCGAATTGATCGCGAGGCGAGCGATGCGCGTGGGGTTATTCGTTAGCGGCAGAAGAAGAAACTTTAGCGTGCAGGTAAAAAACCTCATGCAGAGTCACATACTTTATGCCGCAGTGCTTGCGTTGTTTTTGCCTCTAAGCTACATTCCGGTACAGTTCAGTAAGCGCGTGTCAGAAAAGCAAATATGAGCGAGTCTCTCGCCGGGGAATTGGAGGGTTTTAGTCGGCTGCCTGTGCATCTTCAGTTCCATTCACCACATTAATTCCATTAAACTCTTTTAGGTTTAACAACGGCGACCTTGGCTGACCTCCGCCGAGCTCACGCGCTCGCGGTCCCTCTTCCCCCTTCCTCACGGCATTTAAATGAACGGCGATTCGGTCAGTTTTGGACAGGCTGTCAAACGCCCGTGATGCCTGCGACCTCTGAGCCTTGGGGATGACCTTTCCCTGTAGCCAATGAAGAATGCGCCGAGCACCCCAAGCGAGTGAGCCACTCCCTGACCCCCAGAAAATGCTAAACATCATTTATTAGAACAGATCAAAAAACAGCATATTTTAAAATATGGCGGCAACGGATATCAATTACAAACGTAGAAACCGCTGCTGATTTGTGATGTCTTTCAGTTGAATGATTTTAACAAGATATTTATGTAATTATGCATATGAAAGCATAGGTATTTAAACACGTACGACGAACATAATTTTCTTTTTGTTTATATATTTAACTGCTCAAAACGTAACAGCTTTTACTTTTAAACATAGGCAACGAACTCATCAGATCTCTCAAGATATGTTATTATGGTTTTTTCTATGTAAACGATTGCTCTATTAAAATATTTAAGCTTTCAGTTTTTTTTTAAATGACTGCCGGCATCTCCACTCATGCTACAGTGTACCTCCTGTATAAAGACCCTACCCCCTCATTAGGATGATGCACAGGTTCAGTGGCTAAGAAAAGGATTAGCGAGAGTCATTAGTAAACATTCAAAATAATGAACGGTGTGGGAGTGACCTTTAGGGCCGAGCAGACCTAATTGGAAAGAAATGAGTCTGAACCCCTTACAATTCAGTGTTCATGGAATCGTGGAATCTTCCGGAAAAAAAATTGAGATATTCTCCCTCTCTAATATGTAAATTAAACTAAAACTATGAAACTAACGCAAAATGAAATCAGCGTGGTATATTTTCCGGATGTTACATTTTCAACGTTTTATTTTTTTTTGCCATTGCTCTTGGTGAGCAGAAAATGCATCCGACGAATTTCACTTTTTAAGAACACAGCACTTTTCTTTTTTTGGTTTAACTAAAAAAATTAAATACGGGGGGGGATTTTACAGTCTCAAAAGCCATCGCATTTTATAGCCGTATAAGGCAAAATTATGACATTCCTGCCTAAGGTCAACTTTGCATTGCGTAGGATTGCTGCTTTTTTGAATTACATGATGGATTGTTGAGAGGTGTATTAATATGGAAAGGGGATTACAAAAAGGCAATATCAAGCTGTACTGCGCATGCTGTAGCGGAAAGTTTGATGTTTTATGAATTGCTGTTGGCTATGAAATGCCAGTTTATATGCATTATGTATAAACTATATATCATAAATAGCAGCAGTGATTTGGGTACTGGTAAGGATAGAATTCTTGCAGGGAGACTGCTGATGCACTCTTTTGGAGGGTACTGTTCTTAACATTACTGCACAGGAAACTGTTGTGTTAAATCAACTCTTACAGAGTTTATTTGAGCCCACTATGGCCAGAGTTGACCCATATAAACCCTGTGCTAATTCAACTCCTGGGAGAGTTCAATTCGCACTGGACTTTTTTTTACTGTGTGACATCAGTCAGATACAAACAGAACCCCAGAGTTAGAAGCTCCTCTGTCTTTTTTAAAGACACAGCTATGGGATGAAAGTCCTTCAACTGCCAAGCAGAACATTCAATATTCAGGCGCCATTTTCCTCTGTTCTGTCAGATTTACTTAGAAGTGCAGGCAGGAACACTATGGGAATTCTGAGCCCCATGACAAGCTATAACACCAGGCCCATTAAAAAAAACAAAAAAAAAACACACATTGATGACATTGGCAATATTGACATTTTTGACCCCCATCGAGCCTGGGACCTCATTGTCGCTTTTCAACAGATTAGTGGCTTTCCCTATTCTTCAATTACCATTATCTGGATCTTGAGTTCAGGTGTTTTATCCCCAGTGGTGGATGTCTTTAATAATCTCTCTGTTACCGTTGGCAGCAGGCTGTTTGCGGTGAGAGAGAGACGGCGTGTGACGTTTCAGGACAAGAGAGACGGAATTTGTATGAGTATGATGCAGCTGCCCTATACCGGGTACATAGGGACAGGGTTGCCAGGTGAAATTCCCAGGCCTGTGACAGTAATATTTAACAAAATTTCACAAACCATTGGGCCTTTCCCTCCTCCAAGGCCCAAGATTCCCCCTGATGACGGGCCTGCATAGGGACCTTCAGAGCTGCACTGTTTCTACACTCATTAAATGGTAAGCTTTAAATGCTTGAACGCTTCTCTTTATGTTCAAATGAAGACTGCGGGTTCCCTGAAAGCATCACTTCACTGCCTCCCTGTTAAATGTTACATGGGATCCTTCTGTTGAGTCTGGTTCTTCCGCCCCCCCTCCGTCTTTCATCAGAAGATCCTGAGCGTTCGTCGGAGTCGGATGTTTTGTGATGCGCCGTGAAAAATCTATGCAAATTAAATTTTTAATAAGCAATTCACTGTTCGTCTCATCTAGGTTGCCTTGTTTAATAGATAAATTTTATAATATCCTCCTCTCAGATGTCACCAGGATCAATTATTCAAGGAGAGTTATAAAAAAAGAAAGGAAAAAAAAAAAACCCTCTTGAGAATTCACCGCAAATGAAAAAAAATTAAAAATCCATTGCGATATGTTGTAAAATTGCATATGTTGTGGGACAAATTGTACATCTGCTTTAATTGTTAATTCGCAAAATATGCCAGATCTAGTGATTTGATTGACATGTTTAAGATACATATTTTGCTTGATGTTTCAGATATAGACACGGATCAATTCTGTCCCAGAACTGTACAGGGAGCTCTTTGTTTTTGAACACCTTATTTGAGCACTTTGACGCCCCCCCCCCCCCCCCCCCCCCCCCCTTCCGTGGGTTACTATTACCTGCTGTTCTTTAGTGTCACACTCCAGTTTGTCTGCTTATGATTTTGTTTCCTCCAGACGGAGGCAAGCGAATGAAAATGACAATCTGTGATTAAAAGCGTACGGGGAAAGGGGGGTTATGGGTAGGAAAGAGCTGAATTACCCAGTATAACTCATTATTATTATTATTATTATTATTATTATTATACCACGTGCAGCCAGCCGTGAGCTATGTGACAGGGAATAATCAGATTGATTCCATCACATTGGCATGTAGTCAAACCCTCCCGTACGCCAGCAACCTTCCCCCCTCACCCCAGGATTGTGCTTTGATCTGTTTGTTTGTTCCTTTTTTTTTCTTTTTTTCCTAAGATCACAGCGACATCCTGCATGAAAAGAGGCTCTTGCCCATGACTAAGCCGCCATATAGACAGCGTTACACCTTACGCGCTCTCCCACTGGCTTTGCTAAAGTATGAACAGTCCTTTTGTTTTGCAACTGGATACAAGTAAAATATCTATATCAATGCATATCTATATCAATATCTATATCAATACATATAATGAAATATAAAAAGTGCCACGTATAAAGGCTTTATCCGGATGCATGCATTCATAAACCGACATGGGCATTGTAGTCATGTGAAAAGTCTGTCTATGGAGAGAAATTAAAAGATGAGGAATAAAACACGGTAGATAAGTAAGTAAATGAAGCAAAGCAGAGGTTCATGTTGACATTTCAGAACAGGCTGGGCTGAGCAGCCCCCCTGCTCCCTCCCTCCTCCCACCTCCTCCCACCTCCCTCTCTCTTTCTCTCTCTTGGCATTCCAGCAGGCGAACAGCCTTATAAAATTTCCAGGCACCGTGTCCATTAGGGAGGACGGTGGATAATCTATACACAGTGGGGCGGGATATCGATCCGGGCGCAGGGAATTTTACATGCGCTGGGTGGCACTCCAAGAGTCAAAGCAGAGTCCACTGACAGCAGTACTCATTTAATAATGAGTGCAATTTTACAACGTTTCATTTCATTTAATAGCGCAGCGTTGCTAGCTGTTTCCATGATGAGGAAAGGGAATCGCTCCCAAACAGAGTAATCTCGTTAGCAATACAATTGAAATTACTATAATAATAATAATAATTATAATAATAATAATTAAGTCATTTCAATGCATCTTCATATTATTACTGTTTGCATCTGTATGTGGTGTGTAATTACTATTGGTCATGCTCACAAGTTCAAATGTATTTATTGTATTTTAGAGGGCATTTCATATTATCCATAATTAGTACAATGTATATGTGTATTACGAGTGGTCATAATTTATGCTTGCAATTTGTCATTCATATTTGTGTTTGCCACGCTCATAATGTGACAATTTCAAGCATGCTACTTTTCCGAAATTGAGACTGGAGTATCAGTGGTTGCAGAACAGAAGAGATGTTATACGATAGTTTTTCATTCAGCCGGTATGCGAGTGGGGCGAGCTGCGTGCCACTGCCAAAGTAAAGAGAGAAAAAACACAAGAAGCACAAGCAAATCAAATAAAGGAGAAATAAAGCCCAACACACAATGTAAGTATAGGTCGTATATGATATGATCAGAAATGTGTGTGTGTGTGCGTGTGTGTGTGCGTGCGTGCGTGCGTGCGTGCGTGCGTGCGTGCGTGCGTGCGTGCGTGCGTGCGTGCGTGCGTGCGTGCGTGCGTGCGTGCGTGCGTGCGTGCGTGCGTGTGAGAGCGGAAGCCGAGAGAGGGAGCCCTGCTGCCCTCTGTACAGGGCCATGCAGAGTTGAGGGCAGGACCTGAGCTCAGGTCAGAGTAGGGAGAGGTGAGAGAGAGCAAGAGATAGAGAGAGAGAGAGAGAGAGAGAGAGAGATAGAGGGGGGGAGATAGAGGGGCAGTGAGAGAGAGATGGGGGGAGAGAGAGAGATGGGCCGGGTTTTTGTACGTTTTGTGAGCGGTGGCAGCTTCCGTTACATTTTCACACCGCTGCCTTTAATCCTTCAGTTCATGTCCTTCAAAAGAATTAGCTGGCAACGTATACATAAAAATTTTCAAACATTATGCCAGGAGTGATACAGGCTCTTCTATCATACACTCGCCTTCCATAAAGCTCTCAGAATATGCTTTCACTACAATTTATGCCTGTACGTGCACACAAACATCTACATTTAGGCGTTTAGCAGACACTTATCCAGAGCGACGTACACAGCTTGCATTCTTTACATACAGCATAATCCATTTATTGAAGCATTTTAGGTACCATGTAGTACAACAGCAGTGTCCCACCTGCGAATTGGAAGCCCACTTCCTTAACCTCTATACTACACGGCAGCCCCAAACGCTTGCAGGGGCACCCTCCATTTATAAAAGCAGTAGTTATTGAGATACAAATCAGATCTGAATCAGGCAAGGCTCTTCCAGTTGAGATAATGTCATACATTCTATTTAGTTGAGTATATTCTCCTCTGGTCCAGGAGTAGTGGTCCAAAATAATGCTGGCACATCAGCAAAGGGGAGAGGCTGTGCAATGAGGTTTCCTCTCCGCCAGTACGTGCTCTGTGGTCCTTGGCAGGGATGAGGAGCCCAGTATAAATGCACCATAAACGTCCTTAAGCCAACAGGGATAAACAACAGGCAGGTTGTTAGTGAGCTGGATAAGAGGCCACAGGATGTCCTTCTCCGAAGAGGCAAGGCTGCGTTTACTTCCAAGTAATTATCAGAAAAAGGCGCTCGTTCTCAGAACGCGCTCCTCTTGCCGAGCGACGCCGCAGTTCTCATACCGGGGGGCTTGGCTCGGATAAAAACAGACATTGCAGAAGCCTATTCTAATTGCTGTTTTGGCCAGTGGATGTGTTAGGATTTTGTAGGAGGTGAAACTCCATTTGAACAGCCTTCTGTTATGCTGCGGTTTATTTAATACAACTGCTCAAATTTTCATCTCGCAGTCTGTATTCCTTTCATCTTCAGCCAGCAAGAACTGTTTTGAGTGAGTCTATTATGCATTTTTAAGGTGAAATAGCCTGAAATAACCTTAAATTATATCAATGTGCTTCACACTAAGTGCATTAAATTACACTAAAGTGAACTGAATGGACCTATTAGCATTTACTGTTGCAGTTATAACGATGATACACCTGTCAGAATGGGGATGAGTCTTTTCTGTCACACGCATTGTCATTGTTGATATGAATGCTTTTCAAATCACTCGATGTGTCAGTTTTGGTATCAAAAATGTACGCAATCAGCCACATTTCACTGCTACTACAAATCAAACTTCTGCATTATACATTGTTAAAAACATAAATGCCTCATAGTTAGTACATATTAACATATATCAGTAAATATCGGAGTTGCCAGATAGAGAAAATTGGTCATGGTGCACACTGCTACGATGGTAGTGTCTGGCAGTACATATTGTACTCTAGAAAAATGTCCGCACTCATGTAATATATCTTCAGCTGAAACGCCGAAGAAGGCCGAGGGCTAAAACGCATACGTTTCCTTCACTGCTGTGTCTTTAAAAATACATATATTACATAAATACATATATAGTGCATACATTTTTCTATAGGCTCATGTTTTGGGGTTGGCACCCCTGTTGTCAGGTTTTTCAGTCGAGCACGTCTGTCCTCTCTATTTTTGTACATATCGCAACCTTCTACGACATTTTGATGAGTGAACCCTGGTCACCTAATCCTACCATATTAAAGTTGTGAAAAAATATATGTTTAAATATATTCAATATTAAATATATTAAGTATAATGCAGTTATTAATGCTTTATAAAGCTAATAGATGTTCAGTCATAACTATGAAACAATGGCCAATCACCATAGAAGCTGCTTGCTGTGTGCTCGGTGCTAAATATGCATTGGCTGTTGTACGCCACATTAAGTTGATCTAAAGCTCCAGTAATGTACACGTACTGTACTAAAATATAAAAGAAAGTTGAAATAATTCATAGGCCCCTGAAATGCCTTTTTTATTACCTTTTTACAGCATCGCAATAACATGAACAAACTTTAAAGATGCATTTCCAGGCAGCCTACGATCATTTTACAATTTTTACCGTCAGTAATTGCACTGTTTTTAATTGCGCAGCGCGCAGTAAAATACGCAGAAAAGAGGTTTGATTATTGCGTAGTGCAGATGCCCACTGCCGGAGCGACTTGCACAAGCTCGCAGTTCTATATTTCACATATTTATACTATAGTGAGTGCGTTTAAGTTGAGGACTTTTGCTCAGGGGTGCAAGTGTACCCGTTTCCCAGCCCGACTCCATGAACTGCACCAAACTCAACTGCCTTAAGCGGGGGAACAGACACCTTGGGGTTAGTCAAAAAAAAAAAAAGAGCATCCAGGGATGGAGAGAACAGAACCCAATTACAGGGCCCTAGTGCAGATAGAAAGGGTGCCAGGACTCCTACGGCAATAATTAAAAATAAATAATAAACGGCGCTTATGAAATTGATGCTTATCTGGTCGATCAAAATATCTATATCTATGCTATATCTATATCTAGGCTGTATGAGGTCTTGGTGGTTGGGGCTGAACACGGCATGTTTACTCCCTGGCCACACATCAGGAGAAAATAAGCACCTTCCCTTCCTCAGGGCATGGGGGGGGTGGGGGGGGGGGGGGGGGGGGAGTGAAGAGAGTAAATTATAAAGCACCCTAAAAGAGAAGCAGAGGGGAAAGAAGAGAGGAGGATGCGGTTATAATGAGACAGGGATAAATTGTAAGAAAAAGAGGGATGAAGGAGAGTAAGAGAGAAAGAAGAGATAAAAACAGAATAGAACACACAGTGGCACAGATGGCTCTAGCTTTATATTGGCAAAATATGCTGCTACTCTCTAAACAGTGGTAGAAGTACATTTCTGCATCAGCATATTGAAGAACACATTAATTTCTTTATTTCGCACACTGTTGACTTGCCCTCGTTGTATTCTCTTAGCAGTAGTGCTAAGACATGCCCCCTTTGCCTGACCTGGGCCAGCATTTCCACTGTTATCAGTGGAAGGTAGAAACAAGTGGTGTGCGCTTTCAGAACAATGTAAATACATGGACTCCCATGGTCTTCTTATCACGACCCGGACCCACGTTTGGTAGCCTGCAGCTCTGTGTCCTTCTCCGCTGCTTCCTTGAATGGATACTCATTGATAGGCTCTGAGTCTTCACAGTAGGTACTTTCTCCCAAATGTAGAGGTTTTGAAAAACCAACCTATGGGATCATTTCAGAGGAAAAATGAATGGTAGACAATGGCAGATGAGGGATATTGAAAGGAGACATGGGTAGAAGTCTATGGGAGTCCATTGAAGATGGGGATTTTGTGAAATGTTTGAAGGTGAATATCAAAAGTTTCTAGCGATGCTTGTTTTTCCTGTGCTCACCTTTTAGGTCAGAACAATTTTTCTTTATTTTCTGAGTTTTCCTTTTACTGATGCTGTGGCAATTATAGTTTTTAAAAAAATTATTATTATTTTTTTTTTTTATCGATATTTTTTATTGGCTTGTTGCTCCAAGCGTTGTACTTTCTGGTCAATGAAGTTCATTTTTCTGTTCGATTGTCAAGTCAATTGACATTTCTGTTCACCGGCGCGTGACATTCTTACCCCGATATTGTGCATCGTCACCCGTGCCTGACGTTGCAAAAGCCACTCGATGAGTCTTGAATTTGGGCACTTCGATACAAATCAGCCCCATGAAACCATACATTTCACTCCTTGTACTTGAAGTTAAATCTGTGATTTGATTCTCTGTGACTGAGCTACGTTATTACACTTGAACATTACGAACCAATAAGTGTCAAAAGTATGTATGTAGGATTTTGGCATATGGTCACTTTTTTTTGCAGTGTTTTGAAAATGACATAAAGGTGAAGGTGAAAGGTGAAATCATACTAGCTGGGACAAAATGAAGTAGGTGTTTTTTTTTTTTTTTTTATTTTTTTTTTACAAATCAGGCAAAATGTTCATAATTTGATTAATTTTCATGTTAAATATTAACTCAGTTACTGGCTAGAGTTTAACAAGCTTAGACTGTTTATATGTTATGCATTAGAGATGAATGATTAAGTTGGGAAATATATTTAACAGCTTATTGTGTCAAAATAATGTGGTTGAACACATACCAAGAACACACAAAGCAGACAGCCTTTTCATGGGTGTTTAACAACTGCTTGGTACGTCTTAGCAAGCATTTTACCTTAGTATCTGTTTTTGAAAATGTCCTTTGTCCACATTAATTGTCTGTGTATTTAAGGGGGTTGAATCGCCATGCCTATAGATAATTAATCACAAATACGTACACTTACAAACGCCATCGTTCTCTCATATTCACATGCGAGTGCGAGTGCACACACACACACACATGCTCACTCTCTTAAAACTCTCTTTTGCGCACACACACTCACAATACACTTTCACAAACATTCTCTCACACACACACACACACACACACACACACTCTCTCTCACGCACACACTATATGTGACTCATAAAAAATGTAAGCCATTTGAAATGACTTCTTTCCTGGTGGAATTTACGACGGTGGCATTTTTTCCGTGCAGGCTCATTTTTCTTCCCCCTGCCAGCAGCTAACCCAAACATTCAAGCTCTGAACAAACAGGTTTTCATCTTATGTTGTCATTTCATATCCTATTGACTTACCCTAAAGCCTCCACCCCACACCCACTTATAGCTCCAGTGTTGGTCTTAAGATTGCAATGAATAAATGACATTGACTTCTTACTCCTTTTCCTCTAAGTCACCACTGAAACTACAGCTGAAAATGAAATATCTCCTATGATGTTACACGCAGCCAAATATCTTACTGGGTCCTGGATTCAACGGCAATAAAATGTCCTTTCCCTGTAAATGATGGCTGGAATTTAATCTGATCACAGTGGGATTTCTCCTCAAGTTTGATTTTAAACAATTGCTGCAATCTTTTTTTTTTGTTATTGCTGTTGTTAGTTACCCTGTTTGCACAGAGTTTGACAGTTGAAGACCTCCAGCCAGAAACCACTGCCGAGGTGTCACAAAAGAGGGGTTTAATGTGAGGTCCTTCCAAAAGGAAAATGAACCCCCGGGTCATTGCCCTGCGGTCCTGAGGGAATGGTGCATTCTGGGTAATGGAATGACTCACCGGACAATAACAAACAAATCAAATCAGAAATAAAGCGGAAGGAGTCCGTTACCTAGGCAACTGGCAGCGTGCTGGGGGCTCACGGTGATCGTTGTGAAAGGAAAGGTGTATAAATACCATTTATGAAAAATTATTGAGCGGCTGGCTTTGAATGACTCAAGACAGGCCCGTGGTGCCTGTAATGGTCCTTTGAAGATCCCTCCTGCCTCTGCCATCCATTATATTGACAATTAATGTGCTGTTCATACTTCAGAAATTAGTCCCAAATTGCTACGCTTCTTTTTCTTTTTTCTTTTTTTTTCATCAGGTTTTTCATCTAGATTAAGGGAGGTAGTCAGCGAGTCTATAAATTAATCAAAATGTGTGTGGCTAAAGTTATTAAACAATTAAAAGACATCCCCCTGGATAATAGCAAAATTTTTTCAGTTAACTTTTTTTTTGCACCAGATCTGGTAGGCCTGCATGATAAAAAAAATTAAATAAAATTTCTTGAATGTATCATTTCAATGCAACAATTGCCAGCCGGCAGCATAACACCACTGCCCTGTCACCAGCAGGGGGCAGCAGAGAGAAACACGTGTCACTGCAGTATTTCTCTTCCTGTCAGCTGTCACATTAAGATCATCAAATGTGGCCTTCTGCTTCTGCACAGTAGGGTGCCTGCTGAGGTTTCAGAATGATGTTAGAGACGGTCTGAGGAACCCGAAGCCATTAAAACCCTTCCTACCAGCACAGCTATCGCCCGAGTGGACTGCATGTACCTTATCAGAGAGCTACACAAAAACACGAGGGTGAGCTTATTCATTCATGAAGAACCAAAGAAGACGTATTCCCCTGAGAGGGCGAAGGTAATTGCACTCACGTGTTGCTAAAAATATGCTAGCGACTTGTATGATGCACATTTGCTTGGTCGCAACATATAATAAAATGGTAAGGTAAAAAAGAATTACCTTTAAACTACTAATTGATCTGAAGCTGCTTTTTATTGTTATTTAGGAAGTACAGTTTTGTCTCTATAAAAAGGGGGGTCACTCATCTGTACATTTTACTGATAGCAAAAGACAGGTATGACATTAACTCTGATTTATTCCATGCAAGCACATCTTTATATAATTAACATTACTTAATTAAAGTACACAAAAGTCATGCTACATTATATGCAAGCCAGAGAAAATGAAATTGGCTGAACATGGGTGTTGATGAGTATGTAAATCAACACCCTTGGGGATTTGTGATTTCACCTAAACTGTCAAAAAAGCCCCCTCCACTTCAAGATGTAATGGTATGAAGAAAAGGATGGATATTTTATTTTTTATTTATGTTATAGTTGACAACACTTATGAACCGTATATGATAGAGTAAGTGTGGTAATTCTAATATGAAAGTATTCAGCAAATAGATTTTATGGATCAATGGTTCTTAAGCCTGAAAAAACCTTAGACTATTAGTAACTTTAGTTAATACTCTTTTCATTGTGCTGTTATGTTTTTCACAGGCTTCTTTTACACTGTTCTGAACTTTTTTTTGCAAACAGTAGTCAATTACAGACAGCTTATTCTGCAGTTATATGCTGACTACATCATTCCCACTGCAAGGTGGTGTAGGTTATCATTCAGAAACCTTACACATTATATACGTATATATCATATGTCATATATTTTATCATTTTGATCAAATCAATACTTATACAGGAATCTAATTGCAACAGGATTTGACTGTGAACATCAACACATTCACATAAACATGTCGCTCACCTGCTACAGGCTGTGGGTAAAGAAAAGAGCTCAGCCAGCCGCCCAGATGTGTTGAACAGTTCAAACGGGAACTCAATTAACTATACTTCCTACAAATAAGATAAACATATTGATTATTGGAGCTGCCAATTCTCATTACAGGCTCTGTTGATTCCATCATTAGTCTGACTTAGACAAAAGGGAGGGATAGCTCTGTGAAACACAGACAGCCGTACTGATAAAGGCCTGCACCTCATAATTGGATTGTGCATCTCCCAACAAGATTTTAAACTTTTGACATTAAGTCTGGCTAGGTTCCTGCAAATCCTGGACAAAAACAAAACAAAAACCGATTGAAAGTAGGGTTTACACCCCCTGTTCTCCCTTCCGGCTTTGTGAATTCAGATTTATAAATATTTGTGCACAAATTTGTTAGCACAGCGGGGGAAGACAAGATGATAAAACATCGCTTCTGTAAGGATTCTGTACCAAATTAAACCCGCTGCATGGTTGGAGCGGGATCAGCTGATTGGCCAATGGGATTAATCTGCAGCCCCTGACACCTCCTAAAATCCTGGAACCAGAGGCCCATGTCCCCCAAGGCCCAGAGAAACACCTGATTACAACTATTTGGGCAGCAGGGGCAGTTGCAATGGCTCGTGTTGCAGGTTCGAGATGTAGGAGAGGTTAATAAACCACTATCTGTAAGGGGGGAGGGTCTGTTTCGGAGGACCAGACGCAACAGAAAGGAATCAGAAAGTCTCCACCAAGTGCAGACCAATAGAACGGAAGGATCTCCGCAAAGGGAAAAATAAATAAAAGGAAAACCAAAATAACTCCGTCCTCAATCCGAGGAAGCACTGCAACGGAGACTTAAAGTGGAGAAAAGAAAACAACCCGAATTATACGGGCGACAAAACTCGAACTACGAGAATAGGTATTAACAGAAAACTAAGTACCTCTAACCTACAGTAAGATTTATTTATTTAAATAAATCAAAGCAACCTCACTAATAGGGAAGAAAAACTAGCAAGCTTGAAAAGACAAGCAGTGAGGCTAAACTCCTCTAACTCCAAACAGCAGAGAGTTAGAAGGAGAAAAAATAATTAAAGCAGCAAACCAAAGAGGGTAGAGAAACAAGGACAGAAAAATAGAGTGAAAACGGGAAAAGGAAGATCTAAAAATAACCCGAACTTTTAAACTCTAACCGGACCTTCCTGCTTTACTTGAAGAAACTTCAAGCAAAACAGTCTCCGTGTCCTATACCGTACCGGCTACCAGTGAAATGAGAGATAACATGGAAGCACGGAAGAAGGAAGACGCAGAGTTTAAATAACCGGCGGAAGAGCCGCACAGGTGCAATCGCTAATTGTCGGAACGAACGAAAGCCGGACACGGACAATTAAGCAAAGAAAAGACGTCCAACAGGCGCTAGAGGGAAAGCGAAAAATAAAAGAAAACGTAAGCCTGCAGACCATGACACTATCAACAGAGCCATTTTTTTCTCTCTTCTCTTTTTATAGCAAGTGACCGGTAATCATTTTTTGTTATGGGGATCAAAGTCATAATGACATGATGAACGTTTATTGCTATGCTACTTTATCATTAATAGGTACATATTATAAGGACTGTCATACAACCCATTAAGACATTTATTAGTGATCAATTAGAAAGCTAATTGGGTCTAAACAGAGTATTCTTATTTTAAGTCGTGTTGTGTTTTTGCTCATTAGGACGAAGTAACCATTGCTTTGATAATAACATTGGTGATAATAAGTGATGTGTTTCAGGCAGGTAAGCAGGGCCTTGTTTAACCTGCATGTTTGAGTGATTAGTGAATGATCTCTGCTGTGAAATGAGACATCAGGCAACGTGTTTTATGGATGGGCTTTTCGCTAATTAGCCACGGGGAAGTCAGGGAAACAAAATAAAAAAGTGTCTACGTGTGCACTTCTTCAATAATTAGGTGGAATAGAAAACCTCTCATGAATTACCACAAAGATGTCCCGTGTCTACTCCAAGAAGTTGGGGCTTTTCAGTACTGTGAGATAATGATTAATGACTCACACGGCAGCCAATGAGAGTGAAGCCCCTCACTAAAATACCAGCAGAGATTTGCAAAGCAGGTCGATACAACTGAAAACTGTGCGTTTAGTCAAAGCCACTGATGTTCTTCTGCACACAAACTGGATATTATTGGCAGGAGATATTATTGCCTGGATTCAATCAACATTTGTCCTTAACATTGACCAAAAAATTAATAACTATAAATGTAACTATTAAATGTTACATTTATGCAAGCTACCACGATTTTTGTTCATTATTTCTGTTAATCTCTGCACTCAGCAGACTATATTTTTGCGAAGAGACTCCAACCCCCCAAAAAGTGTTTTTTTTTTCCTGTGGAAGTTATAGTGGAAACTCTTAATAAGTATAAAAAGCCACCATCTGCAGAATATATAATTATTGGCACATCAACTAAACTTAAGTTAAGCATCTTTGTATAACAGCAATTATTTAGTCTGCCAGGTCCTTTCTGCAGCTAGTTAATAGTTGGCAATCAAAGCCGACTTCAAGTGGGGTTTTTTTTTTCTTCTTTTCTGTGTTGAATTTCTATAAGGAACATTGTCATGGAGGTGCATGTCCTGTCTTTGATTTTATTCATAGTTCAGCTGAGCAGTTATTCATTTTTTTGTATCTTTTACACCCCACTTTCTTGGTTGTAATTACATAAATATCTAAAAAGTAATAATTTTCTTCAAATTCGTCATAAAAAGTATGGGAGCGAGATGCTTTCTTTGCTGATCATTTTAAATATAGTAGATGATTAAAGATTAAGACTCGTTAGAGCATGGTATGTCATGAACCTTGGCACTGTTCAGGCATGATGCTAACAACGTGTATTCTGCAATCAGGCCGATACTCGTGAGGTATTTATTCCTTACTGCTGAAATATCAACTGTATTTAAAATGATCAGGAAACAAAACACAATTAAGATTTGAACCATGTTGCAAATATCTCCTCTCTTGAACCAAGGTGTGATTAAGGCTTGGAAATTCACTGTCTAATTATAGATTTCCAGCAATTTATGAACCTGTGAAAAGACTTAAAGGGAACACAATATTTCTTGAAAAGTGTTCTTGTTGAGCACTTTATGAAAATAGTGACTGTGAGCATCTGCTTGTGACCTTTAGGATACCTTTAGGAGTACCAGAAAATAAGATATCAAGTCTTTTGATGTTGTTGGGTCACAGACATCAGGAAGTCATGGCATGCAAAAGATATGCGACCAAATCTTAAAAATGATTACTTTATTCTATATATAAATGCAGGGGTGTCAATAATTGTGGCACACAAGGTTTTGTTAAAAACAATTATTTCTTGATGAGGGATTATTTTTTCTCATCATAGATTTACTTCAATTGAAGGTTGGATTTTTCTAATTTTTTCCGTGTGAGATTAAGCTAATTCACCAAACGGTGAATTTTTTCTAACCCTTTTTACTCATCTTTACCAGGGGTGCCAATAATAGTGGAGGGCACTGTATACCAAAAATTCTGTGCAGTTGAATAAATCGCCGATATACCCTCCACTCCACACCCCATTTTATAATATGCAATTTTCCATTTTATGTTTCCTGTCATAAAAAAATGTATTGTCCTCATTGCCCTCTATAAAAAAGAACTCCTTGTAGATAACCGTCCCGTGCAATATGTATTATTAACAGACGTGTTTTTCAGGGAGGGCCGAGTCTGTCCAGGCACTGAAAGTTTGCAAACAGCGTCGGGGAAAAAAATTCAGGACCCCGCGAACGTTCCCCAAATGTGCAGGCCATAAATCCGCTCCTATCTACCAGACCGTCTGGGACACTGGCATTATCATTATTGCCGAATTAAAGCTTTATGAATCAGCTAATGTGAACGATAATTAGAAAGCCGGAGAAATGGCGGCTATAAAGAGTCGCGGTCGCCGTGCGCGCGGTCGCACGAGGGGAAGGGGCATGCGGGGGGATGGAATCATGAATCATCCTGGCACTCGACAATCTTCTCAGCGCTGGATACTTCAGCTCCAGCTGTTTTCCGTCACTCACTTAAGGGGATAGGGGAGGAGACATAAATGGGTCTGAAGAACAAAAAAATAAGGTAATGTAATGTCATCTAATGTCACGTGAGAAACTAATAATCTTAATAAAGTCACACCTACACCAGCATTAGTGCTGTATAAAGACAATAGCCCCTATCTTCATGGTTTTTTTTGTATGGGAATGAGGCTTCATGTACACCATAGTGGGTGGAGCTACCACATTCTGTCAATCAATGGCCCTCTGTGGTTTGCTCTCCGTATCACAACACCACGATTGGTTCAGAACGTGGTGTTGTAATAGCTGCTCCAATATCTATTGCCATTTCGCAAAAAGAATTAGGTAAACTCGAGATCTGTGCATTTTGGTGTATTTATATGATATTACCATGTTTACTTAAAAAAAAAAAAAAAAAGTATCTGCACTGTTCTATATATCACACTACTTGAACTCAATCTAACAAAGAAGTTAATTTTTTTTCTATGAACAGCTTGATAGGTGTATGCAAGAAGAATGCAATTTGTCATCATTCTGAATTGCCCCAATTGCAAGATACTTTACCAACATCATCTCTGAAAAATGAAGTGACACACTTCCATTGTAGAGGTCTGTAAATAGCAACCCGGTTTACTTTCCGGTCTCCTCTTTAGCCCCATACGGCCGCTGGCCGCTGGCCGGAGCACAACCCCATGATCCAGGCCCAGATTCCGTGGCTGTGGTCTTCCTCACTTCCCAGGAGGAGAAGATAAGAGAATATTTCTCTTTTTCCCTTTTTTTTTTTTTTTCCAGGCCTCGCATCAATCAAGCGCTCTTTAACGAACCGCCACCCGTTTCCATGGCATCCGACGAGCCACGGCTTGGAGGGGAGGCGGACGACGAGCCGCTTTGCCAGCCCGCGACGGGCGGGAACTGGCCGCGGGTCTTCTCATTAGAAATTAATTTCTCATGAGAGGTCATTAATGTGCACTCTGTGGCTGGGTCAAGGCATCTTCCAAACAGCCAGAGATGGATGGTTTCACCCCCAGAAGTGTCTGTGCGCTCTTTCTCACTGATAGGGCCATTCTGTGCGCCTATATGCAGCGTGCACCGAATGCTGCTATCGTGTGCATCTCTAGGCTCTCTGGAACCAATGCATTACGCCACTGGTATTGGGCTGTGTGATTGGTTTTTGTGTCACTTGTTATTATGAAAAAAAATACAATCACACGGAGTTGGTGCGCATTACAAAAAAAGAAAAGCTCATTCAAAGTTTTAACCGACGCATCACGAAGAAGGGTGATATTAAAGAGCCCTGTGCCGTAGTCAAGTTTTTTTTTAAATGGCCCACGGCATTGACAACAAAATTGCATAAATAATACTGGAGCGAGGCTGAAATGCAGACGCGCGGTTGATCTGATCCAGCACCTCAACGCCAGGTGAGATTTGCTCTTGAAGGGGACAAAAAAACCCACAAGGAGGCCCAATTTAAAGCGCATTAAAGCTGCCAAAGAGAGGTTTGGGAAATGAGACTAATTTTTATCGCAGAATGCTTTAA
This sequence comes from Synaphobranchus kaupii, assembly GCA_029718625.1. Lineage (NCBI taxonomy): Eukaryota > Metazoa > Chordata > Actinopteri > Anguilliformes > Synaphobranchidae > Synaphobranchus > Synaphobranchus kaupii. Next base: position 20,768,856 of record CM056396.1, read on the forward strand.
AGGCCTAGACCTTCACCGCCTCGCCTCTAAGGTGTTGATTAGACCTTCCATTGTGCCGCGTGAAAGCCGCGCAATTTGTAACAAAGGGCTCGTGTCACTGTGACCTTCTCAAATACCAGGCAAGTTAATGACTGATAAACACACATAACTCAAAGGGAGAGCACTTTTCCTTCAAGAGCGGGGCATTGCTCACTGTTAATGAGAAAAAGCCATTAAGGACGAAGCCAGATCTGCTACCTGCTAAAAAATGTGACAAGAATTACCTGCTGCTTTTCGCCTCGGAACAGGGACGCTGCGTTATTAAGGTTTAGCCGACGCCCTCGTCGCGTTTGTGTCCTTAGCGTGACGCGCCCACCGTCGCCGGGATGTGCGACTTTGAATGCGCGTCTGCGCCGTCGGTGGAAAGACTTGAAGGGGATCGCGTTTCTTCTGAAGGAAATATCACAGTGTGAGAGATCACCTATCGACTTGAATAGAGGCTTTAAACTCGGCTCTTCTGAACACCTATTAATATGCAGCCTGAATAAGGGGAAGGATCAAAAAAACAAAATGTCGGGCCAGTTTTTAGTGCTTTGACACTTTGTAAAATTGCATGCTAAAACAAAAGAACACAAAAACAACCCATTAGATGACAGCCGCGCCAGTTTTTGTGAAATGTTTCGACTGTATAAAAAGTTGCTCGCAGGGTGCATATTGATTAGCCTTTCACTGTGTGATATGCAGAACTCTTATTTCTCATTTCATATTTTTACTTCTTTTGTTCTGGAAAAGGATACAATGTCTATTTTAGCATCTATTGTTGAACATGCATAACCATTTATCCTGTGTGATTATGTGTTAGTAAAGATCTTTTTTCTTTTAATGAGCATGTTTACAACTCGTTTCTTGGGTGCTGTATTACTAAAATGATGGGGAACTATTTTGAGTACAAAGGTTGCTGATCTTCAAATGATAGCAGAACAAATCCATTCAATCAAACAAGTTTTATTTGATATGGTGCACTTAGTAAATTGTTGCAATTAAATCCAAAGGTACGAGGTTAAAAATATCCTGGCATGAACTTGCACTTACATATCACACGATAACTGTGTTGTACTTAGTAGAAACATCTGTTATTTCCTCTCAGATTCCCAGCTAAGCTGTAATGCTCACATGATGCAGCTATCAAGAAGATTCAACATCTGATGGAAGAGTGAAGCTTCCTGAACCTAAAAATACTGAAGTACCATATTTTAGCCAATAATAGCCTTCTGCTGTGGAGAAGTTTACTTTGATATTTCACAAGTCAATGATTGACAGCACATAGTAGCTCCACCCATTAGAATGTTTATGTAGCCTGGCTGTCCTGTGACCAGATTAAATCAGTTACTAAAACCATTTGGCAGGTTCCAAGTGCAAGCAGTCTACTCTTGATCGATACTGCTGCTGGGCATGAGTGGATTTTTCTTTGCAGTGCGCTGATGGTGTCAGACTAAATACAGTCGAACAAAAGAGATTGACCGGAATACCCCAGCTCTAAAGGAACCGTCCAATAGCACGGCACCGCAGGTGTCACTCAGACGCGTCTCCGCCAATGACGTAGCGCGGAGCTCCAATACCAAAGAATTCCCACTGTGAGCAGGAGGGGGGAAAAAGGTCGGAAAAGGTTGGCCTTCGGGAATGGATGTACCGTTGGTGAAACTGAACGAGCCAAAAATCCCCCCAGTACTGCACCAATTAATTTGGCTCATTCATCCCCCATCCCACCCATTGAGTCTCCTTTAAGGTCGCCGGTATATCCTGGGTTTTGAACGCAAGGTCTCCGCTGAGCCGGGAATCACAAGAAACCCGAGTCACGTGTTCCGTTTGGGCCGCGGGTTGTGGGTATCGATCCACAGTCTCCCATCTAACTTCCCACCTTCTGTTCTCCGCCAGTTATTACCAGTGTGATCCTCTTGAGGTCTACCTGCTTTACCAATATGTGTACTGGGCCTCTGCAGGACCGCATCACTCTTTTTGTGTGTATGTGTGCGTAAATTTTTTTAAAGAAGAAAATATAGCGTGCAGATTTTTCACGCGTTTGACTAAAACGTCTTTTTCGCCATCGGCCTGATTAACGGCGGATCGTATTCAACTGGTCTTGGTTCTCTCGAGTGGCTTTTGACTGTTTCATAAGCACTGCATTACCTCTTTAGTCAGCGAGGCGATTAGTCACGGGCGATTGAAGCGACTTAACCTATTGACCGTTAAGTCTTGCGAACATCAAAGAAGGGAAGCATGGAAAAGGAGCCGACTCTTCCGGGAAAACTGTGCCTCCGTCCCACAAGCCTGTGGGAGGCTGGGTATTGTAGTTCTTGCCAATAGCCAACAGCATCTAACCCGATGAGACATTATAAACAAATCAAGTCCATCAATGACAGCCCTGTAATCAGGGGAGACCACAAGTCATCAAGATTTCTGATAAGCTTTTGAGACATTTCCATTCTTCCCTTTCATTTCTTAACCAATTTATACCCACAGTTTGGTTACCTTGGAACCCCATTAGCAGTCGCTAATCTCTGTTAATTCAGGAGGGTCACACAGTGAGTAGTACACTACCATGATCAGCATATGATGACGTCGAACAGTGGGGTACATCCCTACACACTGAAACTCAACACCTCAGCAGGGCCACTTCATTTTTCAGCTCCACCGCATTACGAACTACTCGGGCACGGTCGTATGGTCCGTACGGATGTCAAGGAAAACACATATGAGAAGGGTTGTGTTACATGCAACAAGCAAGGCGGACTCTGCCACCGTGTATTGGGAAAGTTCAGTGGATTAGTTTTGGCGTCTGAGCACATTTCTTCCAATGTACCTGTGAAACCTGTGTACCTTCAGTTACAATTAAACTGTTACATCAGGTTACTTTGATTGCCTGAAATCTATTAAACTAATACCTACACACTGATGAACGCTTTATGCAACAACAAAAAAACATATGTACAACGTATGCATGTGGCTTGCTGTTGAGAAATAATACACTTTTTTTTTTATCCTTTGATTTAATTTTGTTTAAAAGACCGCTGTTTTCCAAAGTGAGTTTTTGTCTTTCTGATTGATGAATGATCCTTTAGGTTATGGAAGCAGCAAAGGACATTTTTATTCTCTTCTCCCTAAAGAACATAATTGTAATTATCTGAATGGACCTCCTCACCAGTAGGGGGCACAAATTAGCAGCACACTACCACACCACACGTGCTTCGTCCGCACTCGTCCCACTTAAAAACTCGGGTTTGAAATGACCCCAAGACCCAGCGACCGCTGGATTCATGGATCTGTCCTATTAGCCCGTTCAGGACACCGACTGGTCACGCTGGCCGTCAGACCCTGTTTTATCAGTAGCGAGGGAGCAACGGTTAAATGAAAATGCCACAACTCACAGCGGTGCCCACGAATCAACTTTACAACTGCGAAAGTCGTCCCGCGCCCGGCCAGGGCTGTCAGACCGCCATGCCGCGTCATTTATCGCAGACATTTACGACCGGTTTCTCCGTGCTTTATGTCTTTCAGTAAATAGCTTAGAATAAGGACTTTTGTACCGAGCAGAACGTTTAAACCTCCGGCGAACCCAAATGAACACTGTCCGTAAGATTGCTAAGGTATGCTACAATTTAAAGTGGCTATGCAGGTAGGATGTTGAGTTCACATTTTACCAAGAAGAAGAAAAAAAAAATCCCTGAGTGGCAGGATACCACAATACTGGCATAAGTAATTTTTTATTTTCTGAAGCTTCATACAGCAGAGATGCCATGCTTGTATTTATAATACCTAAGTGGGGGTTAGTCTTCTCGAACTGGGATGAGTCTTTAAGCATACGGAGTTTAAGTATAGTCATTATTCGTGTGGTGTTGACTGTGTAGCCCACTGCTGGAAGTATGGGGAAGAACTAAATATTTTTAGAATACAGTGGTGCTGCTCTCTATCAATGTGTCAGAGTACCACTGGGCTTAATGAAAAATTGTGGGGGGTTCTGCTAGTTAAAAGGTGCAATAAATTCAACTTTCAGACCCTTTTTAATACATGTAGTAGTTTAATTCCAAGGTTTCATTTATTATTCCAGTCATGTCTATCCTGAGACTATTTATGAAAGGTAAGCGAACATTGCCAGGTGCTTTTTATGTTTCCACAAGTGCCGGACAGTGTTGTCCTAGAGACATAGCACTTCCAGAAATGTAAAAATGGACAATACTTAGGGAGACGCAGTTATTGAATCTACATTTTTTCTGGTCATTGGATAGTCAAAATGTACATTTGCAAAACCTTTAAAATTGCACCAGAGACAAAGATTTGAGTCCATCCAAGCTATATTCGACCGGTTTGGATAGAGTAAAAGCCACTGTTTTCTGAAACCTAAGATAGGCACCACATTATGAGAATTTGCACCATTTGCATTTAGTGATACTTTAAATGATTAGAACTTTTTAAAATCGTGCTCTGCGTGTGTCGGTGGACTCCCCTTATCAGGACGGCTGACATTATACAGATTTAATTTGGCAGTACTATGTCAATCCAAGGTCAAACAAAACAGCAAATTACTATCATGTGCCAGAAATAAATCCCGCTGGGTTATTTAAAATGCTACTATCACTTATGTCTTGAATGTGTGGCAAAGTCTTTGGAGCAATATATTTTGAGTCTGGAGCAGAGCAGAACTGGTATAAATTAAAGGGTTTCCTCAGTTGCCGATAGTTTCTGCTCTGCCACATAAATCCTGTCCATTTTGTCTACTCCAGATTCAAATTCAGCAAATCTGGTTATTTATGAATGTAATAACTCAGCCAATGAGAGAGAGAGAGAGGGATAAAGGGATAAGAGTAAAAGAGAAGTGAGAGTAACTGGTACAAATAAAATAAAAACAGAGAGAGAGAGATCATGTGTGTTACTGTACTGTTGGGTTTTAAGATCCAATTTTTCTACACAAGGTTTATTGTTATTAGTTTATGCTTGGGTGAGCCTGTAAATAATCATGTTTTGCTACAGACACAAGTACATCAGAGCTGATTGTCACTGACACGCTGCACAGACTGAACAGTGGGACGCTGTGAGGATAAGTAACTCTGACAGGAATGATACTAAATGTTTTATGTATTGTCTTCACTCAGTAATCACGTCAAATCACAAGGACAGAGATAAGAGCTGCAGTGGCTGGTCAATTACAAATAGAGGAGGCTGAGATTTTAGCTGTAAAAGCGATAAAGAACCCTTGATAGGATATGAATTATTTGCACACAAACACATCCTTCGCGTGTGTCATATCTCGCGCCTCTGCTTTATTTTGGCACGCTGTGTGATGTCATCGTGCATCAGGGACAGTTGCATTTCCACTGAGAATGAAAGAGTGACAATCACTTTCAACGGCGCCTATAACGGTCAGATTTGACAGTTTGAAAGATGACGGCGACAGCCAACAGAGGCGGTTTTGTTTGCAGAAATGTTGCAGTTTTTGATACAGCGACGGGTCTGGGTACACAGCTCTTTCCTGACCGCAACGTGATTGGACCAGCTGTACTTGGATGTACCACTGAGTCACAAAAACCTTTTGAGATGAACGTTCAGATCCTGATGTTTTTCAAAAACTTTTTTTTTTACCTCCTTGTCACCTTTTGTTTTCCGGTTTGGAGGTTTTCTGCACCACTTTTTACTTTTGTTCAAGACAGGTTTTTTTTGGACTGAATCGTGTGGCGTTCCACCACACAGGAAGGCACGAAGCCAGAACTGTCCGGGCCAATCCCTGCCTGTGGGTAATTCATCCCAAATTTGTTCCCTTTCCGAACTGGCTCTGTAACCAACTAACAAGCTCCGGGTCATGTGTTACCAGCTATGGGCTGTAATAATTATTGCATTGCATTTAGTCGTCTATGGACATAGTGTGTATAAGAAAAGGCTTATACAGAATCGCTCCAGTTCTACAGCTTTTTTGATGACTAAAGCCATACACTAAAGCTGTTTATGTATGTTGCTAAATGTACGGCTTGCAAAAGTTAGATTAATAATATCCTCCCTATCACAGTAAACAGAAAAAATGATGGCTGGTTAAATGATGGCTTTAACTTTCAAGTCATCTAAGCAGCACAATGTGGTCAACTATAAACAAAATGGTAATCTACAAAAATTACTCCAAGTCTACCTCTATTGTGATCTCTATGCATTACCTTTGTATAGCAATGGGAGTGTTGCACAGACCACACAATTGATAGAGCTCACATACAATCATTGACTTGCTTATTTGAACCAATCATAGTGCTGTAGTCTGGGAAGCCAAGCCTTTTCATTGGTTCAAAACGAGTCAGTGGTTTACATCGTAGGGCAGCTTCACTTATTGTGAGTTAATAGCCTCACTCTCCCTTCACCAACGTTGCCATGGAGAGCCTGGTTAATCCTTTCCTGCTTCCTAAAAGGAAGAAAAATAGTATAGTAAACTGAATTATATTGTATTTAATTTTGAAGCATATTTGTTTATTTCGTTATTTGTACTTTGTGTTTTTGTTGTTGTCTGACATTGTTGGAATGCTGGTATTTCCGAATGAAAAGCCTCTGTTCCAGCAGGCTCGTGACACCTGTGATGTAAATCCTGTCACAGTGCCGTTGTCACAGCAGGAACTGACACCTTTAGATGAACAAAAAATGAACTTGTTCCACTGGAACTTGATGTCTTTGTGAATCATGTCGGAATCCATGAGGTGACGTTTGTAGGCTACTGTATATGTTCTTGGTTTATGTTTTAATTCAATTTGTATTAAAATTTTTAATAAAAGTTTTTTTTGTTGTAATTATTGAGTTATTTCAGCTGAAAAGTGCCAACACACTTGGCATAGCCACTAATCTGTCACAACATAACAACCAAGCTGCCAAATCAGCTACATATTGAAAATTTAGCAAAAAGGAAAATCATGAAATTGGGTTCCACTGTGGATCATGTCACCAGTTCAGCTGACACAGATTGGTTCCGTGGTTATACGTCTTTGTAGTTTGAATGTGTCTTATTTTTATACTGTTTGATGTGAGAAAAAGTGATCACTGCCCTTCTATACGCATGGTACTGACCTAATCCAGTTGAAATATAGGGGGAAAGTATAGTAAATGCACATGAATCTGACTGCACTTAATTTGTAATTTGTATTCATTATATTGACAAGACGTGGTGAAGGTAAATGTTTCTCACTCTGATCACTAAAACTAGCTCGGCTGAAGCTGTGAATAGAACCACGAGGACATGGTATCATTTCATCTCTCTTATTTTGCATTCGCGTTATCATACCCATTAAAATGATTAATTCTACAAGCACTTTCTAAATCAACAACAGGTGGCAGTGGCGTAAAGACGGGTGAACTTCAACTGAAAAATACTTTGGTTTCAAACAACGAATGCCGCGGTGCGATGTGTTTTGCGCGACTGGCACCTTGAGCCTCGTTATTTTGGAGGTACGGTACAGTCTCTGACAGGATCTAGCAGGCAGCGTCGGATCAGTCATGGCTTTGTTTTTACTCTGTCGCGCACAGAAAGCCGCTGAATCCCCTCGACGTCCAGTATCTGTTCCCAGCCCTTGGTTTTATTGTATTACAAACTTTAATTGCACTTTCTGTCCAAAAGGAGTAATGAGATTGCAATGCAGGCCTGGTAAGTCCCAAACCCTGCAGATTTTGGAAATTTTAATTTTGGACAGGAAGGAGAGCAGGCCATGCCATTTAATGAAAGCCGTCCTAACATGGCGGTGATCACCTGCTCCCCTTGGCGAGATCAATAATATTTCAACTGTCTTCTTGAGTTTCAAACCTCGATTGGCTTCAGTCTAAAGCGTTGCTAGTTTACATACACAATCAGATATCTGTTGGCAGACAGCTCTATTATGCAGCCGGTGAGAGGAAGCTATAATATTTCCTGACACCCTGCCCAATTTCGCTCCAGCTGAAGAGTATATCTGTTATTTGGGGAGGGCGGTGGGGGTGGCAGACATCAATAGTTGCAAGCAGAGAAAGCCAGCGGCGTTTCTCTGTGCTCATGGATCGATGAGTTGCCCCTAACGCTGCACAGATTGTCTGATTGTCCCATTGGGACTCGGGGGGGGGAGGTGTGGGGGGAGGTGGAATTTGGCCTCACAACCCTTTGTAAAGTCTCTCCCCCTGGAGGAGTGTTCAGTCTGTAAAAATGACGAGCACACTCTTTTTGTAGTGCAAGCACAGCTTATTCTTTCATTTCCTAAAAACATTTCTCAGAATGCACTGCTTCTTTGGGGAAAAAACCATGACCACTTTTTCTTCACAAAGTGCCCCCTTCGCTTCGCTATTCTGGGCTTCCACTGTTCGCTGCAGGCACGCATGTACTCCGAATCAGTGGCAAGGATCCACAAGACTGTAAATGGACTTTTGCAACTTAAAAACCCTCGTGTGATTTTTTTTTGGGTCCGCATGTGAAAAAAATGTAACACCCACATGTGAAAAATAGAAAAACGTGTTTTGTTTTTTGCATGTGAAAATTGTGGTTCACGTGTGAAAAAAGCCGAACGTATGTAATTCACCTGTGAATATGCGGATTTCACATGGCTTCATGTGACTTATTTTATTTTCACATGTGGAACTTTTCATCCACATGTGAAAATAGCCAATCACATGTGAACATGCCCAGGTCACATGTAACCCATTTTCTTTTCACGCGTGAATATTTTAAGTCACGTGAAAATAACCAATCACATGTGAAAATGTTTGTAAGGGAACGCCGGCGAGAAATGACGTGTACGTATGTATAATTCAGAACAGGTTCCAAGTTTCTTGACAATTCCATTTGTAGATTCATGCTGTTGATTAATCAGTGCGAGGTATAACTGCATCTGTGATCATCTGTAATAATTACATAATTCTGCATCTCAGCTTTCTGCACAGTAAAATGTTTAGTGTTAAACCAACTCTTACATAGTAAATATAGTCCCAATGGGACTCATATGTACTCTGTTAGAGTTGAATTAACACTGGACATTACTGTGTGCACCCTTATACCCTGAGCATATACTACAATACAAGCAATCATATGACATACCTATCTTTTTGCATATAGCCCTCTCTCCGATCATAAGTCATTGATCGATCATAAGTGCTCGAAAGGGGAACATCAGTCTAACTGCTCTGCCGCTGCACTACTTAGCGTTCAGTCATACGGAAGAGGAAGGGCTACATTTAAAAGGCTCTCAGATAATATTTTTCATGTTGTTCAGTAACTTGTGATGATGAGTAAGAACCGAACATTATATGCGAGCAAAGCACGCAGTAAACAAAAACCAGCGAGGGAAAATGTCAGAGATGTGACTAAATCTGCTGCCACATCAAATCCTTTCAGCTGATTTAGTCCTTTTTAACTTGAAGATGAAAACGTGGCCTTTCGTGTTGACAAAGAAGAGCAGGGAAGCTCATTAATTACTTGTGACGATGACAAGGATGCGTTTCAAGGAGACAGTGCTGGCCTTTTTCCCTGGCAGGGGGCACTTTGATTACTTTCGCTCCCCAGCGAACCGGTCCGGAGGACGACACATCTGTAGCGGCGCTCTTCAGTCAACCCAGCGGAGAACTGCATTGCTCAGGGTTTTATCACAGCTTATTACACGCTGCCAGTTTATCAGAAAAAAATGCCTCTTTTTGAACATGTTGCTGTGTAAAATTAAACCAGTAAATGACCCCACTGGTAACACATGGAGCCTGTTGTGCGATGCTGGGTTATTCATGGTGTGCCAACATTCTCCATATATATATATATATATATATTCTTTTTTTTTTACTTAAAAAAAACGAAACACTTAGTATTGTGTAACAGCCGACCCCTTTTGTTCTGCTCACATGCATGAAAGTAGATCTGAACGTCAATGAGTGGGAGCTGGGCCTCCCACACGCTTCCATCCCCCATAAGCCACTGCTCCCTGTTCCAGGAGCTCCAACTCCCAGTCTGAATCATCATGCCAGTAACACATGTGAAAGAATTATTTTTATTTTTTTTTACATTTTTGCTTTATATAAAATTTTGAACGGCTATTTTCAACAGCAGCGCATATCATGCACATTTTGTTGATGAATTGCCTGGGAAGCACAGAGCGATACTGGTGTGGCACAGGGGGGAGATCATTTATCAATTCTCAGGTATTACAAACATTAAAGAATGTAATACGCCATAAATCTGAAATATGACACAAATAGTCAAACAGGTATAACACACAGGTCCTGTATATCCTGCCGTAAATATATAGTGGGGATCAAAAGTCTGAGGGCACTACCAAGTCCTGGCTGTTTTCATTATTCATCAAGGAATAAGGCAATTATGATAGTATTCTGGGGGCAATTGTAACAGGGGGGAAATGGCAACACCATAAAATTGCACCAATCTGAAACAAGCTAGAGCTGAGATTCTATCCAGCAAGCTAGCTAGTTTCATGTGTTCAGGGTTGGGGGCAATTATAACAAAATATTGTGTTACAATTGACCCCTGTTACAATTGCCCCCAGAATACTCTACTCCAATTACATCACTTCTTATTTAAGAATACATTATTGAGAACAGTTACAATCCAAAATTTGAACACTTCTGAAATGCTTGTATGAAATGGGAAGCTGTGTGAATATCTGGTTTGTTCAGCATAAGGTTTGCATGTCTCTATTAGTTTGTCTCACCCTTTATTCCATTAAAATATGAACAAATGTGTTCCTAAAGCTCATTATGCAAATAGCTGGGCTATTGATAACTAAAAATATTTATTAATCTGCCATTCCACCTGTTAATGTCCCGAGTGATCTTACATTATAAATACCTATTACGTAGCTTTGTTTTAACTTACATTATTAAAACATAAGGCATTCTTTAATAAGAATAAATGGAGTACCATAATCGTATTAGCCCTTGATAAATAATGAAAACAGTCAGTTTTTGTTTGCAGTGTCCTCAGACTTTTGGTCTGCACTGTACATAAACACATAGACTGCTACAGTTATGAGAAGCAGAGTATATTGCGTACTTTTTTCAAAGTGTCCAGTTCTGTAGGTCTGTGGAAACTTCCGTGCTAAATTACCCAAAATGATCCTTTAGAATATTTTTGTACGAGCCCGAGAGAAGGACAGTTAAAGATTTTAAATGACCACTGTGTGATCGCTCAATTCCTCTATTTTCATGAATAATTTAATCGAGTGGTAATTAACGAGCGAATCTCTGTGATTTCACTTCATTTGCCATGAAATGGAACATTTTAGTTTGGGCTGTTATCTCTCATTTGCCGTCAGTATATCAGTAAAATATCACCAAAGCTGAGGGCTCCCCTGCACAGGGCTAGCAATACCCATGCACTCGTGATCATTTTTATACAGAAATCAAAATAACGTTTTTGAATTAGCCAGAGGAAAGAGGAAAACTCCATCTATGCCCCAGTTTTTCTTTTATTATACATACATATCTATTTTTTCCATGGTATCAAAGTATATTTACTGGAGCAGTTTTTATTAAGTACATTGCTGAAGGGTGCAACAGCAGAGCTTCAACAGGGATTTGAACCTGCAATCTCCTGATTATATGTTATATGTCCAGTTCCTTAACAACGACACTGCCTATTGATTGATTCACATCACACACACATACCCACACACAAGCAGGCACACGCACACTTGTTGAGCTTGGAAATTGATGTTCAGTTCGGCCTTGTCAAGGGACGCTCTCTAAAAACTGCAAAAGCAGTTTTATTTTGCACATTCCAAATTTTTGTTTTCAGAAGAGACAAAAGGAAACAAGGGCCTGATATTTCAGCAGCAGTACTTAGGGGACAGAGAGGGTAAAATATAACATATTTAGGAAATTGTAACATTAAAGAACCTCGCTTGGCATTTTCTTTTGGTTTGATTATTCCATTTGGAAATTCAGATGAAATTTTACGGGTGAAAGTTTTTCAGTTTACAAGTTGAATGAGGCATATTATTGTTGCCACGGTCACACATGCCCTGTATATCATCTCCTGTGGACAATAACTTGGTTGTAAATGAGTAATATGACAGTAAAACATAATCACAAACTAAGAGGCTTCAGACCTCTTCCAGCTGAGAGGGAAGTGGAGCATTTTTTTCCCCATCTGGTTGGATCTCCTGTCAGAAATCAGATATTGCTACTGCCTGACATTTCAGAATGTCTTTCTTCTCTTGAATGTTTTTTTCACCTGTCTTTGGGTATTTGTTTAACAGCCAGGAGCTGTTTCTTAGCTTTCTGGTTCTTGATTTAATGAAAGTAATTCAAATGTATCTCTATTCTTGCATATTCCCTTTCATTTTGGAACAGTCCTCTGGTATTTTATCAATTATATGTATCTGAGATACAAACAATGCATGCCAATGTTATTTCTTTTGTCTTACAAATATGAAATGATAACAATAAATCTTGGCCAACGCCCAGAAAGTTAATTTTTTTTAAATAGTTTCAGGTTGTGAAAAGTTACACTTTTTATAGACATACAAGGTAGCTGGACAGTGGTGGCTTTGGGGCTTTTTTAAACCCCAGCCATACCTTACAACAACATTGTAAAATATTGCACTACAATATGTCCTAGCTGGGCAAGTGGGCATATTGATAAATCAGTAGTAAATCAATGACTTGACCATAGCAGTTGAGGTGGAAAAGATATTATTTCACATCCGTATTATAGCTACTCATATTCCACCTTGGAATGAAGTCCCCTGCTTACAGACAGCTGCATTAAAAGTCCTATGCCGGAAATTGTATCATAACCTTATTAAATCCGAGATCTGGCACAGGTGCCGGGAGACCAAGCTAATAAGAAAAGGGCTAAACTGTCTTCGGGTTTTTCTAGGGGAGCCAGGATACGGCGTCCCGCGGTGGGAGCTCGTGTTGTGGGCTTTAATTCTCCTCCGTGTCTCCGCTTCATTATTCTCGACTCTCTGAAGAACGATCCGCCAAAGACAGGGGAGGCCACGTTGTCATAGTAACCCTAAGCTTCCGCGTTCCCTACCCGTCACTCAAAAAAAAAAAAAACATCGCTATTTTAAGTCGCGTTAGTCAGACGAGAGGCAGAGAAGAAAAACAAAAACAATCTGTGAAAGAACATTAAACATTAGATTTTTTTTTTTTTAATAGAAAAGTTCTGCCAGTCACCTCTGTTTTGTTCAATCTCTTGCCTCACTCCTCGACATGAAAGCATGACTCCTGTGTGGATGGGACATTGAATTTGACGCTGCAGTAATAAGTTAAGTCAATAATACGCCAGACCTTTGCCGCTATGCTGCTATGCCGTTGGGTACTCAGAATTCTCCACATCGTAACGAATACCACAGAAAGCCCTTGGGGGTCAATGCTAAAATGCAGCTGCTTTTGGGCTCCGATGAATCATTTAATTAATTAGGAGCTTGGAGAACCAGGCTAACCAGCCGAAGAAGGCGACCACTCCTACTGCAAGGTCTTTGACACTACCCATTGATGATAATAATAACAATTAGTGGTATTTCACTGATGTTTCTGCTGGTTCAAAATTAACATTGCTGTCACATAGGCCAATGCTATGTAAAAGCCTATTGTTGCAGGTAGCAGTGAAACTGTAAATTCATTCACCTTGAATTATTGGCATAAGTAGGCTACTTTCCCAAAAAACTGTTACAGTATATTGACCTTATACAGTATTTGTGGGCAGGGGTAGGTTTTTGAAAATAGGTGTCAAATTCTTTCCATAGAAGCAAATTACAAGAGGATTGCACGGTCCATAAAAGAACAGTGAGTAAGATTGAATTTATCCTTACAGAAATGGAATATACTGCAATTTATTGTGACTATACGGACAAAAATATAATGACAAGAACATACTGCAGTGATGTATTCTTTTTAAAAGTGCAGCGTTTCAGTATCTTGTTAATATATTTAACTTAAATATATTTTCAGCACATGGCCACAGAGAATAAAATGATAATTGTTAAATAAAACATTCAGAACAAAAAATGCTCATTTTAATTTAGGTGGGTACACGATGACTGATGAATCAGTGTGTAATTAATTGCACATATATGTACGTATGTTGTGGACATGAAGTTGTGTTGCACTCAAATAACAAACAAAATAGACCGGGCTGAATATTTATGTGCACTAATTCTGAAAAAATGGAAAATCAAGAAATTATTGCAATAAAAAACAATGTTTTTTTCTTGTATACTGACTGATGCCAAGGTAAGAACTGGTGCGTTCATTCCGGACGTACAGACCCTTGTGCATTCTCTCACATTAAGACTGTAAATGCCACATACCGTTTCCTTGTCCTCGGTAAAGACGGTGATATTTGGTAAGCTTCAGAAAGGTAGGGTAACAGTATCGTGGCCCATCTGAAATGTGTGCTGGAGTAATCCGTATCACATAGCAGTAATCTTAAGTCTTAGACTTATTTATTTATTTACTTACTTATTTAGTTTCAAAATTGAAAATCGTATTTGACCAAATCGCATTGCTGCCTATTGATACAGTCTAGAATTCAGTCTACCTTTATCCCCAAAGGCTTGTTCAACAAAAATCACTCATCGTCAAGTGCTCCTTATTACAGCATCCTGGACAGTAGAAAATACTTATTGATGTGTGTGTGTGTGTGCGTGCGTGCGTGCGTGCGTGCGCGCATGTTTGTGTGAATGCATGTGTGTGCGTGATTGTGTGTGTGTGTGTGTGTATGTGTGTAAGTGTGTGCGCGTGCGTGTGTGTGTGTGTGCGCCTGTATGTTTGCGTATGTTTGTGTGTATGTGTGTGTGTGTGCGTGATTGTGTGTGTGTACGTGTATGTGTGTGTGTGTAAGTGTGTGTGCTTGTGTGTGTGTGTGTGTGTGTGTGTGTGTCCGCCTGTATGTTTGTGTGTGCCTGTATGTTCGTGTGTGTTTGTGTGTGTGTGTGTGTGTGTGTGTGTGTAAGTGTGTGTGCTTGTGTGTGTGTGTGTGTGTGTGTGTCCGCCTGTATGTTTGTGTGTGCCTGTATGTTCGTGTGTGTTTGTGTGTGTGTGTGTGTGTGTGTGTGTGTGTGTGTAAGTGTGTGTGCTTGTGTGTGTGTGTGTGTGTGTGTGTGTGTTTGTCCGCCTGTATGTTTGTGTGTGTTTGTTTGTGTGCGTGATTGTGTGTGTGTGTGTGTGTGTGTGTGTGTGTGTGTGTGTGTAAGTGTGTGCCTGTATGTTGGTATGTGTTTGTGCGTGTGTGTATGCGTGTGCCTGTATGTTGGTGTGTGTTTGTGCTTGTGTGTGTGTGTGTGTGTGTGTGTGTGTGTGTGTTTGTGCGTGCGTGCGTGCGTGCGTGCGTGCGTGCGTGCGTGTTTGTGCGTGCGTGCGTGCGTGCGTGCGTGCGTGTGTGTGTGTGTGTCAGGTGGCAGTAATTGTCTGCAGCTGGGCCGCACGCTGAGTTTAACAGGTGTTCAGGACGCCCCTTAATGGGAGCTGTCAAGCGGATCTCTTTTTAAGCCCGGGCACCTGGGACAGGTTCACAAGGCCCAGGTGAACCGCAGCACAGCCGCGCTGCGAGCTGTGAAACGAGGGGACGCGTACACACTCACCTGCCGCTGTCAGAGCTGCACCATCCTCCCGCAGCATCAATGTCAGAGCCGGGGGCACGCGCAACCTGCCACGCTCCAGCCCGCCAGCCCCACCGAGCTCCGCCTTTCCCTCTGCAGCCCCGGGATGCAGACGACTGGAAATTATTTTTCATTCGTATCCACCCGACAGCACCAGTGCCATGAATATGCGATCTGTAATGAAAAGTGTAATTATGTCGTGCCAGAATTGTACTCGCTGTAACAGCGCTGATCCCGGGGCAAGCGCTTCGTCACGCGGCACAGAAAAATATTATTTGTGTTAACGGACGGCATAAGTGTTCTGTGAACTGGTATTCCACATTAAAACCCTCCCCTCAAGTATGGTACACAACCCACATTAATACAAATTATTGGGCAAGGTTTATTGCCATAAATATATGGTGGAAAGCAAACGTTTTGATGTATAACATATAATATTACTGCAGGGTGTATTGCACAGTGAATACTCCACAATACTCTTACTCAGTGTAAAGGCCGGTATGTTATCTTGAAAAAAACTGATAATCCTGAACTATTTTTTTGCAGTCAAACAATAAGCACAGTTTACTAATGGACTATTAGAAGGTTAAAAGCATGTTCACACTATTGTTTTCATTTCAAAATCCAGTGCTACTGAATAAATTTTTTGTTTGAGTTTACAGTGTAAGTGTCCTTGTGTTTACAACGAGAATAACCTTGCAAGTCTGTAAAAACAGTGACACAGGAGAGAGAGTGGGCAGTGCACAAGGACAGACCAAGGATCTGAAGGACCCTGAAAGATTCTGTATGGAGGAATGGGGTCCCCACTCCCCCAAATCTCCCCCCAAACCTGTAAAGGAAGTACTATAATCCCTGGAAAAAGAGAGTGCACAAAGTCCTCTCAACAATTTTGGGAATATTTGTTACTGCATAATTAAATTTATATATTTTTTTTTTTAAAGTGCAATTTTGGTTCGTTGAATCGCTATTAAACTAGAATAGTTTCCACATGTTTGAGAGCCAAAATATAGCTCAGCTTGTGGGTTATATATTTTATACTGTCGTTTTGTTCATCTTTATCATTTATTTGAATAATTCTGGAGGGCATTAAATCTATATATATATATATATATATATATTTATAGTATTCATTTCTCAACGCAGAACAGCAGAATCCAGCCGAGCTCACAGCATTCATTTTCTTCCTGTGTTAATGCACTGGCCTATAAAAGATATTTACCACAATCTGCTGGTGCCACTCTGCTGAGATTATGACCAAGAAAGACGTCTCTGAGGTTTTCTCCTTGTAAAAATAAAATTGCAGAGTGAGGCCAATTTCTCTGACTGACGGATGAAGATCCAAGAAAATGTCCGTCACAATTAAGGGCTGTCTCTCCAGCATGAGAGATACACCGAGAATTTGATGGTTCCAGAAGATGTTGAGTAATGTTTTTGCAACCTCAATAGCTGAAGGGAACTTAGCGTTATTATACTGACACATACACACAAAGTCCTAAAAAAATCGGAGGTTTTCTTTTGCTGTCTTATGAAGCGCAGACACCACTTGCCGGTAGACTCAGGGTTTCTATGTAGCTACACTATATTAACATATTAACAAACGTGCATCAATAACGTTCTCCGTCTCATATTCACTTCAAATTGCAGCATGCACTGTCTATCAACCTGCATGCTGTAACAATGGCAACTCAGAAAAATAATAGCTATCCAACACTGGTTCATGTTTTAAAAATATCAGTCAGACATTTGGTGTCGCGCGGTCACACACAAAACAACATCACCCATTTGAGTTTGTAAAGGTTGCTGTGATGATCCCCTTTTGTAAATGAAAGAAGTGGAGGACATTAAAACAAAATGTCTGACGCGCGATGGTATCACAAATGCGTTTCGTGGCCGCGTCCAGCGCGATCTAAGCGCGCATATTTCTCTCTCTATCCTCTTCAAAACAGTGCTTTTTTTGCGTCTATTTCCATCTGCCCCTTAATTGCCCCCGTGCTGAGGCGTGGGAGGGTGTGGACACATATCACTTCCCACGCGGATTGTCATCGCGCCTCAGATTTCTTCGTTAACGAGCTGTCAGTGGGAATAGGAAACGGTCGAGCTGTAAGCAGGGAAATAATGCCTCTCTCTCTCTCCCTCTTTCTCCCTCTCTCTCTCGCTCTCTCTCTCTCTCTCTCTCCCTGGGAGAGGGACGGCGAGGCAGATGGAGGCCGGCCTGTTTGGGCTACTTCCTCGAGGTGAGAGAGAGAGAGAGAGAGGGCTCGTGGAGGTAGCAAAGGCTTGAAATCTGTACAAGTGTTCAAAAATACTTGAATTACATGAGAGCATGGCAGGGAGTTGTTTGCCATTCTTTTCCTGCCGCGTGCTCTGCTGCGTGCTCTGACACTCTTTTCCCCCTCCTTTTGGTTACACGGTTTTCAACCCCCCTACCGCCCCTGTCTCAGTGCTCACAGTTATTTTAAAGAGTGGACCAGTGATCGAAGGGCTTTGTGTTTGTTAATATTTATAAATGTTATGAGTAATATATCTCCTGACACCTTACCAATTTTTGCCTGTCATTTGGCTTATTGTAACAACTAGGATGATTTAATCTTGTCAGAATCCACACACACACACACACACACACACACACACACACACATATTCACAAGCACAAAAACACACATGCATTCTGAAATACACATGCACGCACATACACACAGACACAAATACGTGCACATGCACATGCATGAAATACGTACACACACACACACACACACAAATGCATACACACATGCACAAACATGTTTTTACATACATACTGTATGCATGCACGCATACACACATGCACAATAAAGATAGCGTTTGGGCTGCCACTCTGTGGCTCTGACCCAGTTGACGTGTTTTGTTTCAGGCAGAATGAATCTTGCGCTATGGAAACAAAATTTGAGGGAACCATCTTTTAGCACACACTGATAATCACAAGGGATATTTGGGAATGTCACTGAAAAACATTTTTATGTTGCATTCGACTTACAGTACGTTAATGCACACCTTTGTCTCCAGCAGGACCGTGGAAGGAATTCCAAGGTTCTAAATGGTGAATTTCAGAATGAATGATCCTCTTATCGAAAGCATAGTCGGCCGATAATCAGCTTGTGTTGCTTTTTGGTACTGAATGCCAGGGTCCCTGTGGGATATGTTCAATTTCCAATTATGTGAATTTATGTGACTTTTTTATTATGTCAATTCATGATTTTGTTTGACACAGCTAATTGGAATGAGGACTGTGCACATAAAATTTATGTTAGCTATTTTTATAGATATTCTAGGTCTTAAAGGTTGTATCAGCGATTTTGGGTGGAAACATAAATGATCACATTCATCTGATTTTTCCTCACGATCCGCTAGCTGCCCGCCCCATAAGCAGGCAGTCAAAAAACCGCGTCTCTGTAGGCAGCCTATGCTCCAAGATCGTACACAAAAACAAATGGTACTACCAACCACTCAAAACCAAAATAAACAGTATTCCAACCAATCACAATGATCTGCACAAACGCTAATACTCTTATCTCGCTGAAATCTTGACGGATTTACAAACGGTTTGGTTTCTTACAAACGTTATTAACGTGGTTATAATTATGGATGCTTGAACACTATTTTTTAAAACATAACATAATTATTCATAAGTATATTTGTTTGGGATTTCGCTTCAGAAGTGACGTCACCCAAAATCGCTGATACAACCTTTAACTTATGAAAGTTATGAAAAAATGTTAAATAATTGGTCTAATATCAGGCAAATGGACACAGTTGTAGTTCACAAAAACCGACCCGGCATATTGGCTGTGAATGTACCATTCTCAGGTGTAAATGATGAATTAATATTGCACACATTATGTGTGACTTGCTTTAATCACATAATATAATTTTTCCTAAGACAACTTTGGAGCGCCTGTTGGCATCAGGAAAAAGTCATTTCTTGAAGAACTCTAATGCTAGGTGTGTGTGTGTGTGTGTGTGTGTGTGGGGGGGGGGGGGGGGGGGGGGGGGGGGGGGTGAGAGAGAGAGAGAGAAGTGTGCATGAGAGAGAGAGATAGAGAGAGAGAGAGAGAGAGACTGTACAGAATGTCATTGCATTGTTTATTTCTTGCTGTTTTTGTGTTTTCGTCCATTAAATGCTAACAGCGGTAGGTGAAGTACTAGCGTACCTCGATGAGGTGTAAATGCCCACATCTGCAGGGCAGCAATGAGAGAGAGCTGTGGGGTAGAGACCCCAGGGGATACAGGCCAATCCGTGGGCTTCACAACCTTCCTGTTGGTTTCCTCCAATCAGCCGTCCAGCTGTGGACAACAGCGCATCCATCATTGTTTGTCTAAAAAAAGCCTGTGCTGGTAACGTGTGCGATCATTTTTTGTTGTACTTGTTATTGTTGTTGTTGTTGTTCTTCTTATTCTTAATTATTGTTCTTAATTTTACCATAATTATTCTGGCAAAACTACATTAAGTGGCCTTTCATATTGTTTTGAGAAAGTATACGTAACATGTTTATTATCATGATACTACCCCTTTATAAAGCAGCTATAAATGTTGTACTTCATGGTAGCCAACCTAGAAGAATATGTTTTTGCTTCACGTTATGTAGGGCTTCACTTTCAGCACAATGGACTACAGCAGTAACACAGTTGTTTATGAATGTTATATTAACACCTTTTGCACCGAGAGGTTATGTATGGCACACGAAGGTCTTCATTTCAGGTGAGCTGTAAGTGAGGCTCCCTATAGAGAAATTCAGGGTTGTAAACTCTCACGCATCTGGCGTGAGTCAGGCTTTCAGCCTTAAACTTACACTCTCCCTCAAGATATCTCAGAGTCAGACCTATGTGATGTCTAATAGTGTAGTGGAGGGTATACGCGGCTATATGCAGTATACCCTCTTCATTCTTAGTGGGCATGGAGTATACTCACTCCTTAATCCCCACTGGTGCACGTATGAATTAGTAGTCATTGATTTGCTAAATTAGAAATTAGAGTATGCCCACTTATAGAGTACACTCATGTCTCCAGGCACTACAACACCACTGGTGATGTCCCCCTAGATCTTAATCCCCTCTGGTCTAGGATTGCAAGCAACGGGTATAAGAGTACAAGATATTCTTTATCACGATGGTGTTGACCCTGAACCTTAAGAACTGGCAAAAACTAAAATATGAAAAAAACTGTAAAATATGTGCACGTGTCCATCTGTAACACAGAGAGCAGGGTCTAATAATGGCTTTCCAGCTGCCCGGCTAAGCAGGCCGCTGCCAATTAGTCAAAGAGGAAGTTTCAGAGTAAAACATTTTTGTGACCATCAAAACTATGATATTACCATTCACCACTGTCAGGTACAGATATACATTCTAGGTTATATTGCTGGCGTCATAGGAAGCATTTAGTACCTGAAAAGGAAATATAATTATCTGGGTATCCTTCATCCTAAACTGTATTACTAAACACATATTATTAAAATAATAACTGGAAAAGAAAAAAGAAACGTAGTCTACTTTCATTGTGCTATTGACATTATTCTGTGAGACAAAGGTGCTTCTGTGCAGAGAGGCCTAACTGCTTAAGAATATGGTGTCTTTAAAAAAAAACCTCCATTTTCAACAATTGAGTGATTGCAATTCCTTTGTCTGTGTCTCTTATGCTGGTAATTAGAGAATCAGGAAAATGTCGATCTGACAGCTGTCCTACCTCCCCTTTGGGGAAAAAAAAATTATACGTTCACAGTTAATTTATATCTTTCCATTTGGAATTGAACATTTGCAATTATTTTAAAAAATACACTTTTATGAGCATAGAGCTGAGATATATATTTGGTCCTTATAGTTATAACAATTTGTTGGAAAATTGCTCAAATTGCTTCCATAATTGCTACAAGAAAGCCTTTAATTTTCTCAGAAGTGTATAATTAAGGGATTGTTGCGCGCAGATTCTCAAAACCTGAAGGTAACAATTTATGCTAATCAAATGTACCTTCTCTATGGGGTTTTTCATACATATACAGAATAGTCATGCGTGTATACTGTCTATCTCCACAACGAACAGTTAAAATAAAAGTATATTTAACATCCAGTAGGTCTACCTTTAACAAGTGGTTAGCACAAAGTTATTAGATACATTAAAATGCAGTTATATGTGTCTGATAGGTGAGATATTGTATGACTTAAATTAACTGTAGTTAATAGGTGACTTACGCTTTACAAATTCAAGAGGACATGGTCAGCTTCTTGCTTTGAAAGATCGAACTCTCTCCACTTCACTGCACAATGCAGATCGAATTACAAAGGCAAATGTGTGTATATTTCTCCCAGAAGTGTATTGTGTATTGCTGTGGGATTGCAGGTCTTGTAAACACCTCGTTTTGCGGAAGCCCGCCCTTTATCATGTATGAAGTTCACGCATACAGTACCCTCATTAGCCAAACGGACCCCCGGAGGTACACAACAACCCAAAATAAATAAATAAAATAATGGCATCTGTGAGTTTATTTTATTACATTTCCCTTTCTATTGCTTTTCAGAGGCTGTTTACATTGAGAGCCTCCGAGCTGTAGCGGAGAAGCTAGCCGTTGCTACCCATCTCCCCTGAGGGGATTAAAATCACGTCACGTCCACATCGTTAAACCCCAGATTCACTGTCCCTATTTTCTTGACTCAGTAGCAGCCACATCAATTATTTAACATTTTCTTCTTTTACCGGCAGCGGATGGGAAGGGCGGCGATGAGGGGTTGATTTGGTGGGGAAGGGGGCCGGGAGGGGGGGGGGGGGGGGGGGGGGGGTTAGGGGCTATTTAGTCCCTTGGGTAAATGTGTCTGGAGCGGAGGGATGAATAAGGCAATCAGAGTCGTGACTTGTGGCATTCCGGACTCGGCTTCCTCCAGACGCACATTAAAGAAACGATGAGAAGGACATTGCGGTGCCCCGCCTCAAACAGGAAAGACGCGCGACAAACCACACGCGCTGATCGTACGTCTTAACTCCTGAAGCATGTTTTCATTTAATGCAGTTATTTGTCAGAATCTCCTTTCCTGCGCAGAATACCTTAAATGTGTTTCTCAGGATGAACAAGAATGGGGCACAGTACAGAGTAGCATTACATCACTGATGAAGCATCAAGCTGAAAAAATACAGTGCCAAGATAAAAGCATACAACTAAATTCACTCATTCATTTTAGTTAGCATGTTAATAAAAAGTGACCACAACAGTCACATTGCCGTGCATTGCACTAAACCAACTCATAGCGCCTAGAAATATGAGTGTAAAAGTATACTACATCTAAGTATTAATTTAGTGGAGTCAGTGGTAAAGTAAATATTGGTACTACAGCAAAGAACATTTTTGGTGACAAAACAAGGTTTGTGTGGGAAAGTACTTTTTTCAAATTGTGTGCGTGTGACTGTGTGTGTGTGTGTGTGTGTGTGTGTGTGTGTGCGTGCGTGTGTGCGTGCGTGTGTGTGTGTGTGACTGTGTGTGTGTGTGTGTGTGTGCGCGTGTGACTGTGTGTGTGTGTGACTGTGTGTGTGTGTGTGTGTGTGTGTGTGTGTGTGTGACTGTGTGTGTGTGTGTGTGTGTGTGTGTGTGTGACTGTGTGTGTGTGTGTGTGTGTGTGTGACTGTGTGTGTGTGTGTGTGCGTGCGTGCGTGTGTGTGTGTGTGTGTGAGACTGTGTGTGTGTGTGTGTGTGTGTGTGACTGTGCGTGCGTGTGTGTGACTGTGTGTGTGTGTGTGTGTGTGTGTGTGTGTGACTGTGTGTGTGTGTGTGTGTGTGTGTGTGTGTGTGTGTGACTGTGTGTGTGTGTGTGTGCGTGTGTGTGCGTGTGACTGTGTGTGTGTGTGTGTGTGTGCGTGTGTGTGTGTGCGTGTGTGGGGGTGTGCGCGTGTGTGGGGGTGTGTGTGTGTGTGTGGGGGGGGGGTGTGCGCGTGTGTGTGTGCGTGTGTGGTGGTGTGCGCGTGTGACTGTGTGTGTGTGTGTGTGTGTGTGTGTGTGTGTGTCTGGCTTAATGTCGCTCACTGACATGAGAGGGCAGGTGACCATCCACTACAGAAGGTGACCAGACCTTCCCA
>CM056396.1:20800013-21074860 GCA_029718625.1 Synaphobranchus kaupii
AAAGGGGGAGATTATTGAGACGTGTGCAGCGGCAACTTCAGTGGCTGAGACACCTTGCTGTTCCATGAGGAAAGGTGTGCGAGGTGATGTCAGCACGGAACCCTGAGGGAAGGGTATAAGTATAACCTGCAATGGCAATCTCCAGGAACTGATCTGAAGTACGAGGCAGGCGACTGTGGGTCATTTTGTTCAAGGCGGTTATGAACAGTATGGGGCTCAGTAGACTTCAAACAAATTTGACTTTGGCGGATTTTCGTAAAGGAAAAACGAGTTTGGGTGTGCGGACGAGGCATCACATTTGGCATCGATCGCCCGCACGTTGGAGCATCGTTGGTGCATCGTTAAACTAAAAGATCTCGAGTTGCGGTGAGTATACAGACGTTTGCTCCCGGCGCCCGCATTCGACAGCGGTTCAACAGCCTTTGCAAAC
Organism: Synaphobranchus kaupii; assembly: GCA_029718625.1. Taxonomy (NCBI): domain Eukaryota; kingdom Metazoa; phylum Chordata; class Actinopteri; order Anguilliformes; family Synaphobranchidae; genus Synaphobranchus; species Synaphobranchus kaupii. Next base: position 20,800,444 of record CM056396.1, read on the forward strand.
ACACCATATTCAAATTCAGTTCAGGTCTACTGACCCCTTAAAGGATATATAAGGCCCAGTGTTTCCACTTTGAGCAGATCAGTCCCCAGGTTTGTGGAAATCAGATGAACCAAACGCCACTAATGTAAGCCGCACCACTTACAGCTTTCACTCAAAACTCCTGCTTTTTAAATCAAAAAAACTTCTTTACAATAATTGCTGTTCGTGCAGTCATACAGTGGAATTGCCTACCTATCCTGAGATAATGCTATTGATTTCTCTCGCAGTACATCAAGTTGTTAGAAGGAAAGGTTTTCCCATTGGTCAAGAAGGTACCAAGAAAGGGGCAATGATGACACTCAAAACTTGAATAAAATTTCAAAAAGACATCGCCTCATATTTCACGATTTAGTGTTTGGCCGGGCTGACGCGTTTCGGCTATAAATCCTTCATCAGAGCAATTGTCAGAGCTGTTTTCCCATTGGCATTTGCATTTTTGTTTTCATGAGCCAATTTTCTCCCATTCTCAAAATAATCCCTGAAAAATTTCTAGAATTTTTCTCAGAAGGATAAACTTACAAAAAAATGTCAATTTAAACATATTTAATGTGTTTGCAGCCAACATAATATAAGTGTGACAATCTTAGAATCTTGCATTTTGGACAGAGTGTCTACTTACAAAACAGACTAAAAGCAAAGTGTGATTTGCTCTTGTCTTGGTAGTTGCCTCATAAGTTTCCATGGTAACTATAATTGAATTTGCTTAAAGAATATGGCAGTGATTTCTCTGCACTTACAATAAGCACCCAAGCTAAACTCAAAATATAAGCTCTTTCAAAATGAATAGATTCCTCATTTTGAGGATCCAAAAGTGTCAAATCTATACTAATGTTCACTTAACAGGGTTTTGTGTGCATGTGTGTTTGTGTGTGTCTTACTGTATTTCAAGAAAAAAAAAAAGGAGTCTCTACAAAAGTTCCAGCTAGGGACACAATGGTGTATTTTCTCTTTGTTCTTTTCAGCTATCTACAGTACATGCCGTTTCCATCAATAAAGTTCTATGTATTAATAAATGAAAGGTAAATCAGTTAAACTGGAGTCGTTTTTATTATTAAAGGAGAGAAGACAGTGTAAGTTTTGCGCGTTTTCTCACTTTATTTATAAGGGGGTTGGGGGACGTACGGGTAGAGAGTCTGCTAACCCTACGGACGGTGACACACGCTCTCTCCCGTGGTCTGGAAACTACACCAGCGCTGACTGTGGCTGGAGCACGTCCACGGAGGAAGGGCGTCAAACGGCAGGGTTCCCCCACCTCATCGCACGAGAGCTACCAGCAGTGGAGGAGGTGCAATCCCCCTGCAGAGCTCCACTGGTCAACGGCAGGGTGAAAAAGCTACGTATGTGGCAGCAGACACTGAGGGAGATATGGGTGTGTGAATGTGCTCCCCTGGATTAATTGAGGATGCTCATGTAATGAGCAATTAGGCATTTGGAGAACATTTTAATGAATAATTAATAGTTAATATCATTGCTAAAAAGCTAATCACCCACTTCAGGGGCTATGCTGTTACCTGGTGTACAGTTTAATCGTGCGCGTGCACATACACACAAACACACACAGAGTCACACAAACACACACACATACATATACAGTATACACACACCACATTTTAACATATTCACTGCTAGAATCATGCTTTAGGGCGATTCAGTCATTGAACAACATAAATTAAAATCTTGAAATGAATGGTTTTGCTGACAAGATCTAAAATTGTATTTTTATATATATATAAAGTACTAGACTATATTTAATAATAGAAATTAAACTAGACAGTTATACATGCCTACTTGTGTCCAAACCGAAGATCAAGCATTTATTACGTAGCTAATTCCCGTTTGCCTCTCACTCAATACATTTCCTCAGCCATCCATAACACTAATAAACACCTTTAAAACCAAACTGTGTGAGCAGAGAAATTTGACGCTAGAAAATAAATAGCACCTTAGGCGTGTGTTTAAAAAAAAGAAGACAAAAATCTATGAAAGAGGAATGATGTTGCGTGTAGTCGTCAGGGAGACGGCGTGAGGAAGTCTGAGAGAGTTTGGGAGGGAAAAAACGCATTTGCTCTGGGGGCAGTCCTACCACCAGAGCTGGGTCACGGGAGGGCTAACTCTCAGGCAGACCCTGAAAATGGTTTTTCGAAAAAATAACCGCTTGCGTGGGCCTGAAGCACGAGCCGGGGCGTAGCGGAGCCGCGTTGTGTAACGTTAAGGGAATGTTTGGGAGGCCAGCGTACCGGACCCGAGTATCTGACTCTGAGTAGGAGGGAGAGAGGGCTCTAAATACGCTCACAGCCGCTCTGTGAGTACAATCGATTTGTGCTGCCGGCTCAGAGCTTCACTGCGCAAGGCCAAGCGCAGTTCAGGGGCATTTGCATATTTTACTGTGGATATGGACACAAACTGTTCCAAACTACTGCCCAAACGAGTACACGACTCAGCCGGGAGCACATCACTTTTTTTTTTAACAACTATAACATGCAGAGGATGTTTTAATCCACAGTACAAATGGCACGAGGGCAGAGCAACATTTGTCATCCCGAAATGAAATTTTCAGTCAAGGTTATCCTGTTGTCCTTATATTTTCATATTGTAACTTTTTTAGCAATGTTGCTGTGTGAAACCCGTTTTCTCCTGGTGAAGCCAGGCACATAGCCCGTGCTTGTATTTCCTATTTAGGCGGTATCGTCAGTATCCTCCGTGACAAATTCTGACATTTCACAACCATTTCTCGCATACGGGGACTTGCGTCACCTCATTTCACCCAGAGTGGCACTCAATCGGGCGCTTTCCTCTTTGCAGCCGTAACAGTTGCAGTAGCCGCCATAGGGTCCTAAATCATTCTCTCCGTTTCTCCCTCGGCTATAGTAATTTCCTGAGGTTTTTGTCCACAACCCAGAAATACATACGCAACTTTTTTTGTGTTCGTATTTACTTACATACGTAGACACCTGGGGAAATCATGTGACTTTTGCTCCTCCCACCAGCGGTGCTGTTTGAAGCACTCCACGGTCTTATCACTCTGGGGGGGTATAATCCGGCATTAGATGATACCCATCACTTAAAAGGTGTGCTGTTTTTCCCTTTAAAAATCGAATTTATCCTAAAAAGGGAAAGGAGAGAGGAAATTGGGCCCTGAGGCACTGCATGGGGCCCAGCGCTTGTGGGCCCCGCTGCGCCGCCGAAGCTCCCCCGGTTGGCCAGCTCATGCAGAATGAGTTTTCTGTGTGGGTGATTTTTTAAATTTAGGATCTGGGTGGGAATCAGTTAATTAGACACTGGGGTTTTTTAATCTGTAATTCTCAGTTTTTTTTTCTGAGCAGCACGTCCACTGAGAAGAGAATGGGTGGGCAGGAACGACAAATTTATCCATCCTCATTCATTCCCCCAAAGAGGAGCCGCAAGTATTAAAGACTCCCTACCTTGACAACAGGCTACACAATTATCGCTCCACACCAATAATCTTTTAAAACATGTGGCATGTCAGTATTGCTGTTAGGGTCCCCGGACATATGCTATTAGTCATTGTTATTGATCAGATTTCTATTATTTACTCTTTAATTTTAATGAAACTGTATGAGATTTGGCAGGAGCTCAGGTGTTTTCTAATAGCTCACAGTCTCACACTACATCCCAGTCACTGGATTTTGGTCTGATATGGTATCGCTGTACAATTGAATGAGAAGCAGATATTCAAATTCATCTAAATATCAAATTAATCTAAATATCACTGCCGCAGTAAGTTGAAGAGGTGTGCACCTTACGTATGGAGTTCCCATACCACGACACACTTTTCCAACACTTTTCCAATTCACATTAGCTGCCTTTAAATACGGTATCTTTAAATGAAAATATATTATTAAGATATTGCAAAACTTCACACTATATGGTAAGGTATAGATGTTATTTCTGCTTTCAAATATTATAATATATCAACCGCACATGCAAACATTTTGTGCTAAATAGGCCGAAGAGCACTTTACTTTATTTTGCGATTCAATCACTTTTTGCTGTTATGCATGTGTATGTACATTACACTGTAATTACAAAAGGACAAAAGGCTCTACTTTATGTGGCCTTTATGCAGAGTATGAATCGCACTGACTGAGTGCTTTACCTGCACAGTGATACATTCTTTGATTGAACAGGAAGTTGGACAGTAAAGTCATGTGGAACTGCATCTCTTGGCTCTTTTCCTCATTTATTGCCGTTTTTGTTAGAGCAGGAACACAAGGCGATTGGCAACGAGGACGGGAGAGTTAGAACGAAACAAATTGGTGAAAAAGATTTATCGACCAATCAGTGAGGTGGTGATGATGAGGCTCGCACTAATAAAACAGCTGTCATTGGCTCAGTATGGATTGCAGTATTTATTGTTCCACCACACTCCTGTGCTCTTTCTGCACACACTGATGTTTTCAGAATAACATGCTAAGCCTATCTGTTTATGCACTGAACTGAGATTAATGACCGTGGCTATATAAAATGATGATTTAACCTCAAGATGTGATGAGGTTAACACTTTTACAGTGAATACATTTCACTAAACAGGATTCCTGGGGTATGTATTAATCTACGACATGTGCTGCATATTTTTTATTTGTTTAATTTTTTTTGTAAGTCACTCTGATCCAGACTTACGTACCTACATACAGGTTAGGTCTTCAGGGTCACGGCCGATAGAAGTAGTCAATATATGATCAGGTACAGGAAGGAAATAGAGAATGTAGCATTACTAGGAAGCAAATGGGTTACGGGATATTAGTCTTAGATTTAGCACAGATGTGGCTAGTAAACCCATGAGAAATGTCTCTGCATTGCCTTCATTATGGCAGATTATGGCAGATTATGGCAGACCCCAAGAGGCAGGGCTTTTATTCTTTATCAAACTCGTGTTGGTCTTTTAGCCGGTAATTCCGGTGCAGCTGTTCTGTTTCGTCCTTTTTACTTGCGGGACGATTTTGTTCGGAACTGTAGTTCTGTTCGTTCTCCAGGTATGTTTCTCCTTATATGGAGCTTGGGCGTTTTTGTTGACAGGTTTGCGTTTGACTGCGAGTCCCTGAGAGTAGCCTTGGAACGTTAGATCTCCGTTCCTTTTCGCCTCCTCGTATACTCATGCTTATTAGTTTTCAGGGTTTGTTTGTTGTGTGTTTTATGTGTATTTATTGTTGTGTTTTATTTGTGCCTTTACGCTACTCGCCCTTTCTTATGTGTCTCGTTACCGAGACAGGGCGCGTATTATTTCTGGCTATTCAGAGACCTGTCCTTGCGCTTCTACTTATTTGGCGTGGGACAGTTAGCCGGTTGGTAGCGTCTGTAGGCGTGTTCATTGTATTGTCTCCTCCCTTATCTGCGGGGTTTCCCGCCTTAGTGGCCCTAGGGCTTTAAGAATCCCCTTGCTGTGTTTGGCTCCTCCTTCCTCACACGCCACGCCCCATTACAATCATATTATGCAATCACCAGAAAACAAAAGCCCATCTGTGCCCAAGGACAAAGTTCACTGCTACAGCTCGGCAAATGGATGTTCTCGAGTGTTGTAGAAGTAGATTTATTTTTGAAGAGATTGATGCACTTGAGTGCTGCTTTCAGTCACATGAAGCTGAGTGAGGTGTGTGAGAACAAACTGTTGCCCACAAGTGACAGTGGCAGATGTAAGGTCGTGTGGCTTTAACAGCACATTTGAAATATTTGAATAACATTTCATTTCAATATTAGTGTTGCGAGCGTGCGACACACTGGAAATGAATGGGTGGTGTGTCCTTCTGTGAGAGTGGATATGCAGTATGTCACAGGGGCCAGATTCATGAAAATCCTTTCAGCGATAGACAATGCAGTTTTCAAAATATTATACGTGTTTTCAAGTTTAGCAGCATTAAGTGAATCAGCAATCCACATGTTTTCAATTTGCATTCTTTGAATTTCCTGGGAATTTTGTCTTTTGTCCAGCGCTCGTTTTTACTGCACTGATGAGGTTTCTTGCACAGTTTGTGAATGATAGTTTGCTGTGAAAGCCTCTAATCATCACCACAACACTGTGCTGTTTTTCCTGTTTCCAGGGTTACAGGGTTATTACTACACGTCATTTCGGACGGATAGCGTTATTCTTTGGTGTAGGCAGTGTAGTTCCTCATACAGAATGCTTGCTTCATCAGGTAACATCTTACGCCCCTTAAACCCACTGTGCTTTTCTGTGTTTTTTGTTTTTCTTTTTTTGACATTGCAAGCATGCTATTCTCTTACAAGATCTGCTGCCACCATCTTAGATACCTTTATTGTTGGGTTCTTAGGAGTCCTTGCGAGTCATTCTTTCTGATTTAAGATGTATGAAAAGTCATGATTATTCATAAAAATGCCTAATGATCATACAGCCCTCTCCTCAAAGGCATCGAAACTGAGTTCATAAGCAGGCCTGGTCACAGCGATGAGCAACAAATGTTTGGATAATGAACCTCGTCTGTACATTTGTAGGTGAGGCTGCTGCTGTCCAGGGTACTGAAGGCCTCCGGAGTTCGCTAGTCTGTACGCTGTAAAACGCACTGTAAAATAATGTAGCCTACTCAAATCGTTTGAGGAAACCGATTTCCTTGAACCATCTGAGTGGAGTAACATAAAACATTCAACTATTTAGTGGTCTTTAACTTTTAAGTGAAAAAATGTTTTTACTCTTTTTAATTAGAGTAATGACTTCATTTTTTTGTAATCAATAGAGGCCCCTTAATGTCTGTATTCATCGCACAGTGGCTCTGCTTCCATACACAAACAGGCCGCTGGCAGCTTTTCCATTTTTTAAGTTTGAGACAACTGAATTAATTTAGTAAAAGTTCATTTAGGTTTCAGAGCTCTGGCAGTGGCCAAAGCTGATGTGTAGCCATTTTTCCTCCTCCCCCAGCCCTCAATCAAGCAATAAAAATTCCAGTAGAAAAAGAACAAGCGCAAGTTTCACACCCGTTTATTAATATTCAAAATAATCTCATTTGGTATTCCCAGATGTATTCATTTCCCTATCTCATCAAGTCATCATATCAACATACTCGGGCATTTCCGGTCAAACCACAATATATATTGCTTTAAAATGATGAAACAGGAGCAACCCAGCCCAATGTGTGACGATTGGGTCCTTAGTCGCGAAACTCAAATTTTTTTTAACATAACGTTTCTGCTTTATGCAAGCCCAGCTCATAAAACTGTGGAAAACAAACACTGATCGCTGTCATTCATTGAGACAAAGACACTTCTACGTCGGGACAGCGCTCAGCCGTACAGATGCGATGGTCTCATGCATTCGATTACCACTCGGTGATTCTAACCAATTGAGACAATAGAGAGTTGAGAATATCCGCACTGAGTAATTAAAGCGTGAAGCGATTAATACTTGTCACCAGCTGATGAAGCCTGATTTTGTTACAGAGTCTTTCCTTGATCTAGAATGCAATTAATTCTGGCGTTCCTCCAGCGTTGTGTGCCTGGTTAAATTTATGGCGAATAGAGACCTTTGATACACATCTAATGTCCAAATGGGATCTGACAAGTCTAAAGATCCGATGATTTGTTTACGTAAGACTTGAACACGTACTCTACGTGCCATATGTGCGAAAAAATTGCACCCCCCTGTAACTTCGCTGTCAACCCGTCAGCCGTCGCGCACGTAGCGATTCCCCCCGGCTTCAAATTAAGACGCCAATTAAGTCGAAAACTCTGACCTATCTTCTCATCGTAAATTACAAACCTGAACGCATTTCTTGTGGGTTCACGTGTCTGTTGGTTTAATAAGGCCACGGAGCCCGCGGGCATCACAGAAATGGGAGGCTGAGCTCGAGCTTGCCAAGTTTTTTTTTTCTTCAACACATCTGTCTGTAAGTAAGCAGTGAATGGTCTAAGGGCCTCAACACCGCAGTGGAGATGTTGAATGATTTGAAATATCATCCATATCATTAAACATAACGGCCCCAAAAACCTTACGCCAGTAGCAGTTTGTTGCACTATGCAAAGTAATCTATTAAAACTATAAGCTATTTTTAATCATGACGTATGGCTGTAGGCTATTACACTTAATTCACTTAATTAGCTTGATTAATGCAATGATGATATTGAATGTCTTTGTTTGATATGTTTGTGTGTTGTGGATCTGCCCCCCACTGTCTATGTTTGTTTTTTTTCCGATATTGTTTTCCTCAGTAAATTTAAAAACGTGAATCTCCTTTGTATAATATGCCTACTGACAGCATTGTAGTGTTACATGTTTTTTACGTATTCGTGCAAGGACATAACTTTCGGCCTGTTTACATTTCTTCTCTGAAATCATTTAAATGTTTATCACAAGATTATGACCATTTTTTCCAGTTACATACCTCCAACCCTTCATACCTCCAAATCGATTTCTAATCGCTAATTCAGCAGGAATGTTTTCATTTTTACATTTCATTTTTACGGTTTGATCAGATGATCAAATCCAAACTTGCGTCAAAAGGAAAACTTTTAATAAAATGACGAAACTTCATTAATTTAATCATCTAACAAAACAACATAACCATAACTAAATAACATCAACAAACACTAAATTGCTCTGCTAAAAAAACATGATACAGTGTCAAAACTGATGACCAAAATTCAAGAAGAATGATTTCATTGGTACAGGTCTTTTCATTCATTTACTGTACCTCCAGACATGAATTTCCATCCACGTCACCTACTTATATAATGTATGTGGTAAATCCACGAGATACATACTGTGCTTTCGTATTACAGTTATTTAATATGTCATACATTGTACTTTTCTGACCATAGTGTAGGTCATACATATCCATCCCACATCATGCTTGAGTTTTGGAAAGGGGGAATTGATTATGCAATATTGTCTCAATAAACTTTGTCCATTCATTGACTTGCCTGCAACAACTATTGTAGCCACCATGCCCACAGCCATCCCAAATAAGACCATGCACGACTGTAACCTTCACCGCAATACAATCACAACCCTGTTCTTTTGGCTATACCCTCACGTTTCCATACAACCCAACTATTTCCCACACATAGCATTTAGAATAATATCAAGACTAACCATTTATTTGAGTAAGATGTTCATACTGATGCAGGAAACAATGCAACAAAAAATGCATTCCAAAAGCCATAAGAATTTGATGTTTAGCTGAAAGGACCATTTCAGATAAAATATGGTTTTAACTGAGAAAATGGATTTTCAAAAAACTTTAATACTCCTGTTTTAACAGTTTTGCAACTCAGATTTTTGGGTCACAACATAAATATGCTTATTAACAGTTCTTAAAAATGTTTTTATTTCTAAAGCAAAACATTTCCAATCATTTCCGTGGCTGCTGAACGTTTGGTGTTGAGCAGCCTGAATATATTTTTTTACAAAAAATAAAATTTGGCCCTCGGGTTAAGGACAAAATGTATCGCAATGAGGCTGAACAGGAGCTTGTTCTTCCGCTGAAGCAGTTTGAACAGAACAATTGGAAGCAGAAAATTAACTTATTTTTCTGTCTTTATTACTTCAAAATGAAGGCTGAGGAACAGATGGTGAGAACACAGTGAGCAAACTATGGGAAGATGAGTAACTGAACTTTCCAGAAAGCCAGCACTGTGTGTGTGTGCGTGTATGTGTGTGCCTGCGTATATGTAAGTATGAGGTATTAGTATGAGTGTGTGTGTGAGCATCTATGTTGTGCACATATGTAAATGTACGAGTGCATGAATGTGTTAGCGAGTGTGTTTGTGTGTTTTGTTTTTTCCTCCCGTCTATTTCTGTACACAGATTTCTTTTCGCTGCTTTCCAATGTTTCACAGCAAATTAGTCAGTTCCCTAGCAACTGTCAGAATATATATCTACTGCTAAACACGGTAAATCATCTCCTGCTTGCCTAATTACCAGCAGATGGCTTTATCAATAAAGTAAATGTGCGCTTAAAATTAAATAATGCTTCAGATGATGTGAATATGTAAGAGAGATTTTTTCATGTTTAATTATTTTGTGAACACTCTGCTGAAGACTGCCTGTGTGCCTCAGGTGCTGAGGCTTTGATGATCTGTTTCTCACAACGCTGTTGACTCTCTACCTGTAAAATATGGCATATATCAGGAAAATTAAGAAAATAATACTTTTGGAATATATTAATAAAAGCTCATTAATGCAAGTATTAATGTAGTGTAAACTCACCATAACAATTATTTCCACTTACATGAATGATTGGACGCATATAAATGTTATAACTATGTAAACCTGAGCTGCTAAGTATGTTCCCTTGTACTGGTGACCTTTGAACTATTCCAAATTATGTGCGCCGATAATGTTGATTTACTTAAGATGGATCTCGCGAGTGAAGGAAAGCAATTCTCGCATAAAAGCACTGATTGTTTTTAAAAGTTATTGTCAAAATGATTGTTTGCTGTCAGCTGATCATGAACTGTTCTTTTGGTGCGTTCTGTTTTGGCTGTGAGCAAAACATCAAGGAAACCTTCGCGGAGTGACAATAATTCTAGGGCTTCTACAGTCCAACTGCGCAAGAGTACTCTTTCACACGCCAAAAAACGAACCAATTTCAATGTGCATAAGCTCGCGTAACAAGAAAACATTTGTAGGTTGCCTTGCCATAATATGGAAAACCGATCCTCTGTTCTGTACAAAGTGTGCATTAATGACACTTCCGAGCTAGATGGCGACAGTTCAGTCAAGACAGAGGAGTAGCAGCCAACAGCCTTGTGTGAAAAACTCTGTGTTCTACCAGCCTGCATGAGCCCTGGCTTTGGGGAGGTAGCTGGAAGGTAGGCGCTTTCAGGGTTTCATGTACTCACATCCAAATACGACTACCCGCTTGACTACGTCTTTCATATCTGCTTGGCTGCCCATGTGTGTGGGGAGCGTGTGTAAACAAACTGGAGTACAGCCAAATTTATTGGTACAGCTTGTATCCCAGGGAAAGATGGAGATATCCCACAATCCTTAGAGGCAATTTAGTAGTCCGGTCCAGAATAGAAACACATTGAAATTTCATACATGATGGGGCTTTGATAAAAAAAAAGCCTCTTGTATGTTCCAAGTTTCTGGATGTAGAGTCTTTCAATAGATTGATGGAAATATTACCTCGACCTGTCTAAAGGAATTTCATAAATGACAATCTTGATCTTGTATGATATTTGTTTATCTCTCTGAAAAAGGTCGGCATTTTTTATTTATTTATTTTTTTTAAAGTTCATTGAAAGTTTTCATAACGTCTGCGAAAAGGACAGTCAAGTTGACTCAAGTTCTTCAGTTCTATACAAACATAATTGAGTGCAAGTCTGGCTCAGTGTCACACAGTCTCCCCGCATTGGAGATAATATTAAGTTGATGGAAAAGTTTTTCAATTTCCGTCTTTGCCGATGCATTTTTTAATTAAACCAGGACACGTGTAGGTGGGGGACCGGGGGAGGGGGAGTCTGAGGTCACTGAACCGGAGAACAACATTAGCGGGGTACATGGCGAAGGTGTTAACTCCATTGGCGGAACAGACAGCTTACATCCCGGCGCCATGGAAACAGGCTCGGAGAAAGATCTAAATCTGGCAGGGGGAGAAGTGGGGGTGTGTGTGTTGGGGGAGGGGTTTTTTTTTGGGGGGGGGGGGGGGGGGGGGTAGGTGGGCGTGGGTTCTGATTGGCTGTCTGAGGAGCTGCCAGCCTAGCGGTGCCTGAATGTGGAGTGATTGTCAACCGCTCCAGACAGTTTGCTGAGTTTCTGCGCTGGCGCTTTCCGCGGTCTCATTTTCCGCCAACATGCGCCGTGACATTCACCGACTGCCTGTCGCCACCAGAGTGTTGAAATTCACCCCCCCCCCCCCATCTGTTCTGGCGAAGATCCAACAGAGGTTCTTTCCTATGGACAGGTGACAGGTGAGACAGGTGACAGGCAGTATGCGTACACGGGGTGCAGAATTGGCTCAGGTGAACAGCTCCCTTTTCAATTAATTGTAACCATTGGCTCTGCTACTGCAGGTGCTCCAGTCTCCTACTGTCCCTCCACGCTTGTCTTTCAAACGTCTTCGGAAAGGATGGAAGACTTCTTTTTTTTTTTACCGTATCGTGCATCAAGCAGACTTCGCTCATTGAATACACTGGGTGCAGGCACACGGAAGATTCCGGAGGACCTGTGTTTTTTGCCAAATTGCAGCGTACAGGGGAGTGGCAGTCATTAGTTTGCCTATATAGTACCTTTTGACTGCATGCAGAGCGATCCTCTCTGCAATGATTTCCTCATCCTGGCTGTGTGCGTTTGGGTCCTAGTTGAGGATCCTCAACAGAACGCCCGTGTTAATTGAGGGTGCGAGTCAGGAGTCAGGAGGGTTAGCAAACGCGTCTCTTTACCGCGGGCTCAAAAAGAAAGCCGTCCGTTTCCTGTCCGTCAAAACCGAACGCGTCGCCCGGCGCGTGATTAGACAGCCGCCGGGCTTCGGCGGAGGCGTCTGCGGAGCCCGGCGAGAATTCGACCAGGGCGCGGACACCTCAAACCCGAAACGGCCCCAAAACTTTTAAACCACACAACCCGTCCATCACTTTTCTCTCTTTCTCTCTGGAAACCTGTGCCAATTACAGTGTAAAAATACCACACAGGCCGGTGTGGCAGCCCTCACCGCATCGCACATCGACTCCCACCATTATTCTCTTCCAGCTCGCGGTGAAATTGCAGCCACATTTTACTGGTGGCGCTGCCCAGTCAGGGAATTTGTGAAAATATATGTTCACACATATACCGCGTGGCAACTATAAGGACTTAGTGACGGACATACAGCACGGTCTAAAAATACTTTATAATTATCACCCCTTCTCCTCTTTTTCCCTCATTTCGCCTCATTCTTTCAACTTCTTTAACTTTCTAACCTAATGAATATTCCTGGAAACAGATTTTTAATTTATTTATTTTTTTTATTTTTTTACTCCAAAGCTGAAGAGAAAGAACATTTAAAAAAATAAATAAATAGAAAATGTGATCATTCCAACTGCCAGACAGAGGCCGTTGGCTTTGTTTGTAGGGATTATACATCCCACAGTCTCAATAAGAGACTCAATTTCCACCATCTGGCAGGAGACCCAGGTTTGAACCGTGGTCATCGTAGTCCCAGTCTAGTGCGGTTCTGCTTCCAACAGAAACAGTAAAGATTTGATCTGTCTTTGTAAGGTGGATAATAAGCACTCATATTCACTTCACAATCAACTTGTTATACAATATCTCAATGAAAATAATTTAAAAATGTTTTAGTAAACGTGGGCATTTTATGAAAACTATATTCCATTGTTTTTTATATTGATTACTTGGTGGGTTTTACTGCAATCCTGTTCACAGTCGTAAAATTAACAGTATATATACACTTCAGATGTGAACAAGTTTATAGATTTTATAGTTACTTTAGCCATTTTTCATTACAAGCCAGTGAAGCAAGTCTTTGAGTCAATGTAATGAGATTGAGAACCAAATGCATCTTGTGAGGATTTTCCAAAAAATAAATCAATAGAAAATGAACACATTGACTGGAATTATAAAATTATTCGCTGACGGTACAGATATCATTGCAAATTCTACTGCTACTAACTTCAGCTGTTCTGTCCCCAGTGAATAACAGCTGCATTATTTTACAGTATATGAAGAATTGGTTTTGCTTTAATGCACTTTCTTAGGAACCAAAATTTAGTTTAACCTTAAATATTATCGTCAATGTCTGTATGGAAATTAAATGGAAAATATGCCAAAGTTTATCCATCATGGATGGTACTAATGTTTCCTTTCACTTTTGCATCTGGAGGAGGTCTTAATTAGCAGAACAATTACTCTTTGTTGCTGTTAAAAGGTATGTTATAAAGTGCTCAAAGAAACACATTTCATTCAATCAGGTTTGGGCATTTGGCATGCAAATGCATCTTTTAAGATCCAGGGATTGGCGGCCTTTTGAAACTGGACAGCTACCGACGAGCACTGAGAATATGTTGATTATTGAGTCTGTTCGTTTAAAACCGCAAGGGACGGAGCCCATTTGGCCAGATAACGGCGACATGAATTTTCCTCAGATTTCCATCAAAGCCCTCAAATATAGACTGAAAACTCTCCCCAAATGTCCTAAAACACCCAACATCACAGATTTTTTTTTAAACGTTATTGTTCCTATGTAAAAGCACGCAGGGGGAGAGCAGGCAGAAATGACAGCACAGTTTGTGCTAGAGAGGTTGTCCTAGTTTAATTATGGAGATCAGCTGGGTGCCATGTGTCATACTGAGCCAAAGCATTCATATGTCCAGTCTCTGACTGAGAGAATGCTCTCTATTTGGCTGGAGGTATAAAACCAGGGATTTCATGCCCTAAAAGATAAGCCCCGCAGTTCACTGCCGTATTTAGTTTTTGGGGTACGGCACGGTTACGGTTACGGGTACGGGTACGTCTCAGGAAGAACTGGCTAGCCTAAATCCTCAATGAAATCAGGCCAGCACATTCCTCACGTCAGTAAAGAACGGATCACAGCAGAACCTGACATGCGAATGCATCGGCAACGGAGGTCGTTCACAACTAGGAAATGTTTCTAACTTTGAAAATGACATCAGAATACACCAATGTTAAAATCACTAATTGAATGGAATTGTTACTTTACATTGCTTCAGCCTTATTTTTAAATGGTCTACTCTCATTTTTGTAACCTTAGTTTAAATTAACCAATAGTCCATTAGAACTGTCGGTGATCATTGTAATCTAATTAGAACTTTTGGTTCTTTGTGTCGGTTTTGTTTAAACAATAGATTGCCTTTTCAGTGAGCTGCCATCTTGCGTCTCTTGCGAAGCGTTTCATTTCGGTCTGACCCTCCTTTACGATTGTGAAGTGGTGGTTTGCCCAGTCTTCTTTAGCAGTAGTGTTAAGACATGCCCCTCTGTCTAACATAGTATTTCAAGATTTTTGTCAATGGAAAGTGTGACTTTTCAGTTTATTGCTTGTCTTTTTTTCTGTTGCATCAGGGATAATTATAAAGAGCTGCATGCTGATAAGGTGTAATTATGTATGTTAATTCTGATTTCATGAGTTAGACTGTAAAATAATTGCTGTAAATTTATAGCCATTTTTAACAGTAAACTATGGTTTTGTTGTTTTATTTTGTACATTATCCTACGGTAGAATGCAATGCATTGTGGGAGTTTTGTAATGGTGGTTTTGTTTACAGAAAATTACGGGAGAATGCATTGCATTTTGGGATGTAAAATGAAAAAACAGTCTGTATGCATCTCAGGCAACTTTATTTTCGTGCAAGTGCTTTGTGTGTGTGTGTGTGTGTGTGTGTGTGTGTTGTAAGTAGTCACGTGTAATCACTGCAGCTCTGTGTTCTAATAAGGCACAAGTGCCTGATGTCTTTGGGATCCCCCATCTACATCACCATCTAATTCACTCACTGCCTACACAAGGAAACACAGCCCTGGCTCAACGCATCTGCTATGCTTTAGCCCTGATGCCACGGTTAACCATGCACACATATTCGGTCAAGTCTGTCCTCAAGCCAGCGGAATTATACAGCTGGCCAGAACACATACACTGAGTGCATATGGTCTCTTTGGTTACCATCAGGACGCGATGGACAGTTTTTCCAATGTTATCCTTGGCAACTTTGTGTTTATGTATCAGACTTTGACGAAATTTCTCGCATGATAACTTACTGTTTGTTGCCGTCAGGTGTCCCAACGAGATCCCAGCATCTCAGACCAAACACAGATCCATCACGTTTACTTGTTTACCGCTGTTACTCTGTGATTTCTTTTATGTGCGATGCATCATTGCACCTCATTCCATGTTACGTACACAATAAATTTCAATGGTTTCATCCTAATTGTCTCGGAATTGCTCTGTGACATTTGCTTGGGTAAAAGCGCTGAATCAAATACAAATTGATGGATTGACTGACTTTTTAAATTTTACCAGCAGAGAAGCACTCATGGCCTGGGATAGGTCCTCCTTCTAGACAGAGTACAAGTGGAAAAAGGCCTAAAATATTGTGCGGACATTTATTAGAAGACCCCATTGACAGAACACATGGGTTTTTAAACCAGCCAAAAAATGATTTCCCCCTAAATTGACCATGAAGAGGCAAGGCCTGCGATGAAGAGCGGTAATTAATCCCAAGCCACTGATCACATCATCATCACCGCGTCAAATGAAGCAAGAAGAGCCAGAGACACTTCAGGAAAGCATAATTTTACAAACAACAAATCTGGAATAATGTCTCTCAGAATTGTTGTTTTTTTTCAAACGGATAAACATTCCCACCTGAACGGAGAAAGCAGCTGGTTCTGACTAGGAACAAAGTATCGGGGAGTGAAAGAGTGGGCTCCAACAGAGAAACTTTAAATCTTTATCCAAGATCAACAGTGAACACGACAGAGAATCAGAGCACGCATTTTTGTCCACCCCTGATCAAGTTATATGTATAGCAGTCAATAAAATGTATTTTGTCAGAAATAACTCCTGAGGCGCAGTGGAAGACTTTCGTGCGCTAAACTTTCTTCTTCGTAATCAGCGACAGATCAAAAATATTGCTTCATGGAGACATGTCGCTACCCACTAATTTGAATGTAATTACGCTTGAGCAAAACCATTTCTTCTGAGGTTAAAGGTGGGAGATTGAAGGCGGAACAAAATAACTTCATAACGCAGACGCCTGTTTTGCGAGTAAATCGGTCCACGGGCAGGATTACTCCTCGGCAATGCTACAAGCCTGCCCTCACCTGGACGTTTGGTGTACTGCTCTGGCGGGCCGTTCTACCGGGAACGGATGTCTTTTCAGTTTTCTGGCTCCCTGATATCCTCATTTTTGAGTCTTTAGCGATTTAGCTTTTAAATGTACAAACAAGAGAACAACAAAAAGGGGGGAAGAAAAAAAATTCAATAAAAAATCCTCACATTTGGTGAAATGAAGGAAGTTTCCAACCCTAACAGCTAATGTTAGTTTTGAATAGTCATTTTCAGTCTACACTGATAAATATCGCTGTTAGATGACGCACAATTTATTTGCTGCTAAAAACGAATGTTACAACGACGAACACTGACCCAATATGTTGAGCGGTCAAGGAAGTCGGGTAAATGTTACTGTATGCGTCTACCGAGCTGCTGTTAACTTAGTCTTAAAAGGTATTTCCCCCACAGGTTGCATCCAATGGAGAGAAGAAATAAAATCACCACTTTCTCACCTGTATTGGAATGTGTGCATAAGTTAGTTTACAGCACGCGTCTACAGTACATTTATTCAGCATATTAGCGTTGATGCGGCATGACACCTCTAATTTAGTTCCAGAGAAACCGCCCCTCTAGTTCTGGTGAGAAAGTTCTGCAAGTGACGGATTTAGAGGTGCCGTCTGAGGTTTCACTTTAGGGGCTTTAAACAACCCAGAGATGTAGTTTCTCATTTCTCTGTAGAAATGAGTAACTGTGCTCCAAGTCTGGCACACTACATATACCAATTTCACATGTGTGGGTTACTTTGTAGGAATTAAATGATACCAGACATCAGCCCCACTTCTCTGTTCATGGACAAAAAATATTATAAAACCTGTTACATAAAGGTAACCCCTTAAACCCTGTTCAGCCCACCACCCCCTCCCATGGAGGGGTATTAGATTTTTTTTTTAAATCTTGATTTGTATCCTGTTGGCATTTAATAACCCTATAATATTTAAATGATAAAATGTGTAGTAGGTAATCCCAGCAACCAGTTAATTCCTGAATGTATAAAAACATCACCCATAAAACAATAACGTTCCACTCATCACATCACTCAGACAGACAGTAGTTCTCAAGCAGATCCTTTAATTATTCTTTACAACAGAGAGAGCCTTTCTCAAGAAATTTTAGTTGTGGTTATTTCCTATTTTCAATGTTACATAGAAGTAGCAGATTGCCCGCACTTTGTTTTTGCCAAGTCTATATATATATATAATATATATTTTGTTTTCACATTACAGCATATGAAAATGAGAGTTCCTATTACTCATCCTGTGTAGTTTGATTCAAGATGCAACCAGAGCAGCAAGAACAATGAACCAAAAATAATAAGGGCACATAGTTTCCCTTGCCAAAAAAAATTCTCCGCACATTTGACACCCCTCCAAGTTAGCAGGTTTTCCCTACACCCAGGTGGGACACTACCATATTGTCAGTATAATCACCTTGATGAAGACGCCGGAACAGTCCTCAGTAAAACTCCAGCTGGATATATTGCTAATATAGACAAATAAAGCTATCAGAATCACCAACTCTTTTACCTGGTGGGGTGGAGGGGCATAGTATGGGTAATTAAATCAAAAGGCAGCGCTGGGGAATCGATTCTGCTCCTTGTGGAACCAAGCTCTGCTTCCTCTCTACATCACCCTGTGTGTGCACGATTCCTATTGCAGTACCATTACTTCCTCATCCGCACAATTAAAGAGAGCTACGCAGTCAGTGACATACTGAACCAATCGATCATGTGACATTATATATCAATGGAGTGTCATTAGGACCATCCAATTTTATAAGAAGCAGGAAGTGATGTAACAGGAAACAGCAGATATACAGATTTGATTTTAATCACGCACAAAAAAAAAAAAAAAAAAAAAAATAGCACAAAGGCTTTGTTAAGTGTTGGAGTCTCGTGTATGTATATATTCATTTTTAATTGACTGAGTGTTTCACAAAGCCTTGTTTGTAGGAGTTAAAGGCGAAGAGACGCCCGGTGAAGTTAAACAAGGCAGAAGATAGCAGGGATACAATAATGGCTGGAACCACTTTTTTCCCCTAAAATCCAGTTCCCAAAATACTCTCCTATGTAAGAAAAATCCTACAGAGCATTTAATTACATTATGCATCAGTATTCATTACAAAAATAAGATTATAGGAGTGAAGATGCTGGGGCCATTTTATTTATTTTTTTTAGACGGTACTGCTTTGAGTAAAAGAAAAAAAACAAAAACAAAAACTTTTATTTTTTAGGCCCAAACACAGCAGGTCACCATGCCAGAGCCAATCAGAAGCCAAAATAAGAGGCAACAAATCTAAGCTACACCCATTTTTGACGTTGCCTCCACAGCGCGAGGAAGAAAAATCGCGGCCAAGCTGCGCGGCGTTTTGAGCAAACCGTTTGCCCTTTTGGACTGTATGACGCTCACTGAAGAAAGGTTTGACTCCTCCCCTTTATCAGGGAGGTGTGTTCCATAACCCCGCCTCTTTTTACAGGTCAGTGAAGACCCGTGTCATAACCTCCCACGTGCCCTCCCCGGGCCAGGCACGGCCAATGCAACGTTACCCCAGTAGACGCAGTTCTGATAAAAGTGGTTTTGGGGAAAAAGTGAAGAGAAATGGACAAAGGGAAAAAAAGAAATAAAAAACGTGGGGTAAAAGAGGGAAAATTACATGTGTACAGGTGAAAAGTAAATGCAGAAAAGGTTAGGCTTCAGTACAGGCGCGGTAAACATACAGAGAGGGCGCCCCCTACTGTTGGGGGTAGTAGTGCTGCTGTTGCTGCTGGGGTGGTTGCTGGGGGTACCCATAGGGGTGCTGTTGGGGCTGGGGGGGTCCCGGGGTACCCGGGCTGTCCTGGGTTCTGGTAGGGCATGTAAGGCATGTTATACTGGCCATAGCTGTAGGGGTTGTAGGCCATGGGCATCTGGTAGTACCTGTAGGAATGGACACGCACAGTTTCAGCATGAAAAACCGCACACACGCAGTTGTGCTTGTTGAGTTGTGTCTGTACAGTTACAAATTTAGCAGGGCAGCTTACAACGAATGCTAATAAAACTAAAATAAGCAGTGGTAGGCAATGGAAAAATAGTTTTTTGTTTTTTTTAAAGGGGGGGGGTTTATAAAGTACAGGCAGCACTCATACAGTGGATCCAACAGAAATAAGAATAGCAAGAACTTCAGCAATACAAATCACCACGCGTATTGTTGTTATTATTATTTTAAATACGCGTAGCGATATTTACATTTTTAGATATTTAGCAGTCAGAATAATTTACCCAGAGAAACCTCCACAGCTCCTTTCTTTAACGTGCAGTCCATCTAAACAGCTGGACGCTCAGTGAAGCGCCGCAGGTTAAGTGCCTCGCTCAAGGGTACAACAACAGCGACCCGCGTGGGAATTAAACCTACAGCACTGTAAGCGCACGCGCAGGTCCCCTAACCGCTACGCTCCACTGCCGCTCCCGAAATAACACATTCAGCCTGCTCTCGCCAGCGTTTTTACTGCTCTTTGGGCTAAGTCCCTTCAGCGAGTCAGGGACATACTATACTGAAATAACCCTGCAGTCAACGGCTCCCGTAAAACGGCCCATAGCCATGGATCCCATAAGACCATCATAGCCTCAGGCTTTATACAGCTAATGATAGGCTGAGAGAGCGAGAGCACCACAATGAGAACTACTACTGCTCTGAGCTATTATTACCCCATACTAGGGCTGCATGATTATGGCAAAAATTATAATCACAATTATTTTAGTCAATATTGAGATCACGATTATTTAACACAAATATTCATTGGTTTTGGGAACATAATACTTTTATTGCACTTTAACATTTTGAATGAACAGAATAATGCTTACATTACATGCACCATTAACCCATACCACTATAACTACTACTGCTCCTAACTACTATCACCCAAACACCACTATAACTACTACTGCTCCGAACTACTATTACTCTTTACCACTATAACTACTACTACACCTACCACTACTACTACTACTAATACTACTACTACCCTTAGTACTACTCTCACCACCATTACCACTGATACTACCACCCCTGCCATTGTAAGTAGTGCCACTCATACTACTGCTACCAGCCCTACCATTACAACTACTACCACCTCTACCACAAGTACACAGAGATACAACTACCACAAGTACAACACAGCCTTACCCAGGGTGTCCCTGGTACGAGGGGTAAGGAGGTCCCTGTGCCGGGGAAGGGGCTCCGGGCGGGACACCGGGCGGGGCCATGGGCTGGGGCGGGCCAGCCTGCGGGGGCGGGGCGCTCATGGGGGGGACAGGGCTGGCAGTTGCTGCCTGTGGAGTGAAGTTTGGAGGAGGAGGTCGCGCAGGGGGCTGTGGTTTGGTCTGCGGATTCTAATAACAAGAGGCCACATTCACTTCAACCAAGTTTCCCCCATTTCTGTCTCTTACCCAGTTTCGAAAATGTCAAATGTGCTATACCACCTCATAGGGGAGGAAAAATAAAAAATAATAAAAAGCCATGGAAAAACGCTATACTATAAGCTCTTCTCTGCAAATTTCCTTTAAAACATATATTAATATTATCAAGACACACTGTGTGTCTTGCTGCCCCCTGGTGGTAAATGCGAGAAAGGACAGTGGAGCTTTGAGGGTGAGTGGAAAAGGATGGCTGTTCGTAACGACATCAAGCATCTCTATAAAAATCCTGCTAATTAGCATCTCTATAAATGGGTGTGTGTAATCAAGGTTATCACATAAAGGCCAAACAGCAGTAAGGGGAGCACTTTGCTAACTATTACAAGTTGAGTGAAAGTGAAAGAGTTTCTCTGTTTGACTGCTCTACCCAAGCGCACATTACCTCATGTTAGGAAGATGCTTTCACTAGCCACTGAGTTTGGGTTAGATGCACGGTTGATAAACAGGGCTAATGTGGCTGACTGCATGCCTTATTTACACTTACAAACTGTTATTTGCAGAGGGTTCCTACAAACTCTGACTATTGTTTGGAAAAGGCACTTACAAACTGCTATTGTTTGAAAAAAATGGTACTTAGAAACTCTGCTATTGTTTGAAAAATTGTACTTAAAACTCTGCTATTGTTTGGAAAGGGTGCTTAGAAACTTTGCTACTGTTCAGAGAGGGTACTTACAAAGTCTCCTGCTGATCAGAGAGGATGCTTACAATATCTCCTGTTGTTACGAGAAGGTACTTACAAGGTCTCGGTAGAGAGGGTACTTACAAGGTCTCGGGAGAGAGGGTACTTACAAACACAGTCCTGGGTGCCGGAGTGGGCCCCCCAGGCCCAGCGGGGGTGGGAGTGTTTGGGTTGGACTGGTACGCGGGTGCGGTGAAGGAGGGTGCGCTGGGCTCCCGGGCGATGCTTTGCTGGAGATCCCTGGCAAAGCGAACGATTGTCAAAACAAACACCAGTTCAGCCCACGCCCACCGCAAAACACACTCTTGACTTAACCGATCAACAGGCCAAATCAGCTGGCCCTGGCACTTTAAGGACGATCTCTCACTCGCCGGTTTTTTTATTTTAGAAAACAAAACAGTCTAACCAGGCTTGGTACTAAACTGTGATTCGTTGCAGCCCGTGTGGCTGGTTTCACGCTAAAAGATTTTACAAGGAGTCCGAAGATGAGCCCGTCTGCTAGAAGCTTGCATGCAGCACGCGAGAAAGGCACTGTCTCCTTCCAGAATATTCCGGAGCGTCCCTTCCAGGGGCCTACTTACTTGAGAAGCTCATCCCTCTCGGTCTTGCGCGCGAAGACGATGTCGCTGCACTTGTTTTGGAATTTCAGCAGGAACTCAGTGAAGCCGTTGTAAAACTGTGGAGCAAAAAGAGGGTTTGGTTCGGAGAGGAAAATATATTTCCCCTTCAGTCTAAAGAGCCCTACGCCCTACACCCTGGAAGCCCGTCGCTTGATAAACGCACTTTGCAAGCGGAGGTGGGACTAATGCAGGCGAATGCTTTCCAGGACAAAATCTAGCGCACTGCTGGGGAGGAGGACGGACCGGCACAGTCCACAGCCTCTCCTTCCCCATGCAGCAGTATCACCGCTGACCCTTGTAACACAATACGATGAATAAAAAATTGACATAGCGCCTTATGTCCTTGCACAGCCTCCAGTCTTTCTCCAAGCTGGAGTCAAATGCCATCTCAGAGAGATGCGCCTTGAGGTGGGATTTAAAAATGGCGCGCGTCTGTAGTGTGAGTAACCTTCGGCACTCCGTTACTGGACTGGAGCACCGTAAGAAAGACGGATCGCCCACAGTCATCGGGCCAGTTAGCGGGTCAGTGCCATGTCAGATTACGAGTTAGGTCATGACTCATGGGATATGAGGAGACAAACAAGATGGAGCAAGGCAACGAAAGGGTTTACATGTGGAGGGCAAGAATCCTCAAATCATCTCTGAAGGCCACGGGGAGCCAGCATCTCTCACTCTCTCACGCACGGTGGCTACCTGGGTGCCCTCGCGCAGGTTTTTGGAGATCTCCACATAGCTGTCGTGTGCCAAGGCCAGCTTCTTCATCACCTCCTCTCGGTCGTTAGCCTCCGAGTTGGACTGCTTCAGCGTGGAGAACTCCTGGTGGGAGGTCTGTCAGAGAGTATTAAAATCATCCGCTGTTACGAGTGGGTTTACAAACAGCAAAACTGTCCTTTTCAAATAAAGATACATTTAAAACGTAAGTAGATACATTTAGTGATTGTGGTTTCATCGCTAGAAGTTTAATTTTGAAGGCAGCATCACAGTGCATCAAAATGCTCCAGATTTATCAGAACTCAAGACACCTTTGCATTCTCTGCTAGCAGTAAAATCATATTATCAGATATAATCATTCCTCCAGTCATAGCTGATAAAACATGAAATACGTTGATCTCTTTTGTAGGCAAAGCAGAATTTTCTGTTGCTCAGTAAGTCTTGCTTTTACATATGTGCAGCACAATTTCGAGAAGTAGTTAAAAATCAACTCTGTCGGAGACTGAGTCTAGATTTGCCTGGAGCAACAACGGCTCAAGGATGTTAACCTTCTCCCATTTAAATATGTACATGGCAACAAACCCAACACCTTTTCAGTCAGTTTTTTTTCAAAAACAATGAAACGTTCTTGTCGCCGATTTGATTTCACACCCATTCTTTTCATCCGACCCGCAAGCAGGTGGTGATCACAACGCTTTAATTAGCGTGTTAGCGGAGCCGCAAGCACGGTCAACAGATGCTTGAGAAAGGAATTAAATTCCCTTTACGTAGAGGCACCCATGGCGATAACATTTAAACGGTTCTTTGAGAGCATCTGAAAGGTCTTTGATGACCAGACGCACCTGGACGTTCCCAAGGATGTCCTCTTGGGTCTTCAGGCTCTGCTGGACCTTCTGGGTGTAATCGCCGTAGATGTTGTCCAGCTCGGTGACGGACAGGGCCTCCTCGTTGATGGCGCCGTCCTGCGCCAGGGCGGTCAGGAACTTGCTGGTCATGTCGAACTGGGCCGACTTGATGTCATTCTCCATCTGCTCGCGTTCCTTCTTCACCTCCTCCAGCTGGGCCAGCTGGGAACGCAGGACGCCCACGACCTGGAGCACAGGAGCACGGAGACGTGACCAAATCTGGCCGCCTCTCTCGGTTCCACATCGGTACACACCGGTACCACGACCCAACGTACATGGATATCCAAGCCTGGGCCAGAAATGGCCAGAGACAACTTCAAATGACACGTGAAAATCGAGGACATTAAGCAAACGGCTAGCTGCTCATGCGTCTTTAATAACACAGAACCGGAATGCTTAGAAAGCACACTTGCTGCATAGCTGTCAGTACAGTCCCTAGCAAAGGCCATAAGTTTGAGGAGAGAACTGTAACACGTCCTGCCGGAGCGGGTGACAGGGGCTTCAAGGGTAAACTTCAGTCGGTTCAGACGGGATTCTCCATGGCGACCGCTCACCTCGCTGCCCTGCAGTGTCTTGGCGGGGTTGGCGGAGGGGATGGCGGCGCAGAGCTCCGCCTCCGACTTGCACAGGAGGGCCATCATCTCGCAGTGGGTGTTGTAGCTCTCCTTCACGACGTGGTCCGCCTGCACCGCCTTGTCCAGGAAAGTCCGGAAGTTTCCTCCCTCTGGGGCGGGGGGAGAGGGAGACAGAGACAGAGGGAGAGAGAGGAAGAGAGAGAGAGGGAGAGGGAATGAGCAGCAGGGCAACCGACTTTGCGGTTTAGTCATGCCATGGCAACACAACGTCACAACAAACAAACCATCAATGAGACCTGATGAAGCAGAGCCGATATTTTAACACACTAGCAGCTAGCAGCTAGCAGGCCATTACCACAGAACAGAGAGACCAACTGAGAGCGTGATGCACAGTAGTTACATGTATGTACACATATACACGTATAGGTCCGCTGCTGCAGTCTCTTCTCCTGCCACAGTAAAGCGATGTAAAAACAGCCTTCAGCAGAAGAAACAAAAGGGATTCTATGCTCCAAACTGCACACGCAATCAGAGACATGTACACGCAGGCTGATGAAGGGCCAGGTGTGTCTCTCTACCTGTTCTCAGGGGCTTGTACAGGTCTCCAGAGGGCGTTCTGCTCCAGCGCTGGTTGAATTTGGCCCGGAGCTCGTTGTCCGTTGACTCTTCGCCATCCAGCATCTTCAGCGACTGCGAGTAAAGAGAGAGGAACGGGTTCACTCAGCCTCCACTGTGGTGATAAAAAATATTAAAAACCTACCCACAATGCAATGGGTTCTCATGTACGATACACATGCCAAGTCTGCTACACACTGAGAACACAGGTCTGACCCAAGTGCTTAAATGTACGACTGATGATGATTTTTTAAACTTTGAGGTTGAGCTGGATTTGCGGGTGGGGTTTTGGGCGGAGTGACTGCCACCGACCTCGTCCAGGATCTCGCGGTTCCTCTGCAGAAGTTCCGGAAGGTCCTTGATGAGCTGCTCGATGCTCTGCACTCCCCCCTGCTCGATCATGGCGCGCGACTTCTCCAGGATGGACTGGGGCACAGAGTCTCCTGACAGGTCCTCCAGAGCAGCGGGGAGATTCAGAGAGGCAAGGACCCTTAAGGGGGGGCGGGGGGGGCATTGAGGAAACAGTCACAACCTTAATATCGTAATACTGTATGAAAGTACAGAGTGAAAAAAAAAAAAAAAAAAAATTCTGTAAAATCATGGGTGATGATTACAGTTTCAACATTTTTCAGTTCATTTTTGCAAGGCATAGGATTCAACCTTGTGAGAAAACAACTTCCAAAGATCACGATGGGACTTACACCAGTTATCCATAGAAACTCTTTAGCAAACTTATGGTCATGTCAAATTACTTAATTCTATTATGGCACCATTCTAGAAATTATATGTTCAACAAAACTTTCTAAACCAAATGAATCTAAACCAAACAAATGACATAGAAATGCAAACTTAGTTTCCATTTATTTATTTTCACCTCATACATAGGAGTGATATGAAAGATTAAGGTGTTTTAACCAGATTGTGACATATCAGATTGTATTGGCTCCAGCTCAGATAGTATTAGTGCAACCTGCACCTCATTTACGGGAGTGTATCGTGAATAATGAATAAAGATAGGAGAACGAGCGGGCTCCAGGACGCTCACACCGGGGCTCGCTCACCCGTTGCAGAGGTTGGTGGCCTCTCTCATCGTTCCGACGAGGCGGTTGACGATCTCCGACTTGCGCTGGTTGTACATGCTCATCGACTGTTGCACTAACATGGGAACCATCTTCTCAAACAGATCTGAGCACAGACACACAGGTACGCGTACTTTAGCACAGTCACACTACATGCACAATCAATTTTAAGGGAATGAAAGGCGTCTGAGCACCTATCAGTTACAAACAATCAGAAAAATGAAGGAAAAGCATAGTCCGGTTAGTTACATACAGAATACGCACACGCTCTAACGCTCTTAGAATAGAGAATCATTTAAAGTGCCGCTTCTGATGGAAGCTGACTGACACCAGTGCTAGCCAATAGAATCTCCCCATTTACATCAGCTGGTGGAATGTAAAGCACTGACTGACACCAGCTCTAACCAATAGAAACCCCTACCAGTGAACTTCTGGCTGATGGGAACTTGGATGGCGGTGGCCTTGACCAGGGCGGCCTTGCCGATGTGATCGAGGTCCTTCACCTCAGGAACGCGGTCGTGGTAGATGAAGTCGTTGTCTTTCTTGGCGGCGGTCAGGGCACGGGAGATCTTGTCGGAGAGATCCTTCACGTTGACGTACTCATCGTAACGAGACGCCACAGTTTTCACCAGCTCTGTCGCGTGCTATACAAATTGACCAGAAAACATAGTATAGGCAATGTGACAGCTGGTGTGTGTGTTTTTTTTAATAAGATCTGGTAAACATATGTTAAATTAAGCAGACACATACGGCATTACCCTGTTATAAACTCTGAAGCGAATAAAATAAAAAAAGCAAAAGGCGCCAACAGAATTTATGTTTTAAATTCCTTTTAACATTTGTCAATTGCGGCAATTGTGCCCGTTTACAAATTCTGCAAGGAACCAGCAATGTGAGGCTTATCAGATGTGGATCCTAGCAGCGCACCATTTCAGAGTATTTTACATGTATTCCGTTTCCCTGCTGGGCCCTTACTGTGATCTTATCTTAAAACGCCCTCTTGGACTTGTATAAAAAGTCTATACTGTGATATTATCTAAAAAACACCCTGGACTATCTCAAATGTCATTACTGTGATATTATCTAAAAACACACTCTGCCATCTCAAATGTCATTACTGTGATATTATCTAAAAACACACTCTGCCATCTCAAATGCCATTACTGTGATTTTATCTTAAAAACACACTCTGGGTTCAGTGAAAAATCACCAAGATCTTTGAATACAAAGTAACCAGTGGTCTATGAACAAACAAATGTTATTTACCGTCCATTTAAACGCAGGACTGCCTTACATTTAAGAATAGAGGGACTAACGGTGGCAGTTTATCATAACGGTTAGGGAACTGGGCTTGGAACCAAGAGGTTGTGGGTTCAATTCCCAGTTGGGGCACTGCCGTTGCACCCTTAAGCAAAACACTTAACCTTGCTTTACTTGTATCCAGCCGTAGAAATGTAAGACGCATAAATCAGAGTGCCTGCGCAATGCCTGAATGTAAGGTCTAATCTTTATCCAAGGGATTGTGCCATTTGTTATTAGGGGAAAAAAACTCAAATTTTTCCATGATACCATTGTAAAAACAACCAAGAGAAAAAAAAAGAAAGAAAAAAAAAAACATATCGAACATTCCAGAATACACAGAAAAATATAAGGACACAAAGCAATAGACAAACATAAAATGCTTTATTGATCGACAGCAGGGGCCTCAAACTCCAGTCCTGGTTTTTGTGATTTCCTTTCAATCAGCAGCCAATTGGAAGCAAGCAACTTAAGTAAAGCAAACTTAAATTAAGCACTTAAGCGCAGCGACGCATCAAAAAACCGGCAGATACAGGATGAGTTTGAGATCCCCGTTCTACAGTGAAGTTAATGAGCAGTATGAAAAGCAGGCCGACCTGCAGCCGGGCGATCTCTTCGCCAAACTTCTTCTGTTGCTTGGCCAGGGTGGACTGGTGAAACTCGGCGTTAGCCTGCATGATGCAGTGCTTAGCGGCCAGGACCGGCAGCACCTCGTGGAAATAAAAATACTGACCAGGGGAGAGGGCCGACCACATACAAACACAGGACCCACATGGAAGGGAGGGAGGGAGAGGCCAAACACAGACACCACGTGGGGAGAGAGGACGAGGATATGGTGGGAAGATGGGAAAGTGAGAGAGAGAGGGAGGGAGGGACGGGAGGGAGAGAGAGAAGAGAATTAACCATTAATATTGAGGTCAAATCAGTAGAAGCTGAAAACTAAACCACAAAAGAAAAAAAGAAAAGAAATAAAGGGAAACCCAACCACAACAACATTAGCCATCAAACCAGGGAAACCGTACATGGTGGGAATCCCATGCACTCAGATTATCCTAATGCCTCTGGTATATATAGAATTGGTTGGTGTGACCTTTTGGCCACTTTGGTCTTTGATTGTTATATATTCATTATCTTGTTTCCTAAACCATTACAATGGATAATCAGGTCAACCACAATGAACATTTAACGGTTACTGTGGACATTTCCAATCCTGATACTCTGTGCTCTTTGTGCATAACGACATTACAGCCGATTTGAATGCAATTTGGACACTTAAGGCAGGATTGGGCAAAGAGGCTCTTAATTATTTTATCAGCCCCAATCATTTGCATAATCAGACATTTTAGCTCAATTTATTGAGTGTTCTCCCTGTGTGAAATGTTTCACTGTGGTCTAATCTATGTCTGAACCGGCAGCAGTGGGTACAGCTAATTTGCTAACTGGGGGTAAATGGTGGAAACAAACCTGCTCACACACACATCACACAGGCCCTAAGAAACAGACCTGCCCACCCCTGGCTTAAGGGGAACAGATATTAGCTCATTTTAATAAGAACTGAGTGTGATAATGCTGTGTATGGACATTACTCTGAAGCACGCACTTCTCAGAGAGCAATGTGTTAAAGGAGAAAAAGAACAAGCAAACATGAATTGTCCACAAAATAAAATTTTGGGAGTTGTTTTTTTCATAAATTGTGTAATGCTGGATTACGTAAGATTAAATAACTTCTTCTGAATTCACATTCCACAATTCACATCTATGCAGTAATCCATCGATTTGTCGCCTTGAAGAAGTTAAAGATTAGATTTTTTCAAAAGCATTCCTGTGGGAGTAACTGAAGAGGCATGGGTACACACTGACGTACCTTGGGCAGGTTCTCTTTGTACTGGCATTGTTTGAAGGCGTCGCCGTAGAAATCTGCAGCCTGATTGGCCAGCTTTGCGATGATGGCATCCTTCATCTTGTCTGCAATGCAACCAGATTCCCGGTTATTGTACTTTAATCAAAAAGGTCAAAAGACCATCATCTTACCAACTTATAGAGAATTAGAATATTAAAAGTCAAGCAAATCATACAGGCTTTCCAGAAGCACTCGTTAATATTTTAAATGATAAGAGGCGGCAAAATCAGCAGAAGTGCTTTTCATGTTCAACCACTTGAAACAAAAATAAATGCTACACTGCACTGGCATTAACATCCAGTTCCTATTTTAATTATGTACCAACATCTCCTCAAAGAAGAGCTACGCTCAGACGCAAGCACGCTGTACATTTGTAAGGCTCTAGGTCCCTCTAGTGTCACTGTCATGCAATGCTGCAAATAAACCCAAAGGCACTTTAACCATAGAAGACATGCACTTGCATATTCAGGCCCAGACATTGTGTTTTAGTCCTCTAAAGTCTCACCAACTCCCTTTCCCTCAAGTGAAATATGGCACATAACACACGCCAACCCAAAGGTTTCAGAAAATAATGAACCACAAAGGGAAGAGATATTGGGGCAGTCAGTACTGGTCAGTGATATTGATGTAGTGTTGTTCAGGGTGGTCAATAGGAGCAGTCAGTACTCTGTGCTGTTCAGGGTGGTCAGTAGGAGCGGTTAGTACTGTAAGCGCTGTCAGGTACCTGAGGTGGCTTTGAGGAAGAAGACCTCCTGGGCCTGGGCCAGCATGATCTGGCTGAGAGTGCCCACGGTGTCGGGGGAGATGTCCATGGTGGGCTCACGGTTCAGCGCAGACAGAACTGTGTCCTTGATGTGGGCGAAGACCCCGCTCGACAGCTGCAGAGGGAGGAAGAGGAGGAGGAAGAGCGGGACGAGGTCAGACAGGGAGACATCAGCGAACACCCGTTCAAACGCCTGCACACTTTCAACTATTTTCAAAGATATGAAGAAAAACAAGACTATACCCTTGTAGAGGAGAGAGACACACAAAGGATGAAATGCAGACACTGTCCTTCATAGGTTAAATCCCCATGTCTCCATGTCCACTAAAACACTTTCCCTGGGTGTCATTACCCCAACAGGGGCCTTTAAACAGGTGCCTTTAGAGGGACTCACCTGGTAGAACTTGGCAGCTGCCTTCAGCCCCTCGTCACTGTCCAGGTTCTGCTCAGAAGCGATCTGACTGGCCAGCGCTCCCACGTTGAACAGAACACACGTCTTCTCATAGCCCAAGCTGGCCAGCGCTGACAGGACAGGAGAGAACAAACTGCATCAAACAACACTGACACCACACGACATCAGTCACAGTGCTTACATCACACAACATCACTCAAACCACACGACATCAGTCACAGTGCTTACATCACACAACATCACTCACACCACACAACATCAGTCACAGTGCTTACATCACACAACATCACTCAAACCACACGACATCAGTCACAGTGCTTACATCACACAACATCACTCACACCACACAACATCAGTCACAGTGCTTACATCACACAACATCACTCACACCACACAACAGTCACAGTGCTTACATCACACAACACCACTCACACACGACATCAGTCACAGTGCTCACATCACACAACATCACTCACACCACACATCAGTCAGTGCTTACATCACACATCACTCACACCAAACAACATCAGTCACAGTGCTCACATCACACAACATCACTCACACCACATGACATCAGTCACAGTGCTTACATCACACAACAACACGAAGAGGACACACACGTGCACATGGACTACTTACCAAGCTTGACCGATCCACCAAACAACGATCCTTTATCAAAAGCATCTTTCCATGTGAAAGTTAAACACAGCTGAAAAACAAAATGGCGGCGACCAAAGTGAGCACATTCAGACAATGGCTGAAGCAAGACACAGCAGGAATTCTACATGGGGTGCCACACAGACCTACTTTTATTACTGTCCAATATTTTATCATTGCATAAACCACATTACAGACTTGGATATGTACATATACGAGTGAAACGTACATGATATTGCTCTAGCAGATTCACGTTTCTGACTTTAAAATATATATAGCCCATTACAAATGCATACAATAAAATGCATTTTACACTAAATGACAGCATGCTGTGTCAGCACACATACGCAAATAAGCAAGACAAGTATCTGAACTGAGCACCACAGAATATACGTGTATATATATATATATATATATATTTATATATAATTATTAAAAACTTAAGAATTCACCTGGTTTTCAGAGAAGGGGAACTTGGCTTCCACAGCACAGAGTTGGTCATAATACCTGGAAGAGAATCATAAGTCCATAACTGTGTATGAAGTTACTGTGCATGACATCTTACACAACTTTAATGACCTCCCCTGTATCTACAACCCATTTCCACCACCGCACTTTAGTTCTGGTGACAAAATATTATGTTACATCACATTCATTTAGCAGAGACTGTACTCCAGAATCACAATGCAGAGATAGATACAGAGTTAGGTGAGCAACAGTATCAGACCCGGTTGATAACAGTGCCAGACCAGAGAGTGTAAGTGCAACATTACTAAAGCACAAAACGAAAGTTAACTCATGCCAACCTAAGACCATAATACAAATCAAATTCTTATTATTTTAATACATCATATTATATAATCAAAATGTGGCATGAAATAGTTTCTATAGTTCTCCTTATTAATTGCTTTTAAAAAAAATATTACATCAGACTTCACGTTTCTATGATGGTAAGATCTTACGAAAGTACAGAAAAAGGCAAAAAGACTGGTCCCATTTAAGACCCAAGTGCAGTCTCGTTGCCCTATGTTGTATTTTCCTTTGATCTTATGATTATCAAAACAAAATAGCGAGGAACACCATATGTGGACAAACACAGTTTGTTGAAAGCTAGATTAGCTAGATTAGAAAGTTTGTAGAAAGCTAGATTAGTCCTGGCAAGAAATAACTTCCTAAAATAGTGTTGAACGTGACGTATCATTTAGTCGAAAAGCAGATGACGGGGTACTTCCCGTTCGGTGTCACATGGCGGTGACTAAGAGGTGGACAATGTGAGATGTGAGCATTCAGCATACTGTACTCATGTTCTGTGTTTGTACACACAGGAGGAGCACGACTATAGCATGAGGTTTCAAGCTTTCTACTCTGTTTGCTGACAAAAACACTTCCGTTTGGCTAGTTGCCATTGGAATCGAGCTCCTGGAAAACAAGGAAGAGGTTATTTCGAAAACTTTGTCAATTTAAAGGATTAAGGCCATTGCAACTCCAATCTAATGCACATCTTTACAGTCAGGTAATGTCAAATGTGTTCTAAATATGGGGTGTTTTTTGACTAAAATACCTGAAAACTTGCATTTTAATTTTCCCTAAATCTGAAAACTTTTAAAAGATCATGTAGCTAAACTAATGATATGGAATTTAAAGTTTAACTTTTGAACACAAAACGATAATATGGCTGCTTGTAGCAGATATTCATCTGAGGCCTTATTCAATCTATTTTCCCCATCTTCTCATTATCATAAATAGGTCCACATAGCTAACAGTGTGTCTGGACACAATGGCTTCACATACTGCAACCATGAAACAACAGTCAAGAGTCAAGATCCAGACAAGAACAAAGGTTTCTCTCATACACAGTCAAAGCGCTTGAACACTGTACAGGAAAATGCTGAATTTATTTGAGAACAGATCAAAGATAAGAGGGAGAGCACTACACCATAAATCATTATTCATTATTCATTAATTTCCGGCTGCCAATATGCCAAAGATAGAATCAATGTCAGAGGAAAGCACTACAGGCTATAACCTAGAGGAAAATATCACAGCGGTGGGTGTGGTTTCAAAGGTGAGAGGCAATGGTCAACCAGAGCAAACAGGTTCCACAGTGCAGCAGTACAGGGCATTGTTCAGAAATCAAGGCCCGATTAGAGACAGCATGTACAGAATTCACATATTTCAGCAGTGTAGCCTGCCTTGTGATTTGTTGTGAAAAACTACTCATGATATATCACGTCATTTGAATCAAGGAAACAATATTTACACAAGTACAAGAAATTTCTAGTACAAGAAATGAAGAAAAGGAATCTAAGGACAGAGGCCTCTAAATCTAACTGCTTCAGTCTTAAATCCGTGAAACAATTTCAAACAAACTTTTTATTTTTTTATAATGGTTGGACAACCTTTTTCATCATTAGTGATGAACTGCCTTTCAAACACACGATGCAATGTAACATTTAGGGAAGAGTCACATTTACATTCACATTGAAGTTAATTTCTCAAAGGGCAGGTAAAAAGCACTCAAGAGTCAAGAGACAAATGATCGCTTTATACTTTAAAGACCGCTTATTACGAATAAGCCGTTCTTTACACAACAGTCAAGCTAAGTGACTGAACAGCATTCATAGATTAACCATTTGCTTGGTCAAAGATAATCTGTTGAGGGGGAGCCACATGGAAGCGTTTTACAGCTCTGTAGTTAACTAGTCAGGACCTCTCCTCAGTCCAAGCACGTCGGGAGAGCAATTCAGATCCACACGTCCTCCGAGCTGCCAGTGACCAGCTGATAGAAAAGGAACTCCATTCACAGAGCACATGAGCAAGCACAAACAGGAGGAGCTAACCATGGGGGTTGTACTACAAAGCAGGATTACCCGGTTAGCTGCGTGACTGCACCGAGTAAAACCCGGAACTCTCCCAAATCTGGAACGTGGACTGAAGTAAAAAGAGCTTTTCCAGGTTTTACTTGCTGTTATCCAGCTACCTCAGTAAGCCTGCTTCCTAATACACATCCAAGGTGTAGCCTACCGCTCCTGCTGGTCTGGCAGGCACTGCAACAGAGACTGGCGCACATCTGGAGTACACAGAATAACCCTCCGCACGGTTATCTTCTGCTTGACCCCAAGTTCATTAACAATAAATGACATCAGAAACAAGCCATCAGCCGCCCACTCTAAAATTCACAAGCGTAGAACTCCCAAAGGAAGATTAACAGCAAAGCACAGTGGTATAGTTCCCCATGTACTGGACATATCTGGAACAGGGAAGGTTTTGTTAAACAAATTTTAGACACGTTTCCTCAGTTGCAAATTTGTTCACCCGGAACTGTTAGGCTTGGTTTGTAATCTCTGGCATGTCATGGAGTTGATGAAACTCTATGGGGTCCATGTGGCGCATTTCCATGTCTCATCATCGTCTCATCTTACACCAAGTACAGCTGCTCCGGGATCAGCTTACATGACCGCAGTCAAACAAACAATTGTTTTGTACACAATACTTTTTTAAAAATTTAGGATGCATCATACACTGGGAGTCCACACAGATCAAAAAGCATGCAGAACTTAAGTCTGGGGGGGTAATTTGATTTTGAATTCAACTTTATGAGCCTATGCTTAGCCTACAAATGGAGTTGTAAGAACCCTACTACTACTGATGATGATGATGATGATGATGATGATGATGATGATGATGATGATCACAATAATAATAATAATGCTGAAAAGGTCCTCATGAATCAGGAAGTCAGACTGTATCTCAGAGAGACACAGGGCAATGCAATTTCCCTCCTACCTGAACTCCCCAGTGCAAAATCCGGACACAAGCACCAAGTTCATTTCAACTAAAAATTTTACTATTTTGATAGAATATGCACAGATTATAGATGTAACAAAAGCGGGGAAGGAGGTTTGTTCAGTGTGTAGGCTGGTGGACAGGGCACTTTTATTTTACGTGTGATTTGCCTCATGATTAATTTAATTATTTCAGCATAGCTCCTTTAACAGTGGGCTTCTCAACGGATGCAGTCTTGCCCCCATCCAACTCAGCAAAAGCATTCCAGCACGTAGGAGGTTGATGTGGCTGGATTCAGTAACTG
The DNA here is from genome assembly GCA_029718625.1 of Synaphobranchus kaupii. NCBI lineage: Eukaryota > Metazoa > Chordata > Actinopteri > Anguilliformes > Synaphobranchidae > Synaphobranchus > Synaphobranchus kaupii. Next base: position 20,835,984 of record CM056396.1, read on the forward strand.
AAATCTATACGAGGATATGTATAAACGGGTTGGAATCCCATCTGGGAATGCTAGCCTAAATTTCTCCCCGCAAATTTCAACTGCTATTAAATAAATAACTTACGGTAATAAGTAACGCGTTAAGCATGACAAATTGATATTATGATAAAACAAAATTTTGAGGTTTTCTTAGATCTGTGCTTAATAGTGCAACGATACGCCAGTGTAGGCAAACGATACATGGTGAGAAAAATGCTGTGTCACAGGTTTAGGTAAGAATACCTAACGTTAGTCCCTGAATATTTCTGGGTCAAGCGGTTTGCCAGTAACGTTCAAGTAACGTTAACGGTTATAATTTTAAGCAGAAACGTCTAACGTTAACTAAGCAACAAATAATACAGCCATGCAGGTACGGTAACGTTACAATACGTTAGCAAACTAACCTGACTAGCACCACTAGCTAAATAATAATTTATTATTATGTATTAATAACCAATTCGAGCAATTTTCAGCACACATGCTGTCATGACATCACGGCGAAGCCAAGTTTCCAAGTTTCGTTGTCAAAGTACAAAGAGGGAAGTATAATTAGCTAGCTAGCTACATTAGCTATCTAAAGCTGGCTAATAGCGAATGAAGCGATCTTCTGTTACTTGCCCGGTTGGGTTCTAAATTAGTCTTATAACTTTGCAAATTATGCTAACGTAACGTTACTAGATGGCCAAGTTAGCGATTGGGCGAGCAAACAAAGCTACAAAGTCAACAAACTGGCGAGATCAGAAGCCAAATGATTTGTTTCGGAGGACGATGGCGACAAAATAGTTATATTAGTGTTAGCTAGCCAAATTATCTGGATAGCTATGAAGCGATTTTACATTATAGCAAGGCCACGACTGTGTTGCTAGCTAATGTTAGCTACGTGTATAAACCTAAAGCCCCCCCACTAACGTTACTGCTCCGAAAATGTAACTGAACAGATTAGCTAGTTAAGCAATTCGCCAATTATCCAAGTAGTTAGCAGCTAACCAGTCAAGCAAGCGATCTGAAATTTTGACGAGTGGAGAACTAGCTAATGGTTTGTCACTTCGTTGTCAGAACTGACACAACAAATGTTTACTATGTTTAGCATAGCTGCTGTCGTTGTTAGCTAGCCTAGCCAGCTTGTTGGTCATTATTAGCTGGCAGACAAGCTAATTTAAGAATAATAGCGTAAATTCAATTCTGAGTAAAGAAGTGTTGGGCGCGACACACCTAACATCGGACCCAGAACAGGTAGGGACGGGGAGCCGCGTGAACCGCAGGCGGTTACGTCATAAGGAGACTCACCTCAGCAGGATCTCGAGCGAGCTCTCGTGCTTGTCCAGCGGCCTCCCCAGAGCACTTTTGCGCAGCTTGTTCAACTCCTCCACGGCGCGGAGATATTCCGTCTGGTCCTCGCCGGCTGGGTAGGTGGCCGTGACGAATTTTGACAGGGGTTTTACCAGATCTACTTCCGACGACTTTTTTAACGGGACAGAAATAAACGTCGCCATTTCGACCCGTAAAAAAACAAAGATAGGCGAAGGAAGGGATCAGCAAACGAACAACAACGGTAGTTCACTTCCTGGGTAAGGAGCGTCAAGTGACGTCGACGAAATACGGCGCTAGTCAGATGGAGAGGGAGGGGAGGGAGTGGAGGAAGTGAAGCAGCAAGAGAACCAATGCATCAACGTTTCCTACTCGGATTATATTCACCCATCGCACCGCAATCCCTTCGATCCAATCGGAGTGGAATGCGCCGAGTCAAACTTGGATAAATATCCCACGGCGATTTGCAACCGTTGACTGTTTTGTAGTGGTGCATAACTGTAGGCGGACAAACGATCCAAACACGTCTGTACTTTTTATACAAGCCACATTCTTGTTTACTTCCCGTGCATACATAAGGAATCGCAAAGCACGTTCCATTTACATGCACCGATCGACTTGATTTTAATTATTTAAAAAGCCATAGTGCACAACGAACATATCAGTAGTCAGATCAATGCATGGAGTGCCAGATTTAGCTCAAGAGCTAATTTTCATCCGCTGTTTTCAATTGTTGGGTAATGTACCCTTATGCACGTTTGGAACCCACACCCACTGGTTGTATCATTTTCTACACCAAGGTTTAGTCCCACTCTGTCAGTTGCACTAGAATTCATGTTTGTTTAGTTTGTCTCAGAATCTGTGCTCATGCAGCAGGTCTAGACATGGAGCCATCTGCTGCCCAGTATTTGACAGAATGGCAGTTAATTTGGCCAAACACCCACAGGAAAACAAAATGTGTTGGTAAGAAATGTTCACTGTTAATTACATTAAAAGAATGACAAATGTTAATTTAAATGCAAATTTAAATACATTTCTATATCGTTCAACCACAAGCAGTCTGAGAATACACAGGACAGTTTTGAAAATGATTTGGTTTTATTTCCAGAGAAAATGCAAGTGTGTACATCATCCCAACATCTAAGTTAAACACAATAAGCAATGACTGCCAACTTCACTGAGCTGCAGTGTTAAAAAGCATGACCATCCTCTGAGTAGCAGAGGCTGTAATTGCAAAGCACAAATGATGCATTTACCATTGTACAGCGTGTCAGGGGCATCGATAGAAAGCTCAGTCAATCTTAAGAACTCAACATAATGGTGGCTATACCCATAGATACAGAACAATAGATGTGACGTATGTATAGTTTAGTAGCACAATTTTTGAGACCATACCCAGGTAAGATGGTGGCCGGTAACCATGGTTTTATATCCATGAGCCAATCATCTATCTGGCTTCTGAGACCCGATTATGACATCACAGTGTACATGATATTTTTGCTATAGGTTGCCATTATAGCTGTACCCAGGTAAGATGGCTGCCCAATTGTTCCGTTTCAGAATTCCAAATTACTATTACATTACGTCATATCTATGGTTCTATATCTATGGCTATACCCTTGCCAAGAATCCAATTAAAATTTAGACAGTGAAGACAGTCCAATTTAGACAGTGAAGAGTACCATCTGAAAGACATGTTATGACTCATTTAAAATTTTATTTGTGTGTACACTTTGTGTATAATTGGTTATTAACTGAAAAAAATGTGAGTTAATGACCCTGATGCTTTATTAAGAAAGTTCACACCAAACAAAGATTCTCAAAGATGGGACCTTGAAACAACAAAGTCAGTCTCTGGCAATAGAATGCCTGAGAAAAAAACACGAGGGCCACAAATACATCGTTTCATCCTAAAATTAAAAAAAATAAAAACCTAGATCAGTCACTTCAGGACTGGAATCCTGTCCCACACATATCAAGGACCCAAAGTATAGATGTATACAAAATAACAGTAAAAACTTGGGGGGCAGTAAAATGAACTTGCAGACTAGCAAGAAAACAATGAAAGCAAAGAGAAGTGAGGACAGAATGACAGAATCAGGTAAAAAGCAGGCCAAGTGTAAATGCCCCTGAAATTGTCCGGCGAATCAGCAGGTGAAAGAGGACTAAAGCCTTGTGTGCTGGAGGTATGATCACTTACACTGGAGCTAAATGGCCCAAACACACACTGACATCGCGAGACAAAACGGTATGCACTGCTGACTTAGCAAGGACGTTCTCCAAAATAAAATAGTTCTAAATCTGTTTGGTCCAATTGCTCCATTTATACAAACGTTAGTATGCTAAACTTACAAATGCTTAATGCACTTAATTATTCAATCATGGCAAAAGATGAGGGGAAAGATCTCAGGATGTCTCGAGTAGACGGCGCCAATGAATAACCCACAGCACTCCTTGTGGCATGGATGATTTACTTGACCTGCAAGCAAAAGTCTCATCGATCTGCACATTACCTGAATATGTCAGCATCTGTACAGGAAACGCTGAAAAGCACCAAACGGTGTCTATGGTGTATGCCCTGCCAACCCGTAACTTAGTGAATAGCATACCAGCCAAGCAAATCTGTTGAATTGTTTGTGCTGTATACATATAGGTAGCAAATAGCAATGCATATGGCACCAGAGGAAGAAAAAGAAAAAGATTTTAATCAATCCGTGAGTGTACGTCGACAAACAATTAACGTATTCTGACACAGGCTGGTCCGTATGGCGTGTCTGAGTACCAACAAATATCCCCCTTTCAAAAGTCACGGGAACGGTGGCATCCCATCCTGGGCTGCTCATGCCACCCACTAGAACGGGGCACGACCGTCATGGAAACGGAGCGCCCGCACAGCAGGACCCTACCCCGCCCTCCCCACAAGCCGGGGACACGGTTACGGCATGCCTAAGATTCCACGTCACTTACGTAGCCCGCTGGAATCCATACCCATGCGCAAGCTCGTGGAGTGCGGCCGCATGTCCGTTTGAATCTAGCGCAAACTATACTTAAGACCCTTTCAAAATGGAGCCTGGTTGTCTAGACATTTTCCAAGACAGACGGCTAGCCTAAACACGCCGGATGTAATGTGCAGAGTTTAGGGTTTTGCCCCATTTGCTCCCCTCTGCTCCTGACTGCATGTGTCACAGGCAGCACATCTTTACCAAATGTATCTCCATCTGCAAGTCAGTTAAGCCATCGTATTACAGCATGTCTCCAATACTGGCCATGAAGTCAGCTTTGCATAACAGAAGCGATGCCATCTGCCGCCGTGGTTGCAAAGCCACCGTGGCCAAGATAAATGACCAGGATGCTGAGCTCTGATTGTGATTGGTCGAGGCAGTCATCTAATCACAGGCTTTGTTCCTTCACGCATGCATGTACACACACACACTCCTACCAACCCCCCTCCCCCCAACAGCACCCCCCCCCCCCCACCCCACCCCCACACACAGTCCTATCCAATAGTGTTTTCAATATGAAACAATGCACCCACTGAAGTCAGATTCTAACATTAACTTGGCTTGGCTCACTGCTTCCTTCCTTCCCATATAGAGCTGAACACTTTGGGAGAGACACTGGTCTTTTCTGCAGCAGTGACAAGCTTCGGAGATGCCTTTCGCTCTTGACGTTACTTTAAGATCACATGGTATCCATCTCCTGTATCGGCTGCAATAGGGTGAAGAAAAAGGAGATGGGGGTTCAGCAATCCACTCACACACCGTGTTGCTCAGTTTGAGGTAAACAGCTTCATGAGACCCGATTAGCCTTCTAGAAAATTCTATTTGGATCGCAGAAGTAATTGAGTTTTTGAAAGACCAGTGCGCCCACCATTTCACTACTTGTGAAGAAATCAGCCGGCTGGAGGCTCACAAGATGGTGATTCATGGTACGTTGGGGGTTATAACAGTCTTAAAGACATTTTACGTGTGTATAACAGGTTACAATAGGACAAACGTACCTTTTAATGTGCTGACTAAAAAACAGCTCTCGTCCTGAAGGTTATAAACCATCTGGAAAGGAAAGTTTTCAGTATCAATATTTAAAATGGTCAAAATGTGCTTAAAACCGTACACTGTATTCCCATTACCAAGCGTCTTGCTACACAGACATGAAATTGTCACACATCTGTGGGCGCGTTTGTCCCCAGAGGAAGTTACATTCACTTTTACTACATTCATTAAGCTGACCAATGAGAACGAGCCATGGGGGACAGAGCCACAGGGTGGAGGGGGGAGGGGGGAGGGGGAAAGGTCACCTGGTCACTGAGGATGATGTGGATGCCCGTGGGGCCCTGCCGGTACACCTGGCTGATCTGGGAGAGGGAGAGGTTGAAAACGGACGCGATCTTCCGGGTGAGCTCAGAAGCGGTCATCTCCTCCAGGTACAGGGCATGGTACACTGCACACGTACACAAAAAATAGTCCCCCGTCTCAAGCAGATGGCCTATAACAGGGACGGGCGACTCCAGGCCTCATGGGCTGGTGTGTATGCAGGTTTTTGCTGCCACCAGTTACCCTGACTCAATCAGCTAATTAGTCATATACACCAACTCACTCGTAAATTAGACCACAATAAAACGTGACAATACACGCACACAGGCACAAGAACATTCATCAGCTGCTGTTCATATCGCGGAATGCAGCCAAAATATCAGATCATGTAAATGATTGGGCTAATTAAATAATGGGTAACTAGTGGCGGCAAAAACCTGCGTACACACCGGCCCGTGAGGCTTCGGAGTTGCCCAGTCCTGGTCTATAACGAGATAGTAATTTCATGTGCATAATTGGTTGCACAGACCGAACTCTACAGCAGAATCACATGGCTTGCGGTGGCTCCTGTACATTATCGGTCAGGCTCCTCACCAAATATGGCACTGCTGTTGAACTCCCCGTTCTCGCTGTCACAGTGAGCCTCCAGCAGGGCGGCGCTCTTTGCCTGGGGTGCCTCTTGGCACACATAGACTGTCAGGCGAGGTCTCACAGACCTGAACGGGGGGAGGGGGAGGTTGGATGAAGATGAAGATTCACTCACTCTTGGAATAAGACTTCATATTGACACCACGCCCTAAAGTCTTCACATTATGACAACAACTAAATACAAGGCCGGACCAGGCGAATACGGTTTTGATTAACCACAGAGAAAGACAAAAAAGTGCAGTCATATACTGGACAACACACAGCCTGTATTTAGCTAGCTGGAGTGGGTGGAACAGCACCACTCGTACCTGGATTTAAGCGCGTTGAACAGTCGTATCCCGTCGGCCGGGCCGCAGATCTGAACCAGATCCTCGCGGGTCAGTTTCAGTAGATCAGAACCTGCCATAGAACAAGGGAGTGTGAGAGTCAGAGAGCCCACTCAACACCACCCACAACACCACACACCCAACAACACCCACGCCTAACAACACCCACACACGCAACACTACCCACCCAACACCAATCACTCAACACCAGACACACTCAACAACACCCACTCAACACCACCCACACACTCAACACCATCCACCCAACACCAGACACACCCAACACCAATCACTCACCAGACACACCCAACAACACCCACGTGCAACAACACCCACTCAACAACCCACAAAACCATCTCTCTCTCTCATTGGCAGAATTAAAATCTACCTACACATGCAACACAAAACGAGCATGTCAGCTGTAACAGGGACAGCTGGACTGAAAACATTTTTGGGACAAAGCTACGAAGGCCTGGCTTTTGTCCCAAATGGCCTCACAACTGCACAATTTTCTAAACGAAGAGAAGTTTCATCAGACTTTTGACACATTTGGCACCTCAGAAATGTAAAAAATGTAAATATGGGCTATAGAGCTCAGATATTATCTAAAAACGAACAGAAGAGACTCGAGAGGAGTATGAGAGCTGAGGCTTATGGGTAATGGGTACCTGAGAACTGTGCGAACAGCCTGTTGTAGGAGGAGAACCTGTTCCTGTGCAGCCACTGTTGGACTTCCTGTAAGGAGGCCGACGGGGCCAGGTGCTGCCATGGTGACAACAATCAACCATTACATCAGTGAAGCACACAGGAACGTTGCCTTACCCAAACAACTGGCACGTCTGATGTAGTAATCCAGGGAAGCAGTGTGAGTGTGGAGATTATGACCAGAAGGTCACGTGTCTAAATACCAGAGAGACACTTAAGCCTAGAGTCACGCACGTCACAGCCCCGGTCATATGCACAGATGAGAAGAGGCATTTGGCGATGCGATCGACCCCACATAACGGGCAAAGCATAAATGATGCGGTGGAATGCAAATGTGTTGAGAGAGGGGGAGGGGCTAACCTCCACGGCGGCGTGGCCAATCACATCTCCCTGATGACTGGGGGACGAGGAATCGCTGCGAATGAGAAAGAGAAGATTTACGATTCAAACACGCCCTGCTCTACTCCTCTTCCTGTATTTAACCTTTAACCCCCAGCACATTGCACTACAAGGCCCCCTGACACACAAATCTGATGACACATCAAGCAGCACTGACAACCCCTCTAATGGTGACCAAGCACAAAGCAGATATAAACTTATGGAGTCAGGTTTTATCGTGCCAAGCTCCACTTTCTCCCCCGCAGGCTCAGGCAATAAGCTGACCTGTTCAATGCCAATTCAGTGCTTATTTTTCCTGCAGCAACTTCAAAATGCAGCAATCATCTACATTGTCAATTACACGTTGTACCTTTGTAAGAGAATGTCAAATCCAGGTAATAATTGAATAATCTGTTAATACATTACTTGAGCAAATAGAATCATTCTACAAACACAAGGGCATGCACACATACACAGACACACAGTTTACCTGTCCGGGACCGGGGACAGTGTAGCTGTTGGTAAGTACTGGTGTAGTTGCCGGGCTGGTGTTCACATAGGCGGTGTCCGGCCAAGGCGAACACTGGACCATGGGGAAGAAAAGGAGCAAAGGTTAGAGTGCCCAGAACCACTGGCTCAGAACACTGACCACCGACTCAACAAAGACCACCGACTCAACAAAGACCACCGACTGAACAGACCATTTACACAACACAGACCACCGACTTCAACACAGACCACCGACTGAACACAGACCACTTCCACAGCACAGACCACCAACTGAACACAGACCACTTCCAAAACCACAGACCACCAAATCACAAACCACCGACTCAACAAAGACCACCGACGCAGCCAACAGCAGGGACCACAGGCCTGGTGAAACTCAAAGCAGCGTGCGAAAGCAGGAGCATGTCCGGCTGAAAATTACACTCACCAGTGAGGTGACTGGGCTTTAGAGAAGTCAACATTCAGCTCATACCACAGCTTAAAGAGACCCACAGGACAACCGGACACCACCCTCCCCCCCCCCCCCCCATTCCACCTTCAGGTCAACTTTACTGGATAATCTTCCTTTCAAAAAGTGTCTGTGACCAAACCCAAGAACTTGTGAATAGATCCCCCTTGAAACGGACTAAAAAACAACAGCTCAGAGCTGCCTTACTTCCAATGACATCATCTTCACTAGTTTTGTGGCTCGTGGGTTGCTCTTGTGCTTCTGAGGTACAGTTTGTTATAAACAATAATAATGGTTAATACACATTAGACTTTGACCAGAGTACGCAGTACTCACAGGCACAGACAGAGGCCCTGGTAGACAGACACACACACAGCACAAGGGCCAGCCTCACACCCACAGCCAATCCCACTCCCACACCCACTCTCACAGCTACACCCACTCCCACAGCCACACCCACTCTCACAGCCACACCCACTCTCACAGCCACACCCACTCCCACTCTCACAGGCCTCGTCTTTAAACAGAAACAGTAATGGCCGCCGTCCCTGTGCACACGCTTCCTGCGGCAGCGCAAGACCACAGAGAGCCAGACAAAATACAAGAGCATGCAGGGGGTGGGCGTGGCTTCACAATTTCAGCACAGCACAAAACACGTATATACCGCCTCCCCCCCACCGCTCTCAAAAAACAAAAAAATACAAAAACAGCTTCTTTTTTTTTTCTATGGCAGCCTTCATTGAGTGTGTTAGATTTAGGAGTGTGTCCCAATATAAAGAGTTCACAGCCTGCCATTCGATAGGGGGTTGAGGTCCAATTCAGTTGGGCCACAGCAAGGCCCTGGGGCTCCCTATATCTAACACTCAGAGCTGTGCAGCATGCTAATGTGCTCATGTGCTAATGAGGTAAACAGGGGGGTCCTTACACTGCCTCTCTTGGCCAGAGAATCGCCGTAGTCTGTGGCCAAAGTCCGCTTGCTGGACTTTTTCTGCTCATGTTCGACTGCTTCTTCTACTATGGGATCAAGCCTCATCTAAACAGACACCAGAGAGACTGGGATCAGTGCTTTGGGATCAGTGCTTTCAAACACACCAGAGAGACTGGGATCAGTGCTTTTAAACACAGCAGAGAGACTGGGATCAATGCTTTTAAACACAGCAGAGAGACTGGGATCAGTGCTTTTAAACACAGCAGAGAGACTGGGATCAGTGCTTTTAAACACAGCAGAGAGACTGGGATCAGTGCTTTTAAACACACCAGAGAGACTGGGATCAGTGCTTTCAAACACACCAGAGAGACTGGGATCAGTGCTTTTAAACACACCAGAGAGACTGGGATCAGTGCTTTTAAACACACCAGAGAGACTGGGATCAGTGCTTTTAAACACACCAGAGAGACTGGGATCAGTGCTTTGGGATCAGTGATTTCAAACACACCAGAGAGACTGGGATCAGTGCTTTTAAACACACCAAGCACTGATCCTTTGTTATTCACCTCTTAAGGTGTACTTATGCATGCGATTTGGGAAAACTAAATCTAAGAAAACAAACTGTAAGAAAAGTAAGAAAACATAAACTGACAAAACATCTACATATTTCTTGGTGTAATACCACAGCACTTGAGCTTGACTGCAGCGTCACATTTCAAAAATGACACATGGGAAGTTGGGTAGTAGAGGCAGGCGACATGACCTCCGTTTACTTAAATGGGACAAACACTAAACATTTGGCCTGTGGATGTACGGCTGTACCAGTTTAGTAGGAACTAAGGCGTGGAAGCCATATTGGGTTGTGTGGCCCGCCCTTGCACTGCCCTCCCTGCTCCCCCAGGGGGCGCCGTACCTCAGACAGGATAGTGGTTTCGTACGAAGCCTGGTACTTTTCCTTCTCCTGCGGCGTCCGCTTCTCCATCTTCTCCCGATCAGTCTTCAGCTTTCGGATCGGCCCCCTTTTGGCTGCTCGTTTGTAACGGGGGGGGGGGGGGGGGGGGGGCACAGTTTGGGGACAGACACATCATCGATAGGCAGGTCAGATGCCAGCTGGCCTGTACTTCCATTCAGCTAAATCATCAACCTACAGCCGCAACGTGCGATGACACAGCAAGCTCCCGTTTCCCTAGTAAAATACACAAGCTATTCTCCCATTATACACCACTCTCTGTGCTCAAAGACATGTACAAACACAATGTAGAACACATACAGTATAATGCACCTTTTTACCATTGGGTGACATGTATATGTTTGATTCCCAGGGGGCTTATTGCTTTTAAACCCTTTACCACGGTGTGAACTTAACATCCGCCACAAGACCAAATGCTGGTAAAATTTTCAACTCTTGCAGCCACTTTGGGAGGTAGCTAACCAGGTTTGTTATATTTGTAAAACATAATGTGGCTGGTAAAATGTTGAAAATGGCTGGTGAATTTTAGAATCCAAAAGCCACTCGGTGGGTGATAGAGTTAATTTACACATGTTACCTTCACACACGTTAAGCTGAACCGCATCAGTAAGCGCACACAGCCGTGTAAACAGCTTATACAGTAGAGATGCAGGCCTCAGATGGAGGCGCCGGATAGGAGGCCCTCCTAACGGCGTTTCCTCACCTTAAACACTTTGATCTGGCAGCTGGCGGAGTGCAGGTGCTCGGCGTATTCGCCGCCCTCCGTTCTGCCTGAAGGTGTCGATCTGGATGCGGAAGGGCACGCCTTTCTCGCCGCCGTGCTTGCGCGGCGTGAACCTCGGTGCTGATGCAGTGTACCTGGAACAGAACGCAAGCGTGTTCCGCGCGGGTCGGGACGACACGTACTGAGGATACGGCCCTTTAGGACGCTAAAACCGGATGGATCCCCGCCTCTAACTGCATCCCAGTCAACTTCTGTTTTAAATAGCACAGTTCTGATTCCTCTGATACATAAACACGGCACAATCTTGCGACGTCATCTGGGCCACAAGGAAGTTTTCATAACTGTGAAGACCTGTCCTGTAATGACATCTGGGTGCCTGTAGGTGGCGCCAAATCTCAGCGCAGAGAATCCTCGGAGTACTACAATTTCCCAGAAGAAAGTGGAAATTTGCTGATCGAGCGCAGGCAGGTTAAGGCTTGTGTGGGTAGGGGACAGGGTCGGCGCAGGTGTAAATGTGGAAACGGTGGCCTACCTGCACAAAGACGGACGCTCGCTTGGAGAGGTCCCTACAGGAATTCGGCAGCGTTGAGCTGGGAGGGGTTGGTCCTCGGGTCGATGATGCCCACGGACATGGGGATATCTGGAGGGGTGGAGGGAACAAGCCGCATCAGATCACATGTAAATTACCGTATTTTAAACCGTTAGCTTTGGTAGTCCGACATGCTAATACTGTGGCTCTTATGGCTCATAGTTCACAATGCAGCACCATGACTGAAGGTTCAGTTTTACACTCAATGAATGGTTCTATGTTCACTTCAGTAGGATTCAAGTATGGTGGTCATAACCGTGAGACACCGCATGCTTTAAATTATTCATTTCCTTTTTCCTGTAACGGTCTGTCTTTTTTCTGATTACAGATATATGCATTTAACACACCCCCAGAGAACATTTCCTTAAAAGGGTTGCGTGTGCTCGACCTAAAATAGACGGTGTGACCCAATTCCACGATCCCGTCTGTGACATGTTAACATCATGCTCCAGGTGTCGAGAAAGACACCGTGTGCCCGGTCATTAGAGCTTCACATTTCAGCATGTTGTAATTGGGCACTTTAACCAGTTTCTATTCCGACAGGCAGCTAGTTCCCCCCTTGGGCAATAAGCAGAAATTGTTAAATGAAGGACAATTTTCGGTTTTAATTTCTTGAAAAACGTGTTCCTGAAGCTGTTCTTTTGGAATTGTGGGAAAGCAATATTGGGGGTTGGAGGTGGGGTAGGGAAGGGGGGCCGTGAGCCCACTCATCGTGAAAGAAGGTTGGCCCCCTTCTTCTATCCTGTACATGTATTTAAATAAGAGCGCCTGTCTGGTGCAGAGTGAGTTGCATTAGTCGGCATGTCAGGGTTTACGCGGCGCACCAGGGCATAAAATTAACCTTTTTCAACCCATCGGCCAGAGTGGCTTATGGATTCTAAAAATCAACAGGCATTTTAAACATTTTAACCAGCCACACTAGCTTTTACAATACAACACAGCCTGGTTTGTTACACGCCAAAGTGGCTGCTAGAGTAGACAATCTTACCAGCCACAATCAAACTTTACCAGCGTTTGGCTGGTGGCGGGTGTTAATTTCACACCCTGCGGCCCGCTCATGGAGAAAAAGGCCTCCTGAGAGATTCTGTGTGCAGGTGAAGCAGTGTTACAGAGCGGGGACTGAACTGCTGAACACAGAAACACCACTAATGGTAAAGTGCACTATTATCACAGGGTTAAACTGCAGTTGGACTCTGGAGTCTGAAAAAGGGGGCGGGGATACAGGCTCTGCCCACACCGCTCTTACCAATGTCCAGCAGCCTGTCGCCAGGACGATTCCACCTCCAGCCCTCCAGCTGCTGGTGCTCCCATGTACTGGAGCCGGCGGTCGTGGAACACCACCCGCACAATACTCTTTAGGGACAGGAGAACAGCCAGGTTAGCGCACTAATGCTCTTTAGGGACAGGAGAACAGCCAGATTAGCGCACAATGCTCTTTAGGGACAGGGGAACAGCCAGATTAGCGCACAATGCTCTTTAGGGACAGGGGAACAGCCAGGTTAGCGCACAATGCTCTTTAGGGACAGGAGAACAGCCAGGTTAGCACACAATGCTGTTTAGGGACAGGGGAACAGCCAGGTTAGCGCACAATGCTCTTTAGGGACAGGAGAACAGCCAGGTTAGCGCACAATGCTCATTAGGGACAGGAGAACAGCCAGGTTAGCATTACACCGGCTAGATTCACTGAGTAACACTGAGTTAGCTGGATAACTGCATCGAGTAAAATCCAGAACAGCTCTTTTTACTTCAGCCCATGTTCCAGATTTGGGAGGGGTCCCAGATTTTACTCAGTGCAGTATATTCAGCTAGCTCAGTAACCCTGCTTTGTGAAATACCCCCCTGGTTAGGGTCATATTCCAAATAAGCCGTTTAAATGCTCTGTGTGATACGCTGGCTGTTGATACGCCAGTATACATGGTCCTCAGAGTATCCTAAATTTAATATGCCCCGTAAAGAACATGCATGGAATTTCCTGACAACTTTCTGAAAATGCTCATTATTGTATATGCATATGGCTGGTGTGCATGCAAACAGCCACTGACAGGTACATGTAAACATGAAACGGTTTGTGAATTTTATGCTCGTCTTAACCTTTGTACTTTATCCATTTTAAAAGGGGTGGCAGTGTAGTGTGGAGAAAAACAAGAATCTCCCTGGATAAAAAAAACAAATGTGTTCCTGTATACTGTCAGACACAGGATATCCATGTACCATATCTGTGTGTTATTTAAGGGGTGGGTGGGTGTGTGTGAGAGAGACATGGGTGGCTTCTGTCTGTTAGGTCAGTGAAAGGGGATATGTCACACTCTTCGCCCAATCAAACAGCTGCGGGCTGAGCTCTTGCTCAAATAGGAAACGGGCAGTGGCAGCCCCACCCCTCTACAGCGCAAACCACAACCGCACGCCGTGCCGTTTTGCTGACTGCTCACTCCCAGCCACAGAGACAGAGGTAGCTGAAGCAGCCCTCGCACCCAGAGCTACCTTACACACAGTGAGCCGCAGGGCAAACCTGTGAGATTAAACCGCTTTAGCGTTCGAGGCCTGCGTGTGCGTGAGTTCAGTCAGGCAGGCCCACACACTGAACAGGACTCGAGAATCACAGGAAACCTTGCCTCACATCCAGACCTAGATCAGGGGTGTTCAATCTTATCCGAAAAGGGCCGGTGTGGGTGCAGGCTTTTGTTTTAGCCCAGCACTACGACACCCGATTCAACTAATTAACTAATCATAGTCTTCAATCCACACCTTGATAAGTAGAATCAGGGGGTTATACTACAAAGCAGAATTACTTAGTTAGCTGGATGAGTAAAACCCGGAACCCTCCTAAATCTGTAACATGGACTGGAGTAAAAAGAGCTGTTCCGGGTTTTACTCAGTGCAGTTATCCAGCTAACTCAGTAATCCTGCTTCCCTTACTCAGTGCAGTTATCCAGCTAACTCAGTAAGCCCGCTTCGTAGTATTACCCCCCAGGCGTCTTAGTACTGGGCTAGAACAAAAACCTGCACCCACACCGGCCCTCTACAGACAAGGGATAATACTGGACAGCCCTGGTGTAGATGTGGTCCTTCCACCTCCACCTTCTCCGTGTCCCCCAGAGTTTGGCGGCTTCCGCACCTTCACGTTCTGGTTGTTGATTTCCTGCAGCTCCCCCATCTTGCGGTTATCCAGCATGCGGATTTCATAGGACTGCCCTTGTGAG
Organism: Synaphobranchus kaupii; assembly: GCA_029718625.1. Lineage (NCBI taxonomy): Eukaryota > Metazoa > Chordata > Actinopteri > Anguilliformes > Synaphobranchidae > Synaphobranchus > Synaphobranchus kaupii. The sequence continues at coordinate 20,851,049 of CM056396.1, forward strand.
GAGACGCAAAATGAATACACAAATGAGAAACGGCAGTTATTTTTTTATTCCCACAGCACATAACACACAGAACACAGCACACAGTTCTGACAAAGAAGCACAGCTTCTCTGACCTGCAGACCACACACAAAGGAGGTCCCGGTGCGACACCTTAAACCTGCCACTTGCACCCAAGCACAAAAGACTCCACAGAGCCATGTAAACGGATACAAATGTATTAATCTCACTCTTTACAAAATGGCAGGAGGAGACCCGGTCGCCTGCTACATCACTGCCATAATACTGTGTACTGCACACAAAGACATACTATACATCTGGGTGGCACTGGAATGCATTCATAAAAACGGCAACTGGATTCCACACAGTTGACAAATAATGTGTTGGAACAGGAGAGAGGGCACAGTGCTGAGGGGGGGTTATAAATTCCTCACTCACCCCACCCTACTGTTAATGAATCCACTGCACCACACTACAGAGAGGCCAGAGGCAACAAGCACACGCACACACACACACACACACACACACACACACACTAGGGATGGGGTCTTTTAATTAATCACTATCCGTTTAGGACGGATTAACCGAAGTCTTAAAATAATTTTTTAAATATTTTTTTAATCATATTAATTATTTAAATGTTGCGTATAATTGTTCCTCGTACAATATTATGTATATATCTACAGAATTTAAATATATCTAGATCGGAAATCACGTCAACATAAGTTACGTTGATGGAAAAAATGCGGGAGTGAGTCAGTGAATTTGAATGAAAGCATAAAAATGAGCGGCGGAAAAGCTAAAGCCTGGAATTATTTTACAAAACAAGTCGACGGCAACTCGGTAACATGTACACTCTGGTGTCGTTTTAAGTGTGAAAGGGGGGAGTACCGGCTCAATGAACAATCATCTGTGATTAAAACACGCGAACGTAGATTTTGAACAAGATGCCGCGGTGGGTAATGCTAGCACCCAACCCCGAATAGGCTCAGTCTTCTACAAGTGCACTCCACAGAGAGCTGCGAAAATCACCCAGCTGATCGCGGATATGATTTTGAAAGACACAAGACCGTTAAGAGAAGTGGATGCGCCAGGCTTTCGGTCTCTGATGGAATATGTTGAGCCATCTTACTCAGTCCCAAGCCGGTGGACAATAACAAAAACACTCCGTGATTTTATTTGAATTTCATGACACTAGTTTATTTTATGAAAACATTTAGAAACAGTAAAGTATATTCTATTATATTCTAACCTATATTTACCTCCTAACGTTAATCTTTCATAACTGCTTGCTTACTTACTAGCAGCTACCAGAGTTTCCGACCAGTATCGTTGGCCTCTATGGATATGACGTCATCGCTTAAGCTATGACGTCATGTTACGGTTAACCGCGGATACACGCCAACATTCTGAGTTTAAACGTGTACCAAAAAAAGCCAAAACCCCCATCCCTAACACACACACACACACACACACACAATCTCACAAAGACATAGACACACACAAACACACGCACATGCACACTTGGCTCACCTTGGTTTAGGTAAGTGAGGGCGCTGTGGTACTCACCTTGGTTAAGGTAAGTGAGGGTCTCATCGTGCAGTTTGACAGCCGGTGATGTGGAGGCACACAGCACATACTGGAATGGAGGGTTTTTGGTCTCAGTTTCCGGGGGGAGGCTGGAGTCTTCCTGTTTGAATATGGGCAGAGCCAGGACATCACTGGGAGGGAGGAGAGAATAGAGGAGAGGTCAGTGAGAGCCAGTATGAAGTGCTGCCCCAACCTGACCCACACTCAACATGTTACCAAGGCAACACGAATCCGCAATCGGCAACACGAATCCGCAATCGGCAACACTTTTCAATGGATCCTGTTGAAATCTCAAGGAAGAAACAAGGGTAAGGGTTGAGCAGTAGGTTACCTGGTATGTAAAGAAATGCATTACTCTGCAATATATTACATGTTTTAAAAAAACAAGATACATGGATTATGGACGTTTTTGCCATTAATTATTCATTAAATGACCTGACTGATTGGCTCCTGTGACCTTTGACACAGTCACAACATTGTCTCAGTCAGAGCCCGATGTTGAACAGGTGCGGGGGAGATTTTTTTGAGTATGAATTTGCTGGGTGTCGGTGTGAAATTACCTTTTTCACCCACTGGCCAGAGTGGTTTGTGGATTCTAAAAATCTCCAGCCATTTTCAACATCTTACCAACCACATTACCTTTTACAATATAACACAACCTGGTTGGTACCTGCCAAAATACCTGCTGGCTAGAGTAGAAAATCTAACCAGCCACAATCCAAATTTTACCAGCATTTGATTGGTGGCGGGTGTTAATTTCACGGTGTGCAGACTTTTAAAAAATCCATTTTAAAAACATAAGAAAAAAAAGAACAAAGCCTGTATGCCACCGACATGTTGAAGACATCTGGCGTAAATTAAACCAGGGGAAAAAAACACACATCAATCTCACCCTTCAGGGTTGAGTCTGAATCCTTTATAAAAAAAACAATTTCATACAAAATACACACCGAACTGCAGTCTAGAGCTGCCACGTTTCCCCTGGGCAATACAGCAGCAACAATGAGCAACAGTTTAATCCTTGTAATGGCTTGTGAACACTGTAAGAGCAGGTCCCTGAGAGAGCAAGCCAAGAACAGGCAGCAAACCCGAGGGTCGGAGGTCACGATCGCGTAGCACCGCTGGTTGGAGGACGACACGCGCTTACAAACAGACAGACAGGGTTGCTAAGCAATATGGACTTTTATTCCACCCTCCCATGTCTGATGCCAGCTTGTCCTCGTTTCACCCTTAGCAGAGCTGAGGGGGTGTGGACTGAGCACACTGCCAAACCTCCACCCCCCCCCCAGGGCCAGGACCTTGTAACATGCCAGGGTCAGTCTGTCACTTCCTTCACTCTAATCTTCAGCTGCTGGAAGAAGGAGGGGAAAAAACAACAACAACAAAACAAGGGGGAGCCTTTTCAGCGGCGCGCGCTAGCACTACGGATGTCTGCTCGCCCCGCACTTTGAGCCAGACTTTGACCTCTTTACAAAGACACCTCTCTCTCAGACAGACACACACACACACACACACAGATAAACACACACACACACACACACACACACACACACACTATACTGAGAGCTGGTGCGGTATGCTGGGAGCAGACAGGCTATAGGCAGAACAGGTGTCTTTCACCCACAGGCCCTCTACAGCTGCCAGATCAAAGCTAAGCACAGAGTAAAAAAGAGCGACGTGGGCTCATCTGGTTTGTGCAGCAGAACTGTGGGGGGGGGGGGGGGGGGGGGTGTATGGTATACAGATACAGGCATCAAATAGACCGCCTGCACGTCAGCTAGGCCCCCTGGGTACTGCCACCCAGCTGGTGGGCAGCTATCAGATTATTACTCTGGCATGACTAGCCAAAGCACACAGGACAAGAAACACGAGCCTGCGGTATGAACACCGGCGGCCTGTCTAGCCTCGCTGCCCACGTCAGACCTCAGACGCACAAAGGGGGGGGTCATCGATGACAGTTTGGGGCAGGTGCCTGCCTGCAGGGAGGGCCCTGTATCACAAAGCAGGATTACTGAGTTAGCTGGATAACTGCACCGAGTAAAACCTGGAACAGCTCTTTTTACTTCAGTCCATATTCCAGATTTGGGAGCCGTTCCGGGTTTTACTCGGTGCAGTTATCCAGCTAATTCAGTAATCCTGCTTTGTGATACAGGTCAGGCCCCTGGTCTCCATGGGGTGGGTTTTTCACAGCAGCCAATCCGCACACAATGCGGCCAATCCGCACAAACCATTCCGTAGGAGGTCCTGTGGCCATACAAGCTTAGGAAATCGAATCCTCAGGATCAAGCCCAAGGGACGTACACTGTGTAGATCAGCCCACGGCAGCTGTGGCTTTATGTACCAGCAAAGCGCTTACACATTGGGGCGGAAGAGTTTATAGGCCACCGCTCCAGTTCAACGTTTTTATACCTCCAGCTGTGGTCTTAATGCACACGCAGCACACACACTGCTTCCACATGAGTAGGAAACCCTCACAGAACTTTGCTCAAACCTTCCTTCAGTTCATGCACGACCCCCGCCCCCCCCGCCCCCCCCGCCCCCCGCTGCTCAGCCAATCACCTCTCTCATTTTTCCACATGCACACATTTGCCCAGCGAGTTAAAAGGAAAATTTAAGTTAATGGAAATGAAAATAAACCAGCTTCAAGGAAAGCTTGAGACCATCGGGGCCTGACTGTGGGCCTGACATTTTGTCAAGGCAAAATGTGGGCGGAAAAGGGAGGAGTTAATGGGAGCCTTGGGCTCCGTTCTGGGCTGAAGGCTGCCGTTTATTGTGGCAGGCTTAAGACCGAGGCGGTAATGGCGTATGATGTGTTTAACTCGCACGTGGGCGGCGACGCATCAGAACGCAGAGAGGAATTATATTAAATCCCATACTCCGGGAGGGAAACCCCACGCTCCCTGCACAGCAAGTCCTATCATTTTACCTCGACAGAGGCGCCAACGCAGGACTGTGAGGCGTTTAGACGGGCGTCGTCCCGACGTACATCCCTATAGTATTACCATGGCTATCTAACACAATGAAAACAGGCTGCGTGCGGTTGTGCAACGCCCAAGCTGTGCAGTATAAGGAAGGCTAGTCGCGGGAATAAGTCAGCATGTGACAGCAAGCGGCAGACAGGATTTGTGCATTAAACTCAACCAACAGCACCATCGACGATAGCAGATGCGTAAAATCCAGGTTCAGAAAGTAAAAGTCCTCCCCAGTATTTTGTTTCAATCACCTGGATTTGCTAATTAGCACAGTTCTTCAGCCAGGAGGTAGAACTAATTGGTGAAGTCAGCTGGCTGCAGTTCATGGGTGGAAGAAAAACATGGCAGGACCTCTACATTCTGTCCCCTGGATTTTGCACCTCTGGACGCTAGCTAATGCATTTTCAGCATGTGACAGGACACATTCCGCTTCGAGACGGGAGACGCCATATTCCCGCTCTGCAGCGCGGATTGTCGCACTTGCGCATGCTCCGACTTTAAAATGCGCGAGACGCCATACAGCCGCGCGCAAGCCTCGCCTTCCGGAATTTTCGCAACCAACGTTCAGTGCGTCCGTATGGAATCTGGAACCTCGGTACAGTCCGACTGAATGACGTTTCCTCCCTCCCTCCCTCCCTCCCGCGTTGCTGACGCGTCGGAGAGGTCACTTAGCGCAGTCAGAGACTGCAGCTGCAACGCCTTCAGCGGGTAGAGAGGAAGGCCCACCGGCCACCGCTAACTCCGCTAAGACCAGGGGTGGGCAACAAGGGCCATATCCATTTCCGGTTTTCGTTCCAACTTCTGGCCGTAATATACTTAATTAGCCTTCTGCATTCTCTGAAAGGATCTGCTGCATCACGCCTTTGTGTCAGCTCTATGCTACCTGTGCTAGCGCCCATTAGCCACACTACAAGCCAAGCAGCCACCTGCAGGCATGCTACTGAGGAGAGGGCTAACTCTTACTGACAAGAGGTAACCTGGCCCAGGTAACTAGCGGTAACCGAAGGAACCACTGCGTAATGGTGACGTCAGCTGCGCCCGTCTCTGCAGGCCCCCCACACATGAAGGCAAGGCCCTTATGACTGACCCACTCAGGGGCCTGGAGCTCTCATTTTTGGCAGCTAGGAGAATGTATGCTTTCCACATTCCGAAATCAGAAATTTGCTTGCGTAGCCAAGCGAGTGAATGTGAGATGGCGGATTTTTAGGAAAGTGCGTACGGGGAACCCGACACACCCCCCTGACATTTGAACCCAGAGGAACGGCGATGCCACAACCGCGCTTCCAGCACACAGTCGACCATCTGAGCTGGTTGAAACTGCTGAAGTTGTTTTTTCCATTTCAGCGTTAACCCCTGCCCCAGTTCTCTGCTTCTATTGGGGATAGCATTCCCATGTAACCCAAGCTGAGGTTGCTAAAAAGGCTTCTCCCGCTAACATGCGCGCGATTGCCGTGCATGGAGGGACCGGTAGGAGGGTAGCACCAATGACGTGGCCACACTCGGAACATCACTGTGACAAAGTGCATATTCCCCATCAGTCACTGCTGCGGGCGGGGCTCCCAGTGAAGCAGCCAATCACCAGGCTCTGAGGGTTCACAGATAGAGGCCATGGGATCACTCCTTTTATCGAAGGTCCCAAAAAAGAGCATCTGTTCCTGGTCATCAGCACCATAAGGAGAGATCCAGGAGGCGGAGAAAACCCATGCTTTACTGCTAGAGAGGTAGCACAGCCTTGTTCACATACTGATGGTGTAAGAGATAATATAAGCTACTCACAGGGTGTGAAATTAACACCCTCCACCAGCCAAATGCTGCCAAAATTTAGATTGTGGCTGGTAAGTTTTTCTACTCTCGCAACCACTTTGGCAGGTAACCAACCAGGTTGTGTTACATTGTAGAAGGTAATGTGGCTGGTAAAATGCTGAAAATGGCTGATGATTTTTAGAATCCTCAAATCACTCTTGTCAGTAGGTGAAAAGTTAATTTCATGCCCTGACTACTTGTATCCAAAACTGTTCCAAAAATCTTTCATTGAGGTCTTTCCAAAACATATGCAAGGCAGAAGCATCATTATTTTTCATCCATGTCGGGTCACATTATAATAGTAAAAACGTATGGCACAGCAAAGGTTGGTTGATCGAGACGAGAGGCATTTAACAAAGCAAGGTTAATGAGCTAGCCAGCTAACTTGCAAATACTGAGACGACTCAAGTTTTCTGGTTTCATAAAACAAATATGATATTTAGTCTGACTTATTTCCATGGCAAAACATCTAGCGTTTAAAAAATTCTAGACAACAGTCTGACTCTAAATGGTCCTAGATGTGCGGTATGGTTTAAATTGATGTCATCGCAACCAATGAAATAAGATATTCGGTGTTCTAAAACAACACGCGTCACTTTGAGACCACAGTGCTACCAGGGCTGAAGAATGGATAAGGACAAACTTATTACTGAAATTTAACACTGATAAAGTCATGCAAATGCCATATTTTATTTAAAAAACCGACTGTAGTGGGAGGAATAGCAACATCTGAACAGTAGTTGCAAGAGTTGCCAGATCAACCTAGTATCCACAGTCTGATGTAGACACATCGGGGCCACACCAAGTTCAGTTTCTTTAGAGTTCATAGTCTGAAATACAGACATCAAGTTGCTCAATCCCTGAAACTGTGGTAGTAGGAAACCGGACATATAGGCCTATAGTCTGTAATGGTGTGTTCAGTAGCCTATACTACATTTTCAGGGACACATTTTCTTCAATATCCACCCTTGCATGTCAAATTCACTGTTACACCGGCCAAAGGGTAACTCCTCCCTCTCTTACCTTCCCTTTACCATCTGTAATTTGGGTATTTGATGCCTTTAAAGGCTTGCCAAGCATGTACACTTTGCTCAAATGAAACCTGGCTTCAGTTAGCTGGATCGCATTATTAAACAAGTGTCGTGAAAGAGATTTAAGTTCCATTAATTGAAGCCAGCTAACTTGAAATAAGCCTGAAACCTGATCTTGAATACCCCAGATTATAAACAGGCACGACTCCCATCTTGCGCAGATGGCCATTACAGCCCGTTACAGGGAGGTGAGGGGGGGGGGGGGGGCACTGCATGGTTTGTTTCATTTGGTACGGCTAAACCCTGTCCCAGAGGTTATTGTTAAATACGTAAAAATTTTTACCATGAAACATAAATTCCAAACTCCAGTTAGATGTATGCGGACAGAGACTGCACGGATAAAGACTGCCGGTTATTCAAATAATATACCCCAAGTCCCCCTTTAACCCTCCGGGGTCGTTTCAACAACTCTGCTGTGTCATAGACAGGAAACTGGATCTTTCTGGGGACTTCCTCAATAAGCTGCGCCACGGAAACTATTAAAAATGTCCGACAGGACAACCACAAAAGTAAGATATGCCACACGCACGCCACCAACAGCATGTACATTTCTGCCCCCAGGGCATAGACAGAAGGAGTGCCAAGTGAAAAACCAACACGCTGCCAACCAGCTTCCCAATTGGGGAGACCAATTAAGTCACTTCAAAACCCCACAGAACGCAGACGGAACATTACTCATTTCAGGGCTTGGATGTCATGTTCGCCCAAGTACGCGTTCTACCCATAGGTTCCACCTCTGACTGGAGCAGTGCATTGTGGGGATGGGAGTACTCCAATCCAGTGGTACAGATCCGCAGGAACTCCCCGTGAAATCAATCACTTTTCAAAGAGAGTCAACCCTGGCTCGCTGGCTGCCTTTTACTGTCGACACCCAATCAACAGCCTGCAGCACAGACCACCTGTCCAAGACGCGATAGAAAACAGGTTCCGACACTTTTTTTTTTTTTTTTTCCCCCTCTCCTCTCCGTGCAAAAATCAGTTCATGGGAAATGGTGAGGTGCATCATTATGTTCAGGAATTAATTACAATTCTTTAAATCACTTTAAGGAGAAATTCAACTGAATCGCCTACAGCATTGCAACAAATAGCACCACACACTTCAGCCTACCCGGGCTGACAACAGGTGGGGCAGCCGTATTTAAAAACAATTCTTATCCTTTTTAACTTGCCTGAGATCTGAACCACACATGTAGAAACTAGTAAAACTCTATGCCAGGACATGAACTTAAAACTTTAGAGAGGATGTAAAATATATTTTATTTCTTTTACATCTATATTTCTTTGAATTAAAAATGTGTCTTTAACAGGTAACCTCATGCCAGGCTAGACACGTTCCAAGTTTCCTCTTTCTAACAAAGAGGGGACACAACTTGAAATGTCTCAGTGGCCATTTAGCCACATCAGTTGATTTGTTGTTTTTTTGGTCGGTGCAATTTGAAAATATATGCTTTCACTCGCATTTGTGTGTGCTTTAAGGGAGATAATACCTTCGAAATGGGCACCACTTCAACCTGCACACGTACCCAGACACTTTATACAGCACCTTCATGTCAATGTCCTGAGTCTTATGAGAATGGAGAATGGGAGTCAAAGTGAACTTTAACAAGGATTGAACCCACCAGAAAAAATAAGTCAAAAGGATAATTAAAAAAATTTAAAAAATTGTTAGGAGAGGGACGAAAACATTCACAAACAACCCCGATAAGGTTAACCTAGCAAGTCATTAGGGTAAACAGCCAATTAAAAAACGAATACGCGAGCATGTGATCAGCGTCGAACGTATGACGTCCACTCGTCCAGCTGACCAGAGAGCAAAGTGCTTTTAGCAAATATCCAACATGTCTTCTCTTGATAAGGGCCTGTTTAGAACATCGTGTTCTTCTTTCGAGGCCACTATTAGAATGCTAGCGGTTAGCTGCAATGTCAGATGGCCACACTGATAAATTGGTAAGGGTTTATACATATTACTTGCAACAAACCGGTAGTGTAAACTTTGGGAAAATGTGACGTTAGTTCACTAACCAGACACCAACCTGGACAGCTAATTAAATACAAAGAAACAGCTAGCAAGCTAACGCTAGCTGTAACGTTGTGGTTCATTCACCTCATACTGTAAGCGCCAGCTCCAAGTTCCTGCCCGATTCCAGACAGGCTAGCATCGAAGTCGTGTATAAGTCCAGATTCGATCGTAGCATCATCCATCTTCAACACCCATGCCATCGCTCCCAACTCCCCTTTCTCCTCCTGGTCTAAGCGTAAGGTCGCCAGCTTTCCTTTCAGTTGGTGATTTCGCTATTGTAACTATGGCTGGCTCAAATAAAAACAAATCCGGAAGATAAATATCACTTTTCCACAATAGGGTAGCGTACATTCGACGTTTTAGCTAATAACACAATGTATTCGTCCAAAAGGTAAGAATCGGCTTCAAACTTATAGGTTAGCTGGTCATGGATCAATGCCGAAGTCTTGCAACAAATAAAACACGTTAGACCAAATAGCATAAGAAGCAGCGACTGTAAAGTTAGCTAAACAAGTTAAGCTCGCTAGCTAGCTACCAACTAATCGAATTCAAGCTGTCGCAAAAGTAACCGTGTACAATTAATAATTACCACATTGTTCGCAAGCGATTTTGTCACCAAGCAAACTTTTAACTAGATAGAGACGCAAAGGGCGACCAAAGGATGTGCATCCCGAGCCTTTCAATATTAGCCTTTGCTTTAGTTATCTACCAAGATATCACAATTATAATGGTAGAGCAAGCTGACATCGCATTTTGAGCCTATACTGCAAAGTAAAAAGTAAATTTTCACCCTAAGTAACCCTGCAGTCCAATCCAACGTAGCGACTTCTGTCCACAAAAGGCGACTTATTGAAACAATGTGGAGACTTCCTGTTCAGTGGGTAGACAGCGTACACGCCGTATTAGCCTACACGACGCTCGCAGCCAAAGTATTTCTTGCTTGCTAGCCAAATCCGTTTGCTTTCATTCTGTTCTAACCATCAAGGCTACGTGCCCCTCGCTCTGCGTTTCTTCCGAAATTTCTCTCCTTTTCTCATCGCGAGTTCAGCGAAAATGTTCCAAAGCCAGGAACTGGCTCGAAATAATACGGAAAGAGAGACTAGAAATATTCCCCTGCTATGCAATTTCCACTGCTTCCGATGCGACATCAACATGGCCTCCTGTAGTACTCAGACAAAAACCTTCCGACCCCGACTGCAGAAGGAGGTGCCAATGTGAAAGACTGTCCAATTAGAGTGCAAGTTTCCCGCGCCAAGCCAGACATAAAGTTGTAACATTTCGCTTATTGAGGTCTGAGAGATAGGACAATATGTAGCCTAGAGACAAGTCTCTGGGCCAAACTCCAAAAATTGGCTTTATAAAATGATTGTTTTATTTTATGATGCATTTATAGTGATCATTTCTTACATGCACAGCATAGAGTTCGCTCCTTTTCCATCTTCAGATTGAGATAAAAGCTGGCCTCGGAACTTCGGAAGCATAATATTTTGACACTTGAAGGTTAGGCCTACTTGGTTCCTATCGACTGCGAATAGGCTTACATTTAGCATATTTTTCATACTCCCCAAAACCATATGCAGACATGGACATTTCAGAATTTTCCCATCATCACTTCTATCGTAATACCAATTTTTCTTAATCATTCCTGACCTAACAACAAATTCTAGGTTTTAAAAAAAAGTATAGCATGTCCAATGCCTGGTACTGAAGAAATATAGAATTGTGAAAGACAACTGCTAGAATTTATACCAAAGCAAGATTTATGCAAGCCCAGAGATGTATGACAAGACTTTCTCTGATTTTTGACCCAGTTACCGCCAGACAGCCTGTGTCCAGAATAGTGTTGCACGGTACATCGAAACTTCGGTACTTTTTCGATACTTAAAAAAAAAAACGGTTCGGTATTAGAATTTTCCGACGTTCGGTACTTTTAGGTCAAATGTGTGCTCTGCTGTTATGTGTCTGCATTACTGATTGAGAGGATGAAAGGTGAACGTTAGCTAACAATACTACGAGTCTGATTCTCTCACACGCGCGATATTGTTTTTGGCCGGCAGAGCTATATAGGCTACTTTACGTTACCTACTAAACTAACGCCTTACTTCCACGGAGAATTTAGGTGAGCACAAAGTAAAGGATTTAACGATAGTTTGACTTGAAAAATGATGGTATAATCACTGAAAATAACCCCGATAGACTGTCGTCGTATTTTATCATGTCACATATAGAAACAATAATATTTTTTTTAAACGTTGTACAGATGAGTATTCGCCGTTTTCCACAGTAGGCTACCTGATGCACTTTCGGTTTAGAAGACACCTCATTTTTTTTTCTCCAAAATCTCTCATATAAATATGTTTAAGAAACCAAGTACTTACCAGTATATTCAGCTACAGCTGTTTTCTGATGAACCCTGAAGAGTTTATCTTGTTATATTTCGCCAAAGTCCCGTACAGTCGACATTTCCGCAGTGACCACCCCTCTCACTTAGGGCTGAAATACGTTGCTGTACCTACTTGTGTGAATACACACGCGCTTTCGTACATTCTTTTTTAAACGTATTTAAATACATTAGACGACGTATGTTATGGTTATTATATATATACTGTATGTGACTATTCTGAAATAAATGTATTCTGTAGCACATTTCTGAATGATACAGCTTCTTCTTCAGTTCGAACTTAAAACCATGGATGTGCAGGGAATATTTTTTTAGATATTGACATTTAAATAAAACTAGTAGAAACCAGGAGGAAATTGCCTCTGAAGGGCCAAAGTAAATAGGGTTAAGGTCATTTCAGTAGAGGTACCGAGTATCGAATCAGTATCGTTTCAGTTTCAAGTACCGTTTCAGTATCGAGTATCATGATACTAAACCTGGTATCGGTATCGAAGTCAAAATTTTGGTATCGTGACAACACTAGTCCAGAATTCACTGGACCTTTGTTTACCTGGCAATTGAACAAAATTTGAGTCGTGACTGTTGACTAGTTTGCAAAATCCAAAGACATGCAGGTTAGGCTGTTTTGGGTGGTGTCAACAGGGCGTGGCTGGAAAAGAGCATGCATGCTCATAACCTACCCTGTATGAATAAAGGTTAATAAAATAATAAAACAATCAGTTGAAGAGAGCGATATTGCCAAGTATTTTAAGAGAAGGGGTGGCCATGTTTGAATGAGGGAATTGATGTGGGGCACAGGACAGCTAAGAGGAAAGAAACACTGCAGTCAGAACAGGGCTTATTATTGACAGCGATGTCCTGGCATGAACCTACTATGGCCCAGCCACGTGCTTGGGGGGGAAACATGCCATGGTACATTGGGCTGGCATCTTGCCCCCATCTCCAAAATCTGTCCACTTTCCATGCCAGCTTCTTTCATAACTTCACTTCCCAAACCAAGCCTTATGAAGATCATTAAAAAAAAAAAAAAAACTCTTGGTTTAAGTGCGTTTGGATTAGGGGAAAAAAACTGATTGGGTCAAAATATCAAGTGCTGCAGATTCTAGAATTTTAATTATAGACACTTATTTTATTAAAACTACAATATTTCTATATATCAGTGCATACTCATGTTATACATCTAACATCTATGATGCAGGGCTTCCTAGACAATATCAGTTGTAATATTAAATTAAATTAAAAAAATTTATATCAGAGGAAATTAATTTTTTAATCCTATTCCTTACATTAATTGCGTAAACAAAGTGAATACATTTCCTCTTACCACACAACCGTTTTCTAATCAATAATATAGGTGTCAATTTGGAATTGCATAACTCAGAGATTTTGATGCTGCAAAGCCTCAAGTAAATAAAGAGATTGAAAAGATAAGATGTTGGTAATGCATTATTATTTGAGGTGAAAGTCTTCCAAGTCAGGACCTTGGAGTCCTGAAAAGACGTTCCTCTTTGATGGCAATTCAAATTACTTGTGATATTTATTTACTCATTACCCTTATTTATGACACGTGCCACTCACATATATTGAAAGTCCATCTCAAAATTATGGGTACTGGAAAATAAGAAACGTATTTAAAAAAATAAATAAATAAATTGGATTTGCTTATTAAATTATGGACACGCAACATGGTTGCACGCAATATTATTATGTAGCCTATATGTGACTCCAACCGATTAAGTACTTGTGCAAGCTAATCAGTTGAAGTCACATATTTAATAATATTGCATGCAACCACTTTTATTTTATTACGTAAATCCAACTTTTTTTGTTTTTTTTGTTGAGTGTATAGAAAGGCATCCAACCAGTCACCTAAATTAATGCATCGTATGTGCAAATACAGACACATTGAAATGCGAGGCATGGCTTTAACTTGGCTAAAGCATGGCTAAAACATGGCTTTAACTTGGCCGCTTCTTTGTGACGCACTGTATACTTCCTCCTAAACAGTCAAGCAGCTTTTGGTTTGGATCCTGTCCTTTTTCCTCTTCCCATTTGAATTTAGAAAAGTTATATCATGCATACAACAAGAACAACCGCTACACACCATTTTGCTTGTTTATTTAGGCTACTCCCGTTCACAAATTACAAATTCACAAAGCCACCGTAAATGTGGTTTCCAACTTAAGTGTTAATAAGACACCGAGTAACAGTTAGACTGCTTTTGAGTTTACCTTTTGATAGGTGCAATGCAAGATTGCATCCTCAAAATAATGCAATGCATATTGCATCCTCAATGACAATTGTGAGGAAACAGTAAACTCTTGCACCAGCAACACTGACACTCTGGATCTCCCTCCGTCCTCTAGAACCTAAATGTGACCATGGGGCGGCATTGTTACCTACTGAAGGGTGTGAGAGCTGTATCCCACAACCATACATTTTATACACAGAGTTATACACTGCCTGGCCAAAAAAAAAAGTCGCACACGCTAATATTTCGTTGGACCGCCTATAGCCTTCATTATGGCGCGCATTCGTCGTGGCATTGTTTCGACAACCTTATGCAACGTCACAACGTTTATTTCTGTCCAGAGTTGCATTAATTTTTGGCCGAGATCTTGTATTGACGACGGGAGAGTCAAACCACTCCGTAACTTCTTCTCCAGCACACCCTAAAGACTTTCAATGGGGTTAAGGTCAGGACTCTGGTGGCCAATTCGTGTGTGAAAATGATTCCTCATGCTCCCTGAACAGCTCTTTCACAATTTGAGCCTGATGAATCTTGGCATTGTCTTCCTGGAATATGCCCATTGATGGGATAACCTGGTCATTCAGTACATTCAGGTACTCAGCTGACTTCATTTTATTGCTGCATAACGTTGCTGAGCCTAGACCTGACCAATTGAAGCAACCCCAGATCTTAACACTACCTCCAGAGGTTTGTACAGTGGGCACTATGCATGACGGGTGCAACGGCGACTTTTTTTTTGGCCAGGCAGTGTATAAGATGCTAAAACATTAAGTAATAAACTTTCTTTACAAACGTAAATCTTTATTTATATTCAGCCATATTAACAAGCATAACATGTAGGCTAATCACCGTCACAGTCAGTAAAACGCATTCACATAAATAGGGATTTATGCCAAACAAGTTAATAGATAGACGAATTTACCCGTTTGAAAAATCAAATGCCTATTGTGTCAGATATGCCATTTTTACAAACATTTTTAATCTAGGCTATTGGCAAGAAAATAAGACAAGTTCAAAAACAAAATTTTCTGCGCGTAAGCTAGCTATATTGAGCGTTAAATCGTTATATCCTACCCTTAGAGGAATAGCCTAGATCTATCCAAGTTGACCAACACAAAGTCCACTGTTAAACAAATGCTCATTCGGCTTTACAAAAACAACCCAGTGGCCTCGCGTGTATGCCTTCTTGCTTACGAAGATGTCAAAAACGGTAAAACTCCTTATATTTTCCGTCTTTTCAGTGTTGGGTATAAGTTAAACATGTTTGCTACTTATGGAACTAAGTAGGTCAACACAGTGACGGCACTGTATCTGTGCATGAGCTATGACTGACAAATTTGGTAGCCAACTCATTCCGCTGGTATACGATTCTAAAAGTGTAATAGCCTAACGCATGAGGTTAAATCAAGAAATAATAAGTAGCCTATACTTTTGTTACGCAAAGTCAATTAGTTTGTCTTGAAAACAAGAAACCCTGGCTCTGCGTATATCAGGCAAAACACAGCAACTTAGGCTACATGTACCCTATTGACTAAACAGTCTGGGGCGATTACGTGTAATCAAATAAAAGGCAAGTAATAGGATATTAAATCACTCTATAGTGGGGTTTCTTTCTCAGTCTTACCGCATGTAGTTGCAGTCGGCGTGTTGCTGCTGAGGTTGGAAGTGCTCCGTGTAAGACTGCCAGAACAGCATTTCCGTGAAACCAGGGACACGCACGGTGACTAAGTGATCACCTACCCAAAAGGCGTGCAATGCCCGAGTCTTTGAATATCAGGGATTTATCTTGAAATGACACGACCTTACGCGTGTAACTCCTGTCGCTATAAGTAAATAATT
Source organism: Synaphobranchus kaupii (assembly GCA_029718625.1). Classification (NCBI taxonomy): domain Eukaryota; kingdom Metazoa; phylum Chordata; class Actinopteri; order Anguilliformes; family Synaphobranchidae; genus Synaphobranchus; species Synaphobranchus kaupii. Next base: position 20,867,013 of record CM056396.1, read on the forward strand.
AGCCCAGAGTTTCGAGGAATATCTGGGATAACGCGAGGCTGCGACGCACCTTGTCGACGTCTTTGCGTTATAGCACTTTTTCTCACCGACCACTTTCGGTGGCTTTCCATTGGCTTCTGCGCAACTGGACCCATGTAAGAGAGCGAAGTAGCCTAATGTCGTTCATTGCACAGTGGAGTATACTTCTTTCGTTAAAAGCGCTTTACAAATCGACGGATATTATACCCGCAGAAATGCAACCATCACCAGAGTAACCTATAACGATCTGTTTACGACTACCAACTTGTCACTAAGTGCGCACAGCTATCCAGGGTGCTGAAGCACGGAATCACGTGGGCGTTCTAGTTGGGAGGGCTAAGACTCGGACTTTGAAGGTAAATGTTTTTAGTAGTAGCGAATCACCTCAAGCTTGAAACCGTGTCCCCGAGTCAGCAAGTGATTTTAGGGCATGCACAGTACGTTATATAGGCTCCGTTATTAAAAAAAAAAAAAAAAAACAAATAACAAATAACAAATAAATTAGTTTATTAAATGTTAATCGAAACAATTTCAGACGTCAGCTTATGGCTTCCGTGATTTTTATAAGTAATATAAAAACAGAAACGAGCACTATGATAAATTAACAAGTAATCTGGATCATTATACCAAGAAAGATCAGAAACCCTACTTTGTACCCTTAATGTTTTAACAGGTCCAGAACATGATCCCATTATAAACAACTGTTATACAGGAGAAACCGAAGACACCTTTTCAAGGTTCTGTACAATTTTATTTCCGGTATATGAACTATGCACGGGGTATATAAATATACACAAAGAAACCAGAAGCGAAAACTAGAATGTTACATTCACAAGCAGCAAAACAAAAACAAAAGGGAAAAACATCGGTCAGTTAAAGAGGAAAAAGGGTGACGTTGATACCATTTTGCCATTCAAGTCTGTAAATACATTTCTACAAATTCTCCATTGAAGAAAAACTACTTTTGCAACAACAGAAAACAGGATCAATTCATCCTCCAGCCACTCCTTAAAATCCTTTCGGTATTTGACTGAACTCCCTGGAAAGCAAATAGTGTTGAGATTGAAGGAAGAACAAATCTCCCTTGCAGTTGACAGATAACAGATAAGAGAAAGAGAGTGAGTGTGTGTGTGTGTGTATATACAAATGCAAGGGGGAAGTTTCAGGGGTACAACGTGTGACCTGAGACTCCCTCCATGACTCCTGAATGAGAGGTCTTGGACACCCAGCACATTCCGGAACATCCCCAAACAGGATTTTGCTCGTCCCATCAGTTATGTACTGCTGTGCCTACATTGAGGTTAAATCATGGAAGGGGCTCCATCACCCTTAAGAGAGTTAACGATATTGTAGGAGAGACAAGGATACGGGACGTTCGGAAACGCACCACACGGAGGATTTGATGGAAAGTCAGTGTGAATTGAAACACTGCTATAGGTGGAGGAAACAGTTGAAAAGGAATGTTTTTTCCAGGCATGTCAGGTGGAGCCGTTAACAGCAAGCAGCCCATCCAGGCAGCAAGGGGGATTTTACTAAATGTACCGCACTTGTGCTACATTAGCACCGCCTCCTCAGAGGTCATGACCCCACGCGCACCTATAACCACCTTACACCTCAGACGCCACAGTGAAAAGAGTACCAGGGCTGCTGCGATGAAATGATACATTTTTACTGAAACGGTACACGCTAGAAGTATGGTCAAACTATAGGGCACACCATGGCCTTCCAGACTGCACACCCCAACAGAAGCACTTATACATCATAAGAGGGGAGGGGGTCATTTAGAGGTGTACACAGGTGAGAAAACACCCCACATAAGCACACATAAGCACACTGCACACAATGGTCTTGTGCATAGAGATAATGATGATGATGATGATGATGATGATGGAGTAAGGAGGAGAGAAGAGGACTTGCTGAGATGGTTCCGCTCTCTCTCAGAACATGCTCGGGACGTAGCGGCTCAAATCGCGCACCTTCCCGTTTATGCACATCCGCCAATCGGCCCAAGCACAGATTTAAGCGACCGTGCCACAGGTTGCCCGGGGCAACGTTTATAAGATGGCTGTAGTGCCAGTCAGCGATCTGTATCGACTCCTGAAATTCAAACAAGTCACTGAATAAAAGCCATGGGAAACTGAGAGCAAATACCATTCTAAACAATTTCCCCAGTAAAACCTAAAATTAAGGCATTATTTAAGCCCCATAAAATTCTTAAAGTTCTCAAATATGGATATGTAACCACAGAAGAAGAGATACTGGAGTTAAAAATAAAGAATAAAAAATTGCTTCCTTCCTGTCTGGCTAAGGCATCATGTTGAAGGAGCGCCGTTGCCATGGCAGCAGACATGTTCCATCAGCGTGTAAACGGGATTAATATTCGATGCGTGATCCTGGGTCTAGCTAGACTTGACATCACCGTTACAGAATTAAAACTTCCCTCTTTCACAGCCCACCTGAACCACCATCAGGAACACAAAATCTGTGCTTTTATTTGTACATATTGAAACTGAAGTAAAAACAAACAACGCTTAACAGACAAAAAAAGAGGAAAAAAAATCACAGACAGAAGTACCTTTCTCCTCCCGTTAAAAACAGGTGAGCAGGATTACCATGGGAGAGACAAGCTGTGGTTTTTATCTTCATTTATTCTTTTTGCGACTGTGACATTCATAGTTTAAGGTAGTCGAACCTTCCTCTTTAGACTAGACGTTGAATACTTGTTGCAACTAAATAAATCCCTTCATTTTAATCTGGCTGCGAGTTGTACATTTTGATAAAGGCCGATTCAACAGGTTGCTCTGCCTATCAACAAATTTGGCGATTTCATTGATAATTGATATCTTGGATAGTTATTAACAAATGAAATTAAATGAATCTATTTTGAGGATAATTGAGGAGTTTTAACCTGTTGATGCCACTTGTGTTCTGTATTCAGAGTGCCGAACAGTAAACGAGATTGTCGGCCGTTAAAACTGCTGGATTCGGAAATGGTCGCATTTCACTTAATCCTCACTTTCCCAACAAGTGTTTGGTGATAATTAAACAAACTGCATGTGTTGACGGTACTATTTCACTATAAACACTTTGTTACCCACCAAATTTAAATACTGGCATCAAAGGGGATTTTTAATCCCGCAAACTACGCATTTGACACATTAAAATTGGATACGCTAAGATGTTGACGTGTTCGAAATTTATTTATGTAACAGACAACAAAATAAAAGAAACAAAAGTGGGGGAGGGGGGGCAAAATATACATTTTTGAAAGGTGGGGGGGGGGGGGGGGTCCCGTCTCTGATATCTCCGAGCGATGGGGAACAGTGCCGAGCTGCACGCGGAAAGTTCCAGAGCCAAGTGTAGCAGGTAGCATGCTGGGAAACCTGGAGAGGGTGTCCTGCACGGTGAGAAACGTGTGTGTGTGTGTGTGTGTGTGTGTGTGTGTGTGTGTGCGCACGTGTGTGCGTGGCCACAGTGTGTAACGTCTGACTGCGCTTCCTGTGGAGAGTCTCAGTCATCCTCCGACTGACCAGCAGGAGGCGATGTCCGTCCTTGCTCTTACGCCCAGGCTCTTAGTGTTCTGCGGTGGACTCGCTTCCGCCAGGGTTCGCTTGAGCCCGCTTGATGTACAAATTCAATAACTTCAGCTGCGGGAGAGAAGGAGAGAGAGAGAGAGAGAGAATGCAAGAGATTCCTCACACATGGAGAGCGAGTATTCTGTCTGCCCTTGGGGTAGTTAACATGCGAGAGATGTGTAGGTGTGGGGCTGCTTTGAGGAGCCTTTAAATACACCTATTCAAAAAGATAGTGGATGGGGGGTGTCGGTAAAGGGAGGAGCAGTGGGGGGAGGGGCAAAGGGTGGGGCGAGGGGCGGGGCAGACAAGCGGAGAGGTGGGGTCCCGGCTGGACTCACCTTGCTGTTGGGCAGCAGACTGAGGTGTGGTTTCAGCTCCTCTCCGATGATGTTGTAAATGCCCACGAGGCAGAACACACACGCCTGGCGCACAGTGCTCTCCGAGTTATCGTACCCCTGGAGGACCAAGTACACCATGAAACACTGCAGCGCCTTTACATCCTATCGAACGCACACGCACACGCACACCATGAACCTATTATGCACCACAAGCCAGTCCCACACAGCAACACAATCATACACTAACTCAGTCACACAGCTACCACGTCACACGCAGTAACCAAGTCGCACATTAATTCAGTCATACACAGTAGACCCGCCCAAGCACTAACATCATTCGTCTCTGTATGCACTTATTGTACGTCGCTTTGGATAAAAGCATCTGCTAAATGAATGTACTGTAATGTAATGTAACCCAGTTATCCTGAGTAACACAGGCGTACACAGGTAACGCACGCAAGGTAATTCACGCACCTGGATGAGCCCAGGGACGATCTCTGGGAGCAGCTGGATCATGGCCTCTCTGGGGATGGGTTGGAACACTTTGGTCTGCATCTTGATGGCGGCCAGGTTCATGGGGTACTCGGCCGTCTGGATGATGGGGCACAGGACCTTCAGGCACTGCTCCGGGCCGATGGAGGTGGCCAACATGGCCGCCGTCTCCTCTGCCGCACGCACCACCTGAGGGAGAAAGAGAGGAGTCAGAGACACTGAGGGAGAGAGAGAGAGAGAGAGAGAGAGAGAGAGAGAGAGAGAGAGAGAGAGAGAGAGAGAGAGAGAGAGAGAGAGAGAGAGGAGTCAGAGACACTGAGGGAGGGAGAGAGAGAGAGAGAGAGGAGTCAGAGACACTGAGGGAGAGAGAGGAGTCAGAGACACTGAGGGAGAGAGAGGAGTCAGAGACACTGAGGGAGAGAGAGAGAGAGAGAGAGGAGTCAGAGACACTGAGGGAGAGAGAGGAGTCGGACACACTGAGGGAGAGAGAGAGAGGAGTCAGAGATACTGAGGGAGAGAGAGAGAGAGGAGTCGGACACACTGAGGGAGAGAGAGAGGAGTCAGAGACACTGAGGGAGAGAGAGGAGTCGGACACACTGAGGAGAGGAGTCAGAGACACTGAGGGAGAGAGAGAGGAGTCAGAGACACTGAGGGAGAGAGAGAGGAGTCAGAGACACTGAGGGAGAGAGAGAGGAGTCAGAGACACTGAGGGAGAGAGAGAGGAGTCAGAGACACTGAGGGAGAGAGAGAGGAGTCAGAGACACTGAGGGAGAGAGAGAGGAGTCAGAGACACTGAGGGAGAGAGAGAGGAGTCAGAGACACTGAGGGAGAGAGAGAGGAGTCAGAGACACTGAGGAGAGGAGAGATACTGAGAGAGGAGTCTTGTTGTTGCAGTTAATCACAGAGCTGACCGCTGGTGGTGACAGGTCAAGCTACCACTGTCAATAATTCCAGAGCGTGGAGAACAAGAGAAACACAGGTAAATTTCCACTCTCCAACCCTCCACCCCCCTCTCATTCACCCAATGCCTCCCCTATTGCTGCCCCCAATCCTGTGCTCAGGTCAAAGTCTGAGCGCTCAGAGCAAAGTGTGCACTTCTATTGACCACTAAAGCTGTAAATCAATCACCTGCACCAAAGCAGCCTTCCCCTATAAAACAAAGCCAGACTAAAAGCTCAAACCAAGGCAGGTGTGAAAAGCGCCTGCAGACCATGGTTTCCCAGCCCTGGGCCGTGTCCCAATCAGCGCACTTGCTTACTATTGAGTATACCAGTTGAGTATACTTTCTTACAAAGCTGATAAGTACGCGACATTTCTGAACATTGAGTGTTCTTAATATCCCTGGATGATATACTCATTTCCGGGTTTTCGCTGGTAATAGGGCTGGTTTTGGGGTTTGAGCTGTGCTCTGTTAATGGGGTCTCATTCGAACTCACCTCCTTGTGAGTGTCTTTGTGGGCCTCCAGGACCTTCATGATGGTGAGTTCTGCGTAGTTCTTGAATCGCGAGGGCTGACGATTCAGGATCTCCTTAAGCACTCTCAACGCCAACGCCCTGATCACATGCTGGGGGAGAGAACAGCGTTTTTAACCAACCCAGAGAAATCATTTCATTCCGCTGCTCACAACGAAACTTACTGTTAGCATTCCCCCGCAGCATATACCCATACCGCTATCATTTACCAATAGCATTCCCTCAGTAACACAAATCATTACTCACCATCAGCACCCAATGACAGAATATACCACTGTAAAATTTATCATAAACACTCATGATATATATTATACCGCCATAATTTACTTTCAGCATTCATCAACTGCAACGTGGCACCATCATTCAGAAGAAACACATAAGCACAGATTAATCAAAGGTGTAGATCACGCCACTATTTTTACATTTCTCACTATTCCATAGTTTTTTTTTTTCGCCCCTCCTTGATGCCGTTCTCAGAAAGGTAGGGGCCTCTCGCATCATCATTGACCACTGGCACTTAGCAGCAGCGTATGTGTGTTGCGTGTACAAGTTTCTACCCGTCAGTGAACGAGTGTGTGTGCACGTGCGCAGATCTGTGCGTGTATAGATACTAGTGTTGCACGGTACACCGAAACTTCGGTACTTTTTCGATACTTAACAAAAAAAAACGGTTCGGTATTAGAATTTTCCGACGTTCGGTACTTTAAAAAAAAAATTTATATTATTCTTTTTTTTTTATATAATCTTTTTTTAATTTTTCTTTTATGTAGCTGCAATATTTCCCTTACCGCAGAATGTTGGAATGATCAAAATAGCATCTGGAAAAACCCTTGCCAAAACAGCTTCGGTTTCCCGTTAGGCCTAATTACATTTTCAATGACAGCGCTGATATTATGAGGGTGTAATTATAGTTTCCGCCTCTACGCAAAATGGCGCACTTTCGTCCGTTTCGCTATCTGACCAGAACTCTTACATTTTAGTGTAGAGTAAAAGCTAATACTGCAGAGGCAGGAGTTTGATTCTGCCTGTTTTTAAGGACTGATTATGGATCAGCACTATGGAGGAGTCTCAAAAGCAGCTCTACAGTGCTGCAAAGATAGCTGATCCAGAAACAGCCCTTAAAAACCGGTAGAAACAAACTCCTTGTCCTGGGTTTAAGTTGTATAGTTCTGAATATCATTTGTAAAGCTAAGGGGGGTTTATTGTATATAAGTTCCGTTTTAAGTTTATTAATATTATAAATAACTAATATTTATTTAACATACGCCTTTGTGAGCAAATGTTATTTTAGCTCAGAATGGAGAAATGCACCACTTTGTTACCAACACCCTCCCCATGTGTGCGACTACTCTCCGTACCCCCGACCTGCGCGATGATACTACCTCGGCCCCGCATGCGCGTTTGATGACACCGTGTACGCGCAACAACACTGGTAGTTTCGAGGGGCCTACCACCCGGCCTGAAAAAAAATCTAGGGGAAACACTGTACTGTATGTGACTATTCTGAAATAAATGTATTCTGTAGCAAATTTCTGAATGATACAGCTTCTTCTTCAGTTCGAACTTAAAACCATGGATATGCAGGGAATATTTTTTTAGATATTGACATTTAAATAAAACTAGTAGAAACGAGGAGGAAATTGCCTCTGAAGGGCCAAAGTAAATAGGGTTAAGGTCATTTCAGTAGAGGTACCGAGTATCGAATCAGTATCGTTTCAGTTTCAAGTACCGTTTCAGTATCGAGTATCATGATACTAAACCTGGTATCGGTATCGAAGTCAAAATTTTGGTATCGTGACAACACTAATAGATACGAGTACGGCGGGGTGTTTTCTTGGCTTGTGCCCTACCTCCCGGTCCCCCAGGGTCTCCAGCAGGAGCAGCAGGATGGTTTTGAAGTGCTCGTCCCAGACGAGCAGCTGCTTGTCCCGGATCAGCTTCATCAGCTCGCTCAGTGCCGCCTTCCTCTCCTCCACTCGCGCCTCGTGATTGGACAAGTCCTTCAGAATCCCTGCCACCATCTCCGATTGGTCCGAGCTGCTGTCTGCAAGAGCCAGGGGGAGGGAAAAGCGGGCCAGTAAAGTCAAACGCGTTACAACCAAGCCGGCTCCCCTTGGCCTTCATTTTTGTTTGTGATTTAAATAGAGGTCAACTTAACATAACAGGGCAGGCGAAGGACAACAACATAAAGATTGTGGTTAAGCGAGCTGGGTAACATAGGAAACATAGCAATGAAGTGTAACTGAATCATAGCCACATACATAGTTCTTTTGCAGTCGTCTGTTATTTAGTAAGACCAGTCCATAATGGTCATCTTGCTTTTGGTTAGAGCTCAAAAACAAAGCCCTGGGCTAGAAGTCGATTTTATTGAGATTACTGAGAGAACACATCGAATATAGTCTCAATATAGCCTCACGCTCTCATGAATATGACTGCTGACCGAGTCTGCCTCGCATAAATTTGGCATGAATGCATCTCTGATTCGAACATACAGTGGGGACGGAAAGTATTCGGACAGTGACACAATTTTTGTTGTTTTGGCTCTGTACTCCAGGGCATTGGATTTGAAATGGAACAGTGACTGTGAGGTTAAAGTGCACACTAGATTAAGCTGTAAATTATGCTGGAACAGTATGGATCACAAAGTTGGCTAAATGGCTGTAAGTCATCAAGGGTCTGAGGTATCAAACAAGCCTCAAACCATCACTCTGCTGCCAGATATGCAGTAGATATGGATGGATGACTTTAAGGGTTGTTTCTCCCTGACTTATTTTTCCATAGAGTTCAATAGGACACACACACACACGCACACGCACACGCACACGCACACGCACACGCACACGCACACGTACACGTACACGTACACAGTGCTAATGAGACCGTGCTGTCCTTCAGGAGGGACGAGTCGTCGGAGTAATTGATGGGGTTGTAGTCGCGTGGCCCGCGAGGACTGGAGTGTTTCAGAGGCAAGGTGTTGAGCAGGGAGGTCTTATTGTCCAGCGCCGTGCGGCCAGAGTCCAGGGTGTCCAGACCACCGCCCCCAACCCAGCCCTAGGAGACAGGCCCAGAGAGGTCATGAGTACAGAACCTGGGACCAACAACACCGAAACTGACCTGGAAACAGCCGCATGCAAATCTCGGACAACCAATCAAAACGTCAGACAAATTAGAAAAAGCATCCGCAACATTACACCTTACGAACATACCACAAAATAAACAAATAAGGCATTGCACCATGTGTGTAATTTGGCATTATTAGGAGGGTAAAATTTTATTAATTTTATTAATTCTGACATTATTAACTGGCCATAACTAGTTGGAAAAAAAGGAAAAAGGGAGGAGGAAGAGGAAAGAGAAGAAGGGAAAGTTTTTCCCTCCTCGTGGCACTGAGCCTGAGAGAAGGCCTTTGTTTATGTCGGCCATGTTTTCCCCGCCCTGTGGAATTTCCTGGGCCCGTCTTGTGATGGACAAAATAAGAAGGAGGGGGGGCTATCGGGTTTCCAGACACTAATCGCCGACCCCGGACCGAAATGCCAACCCCTGTGGGACCATGAGCCTTTGCAGGTCAGGGCAGCCCAAATATCCCTTATATGGAAAACCCTTTTGTGGCAAGCGTCGGTTATTTTCAATGACACAGGGTTACCCATCAGGACAGAGGAGTGGAGTTGGAAAAAGTGTGATTGACAGTTTTTTTTTAGCATCCTGAATGTTGCCGTTAGAAATCCCAAAAAGGAAGGCTCCGTAAGTCACCCTGAATATGGGCGAGTGCTAATCAAATATTGGTGACGTATGTTTTATGTAATCTCTCTCCACAGCCAATGGGAATGAAGACGGAGGGAGAGAGAGCCGCTGTTTTTAGTCTGTACACCTATCACTCTGTCAGATACAGGTGCTGCACGGTTATCTGATGGTAAAAAAAACATGACCCAGCACTGCACCCCAGACTAAAATTATACCATACAGGACTCCCTAAACTGAATTCGCCCCCGTTTCCATGGAAGCTTCGGGGAAATTCTAGGATCACAGCATTGGGGGGTAAAGTAACCAGCTCAGATTACAGAGAAAAGCACGCAGAGCCAAAATGGGCCCTCTGAAAAGGTGAGCAGCTGGATGGATTTCACAAATCCTACGTCATCACTGACACCTGGAGCATTTCCCACATGAACCTGGGAGGGGTCAGGGGGCGGGGCTTTTGGCAGGGTCACATGTCTGAGGTTTAAAACGGGGTGGGAATCTCAGCCGTCTTCCCTCTATGAAGCCAGCTTGTCCGTGAGAACAGCAGGGTCTATCTGGAGCTCTATAAATGCCAGGGAACACCTTTCTGACCCTAAATAAGCAGCCATATTTACATGTTGAGTAGTCAGTGCCGATGGCTTAGTGGCCCCAATGACATTGCAAGAAAGTCACATTGGGTATAGGCATTTATTACTATTATTATTATTATTATTATTATTATTATTATTATTATTATTATTATTAATAATAATAAAGAATATCATATTGTCGGTCACAAAAAATAAAGAGTATTAATTAAAACAAAAATGATGTCACCATTGTTATGACAACTAATATTGATATTATAATTACACCCTAGTTTATTACTATGATGACTATCATTATCATAATTACAGTGATGAATGCGGTGTTTTATTATTGTGATGATGATGCCACCCATGTGGAGCCTGGCGAGAGGACAGAGCAGGCCTGCACACCCACCCCACCCGCCCACAGCCCCCCCGCCCCCCCAACACCCCGTCCCGGGACACTCACGGCGTCCCCTTCCCCGTCTCTCTTGGCGTCCCGCCGGGGCGAGTCGTACATGTCCTCCTGGCTGCGCACGCTGAAGTTTTGGATGGCCTCGGTCATCCCCCGCAGGGAGCTGTAGATGTCGTCCGAGTTCATGTTTTCTGTGTCGTAGTCGAACGCACTGCAGGGAGGGAGGGAGGGGCTGGTCACGGTCACGTACAGTATGACTGAATTTGGTTCATAATGAGACCCCTTCACAAGCAGTAAGGACAACATGGGGATTTGAAAGGCCATGCTGATGCTGTCTGCAGTGGTCTGCTAAACAGCTGTTACTAGAGCTACTAGTTTAAACTCATAGTAGCATGCGGTACTGCATTTATGAATCAGGTAAGGCTGTTACTGCACTCTGACTTACAGATATCAGAAATGCGTGCGTGTATGCGGGTGTGTGTGTGTGTGTGTGTGTGTGTGCGTGTTTTGAGAGGTGTTGGTGGGTGAAGTGAGTGGACTGGACCAGCTGCCCGGGGAGCGAGGGGTGTGTGTGTGTGTGTGTGTGTGTGTGTGTGCGGGTGTGTATGTGTGCTTGTGTGTTGGGTCTCTTTACCTTGGTGAGGGTGTGTTTTCAGAGGTGTTGGTGGGTGAGGTGAGTGGACTGGACCAGCTGCCCGGGGAGCGAGGGGTGTGTGTGTGTGCGGGTGTGTATGTGTGCTTGTGTGTTGGGTCTCTTTACCTTGGTGAGGGTGTGTTTTCAGAGGTGTTGTTGGGTGAGGTGAGTGGACTGGACCAGCTGCCCGGGGAACGCGGTGTGTGTCGGGAAGTAAGAGGGCTGCCCATGGACGCCTGAGGAGAGAGGAAGGCCACAGTCACAGTTCTGGCCTTGCCTGCTTTTCCGGACTTTTCTACAGGGCAAACAGACTTTTTCCCAGGGCAATTCAAGGTTCCACATCACTACCTCAGCCCCGTAACTAAGCTGAGGACACCCCAGTAACCGAGAACAGTGTGCGGGGTTCACACGTACACCACACAAGACGCGGTTCAAATGACATCATATAGGGCAACTACAGTCGTGTATTCTTAAGTTATTCCAGTTAACTGCATTGAGCAAAGCTACTTCAGCCATGTCCCAACCTGAGACTAGATTTCAAACCTACAACACTGGCTAGCATTAAAAGACTAGCCGTTTTACGTCTAAACCTCATCAATGCCACGGCAACATCACACTATTACTACAACAGCTGTGACTAACACTACTGTGAAGTGAGCACTCGTATTTAACGTGCACTTTGACCTTTGGTTCTTCTGATTTGGCATAACAGTCTCCTACTACTCCAATACATCAAACTGCTGTATAACTTGACATAAGAGAAAACATACCCCCCCCCCCCCCCAAACTGGGATTTAAAAGCTCAGCTAGGGACTGGTTTTGGCAACTGTCCTTGCCTATAAACACACAGCAATGTATTTTTTCAGGATACAAACTTGTTTCACCAAATAAGTGTGCTGAGATATTAAAAACAAACACACGACCTAAACATACACCAGCTGAGCGTTGCCGTAAATATCAGAATATAGGCGCAAGCTGAAACCGAACAGTGCCGTAAGTGACGGAGTACGCGTGCAGTGGGAGGGACCTGTGCAGTGTTGCCGCTGTTGCGCAGGTGGTTCTGCAGGAGTTTGGTGGCTTGGTCCTGGAAGGCTTTGGGTAACGAGCCCAGCAGCATGGTGAACTCCGGGGTGTTCAGCTGGAAGAGGGAGATCACCACCGACTGCGCCGCCTGCAAACGCCACGGCAACGGCAATCAGCGTCAGCCAATCAGGAAACATACATTCAAATCAGGGGGCCATGTCTTCAAGGATTACGTAAACGGTCAAATTCGATCCAATGTGATGGATTCTGAACTCGGTTTTATCCGTGTGTCAGCTTTACTATATAATTTGACTCAATGGCTCTAAATTCTTGATATAAGTTCACTTAAATGATGTCGAAACACAAATTATTTTGTCTCAACTACAACAGAGGTCTTAGTGAGCATTGTGTTCACTAAAACTAATGAAGATTGTGTGGCTACAATGTGACTAAATTCAAGGCATTTTGGCCAATGAAGACTTAAGACAATGACTCTAAAATGGCGGGATAATCTAACACTTGTACCTTCCTGACATCAGAGCTCTTGGACTCAGTGGTCCAGGTGATGATGCGAGAGATGGCCAGGAGCGTCTCGCTGGAATTGACGAAGTCCGCGGGCTCCATCTGCACGGCCAGCGTCTCAATGTACTTCAAGATGGCCGCCTTCACCTATTCAATTCAATTAAATTCAAGAACTTTATTGTCATTGTGCAAGCACAACGAAATTTCAATTGCGTCATCCCCAAATGGTGCATTGTATTAAGACTTCGCACATAGTTTACAAAAATAAATAAAACAGGAATGAGATAAAAGTATAAAATATCAACGATAAGCGCGGAGCGAGGGAGAGAGGGAAGGTCTCTGGGCACACCGGGCGTACCTTCAGGTTGGGCGTCTGCGTCTGGTCGACCGTGAACCTCATGAGAATGGCAAACTGCAGGCCGTTGGGGAAGGACTCCCTGAGGAGGAGGAGGGGTTATCTTCCAAAAACTGATACATTTCTACTACAAACCGAATGTCACGTCATTTTTTAGTGTCTGCTTTTAACCCTCAGTCAAGACCACCATCACACAGTACCCCGTTTCTACGTACAGCATTTCTTACACTGTAGTGTAGAAGTATATCCTCTTAAATTGCCCTTTGCAATGTTATGACCATATTTTATTTTACTGCCAAAGAAATTTAGGTTTAAAATAAATAAATAAATAAAACCGGTTCAAGGGGACAAACAAGAGAGTCCAGCCCCCAATGCTCCCAACCCCCACGCCCACCTGGTGACGTCCAGGGCTTTCTGGACCTTGGACTGGACCGAGCCCAGCAGGTCGGCGCCCATCTTCTTCAGGAGCTGGGTGAGCAGGACGAAGAGCCAGTCCTGCAGGTCCTCCTTGTGCACGTGGATGAAGTCCACCAGGGTCTCCAGGAACAAGCTGAACACCTACAGGGAGAGGGTGGGAGGGACAGGACACTGTGACATGGCCCCCCCCCTGAGGACAAACTGCCCCCCAACCCCCCAGCACAGCTACACAGGGGGCGAAACAGGTCTAGCACAGACAAGGGCTTTTCACACTGCACTTAACCCTGGGCTAAATGCATTGTAGAACTGGGCTGTCAACCCTAGGTGAACAGACGTTTCACAATGGCAAGTTCCAAAGCGGGCTAACCCCGACTTTAACCTTTAATTTTCGGGGTTATCCCTGTAAAACAGGGGCCAACTGTTGCCAGTGTGAATCGAGGTTAGAATAAACAATGAATGTCCAATCACAGCGCTTCATTCTGGAATGTAAACATTAGTCACCGTGTATCAACTGACATTTAACCCAGAGCTAACAAGAGGCAGCGTGAATCATTAACCCTAGGTTAAGACTTAACCACGGGTTAACAATATACAGTGTGAAAAGGGGTTAGGTTAACCTATGGTTATCTATGTACAGTGTGAAAAGGCCTTTAGCAAGCCTTTATGCCGGCTCTGGCTTTTTGCCCTCAATAACATAGGAATGCAAGTGTTAGTCTGCAGAGAGAAGCAGGAGTTTAGTTTAGCACTTTAGGGACACTCATTTCTGACAATAGAAAAAAATCAATTAACACATACTGCATATATTAATGATATTTGGCAGAAATGTAAGAGGAGATTAGTGAAGTACTAAATAAATATAAATAGTAATTTAAGTGCTGAACAATGGAACTCAAGCAAGGGAGTAGCACAAGAAAAGAATGTGTACTTGTTTGTAATTTAAGTATTTTGCTGCTTATTTTATGGTGCTTTGTCCGAATAATGACACAGGGCATACATCGTCAGGCCCCTGGAACATACACCTCACTGACCATGAATGAGCGCCCTCTATCTTTTGTTCCAGAACCTGCATCAAACATCATGAGCTTCTTAACTAGACTCTACTGCTCGGTCCATTAAAATGTCAGTGCATCAGTAGACAGTGTCATAATTGCGGTCAGTCATAATCTTTTCCTTCTTATTTTATATTTTGGAGCAGCAGAAGACAATCTCAATAGCCACAAAAGGACAAGGTTAATTTTAAAGGCATGCAAAGGGATACGTTTCCAAAAAATGCTGAACAAACTTACTCTCTATAGAGAGTTCCACAACAGGGAGGGGGAATGCGCAAAAAAAAAAGAAGAAAAAAAAGAAGAAGAGATAAATACACAAATTAGTTTTCCACAATTTGGTTGCCTTCAAATTCAAAAGTCTGTTCTGCTTGTGAGGCATTAGCACAGAAACTGCAGACACAAACCCGTTGAAGTTATTGGACATGAAACATACTGTTGAACAAAATGTATATTTGACAGCAGAAATAAGAATAATTAAAAATGTCATTCAACTCTATAAGGCAGGCTTTACATTTCAATTTCTTGGTTGAAAAATTTAATTTTCAATCCTATTTTATATAATAAACACAGCTTTGGTGTGACAATTTAGTTTCTCATGAGATATTTTGAGGAAAAGAAGAAAGAAGAAAACACACTGTATAATTAGAGCGATGCAGAATGTGTTACTCAGTTAACTGCACAATATTGCATAGCTCCTGCAAGAGTAGTCAGTCACAACCCCTCACACAAGCCTAATGGATTTCACTACGTTCAACTGTGCTCCAGTGGGAGTCCAAATCTATTTGTCCCTTGTTAACATTGCATCATGAAAGGAAATCAACTCTCATTGAACTTAAGGTAAGGCATTTCAGGTTTTTAGAATGGCATGTTACCAAACGCATATTGAAATGTCATTCCAAAGCAGGTTCCCTGTGAATAACTTATTGGTTGATATGGCAGTCATGTCCATGAACATAACACAAAACAGAAATCTTGTACAGAAACTACGGCCATTGAGCTCACTGCTGGTCACAGAGGCGGGTATCGAGACATGTGACGGAAGGGAGAAGTGATGAAAGGACACAGACAGAGGGAAGGAGAGAGTGAAAGGGGCACAGACCGAGGGAAGGAGAGAGTGAAAGAGGCACAGACCGAGGGAAGGAGAGAGTGAAAGGGGCACAGACAGAGGGAAGGAGAGAGTGAAAGGGGCACAGACAGAGGGAAGGAGAGAGTGAAAGAGGCACAGACCGAGGGAAGGAGAGAGTGAAAGGGGCACAGACAGAGGGAAGGAGAGACTGACAAAGGCACAGACAGAGGGAAGGAGAGACTGACAGAGGCACAGACAGAGGGAAAAAGAGTGAAAGGGGGAGAGAGACAGAGGGAAGGAGAGTGTGAGGGGCACAGAGGGAAGAAGAGTGTGAAAGGGGGTGAGAGAGAAGGAAGGAGAGAGTGATAACGGCTCTCAGAGGGAAGGAGAGATACAGTACAGGGGCACAGAGAGCGGGAAGGAGAGAGTGAGAGGAGCACAGAGAGAGAGGGAAGAAGAGATAGAGGCACAGAGATAGAGGGAAGGAGAGAGTGAGAGAGGGAAGGAGAGAGTGAGAGGGAAGAAGAAAGTGAGAGAGGCACAGAGATAGAGGGAAGAAGAGATAGAGAGGGAAGGAGAGAGTGAGAGAGGGAAGAAGAGAGTGAGAGAGGCACAGAGATAGAGGGAAGGAGAGAGTGACAGGGAAGGAGAGAGTGAGAGAGGCACAGAGGTAGAGGGAAGGAGAGAGAGAGGCACAGAGATAGAGGGAAGGAGAGAGAGAGAGGGAAGAAGAGAGTGAGAGAGGCACAGAGATAGAGGGAAGGAGAGAGTGAGAGAGGCACAGAGATAGAGGGAAGGAGATAGTGACAGAGGGAAGGAGAGAGTGAGAGAGGCACAGACAGATGGAAAGAGAGAGTAGGTGGAATGGTACCTTAAAGGAAGCTGAGCTTATACCGGATTCTGCCGTGCCATAGCACCTGCTCGAGACGTCTCGCTGAAAGTCAAATTTTGTCACCATTCATCGGAGGCTCGACATTGCCATTCTCACACATCCAGGAGGAGTAGGCCAAGAAATCATAATAATAAAAAAACCATAATAATAATAATAATAACGGCAGCAGGGTGATCAGACAATTTAAAGGTTAGCGTTTTGTGCAACGGGCAGGTGGCTGGTTAGTAGATTGTGCTACAGGGTCTGTATCAGTGTGTTAATCGTTATTCAGGGACGCGGGGTCATTGTGGGGTCGCCACTGGGAAGGGGGGGGGTGGGGGGGCTGGGGGGGGTTGGGGGGGGGCTGGGGGGGTTGGGAGGGGGCTAGGTCGACCGGATTCCTTGCCGAATAAGCGCGCCATTCCTGCGCATTCCCGGGTAGCATGCGATTAGAACGCTCGTGGGTGGCAATGCGTGCGAGGTGCACCCCCCCCCCCCCCACCGAGGAAACCTCCAAGCGCACAGCAACGTTGAGCGTGCTCCCGTGATGCCGTACTCTGGACTCGGTTATTTTCGGCAGAATCCGGTATAGGATGGATGGGCGGGTGAGTAGGGGGGCGGGGTGCACTCTGTGCGGGGGAGCCTACCTTGCTGTGTGGGTCAGCGAACATCCTGGTGAAGATCTCACAGAGTCTCTTTAGCTCCACGCGGCTAGGAGGGGAGGAGGAATAAACAGCGGGTGGGTCGCTGGAATACGTTTCGGAAGTTTGTACAGATTAGCTCCGCAGAGAACATGCCTGGGGCCTGTATCACAAGTTAGCTGGATAACTGCACCCGTAACCCATAAATTATCCAGATAACTCCATAATCCTGCTTTGTGACAGAGGCCCCTGGTCTTTAAAGTGTAACCTAAAACACAGCAACTAATTTATCATAATCATATTCCTTTGACTGCAAACAAAGGGCTACCATGGCAGTTATATTATACGTGATTGACTGGCTACTAGAGGCTGCATGTGGACCCTGATTGGTTATCTGAGAGTGTGTCTGAACCGTGATTGGCTACCTGAGGGTCCGCTGGTTCTTGAAGAGGTTCTGCAGGCCCATGAGCCCCTCCTTCCTCTCAGACCAGTTGGCGCTGGCGCAGCGGTTGAGTACCTCGGCCACGTCCTCCGTCTGGCGCATGTAGGTGGGGATGCTGCCGTTGCGCGAGCTGAACGAGCGCTCTGAGCACGCGCTGGACGCGTCGCTGTTGGCGTCGTCGTCTGAGCACATTCCGTAAGCGTCGTACCGCCGCCTGGCCGGCTTCTTCTGCACGCGGGAGGGAAGGGAGGGGGGCGGAGCAGAGTCAGGAAGTCCCCATTTAGTAGTTTTCCCATTGACAGAGATATCAGAAAGCGACGTGTAGTTTATGTGCTCGTCATATTAAAACGCTCATACGTTTATGAACGGTACAAAAAAGAAGCCGACTGTCACAGTTCTACCTACAACCCCGTCCACTTCCCCAGTGACTTCTGTCAACAGAGCTTTGTGAGGAGCAATCAGCCGGGCTTAAGTTTTAGCCGGAAAAACAACGGTCTGTTTATCAAGCGCCATTTAATGTACAAATCTACCTGCACCAGCCCTCCTAAATGTACATGTAGCGACCGTCCCTATAATGGTGGTTTCCCCCAGTCAGTAGGGCAAGCAGCACAGTCCACACATTCAAGAACAAGTACTGAAAAACGAGGGGAAAATAAAGGCAAATATACCTTACTCCTCGTGTCTCCCAACAGCTGAGAGCATTAAGAGACAAAAGCATTAATTAGCAAAGGGTTCACAGGCTGAGAGAGAGTGAGAGAGATGGAGTGAGTGAGAACACCACACATGCAGCACTCTGCTTTACAGAAGCAAGAGAGAGAAATGGCAAAGGATCTCCAGTGTGTTTAAAAAAAATCACTACTGTCAGGAGCAGAGATGCGAAAGACACCTGTGGATCCTTCAAAGCCCGGACCAGTGAGTTTTGTCGGTCATTTATCTTGTATTTTATGATTATGTGTGTCATTTTCAAATATCTAAATATGGCTTTTATTTTGAAGTTAAAGTTAAATACATGAGTAATGCTGAATAGTTATCATTGAAAATAACAGGCCGGGAGGGACCTCATATTTACGTGTTTATCCCTCACGTTGGAAAGCCTTCGTGATGTTTGGTAAGTGTGGGAGTGTGTGTCCGGGTGTGAGAGGAGCGTGTGTGTGTAGGGTGTGTTAGTGTGAGTGTGTGTTGGGTGTATGTGTTGAGGCAGGATGGTGTTTGTTCGGTACCAGAGCGTCAGCCAGAGCTTCCTCTACATCAGGAGTGTGTGTTTGGGTGGGAGAGGACTGTGTATGTAGGGTGTGTTATTAACGCGAGGGAGGCATCAGCAGTGTGTGTTGGGTGTGTTAGTGAGAGTGTGTGTTGGGTGTGTTAGTGTGAGTGTGTGTTGGGTGTATGTGTTGAGGCAGGATGGTGTTTGTTCAGTACCAGAGCATCAGCCAGAGCTTCCTCTACATCAGAGCCTGTGTTGAGGACCCGCATGGCACTGACTGACTGACTCAAACCAGGACCTGAGAACACAGAGTAGCGTACGTCAGATGCGCACACACACAGCACTGTACGTCACACACACACACACACACACACACACACACACACACACACAGCACTGTACGTCACACACACACACACACACACAGACCACTGTACATCTCACACACACACACATACACACAGCACTGTACGACACACACACACACACACACACAGAGCACTGTACGTCACACACACACACACACACACACACACACACACACACACACATACACGTCACACACACACACACACACACACACACACAATACATCAGAAAAGAAGAAAAACATACACTCAGAGGCACACAACCACACACTCTAACAGAGAGACAAATAAAGTGAGACAAACTCATTGAGACCACACACACTCACACAGTGTACAAACGCAAACAAACAAATAGTCATATTGAGAAGTTTAGGGAAAGAAAAACTGCACACAAATGAGAAGGGGAAGCACATATACACACCGATATGTGCCATCATGTCACCATGTCAGGCCTAGCCTAGAAAGCAAATGATCCAACATTTGCCAGAAATGTAATCTGTTAAATTGTAGGCCACCCTGGCAGTCTCTACACCTGCCCAAGATGGCCGAACTGAGGAACATGCCAGAAAGCCAGGACTCCATGTCCTCGCCACATTCTGCATCTCATCATAAGAACACAACTGATGGAAGAGCCAGGAGCTGGTAGGACAGATTTCAGTTTCCATAAATTTCAAGCCAAGTTTTGTGCTCGAGGATTTTTTACCAGTGCAGAAAAACGGCAGTCTAATGAAGCGCATCTTACGGCTTTTGGATTATTTGGATTATTCCTGACATAAAGACATAATGGCATCAAAATCCCCCTTCAACATCCCACATACCCGGTTTAAAAAAATATTTACAATGACAAAATAAGGTTCCAGAAAAACACAGTGACAAAAACAATAATAATATCTAATAAAAACATACTGTGCTCACCAAGAAATGTGAAAACAATAATACAATACACAAAAAAAAAAACCCTGTAAACACCCGTGCTCGTGTTGAAATACACACAGAAGTCTTTGGTTGGTCAACTATCAGGGTCGTACATTCTTTCATTGTCAACCAAAGACTTTTCCCAATTGATATATATTTTTTAATAACTACAACGACAAATATTCACGTTGCAGAAAGCTACAAAAATGCAGATGGCAGAAATTCTGCAGTAGTCCAGCCTTCAGCTTCGTTTTGACCAAAGTTGAATTATGTTTTTGGTTTCGTTTTAACACACCTGTGGCCTTCTACAGCAGTGAAGAAATCAGAGGTTGGTGATAAATAATAAAAACGACAAAAAAATAATAAATACACCCAAAATGATCAATACCATAACTGAATGTGGAATAAAGCCTTACAAACAAGGAAGACTCGAAAAAACGGGGTCAAAATAATAAGAGGCGCAGAGAAGAAGAGTTAAAAGATAATCCAGTCGGTGACGACATGGAGGTGAAAAACTTTGGGGTTCACCTGCAGCCCCAAACACATCCTGGGTGTGGAGGGCCCCGGTGGAC
The DNA here is from genome assembly GCA_029718625.1 of Synaphobranchus kaupii. Taxonomy (NCBI): domain Eukaryota; kingdom Metazoa; phylum Chordata; class Actinopteri; order Anguilliformes; family Synaphobranchidae; genus Synaphobranchus; species Synaphobranchus kaupii. The sequence goes on from CM056396.1 coordinate 20,887,704, forward strand.
CTGGAGTAATGTCGGGACGCTGGAACGCAGAACCACACAGAGCCCTGAGCCATTAGCACCGGCAGCGGGAACAAACGCGAGGGGAGGCGGGGGGGTCACGATCATGGGGATGGGGGGGGGTGGTATTACAGCCCGGGGGACAGGACCAGAAACATGCGACAGCTACGTATACGCCCAGACTCCCAGGCTACACTGACACAACTCTTCGATTCCAGGTTGTCAGTTGTGGTAAAATTAATAAATAACTAATCCGGTCAGGTGAACTGGTCTAGCATTGAGTTTCATTCAATATGCTGCCCTGAAGACAAACAGGAAGGCCGGCTCTGTCACCAGTTCTACCGAGCCGAGATTATTCTCACATGTTCCAAGTGACATTAAACTACCTCCAGCAAATTTCATATTCACTACCGACACAGGCAAAAGACAAAGGAATTGCTGGTGGATTCATTACAGAACAAATTAACTGACTTATTTATTAAAAGGCCGAATACGTCAGATAGTGAAACAGTGACCACACACTGGACATATATGCAGCATGCGGACACTTAGCTGGCCGAAAAAATCAAACATGGTAAAAAATAATAAATCTCAATTTATTGTCCCATAGAAAAGCTACCAGTCACAAAAATAAATGTGACTTGCAGTCGATTTCAAGATATTAAACTGCAGTGTTCAATTTTCTACAACAAAGCAAAGCAACAATTATCAGCCAAGCGATTACAAAACCCGTCGACCCCTTGATAGCTCATGCAGCGATCCCTGATCACGGGCAGCGTTCTCATCACGTTCCCGCAACGTTTTACACATGCAATGCATCCCTCATCAAAAAACTTTTAAAAAAACAGCAGTGAAGGCACTAATGTGTGAAAACCGTGGTGGGACAACGCTGATGCAGGTCACCCGACTGCCATTGCAGAAAATAACAGCAGTGTAACAGGTCAGCACCAGGTCAGTAGTGTCCACAACGGACAGAGCATGCGGCTAAACAGGATGTTGTTGCGCGTCATTTTATCTGAAAACTAAAGTCCTTTGCTGGAGGGGTTTTGATAGTTACAGGCCCCATGTGTTTCATGCCATTTAATCCTCAGCACTAATACCGAGGTCATGTCTGGATTTTGGGGGTCGTCTCAAATTTTCCACGCATACATCACAAAAAGTACAGAAACACCAACAAGGATATCTTCAGAGCTTCTTTAGTTGGGTGGTATTTATTAAACATCCCCCAGAAACCACCAAAGGTTTCCCACCAACCCTGCAGGTCCTACATGGAGAAGATCCACACCACGGTTATCATACAAAGGCCCGAGCCCCAAGCCTTCCCAACCACAGCTGCACACGTATGGCTGAAGCCAAACAGCTCGCTCCTACTTCATACTTCTGTAGCATTACAGAGAACGCAGAAATCCGACGGACTGTGGAAAACCCCGCTGGTTAAGGAGAGGCAAGAATAGATGGAAGCAGGCTGGGAGGAGGAAGGAGGTGAGAAAGGAGGAGCAGAAATTTTAAATGATTCTGAAATTAATTTACGAGTCTCAAATGCGCTCAAACCCCCCCATGAAGTCTGACAAGGACGAATGCTTGGAACTGGGGTAGCAGGGGGTGGGGCCACGCACAGTAGACAGAGGATTAGTGGAGGTGGGCTTGATCGACTTACCCAGGGGCTGGAAAGAGCGGACAGGGCTGGCGTCCCTACTGCTCTCGCGGCTGGCGTCCCGGCTACAGCCCTGACTCATGCTAGGCCGAGGGATTCGGCTACCTCGCGCTAGCGGGAATCAGGGACAAGGACAGCCAGGCCAAGAGCAGCGGAAAGGTGGCGCAACAGAGAAAGAGAATAAGAGAAAAGTCACTGGATAGGAAAAAAGGAAAAGGCATGAATTTCAACCCCAACAGCACTGCTTCGCGTCCCCATACAGATTTGTCAAAATAAATTTTCCACACATCGTTATGGTTTCAAATACAGAGCCATGGGGAACCCCTTGGGTTAAATTAAAGAGACATTAATTTTACAGGGAAGAGCCGGTCTGTTGGGGTGAGGAAAAAACACATCAGACAGCTTTGAACTGAAGCTCAGAAAGTCCCGTCTCTTCATCCGTTATACCCTATGAGTCGATACTTATTTTACAGAGTTTAATGAAAAGAAACAGCAAAGCTAAGACCAACATCAGAGGTAGGGCTGTTGGAAAGGACAGATGAGATGTTGAGAGGGAAGTGTTAGTAAGTAGAGAGAAGGACATCTGTTATTACCCAACAGCAGCCTGATCATTTATTAAAGCGGTGCACTTTCCCAATACTTGAAACGGCTTGCCTAGTACCCATATTGCCAACACCTTGACGTGCTGTCAAGCATCAATGGGAAATCTTGAGGACAGATAAACAGTAAACACTAGGTAAAGCACTGTCCAATCGTGCCACTCTTCATTTCACAATGAGGAACAATCACAGCATGCATTCACATTTCAGTCAAAGCATTCCTTTATATTCACACCATAATGCTTTAGAGCACTGTTTTCATTATTGCTTCTTAGAATGAACTTAATTTTTCATTTTCCCATTAACAACAATTTGCAGCTGCTTATGATGACAACATAAACATAAGGTTTAAAATGAGAAGTTATTTTGTACCACCAGAGCTAAAGTATCACAGATATATGCCAGGGATACAAAAAAAGCATAAATATTAATGTGTGGCAGTAACTGATAAATGTCAGTAACTGATCAAATTTTTTTTGGCACATTTAAACCCCCCTCAGTTACCTTTTATAACCAATTAGAAGGAGCTCCAATCCAGAGTTGCAAATATCACACAATGCAAATAAGTGCAGTAATTCCATGGAGGGGGAAACTATAGCCCCCGGAGAGACAAACTCCAAAAGGTGCAGACTTGATTGACAAATTGTCAACTGCCCGAAACTAAACATTAAACCAATTATACGAACCGACTTGGAAACATCACGTGGAACCGTACCTGATCTGGTGTTTAACAAACAGTATCAATGCCAGTATATCTCATTTAAGAGGAAGTAAAGTGACCATATCTCACAGGCTGTGACCACAGAGCAGGCATGGCTGATCTCACACAGAACTACAAGCAGAACCGCACCACTGCCCATATTCTCTACAGCATGAGCCCATGATGCTGGGGAGCAGCAGGGAAACCAAACATTCACTTTGCCATCAATGTCTGCATTGTATTCTTTTTTTAGTTCAGACAGAAAGAATGACCCACAGTTCTGGGGAGGTCTAAGAGTACCAAAGCCGGCTTACCTCGACTACTCCTCTCACTGTACATCTGACTGTGGTTTGAAGGAGCTTCATTTTAAAAGAATAAAGCACAAGGCTGGATTAGAAACCTGCTCCTTTCAAGTATGTTTTTCCAGATTTAATAAGTCCCCAAAATGAAAAGCTGCATATTTCATATCAAAGCCATAAGACTTACAAAATAATAATAATAATAATAAATGTAGCAACACATATTTGAAATGACCAACTTCGGTCAAGTCTTGGGTTGGCCAACTATCAGGGTAGTTCTTTCATTCATGGCCAACTAAAGACTGTCTTCAATTTGATATGTTATTTTAATAACTGCAAAGGCACAGCTATACTTAGACATGGTGTAATGGGTGGAGCTGGGGGAGAAGCCGTGACAGGCAGTAAAGGAGGGTTGATCATGCAGTCATCACAGAGAATTTACAACACTAACCAGGGTGGCTCAGCAGGGCAGCACGACAACAGCAAAGGTCAGGCAGGGTTCACAGGAGGCCTCTAACACCTTTCATGATGACCGCTACACTTCCCTAAAGGGCAGTTTACAGTTCGGCGATGTATGATCGCTGATACCGGCGATTGTCACATTCTACGGTCGTTCACAATGACTTTTGGTTTATGCGAACGATTTGTCATTGTCGCAATCATAGTTGTGCCCATCGCTGGGACTTAAATTGTATTGAAATTTGACCCAGTCGCTAGCTCAGTTGTCATGAAAACATTATAGAACATTGCCATCTCTCGTAAATCAATTATCTTTAGTGTTCAGTGGAAATGATTCCACTTCCGCGATGCGTTCCATCATCGTTTTATGTGTTTATACATTTTATGACTGACAGCCTTCAAAGACCAGCGATGATGGAATTCTAGTGACAATGTAGCGATATCCATTGAGCAATCATACATCGTACATACTGTAAACTGCCCTTAAGGGCTGGGTCAACATCAGGACTCTTACATGGCCCTTAGCATGGCGGTCATCAAGATATGCATGGGGCCAGGTAGGCCACTTATGAGGGTTGATTACAGGAAATAATAGCCTTTCATCTAATAACCAAAGAGGAATTACAACACAGGCCACACAACAGACTTTTGGGATGAGCTTGGGCACATGGTCATCTAGTGCTCATCGTTTGGAGGAACTGACAACAGCACGGCTGGCCTGCTATTCTCTCAGGTTTACAAACACCATTAACATTAGGGAAGGAATGACTAGCCAAGCAGTACAACAGCTCTGCAAAGAAGTGAATACACAAAGCGTAAAGACAAATAAAAAAAAAAACATTTATTGCATTAAAATGAGGAAACAAAATTAAACAGATCCCATTGGGTGATCCATATGGAGGAGGGCGGAGCATGGTCAGGGACACAGGGTGTTGCAAAGCGTTGGCAAAAGGCTGGGACAAGGGTACGAACTGTGGGCGGGCGTGGCTTCAGGTAAAAAAATGCCAGGGGAGGTGAAGCGGAAGCAGCCGAGGCGATGGAGGGGAGGGGGTGGTGGTCCTTACCTACGGAGAGCCGGGTGGGGCTGGAGTCGCGGCTGCAGCCCTGACTGCGCGGGATTCGGCTGCGCCTCTGGGAGCCGGGCGCGGCCAGCACCCTCTGGGCCCCCGAGTTGACGGTACTGAGGGCCGTGCTGGGCAGGACCCGGCCCGGCGACCCGGACCTGCTGCCCGCTGCGGAGGACGGACAGGAGAAGGGGTGAGAACAGCGGCCCGGGGTCGGGTCCGGAGAGCAGCGGCGCTAACGCAGGAGAGGAGGGCCAGCTCTCTAGGCCACAGCGGGAGCAGGTTAGCCCTTTCAGAAACGCTGGTATTAAGCGCAGCAGCAGCGTGGTGCTCTGGTTAAGGTAGCGCACTCACAGCCCGCTGTTTGAGCAGTGCATTCTGGGACTGCGCTGATACTTAAACTGCAATCAATGGATATCTAGTTGTACAAATGCACTATATTTAAAATGTAGGCCTTGTAATACACCCTGGGTAAGGGCATATGCCAATGCAAATATATGATACAGTGAAGAATAAACTAAATAGTAATGTTACGATTGATATAGCAATGAACATAATTCATTCATAATTTACAAAGGAAATTGTATAAATTTTGTAAGAGACCTGTATTATTATTTTGGATTAGCTTGGTCTAATCGCCTGTACAACGTGGTTTTTCAACAGCAAAATTTCAACACTTCATACTTCTCCACAAAATGGCTTTTGTACAAATAAACACAACAGTGTAAAAATATGTTATAATGTGATATGTAAAATAGAATGTACTTTCATGGCCACCATAAAATTTAAATTTGTGTCTCCCACTATAATTTTTTGAGGAACAAAAGAAAAATAAATTATCTATATCCATCTCTGCACAGTTCACCACCCCCCCTACTTTGGGTAACAATCAATGTACCAGCCAATGAGGACAAAGTAAATGCTGAAACAAGGAAAACAAATGTTCACTTAAACTATTTGATTCAATGTTAACACAAAGACAACATTGTAATATCAGAAAGCTGGTCTGCAGTATGCAGCTGGTCTGCAGTAAGGTGACAGTCCTTCAGTAAGCCGCCGACTGACATCACAATGCTCTAAAAACTCATCCAATCAGGAGAGCTCTGGTGGCCGTGTTCCAGAGCCGGGAGGTTAAAGCACGGATGTTAACAGGTGCATTTAATCCTGAAGGCTTTGTGACTCAGTGACATGGATCGAATGCTATGACAGAACAAGATGTGGACCATGTGAATGTGCCTCAATGCCAGCCTCAATTTTCTGCTTCAGAGAGCTAACCTGCTCTTCGTTTGGATTCGGGGGGGGGGGCTCCTTAAACTTCTTAAATTTCTTACACAAGCCGAATGTTAAGACCTCGCAATAAGGAAAGACTTTAATCCATCATTGCTCTGCTGCACAGCCTTGTTACATTTCAGGACATTCTTTCTCAATATTTACTGCAGAATTCAACAAATTTCAGAAACTGTATTATTAAAAAAAAAAAAAACAGAATAACATGAAAGTAAGGAACACAACCATGAGATCAGCATGAAGTTTACATTTTACCTTTTTAAAAATATATACTTTGTTGCAGTCCTTCAATCCCCCATTTTATTAACGGCTCAACTTAAAACTCTAAGTGCTGAAAAGTCATAACGAAAAGACATAACGAAACCCTAACTGAACGCCTACGTCAACTGAACGTGAATTCTGCCGGGGCGGAGCCAATCTTCCCCCCTACTCAGTGAGTAAAGAACGTAAAGGAAACCAGCACGCCACTGCTTTCATGGGAAATGGGGCAGAATATAGCAACCAAATAACAGCAGTTATATCAGCCAATATAAAAACTGCAACAGAAAGAACAGAGCTCCCAGCAAGCTGCGGTCAGAGAGGGCATGAGGCACAAGCGGAGGGACGAGTCGATGATGACTATGATGACTATGATGACGATGGTTCCCAACTGAGGGTATGAGCAGAGGTGTAAAATACAGGTTCAGAAAGTAAAAGTCCTCCACAGTATTTTGTTCCAATCACCTGGATTTGCTAATTAGCAAAATTCTTCAGCCGGGAGGTAGAACTAATTAGTGAAGTCAGCTAGCTGAGTTCATGGGTGGAAGAAACTGACCCCTGGACTTCACACCTCTGGTAGTGGGGGGAGGGAGGAAACTATATGGACGGGAACAGGGACAATGCTATGGGAACACAGGGAGGATTAGGAGACTCTTACCACCGACAGGGGTAGCAGACTGAGATCCTGTGTAAGCGGGAAGGCAGAGTTAGATCGGGGTCATTCGGGCAGGGCGTGAGGGTGGAGTCAGGGAGAGCATATTAACCGGCATGAATGACGACACGCATTGTGACTACGCGCCCCAAACAGTCGTCTGAAGATAAAAACTGAGCATGGGTCATATTTATCAGGCAAATGGAAATAAAAATGAAAGCGCAAAAGCTTGTGCTGATTTATTTTAACTGCTGTAGGAAAAAAGAAAGGAAGGGAAGGGGAAGGGAATGGGAGGGGAGGGGAGGGCAGGGGTCAAGGAGAGATTGAGCAGTGCATTCTGGGACTGTGCTGGCATGTAGAATAAGCAAAGCTGCAGAGGGAAAATGTATCGCAGCAGGGTGACGGAAAGGAAACTGTCACAGTGCCTTTTCGTACCAAGCCATCGCACGCACAAATAAGTCAATAGGTGAAATAAATGGATCAGTCAATGCCATCATTGAAAACGCATCATATGGCATAAGACTTGATAATTTGGAAAAGGTCACACATGGACAAGGTGACCTCCATCACTGCACGTGTGGCACTAGATGAGGCCTGTGTGTCAAGTTCAGTTTACGGCCCTGTGTGTGAGATCACTATTGCTCGTGAGCAGGCTGCAGTGCACGCAGCCCTTAACACTGGATGTCACTCGAGGATGTGAAACTTTGCACATTCAGACCCACAGGTAGACATGGACTCCTGCAACTGTTTACACCACAGGTGAACACAAGTGAAAACATGCGACAAACCAGACACAAATTACCCATTAAATGAACACCACAGCAAAAATACCCCAAACTCCACACAAATTTTTTTAAATAAAACCACACGCATCTGCATGTGAGATAAAATACCTGGCGTGCAATCTGAATCTTCAGAACCTAAAGGCACCAAAATGAAAAAACGAGAAGAATAGAAAAATAATAGATGCAATCGTAACGTTAAGCATTGGTGTGCCGATTTACAACACCAACTGCAACAGAAATTGGTACCAAGTACATTCACAGGTGAAGAAAGCGATATGCGACGCAGTACTCACGCTGGGACTGGGACACTATTTTGGTTCGACTGCGACTCCTGGAGTCTACCTGACAGCTGGCTGGGACTCCGGACACTGTGGAAAGGGTCTGCTTGGTGCGCAGTCGACCTGTGTAGACAAAAAATGTAGCTCGTCAATTTCAAAAATGAGCAGCAGGGGGCGACAATAACCGCCTAGAGTGTAAGTAAAGTGGAAGAGTTTTTGCTTTTCAGTATTTTAAACTGTGACTTCTGAGACAGACTATCAGTATGCTAGTATTGTTATTATTATGTGCTATTGTATCACCTGTCAAATTAATAGAAAACAATGATTCATAAATAATTAGCATACACTATTCATAAAGACAGACTGAAACTTGCTAGAATGAGGACAAGAAAAGGGTATTCTAGATCATTGGCTTTACGTGAGCTACATCTGAATTTAACCTGCTATATTTATCAAAATGGCGCACAGCTCAAGCGTAGGCCTGTCTTCCATCCACGTAGCCTAGCCTACAATTAAAACAATGCCAGCCAAGCCATAACCTCGTTTCAATTTAGAATTTTACGAAGACGTACATTTAACAACTGAATTTTTTTCTGTAGGCTACAAGGTTATCAAGAAACACTAGAAATGATTATAAAGATGAATCGCTAGACTAACCTATCACAACCTAGCTAACGTTAGACAATGGACTGAAACCGTTGACGGACTTCTATCAAATAGGATCTCATTAGTGAAGCTAGGGAAATGCGGAATTCCTCAAAAAGTTTCAAACGGCCTTTGACAAAGGTAGTAGGACTACTAGCTAGATTTGAAAACGTAATTATGTTCTTGTAAGACGCTCATTTCATCCATTTAGGCATATAGGCCATCACAGTATTAAACATTGGGTGGTTGTGGGAGACGTCAACTTTGCAAACATGGGAACGAACTTAGAAAAAGCGACATTAGACAAGTGAAAGGATGGAATCAAATACAAGACAAGGCGAGATGGTGAACACAATCGCTAACGTTAGCGAGTTTTCATTGAAACTTGTAACGTTAATGACAACCGAATTCCATTAAAAATCTATTTACGTTATTAATTACTCTTGGAAAATGTTTTCCCACCTTGCTAACGTTACCAAATTACCAGAAAAAAAACTACTAATTGTCTGAATTCAGCGTTTACGTAACAGGCTAACACGTAGTCCAGGTGCACATGACACGACGGAATGAACAACCGGGGATAAAAGGTCAGGATTAGGCTACGAGAATATGGCACGATGGATGATTCAAGCAAGGGTTAAGAAAGATCAGGAATGACAGAGAAAATGAATTAGATTTAAGAAAATATGAGGTCATCATATGGGGAATAGTAATAATTATGCCCATTGATGCTGGTACAGAACATACGGCACGTGCAGGTTTCTTACAATCCAGTCAGTAGTAAATTTATCGGCTCCTTGTGTCATCCAGCTCTACCGGCACTTTCATAGAAGATGATCCGTGCCAATGTGGATTATTTCATTGATTGTACCCCACAATGAATGAATTCTGTATTATTGCCAACTCATTAAAATTTTAAAGAGATGTAATTTTGAGAAAATCATTGTTTATTAAAATCATTAGTTTATTGTTTATATATTAATATCTGATAAGTTCTCTTTACGTTTAACTACATTTAAGGTGGCACATGAAGATCAATTGAAAGCATTCGTTTTCATAGGGACAAGCCCTAAACCGGCCTTATATAGGGCTACTTGTTACACCAAACGAGGAATCAGCACTATTTTTTAAGAGTTACCATTGACATGTAGGAGAAAAGTCATTGATGACTGTCTTTATTTTGACTTCAAAAAATGCTGGTGGTTTCTATACAGATTTTCTCTGTACCAATAATCTCAGTTTAAACACAGTTCTTGTGTCACCATCAATGTGTCCTTTAATCCACAACCAAAAAATTAATTTTCTGTGACCAGCCTCTTCTTAAAATGCATCTCAACGTATGTTCAAATAGTAAATGCAAGAACCGTGCATATACAGTAACTAGAGTTTGACTATGCTTTATAGGCAGTGCAGAACCTGATAAACGTGCATCTATGTGAAATCAAGTACCAACACCCACTGTGTCACTGGGACCACCACCCGTTAATCCTCTGGGCCAGCCTAGTTCAGTGGCAAGTTAAGTACCAGAGTTGTCTTGGTGTTAATGGCTATATTCTAATTAAATATCAGAGCACAGCAAAGGCTACCGCAAAGACAACCCACTGCGTTTTATGAAGAACAAGCTCAAAAGCCAAAACTGGATACTACACCAATCATCTGATGAGGCCCCGAACCCAAGAAAATAGGTTTGGTGTAATTATTATGGAGTCCATTATTAGTTAGAAAGTGGTCTGTCATTCATGAAATAGAAACACCAAGATGTGCTTAACTGAACTGCAGGGTACAATTTTGGCAAAGCCATGACTGAATTCATAAATTATAAATATAATGCATGAACGTATGAAAATGACCACATTTTAAAATGTTAAAAGATGGATGTATAGTATGCAAACTGTATTATACAAACATGTTAATGTATCTTTATATAGTTATTAGTTTATGATGCTTGATACAGTTTAGTAATATGATAAATGAGAGGGGGACATTTATCATACCATGAGACTGCATTAAGAGGCGTAATGCAATAAACTGGTGATGTCAAGCAGGGCGCGGTCAAATGTATGGTGAAGAAAGGAAGGGGCCAGGGGGAGAAGCAGGCAGGGTAAGATGATCTTACCATCCGTTTTATCAGACGAATCGTCTTTTGTGGCGAAGGAGGAAGAGAAGTGTGTGCGTTAGTGCAGGAAGAGAAAGCCAAGCAACGGGCTACACACACACACACACACACACACACACACACACACACACACACACACACACACACACACACACACACACACACACACACACACACACACACACACACACACACACACACACACACAGATATAAAAGTATGTGCAAACCCAAGGGAACGCAGACAAAAGAGCATGCACATATGCATAGTGGCGCACACACACACACACACGCACGCACACAGTAGCAAAGAGCAGACAGGCTGTGTGTTCTGCGGTAGCTGGGTGCAGGAGTCATCGGAGGAGAAGGAAGGAGACTGCTGAACAGAAAACCAGGTGGCGTGCGGGGGATTGGGGAAAGGAAGCTTCTTTTTAAATGCGTCTTCTGCATGGATTTCCTGCATTTTACACAATGAGCCGTTATCCGAGTCCCAACCAAAGGACTGTCCTTGATGAATTTTTAAAAACAACAGTAGATGTCACTGAACCACTGCCCCGTGCCCTGAAACTGACTCTGTTCGGGCAGAAAGACTATTGCTTCTCATGGAGAAAAACTGACACGTTCAATAAAGCAAAAGGCACCGCAGGTTTGCTTTTCATCGAACTTTATGGGAATTCCTATGAGCAGCTGCACCCTTAATTGCTTAACAACAACAACAATAAAACTGCTTTCTCCGGCTATTAAGAGGAGGCGATATCAGGTGGCTGTTTAAAGTCTGGCTGTCTCTAGCTGTCCTGGAAAGGCGGCCTCCCGTACATCTGCCCTGACGGTGGCGAGGAGACGTGCGCTCCTGCCGAGAGGGGACACCCTGTCTTCCGGAGGGCCTTACCCAGGGAGGCGTAGGACCCCGGGGGCAGCCCTGTGGCGTTGAGGCGGCTGGCGCCGCCCGCCTGCCCGCCGTGTCGGGCCTTGGCCCCGGCGGCGGCGTTGACGTCGACGTCGCTGCGGGAACGCTGCAGGGAGCCCAGGGAGCCCGGCGAGCCGGTCGTCTTGGCGCCGGCGGGAACTGGCGGGAGAGGAGGAGCGGAATCACCACAGAGTCATCGCTCACAAATACTGCCCATTCGAATGGACGCACGTGTTCAATGGACTCTAGTTTGTCAACTTGTGCTTTGTATATGTGAGGAGAGCAGGAGGTATTAGCGTTAGGGTCAATAGCTCCACATGCATGTAAAACATTACCTCTCCTTGGACCCGAGGACAACTTAGATGACAGAGGGCGACTGCGAAACAAAGAAAACAAAGGTCAGGACAGAACTCTCACTCTCTCACTCTCTCACTCTCTCACTCTCTCACTCTCTCACTCCCCTTCTCCCGAAAAACCAACAACAAAACATCTTAGTCAAAGGCAAACACACTTTGTGTGTTTAAGGGGTGACTGACAGTTTCAGTTGTCATTGCCTGCAGCAGTTTGCTTTTTACAAAATGGAGGACGAGGCCAGAGAAGCAGAGGGACCACATCAACGTAGAGCTCCTGTTAAAAAACTGGGCCTGTAAAATGAAGAGTGTGTAACCGCTCTCTCTGGAGAGATGAAAGCTCGGCCGGACTCTATGGCTGTGTGCCAGAGTACCAGAGGCTTTCGGATCCGAGATCGCCCTCGGTGTGACCTCAAGACAAGAGCTTTGCTTTCTTTCCTTTCAGCAGAAACAAAAAAGGACTGAAGTACATTTGTCACGTGCGCGATACCCGCCGGACCCTTTCTGCTGAGTCACTGAGTGGGTGTAAACTGTCTGCTGAGTCACTGAGTGGGGGCAAACGGAGTCTGCTTGCTTTCTCAGCTTCACTCTCATTAAGGGCCAAAAACTATAGAGCTTTTGGAAAGGTACAGGGAAGGCTCACTGCCTTCATCTCTGTCCAAGACGATGAAACCCCACAGCCCCACATTGTTAGTAAGTATTATACCCTCCTCACAGCATAATGAAATGGACATTTATACATCAGGTGGTGATAGTGGGCAAACTGCCATAACTGCAATGTAGAAAAGACAAGACACTACAGAAATGGAAATAGTGTCCTTCAACACCACCACTGTTACTGCCATTGGTATAGTCTAATCTTTGATGTTGGAGAGAGAGTGTAGACAAGCACGTTCTTTTCACATGGCAGCCCACAGATATCAGTTAGGGGGACGACATTTCACATGCACCTTTAGCAAGCAGACCGTGGGGACCCCATCGACCAGCAGTCGTCGGCAGAGCGCAACGAGACGCAGATCCCGCCTATCGGAACCCTCCCTAACCCTGAGTGACACTATCATCCAATCAGCACGGGAACGGCGGAGATACGACCCCGGACCGACCGAGGGGCCCATGCACACACTAAAACACCCAGCAGCCCCCAACCTCGTCATTATTAATTACCTTTATCTTTCCCCATCATCAACAATCACAATTTCTGTCAATAAACGTTACCATCACCAGCTTTATAATACGAATCATCATCATCATCAGTTTACTCAGCACGCTCTTTCTCATTACTTGAGGCTCTCCTGGGAGCTGGAGGAGGAGCGGTCGGACTGGGGGAGGGAGGCCACGCTGCCGGAGGGGCGCAGGCAGGTCTGCAGGTTGCGCTGGTACGAGGACTCCAGGGAGTTGTACAGGCTGTCCGCCTCGGCCGGGAAGTGGTTCCGCAGGCCCCAGTATGCCCTGGGGGAGAGGGAGAGAGAGAGAGAGAGGCACAGCGTCAGCGGCTCATAGGAGGGGGCAGAGTGGAGGCGTGGCTCTGCTTGGGGGGGGGTGTGGCTTACTTCCGGGCCTCCACCCTGGCCTCGGCGTCCGCATCTTTGATTCCCTTTTTTATGCTCTCCACCAGGACGGCCGTGTGTCTGGGGAGAGAGAGACAGAGAGACGCAGTGAGTCACCGCCACATACTTCACCTCTACAGCAGCCTTAAAAACAATCCAAAGGTGGGGAAATCTCATTCACCCCATGAGCAGGCTGCGGCTCTGTAACCCTACGCCAGGCTGTGGCTCTGTAACCCTACGCCAGGCTGCGGCTCTGTAACCCTACGCCAGGCTGCGGCTCTGTAACCCTACGCCAGGCTGCGGCCCTGTAACCCTACGCCAGGCTGCGGCCCTGTAACCCTACGCCAGGCTGCGGCCCTGTAACCCTACGCCAGGCTGCGGCCCTGTAACCCTACGCCAGGCTGCGGCCCTGTAACCCTACGCCAGGCTGCGGCCCTGTAACCCTACGCCAGGCTGCGGCCCTGTAACCCTACCCCAGGCTGCGGCTCTGTAACCCTACGCCAGGCTGCGGCTCTGTAACCCTACGCCAGGCTGCGGCTCTGTAACCCTACGCCAGGCTGCGGCTCTGTAACCCTACGCCAGGCTGCGGCTCTGTAACCCTACGCCAGGATGTGGTTCTCTAACCCTACGCCAGGCTGCGGTTCGGGTCTGTATCCCTACGCTCGGCTGTGGTTCTGTATTCGTTCCTGATGCTACCGGGGGCGGTCCCTCCCCTTCCAGCTATGACAGGCAGGCGGTCCCTAACCCTCCCTGCTGTGATAGGGGGGTGGTCCCTAGTCTCACCTCTCCAGCGAATGGGTCTGCCACTCCTGCAGCAGCAGGTCCAGGAAGTCGTAACCGCGCCTGTGGGTCAAAGGTGCACGTTGGTTACCATCCATTTCCTGAGCAGGTCTGTCCAGGGTTTGAGTACAAGTCTGAGTACAATCACATCTCACTCATAACCCGCACTGATCAAGCACTGATCAGTTCAAATGGATTTACTGCAGGGCTTCACCAGGGCATTATTTTGGGAGTAAAGCCAAAAGTTATCAACCAGATTGTCTCAAAAATGCTGAGGTGAAAGTTCTCCATTTTAACAGAAGATAATTTGTGCTTATCCTTGGAGCAATCCAATTAGCCCACAATAAAACTCAATTTACTGTTCATGATCTCTACTACCGAATCTCTGCCCAAGAGATCTAGTCAATCCCTGACCTGACATATGATATGAAGACAGGCGAGACAAATCTGCTATATGGCTGTTTTTTACAGCACTGCCCTCCTCTCACTAGAACATGGGCTCCGGATCTGAGACATATGGCCACGCCTCGGACAGGTCAAAGGTCAATGGTAAAAAAAAAAAAAAAGGTGAAAAATGTGACGCTCACCTTCTCACAGCGACGGACTTGGACGTGCAGTTACTGGTTATTAAGGGGATGAGCCTGGGAACGTGCGTGTGCTGGGGGGAGGAGACCGAACAGGGGAATTAACAGAATAAACCGTCTCACACAGGACTAGCACTACCATATGCATTGTTTATTCCATGACCAGATGTCCTTCGACAAAAACCTTTATATTATAAAAACAAACAACATTCGTACTTTTGTCTATACAATATTTTCAATATTTTACCATTTGCGTGTCTGCATAGTTAAGTTCAGGTTTGGAAGCTCACTCCCGGGAATTCAAACCAACACCCCTGTGGTGCCAGGCCGTGCTCCGTTAAGCGCGCGCCAGGTAAACTCACCCGAATGATGAAGCGGATGGCGGACACGCCCGACATGGCCATCACCTTGGCGCAGTTGGGGATGAGGTTGAAGAGGATGGGGACGATGGCCTCGGCCCCGTGGTCAAACTTGTTGCCCAGAAGCGTGGAGAGATAGCTGTTTGAAAAACACACGAACACAAAAACTCAGATTCCCTAAAATCACCAGGAGCACTGAAACAGAGTACAGGTGCGTTCTTTACCCTCCACTCCTCATTAAGCTTTATCCTGTACTTCTGCATACATCTCAGTGTATGACTGAATCTGTCTGATGCTCTGAACCTTATGATATGAACCTTTGAACCTTATGAACCTTTAGATGATAAATTTCAGTACTGTGACAGGGAACCTTTAACCACGGTTAGACTGTCCCACAAAGGCATTGCCACGGTCATATATGGGTGAACAAATGGAGTCTTCCCACCAAATCTGGTACCATGAACATGTGGTGCATCTTCTATTACAACAGCTTTGACTGGACTGGGGTGAGCCTCCTGTCTTCAGTGACCTCTGACCCGAAAGTACTCACGCCACAGTGATGCAGGCCTCTCGCACCACCTGGGAGCGCAGGTCCTTGGCCGACAGCTTGAAGGCGCCATCCAGCAGGCGCAGGTGCTGATAGAAGCAGTCGTATTCCGCAGCCCCGGCAACCAGCAGCGACCGCACCTTCTTCAGCTGCGGGCAAGGAAGAAGGACCAATCAGAGGCCGCGGGAGTCGCAGTGCGCACCCAACAGGGGACAAGGTGCTAAAAACACAGACTCTGCGAAATGTAAGACATTGCAGTATGTATGTGGATTGGGGCAAAATGGCCACTATTCTACTATCTGATCTGAGCAGGTTCTGGCCGAGGCCTGGTTCTGAACAGTGTGACTACAGCCGAAGATCTAAAGACGGCGTTTAAGAACGAGACACATTTTGTTCGGTTTTTAAGACTCAAACGGTCACACTCGCTGCTTTGCGAAGACTGGAACGTAGGCAGAGGTCGTTGCCATGGATACCCACAGCCAGCCCATGTCCAGCCTCGCTCTGAGCGTGTTAACACCCTGCCAGTGAGTTCACGGTGTCCTTGAGGCCAAGGGCTCCACCTACGACTTCCACCCAGAACATCTCAATGTTAAAACGTTACGATTTCAGTTCCTTGGTGTGGACGCCTGGCAACGGTATCCAGGGAAACAAATTCCAAAAAGGGAGCCGAGGGGCAGGACTCTCACCGCAGTGGCTCTCAGGTCCCAGTCGTGCTTGTCGTCAGACAGGACCTCTCGGATCTTGTTCAGGTTGTCCTCCAGGTCTCGTGAGGAGTAGATCTACAGACAGACAGACAGAGACATCAGGATCGTGTCAGGATCCCCTTTCCAATAACAGCAAATTCACAATTATTATTTATACACGAAGAAATGCACCACACTATACATATACCACAGGGCTTTTCAACCATTTCTTCTTGGGGACCAGATTATTTTATAATATGGTGCATGCAGGCCAAACGTTCCCCACATAGTATTTGTCAAACAACGCATGAATAATATGCATTTGGCAATTATGTGTTATGTGTGCAAAGAGAGTAATGTAGTTATTACTTATTACTCTGTCCCTAGGGGGCGATATGCAGACACACCCTCTCCAGATGGAGACCTGGACTCATCGATTTGAATAATACTTTTCGTTCTTCTCAATTATCTAAGCAAGGGCCAAGAGTACGTCTATGGTGGACCACTATTGAGCAATAAATTCAGTAGCCCTGATATATGTATCTCACATTATACTACATACATTTTTTTAGCAATTATGTTTCTCTTTCTGCTCTGTAATGTTGTGTCATGTTTATTGCTATTACTATTATTTTGTCTTTAGTGACTTGGGGAAATGGCTTGTGGCTGAACTGAATACTTGAATAGTACACGATCGATGATAAATGAATGAGTAAGTAAATAACTTGCATTTATGGACGTGTTCCAGCATTGACTGGCCTTGTTATGTAATGAAAAATACACTGATAATGGGTTGCAGTCATTTGGCACTTTTCATCTCCAGATCCCAAAGCGTGTCGCAGTGAAGGGGGGGGGGGGGGGGGGGGGGGGGCACTTGTGTGATGCCAGAACACGCACTACACATCAGCTGAAGAGGAGAGGGAGGGGATTATTGAGCCAATTAAACTAGGGGATAATTGGGTGGCCAGGTAAAGCCCATTGGGAATTTTGCCAGAACACCAGGGAACCCTACACAGGACCTCAGGTTTAACATATCATCAGAAAGACGGGGTCTAGAACAATACCCTGGTCACTGCACTGGAGTTTGTTTGGTTCAGAGACAAGACTGCCCCCTACTGGCCAGCCAACAACACTTCCTGCAAAAACTTACGTTTTCCCAACCAAGTACTAACCAAGCCCACACCTGCTTAGCTTTAGTCTTTCCGCAGTAGCAGGGTGCACGGTGGGATAGCTGCGGCTTCACTTTGACTATTTGTGTTAAAGCACGCGGAGGTGCTCTGTATTCCTTAGGGCTATGCTAAATGAAATCAGGCGAGCTTGAAAGGAGAGTAAAATCTTAGTTTAAGCACACAAATGATTTCAGAGGAGGGAGAAACCGCAAACGGTTGCAATCTCTTGGGATTTTTGCATGCTGATGGCAGTTTAATTAAATTAGATTAGAAATGCAATGGAAACTTGTAGTTTACTCAGAATTATTATACATATTTTATATATTTTATACTACATTTATTGTCTCAGCATTTACTCAATGCATTTACCCAATCTCTGTGCACAGCTGCACCCGCACTCAATATTAGAACATTTCCACTACAGATTCAGCAGCTGTTAAGTCGGCCCCTTTGTTTGTATTTGAGGAAATGGGACTGAGGAGCGAGCACAAGTGTATTCCCCAGAGCTGGGAAATCTCTCCTTTACTGCGACACACAGAACGGAGGAGGAACCCTTCCTCAGCCGAGGCGTGTGTGTGAGAGAGAGCACGGCCTCCCCACCACACAGGAGCGTGTGTGTGTGTGCGAGAGAGAGCACGGCCTCCCCATTACACAGGAGCGTGTGTGTGTGTGTGTGTGTGTGTGTGTGAGAGAGAGAGAGAGCACTGCCTCCCGAGCACACAGGAGCCTTCTTCCCCAAGGTGACACACAAGGAGTGATAACAGCAGCGTCTCGGTCGAGACAGCCTGGCCTACATTGTGCATAATCCTGCCTTTATCTCCTGCTGGGAGCTGATAGGCGGTGGAGGTTGATTCATGCAAGCCGGGGAGAGGTGGGGGGGTGTGGTAACGGAGGGCTCCTTCGATGCACGACACTGTCACACCTTATCAGCGACACGTTACTTTCAATAAGTTTTTTTTCCCTGACAGAAGGGCCTTATCTGGAATGACTCCATTCATTTTACACTTTGTCTGTTTATTCAGCCGAACATCTGCTGGAGAGCAATTCAGCCCAAGAACCGCAGCTTCCACAAGTTTCCCCACTTTGTGCAGGAACATAGCGGGACGCACCTGCACGGCCGGGACGTCCGTGAAGGCCTTGACGAAGTCCTCCTCATCAATGCCCCCCGCCCCTTCTTTAGCTGGCCCTGCGGAGAGAGAGAAGGGGGAGGAGGGAGGAGGGAGGGAGGGAGGAAGGGCAGAGTGCTCTGCAGTTATGTGAATCCACAAACATAGCCAACACAATACAAGCCCAGAATACTGCAGCCAAGTAATCATATGCATGTCTGTAATGCTGTGTACATGGTGGTGGCAGCAGCAGGGGGGGTCTAAATTACGGGTCTAAATTTACCACTGCAAGACATGCAAGGTATTAGGCTGGGGTTCCTTGTTAGGTTGCCATGTTGGGATCGATACACTTATTTGAGTGAGTTAATATGGGGGGAAAAGGAAGCAACAGTTTGACCATTGATAACAGCAAATTCCAGCTACTCTACAGGAATCTTTCCAGCAGTGTATAGCAGGGGTGAGGAACCTCATCCGTAAAGGGGCGGTGTGGGTGCAGGTTTTTGTTTTAGCCCAGCGCTAAGACACCCGATTCTACTTATCAAGGTCTAGACCATGAATAGTTAATTAGTAGAATCAGGTGTCTTAGTGCTGGGCTAAAACAAAAACCTGCACCCACACCGCCCCTTTACGGATGAGGTTCCCCACTCCTGGTGTATAGGCATAAGACGAAGCGCAGAGCTTCATGACCACAAAAACAGGTGGCACTACGTGCTGCCAATGACTCCTTGCTTTAGCACAGTAAAGCATTGTCCTAATATGCTTCATAAAATCAGTGACAGTACAGTGGCAGCTCCACACATAACAGGGTTGATGTCACTCTGATGTCATTAAAAAGGGCACGGAGAGCATGGGCTCTTATCTTGGAATATTTTCCTCAGTGATGCTGTGAGCTGTGATTGGTCATCAGGAAAGCAAGGAGCACTGATCTCCAGACAGAGGCACCACGAGGAGAGACAGAACTACAGTGCAGCCAAATTACAACCAACCCAAAGTGTTCATCTTTCAG
Source organism: Synaphobranchus kaupii (assembly GCA_029718625.1). NCBI lineage: Eukaryota > Metazoa > Chordata > Actinopteri > Anguilliformes > Synaphobranchidae > Synaphobranchus > Synaphobranchus kaupii. The sequence goes on from CM056396.1 coordinate 20,907,534, forward strand.
TCCTTCTTTTCTCCCACGCGTTACCATAGTAACAGATGGCACATCACTTGTCGTCCAAAAAAATATTTCTTAACATAGAAACGGGATGCTTTATTTACAATTACCCGGAATTCGTATGCATTCATCTATTTTTTGTAATTGACACACACACGAGTTTAATTATTTCAATAACTAAGATTTGAAAGCGATGTTCACACTGGTGGCCAAGCACCTCGTGACCTGATAGAGCGAATGCTGAACACGCAGTTTTCCTGCCATCACCCATTTAAAAAAAATGCTCATCTGAATGGAACCTCTGCTTGGTGGGAGGGGTCACGTGACCCACGACCCCGCCCAAAATGCACCCCAATGTCGCTCCATCGGTCTACAACTCCAAACGTGAACACGCCCGCTCGGGAAGTCCAAAATCCCCACACATTTTATTTTATTTTTTTTTAATTTTTAAATTAAATTTTTTTTTTTTTTTTTAGGAGTGACGGGTGGGATTTGGCACAGGGCTGGGTTGAAGTTAAGAGACTGCGAGAGACAGACAGAATGACACATTGACACATTCACCCCCACAAATCCAATCGGATATTCCACGGCAGTGCATCACTTGAGCTACAGAAAAATGGGGGGGGCTATCAGCTCTGGAAACACCCCCACCCCAGCAAAAGTGTCCCACTTAATAAAGGAAAGACTCTCAGCGTTCAGAGTAACGGATTTAAGGAGTCCTTCAGCGAAAAAACCCAGCCCCCCCGTCTCAATGAGCAGCAGAGGCCCAGAGGTCAGGCTTTAATGAAACGGCGTTCAGCTGTGGAAAAACTTAATTGCCTTTCAAAAGATAGTGTGAGAAAGAGGAGAGACGCCTATCGGGAGCTGTGGCAGCTCTGGGCCTGAGGGACGGGTATAACTGCCTGTTCCACTGGGCCCTGTGCAGTCCTGAGAGGCAGTCATTAAGACTGCAGTATCCTGTAATGAGACAGGGGGGGCCATACACTTAAAGTACAGGTAGAGAGCGCTCTCAGGAAGCTTCTCCCGTGTTACCCACGAGGCCGAGCGTTCGGCGAGCTGCGCCGCGAGACCTTCAGGTCCCAAAGTTCTGCTCACTTCAGTCCCGCCCCTTTCCCGCCAAACCAACCTCTCTGCCACACCTACACACCGCCAGGCTCCAAGGGGCAGGCGTTTCTCTCTAAGCATAAACAGTGCTACTCCCGCGTCACTGTGAAAGAGATTACCTCACAGAGAACACCCCTGCCCTCCGTCGTGTGTCCGGTTCGGCCCCGGCAAGCTCAGAGAACGAGCTTCTTTTACAGGTTGACGACACGCAGCTGCAAACCCAAGAAACAAAGGAAGGACCTGCTAGAGCTGCAGCTCCAAGCAGAGCCTCTTCAGCCCACAGTTCCCATAACCAACCAACCTGATAACCTGATATAACCACAACTAACAAACCTGACTCAGTCTGATTTACACAGTAACCAAAACTCTCTTCAAATACATCAGTCATAACTCATCTCAGAGATGCAGAAGGCTGCCACGTAGATGTAATTTCCTTTTCCGGAGAGAATCCGATCCTTATCTTTGTTTGGGAAAGGTGACGTCAAAGCAATATATCACAACTGTTTCTCTCAAGCGTTCAGAAGTGAAAGAACACTGAAGGAATATGGAGGTGGACTGCATCTGTGTGTTCTCTCCAATGAGAAATGTGCAAATCTGGCTGCACATAATCCCATATCCAATGAGAAACATGCAAATCTGGCTGCACATACTCCCATATTTATTGAGCTGCACACACTCCCATATCCAATGAGCTGCACACACTCCCATATCCAATGAGCTGCACACACTCCCATATCCAATGAGCTGCACACACTCCCATATCCAATGAGAAACATGCAAGCCTGGTGCACATAATCCCATATCCAATGAGCTGCACATACTCCCATATCCAATGAGCTGCACATACTCCCATATCCAATGAGCTGCACATACTCCCATATCCAATGAGCTGCACACACTCCCATATCCAATGAGAAACATGCAAATCTGGCTGCACATACACCCATAACCAATGAGCTGCACACACTCCCATATCCAATGAGAAACATGCAAATCTGGCTGCACATACACCCATAACCAATGAGCTGCACACACTCCCATATCCAATGAGAAACATGCAAGCCTGGTGCACATAATCCCATATCCAATGAGCTGCACACACTCCCATATCTAATGAGCTGCACACGCTCCCATATCCAATGAGCTGCACACACTCCCATATCCAATGAGCTGCACATACTCCCATATCCAATGAGAAACATGCATGCCTGGTGCACATAAAGCTGAGAGGGCTACAGTAGCTATGCTTGTTTATCCTTCATCACCATCCCAACCATTCATCACCTCTACTGGGAAGAGTGATCCCAGAATGCAGTGCAGAAAGTCTCTGCTGCCTTCTTCAACCGAGTCCTAGCCTAATATCGATCGGCCCGTCGTTTTTCCCAGAAAGCCAAGAATAGCAGAGGGACGAGCAGCCAAGAGAAAGCCAGCTCTCGGGTATCGACCGCCCGCTCAGGGTGAACAATGTGTTGGGCTGGGACTGATAAATGGCACGCCGTTATTCATTAGCAGGTTCCCAGGTACCAGCGGGCCGCCATTAAAAACGCTGGTTTCCTTCAGCTCTCAACGGAGAGAATTACGACACGACACGCACGGCTTTGAGTACATTCATTACTTCTGCCTGTCAGGATTGATAATGACAGAGAAACAAGTTTTCAGGCTTATGAATACCTTTGTAACACTGCGCATCTATCGTATTATTTACTGTTCCTCCTGACCTCCCTGTCAGTGAAAGCTGATAGGCCGTACGCAGGACCGAGTATTCAGATGATTGCCCCATGCAGAAATCAAACACTGAGCTCCCGAAAGAACACGCATCCCTGACTCCAGCTCCACCCGCCGTCACCGTGGAAACGTAAGCGTCTTACCTCCGGGCTTGGCCGCAGCGGCGCTCGGCCTGCGGGTGGCGCTCTGGTTGACAGGCTTTTTAGTGGCCGGGACCTTGAAGGCCGGCTGGGCGGAGGAGGACCGGCTCCCGTCCACAGAGTCATCATCATCAAAACTTTTATCTGGAGAGAGAGAGGGAGGGAGAGAGAGAGGGAGAGTGAGAGAGAGAAGGAGGAGAGACACAGAGAGAGAGGGAGGAGAGACACAGAAAGAGAGAGGGAGTACAAAGAGAGAGGAGGAGAAAGAGAGCGAGAGACAGCGAGGAGAGAGATGGGGAAGGAGGAGAAAAAGAGAGAGAGACAGACGGAGAGGAGAGAGAGATGGAGAAGGAGGAGAAAGAGAGAGAGAAGGAGCAGGAGAACAGAGGAGAGAGAAGAGGAGGAGAGTGTCAGGACAGAGACGAGGGGCTGCTGACAGGGCGGGAGCCACCAGAGGGGTCAATAGTAATTATCTTTATTGGACAGCAGCATGCAGGAATAAGACTCCAGCAACACAATAAACAGCAGAGAGCATCTCTAATGCAGCATCCAGCGTGCTACTGCCTCAGAGCAAATATATCAGCAAAACGCACATCCACCCACACACACTGCTGACACACACACACACACAATCTTCCCCAACCCCCCCCATCAGATAAACTTGAGGACAAAGTCAACCTGTCAATGCAGAAATGCTTCCGTCGCCGTGACAACCAAGCTGTCATGCTCAGAAATGCACCAAAGCGTCTAATGCGACCTGCGGCAGCCGACACCCCGCAAATTTTCCCCCGGCCCCAAGACACCCTTCCTCCCCTCGCTAAAAAACGGAAAGGACACCTCTGCCCCCCCCCTGTCCCGCCCCGCTCCACTCACAGTCGCAGATCTTCTTGCAGATGAGACGCCTCATGCTTTCAGTAGATCTCAACACGAGGACCAGCAGGAGGGGGGGTTAGGGGGTCTCCCCAGGGGTCCACGCTCCGCTGTCCCGTCCCGGAAAAAGGGGGGTGGGGAGGAGTTACGTGGTGGGATGCTGGCGGAGGAGGAAAAACACGCTCCCGCAGGCTCCGCTCGCAGAAAACTCCACCCGGGCTTCTGCCGGCATTTTTCTTAAACCCCCCCTCCCTTCCAGTCCCCTCTCCCTTCCTCTCTTCCCCCTCCTCCCCTTGGGGCCAAGCAGCCAAGCAGCCAATCGGTGAGTGGGTGACATCATAATCTTGCAGCCAGTGCAGTAGCAGAGCGCTGTGTTCCAAACTCCTCCCCTCAGGAGGTGGAGCCTGAGCTCTTTACCACAGACAGAGGAAACCAGAATAAGATTTTAACAGTTAAACACACGCAGCTGTGCCTTGCCTCGCCTCGCCGCACCACACCCCCACACCAGACAAAGGCTGGCCAGGCCCTGCGGCCTGCTCCTCCAGCCAGTAAGTGGACAGTTCTGGAGACGTGTGGTGTGTGTGTCAGTCAGAGCACGGTTAACAAGGACACTGGAAACAGTGCCCAATTCCCACAGGATACCCTGAGGAAATATAAAGGATGAGAGAGAGAGAGAGAGGCAGTGAAATGTGAACATGGTTTCTGGTCTGTTCCCCCTGAGAAAGGGTATTTTGGTGATGGGTCTGTACCCCTCAGAAAGGGTATTTTGGTGATGGGTCTGTTCCCCTCAGAAAGGGTATTTTGGTGATGGGTCTGTACCCCTCAGAAAGGGCAGTTTGGTGATGGATCTGTTCCCCTCAGAAAAGGCAGTTTGGAGATGGAGAGCTACACAAAGGCCTGTAAGGGAAGGAGACCCAGCAGCGCCTCAGTCAGGCTGCTGTGCTTCTCTCAGGCCCTGTAGAACGTGGGCTGCCCTAGTTACAGGACCACACTGCTTTATGGGAGTCTGTGTTTTTGTAGCCGTTGCCGCGGTTACAGACTTGTGAGCGTGCCTGCCAATTGAGTCACGGAATTAGCGAGTGACGTTTGTCCGGTCAGGGGCCCGACGGGACGGGGGTGGGGGCTCAGAGCCTACGGAAAAGGGGGGGGTCACAGGCAGCACAGAAAGCCCGCGGCGGCTGTTGCCATGACGACGCGCGGAGGACGTCCCTTGGGAAGGGAAAGGCGGGGCAGGGGGCTCTCCATGAGACTGCCGCTGCGCACACCTGTCTCACGCCTCCGATAACTAATATAACCGCCCTGATCTTTATTTCACGCTGAATCACCGTCACTGTCTCAGCTCCTCAGAAGAGACATCGCACCTTTCCACGGTGCTGCAGTTTCAATATTTATACCAACAGCCAATCAAAAACCAGATCCCGCTGTCAGGCCTTCCCTTTCCATTTCATTAGCCAATCCAAAGAGTCCACTTATGATGAAGTCACGTGATCCTCATTTTGTTCACATCAGCCAATCAGAAATGACCAGAGGTCTAAAACCCAGGGGTCAGAAAATAAAAGTCCTGCCAGGTGTTTCTTTTACCCACTCATTAGTTCTACCTCCTGGCTGAAGAACTGTGCCAATTAGCAAATCCAGGTGATTGGACCAAAATACTGAGGAGGACTTTTATTTTCTGAATCTGGATTTTACACCTCGGGAAATGGCATCCTGACGTCGTGCTAAACAGACTTAAAGAGCTGATGAAGAGTGGACGTACTGAATTGTAGTAATCACAACTTTTTTAACGCTGAATAATTAAGCATTCACAAAATGTGAAATCTTTTTATTGTTACAGCTCGTACGGTGGATATTGCAACAGAGCAGCTTTTAAAACATTCACATCTTGGTAGGATTTATCTTTTTTTTTTTTTTCTTTGTAAATTTGGCCGATTTGAACATTTCTGAAGAAATATGAAAAGGCAGTTCAGAGCAGGTGATGCCTTTGCTCACAAGCTCAAGAACCCTGTGGAGAAACAACGGAAATCTGAAAATATCATTAGCCAAGATACTCATCTTAAATTACACTCCGTGCATTTGTTAGGAAGATGTTAAAAGCTACAGGGCCTGCAGCTGAACACGCAGTATAACTGTTGCACTTGATCTGAACAGATGTGAACACACTTCACAATGCAGCCTTCACCCGCTGGCAAGATGGTCCCAATGGTAAGACCTGACATTTGATAATATGAGTATCCACTGATATCCAATCTTAACCACACACACACACACACACACACACACACACACATTATATATATATACACATACACACACACACAGACAGGAGATGAGATGCCAGGCTCAGAGAAGCGTTTCCATGGAAACTCCAGCCACGGAGTCCCTGGCGTTGAGACACAGTGGAGACTGAGAGAAGGGGATGGGCTAAGGGAAGGGGAGGGGCTCAGAACCTGCTTCCTCTGTAAAAAGTGGAACACGAGACCCTTTATACTCCCCCATAAGCTCGAACCTAAACAGCTGTCCTGGACCAGTAATCCAGCTGGGACTCCATGCAACTCCCAACAGTGTATGCACAGGATTTGTGCATGTGTGAGAGTGCATGTGTTAAAAAATTACTATGCGAGTGAGCCTGTGTGTTTGTGTGTGTGTGTGTGTGTGTGTGTGTGTGTGTGTGTGTGTGTGTGTGTGTGTGTGTGTGTGTGTGTGTGTGTGAGAGAGAGAGAGAGAGAGAGTGTGTGAGTGTGGGTGCACGTGCGTGTGCGTGTGTGTCTGAGGCTGGTTAGTAGAGCTCAGTTGATGACAGCCCTTACCTGCTCTACAGAAGAGGAATCAAATGTGTGCTGGTGACCCGTCACCACATAATACAGTGCAGCGTCATTTAGTGCAACTCTGACATTCATACCAGAGACAAAAACATGATTATTCTCAAACTGCACTGTTTAGCAGGAAAATTACACTATTCTCAGATGCAATACTATGAGTGTCCACACAGTGGCAGCACTGAATTTGCTCCTCAGCAGAAAGCCCCCCCCCCCCCTCGCAGATCCAACTCTGCACTCAGGCCCTGTATTGTGACCCAGAGGGAAAGTGGTACTGATCTGGGACCTGCTGTAAAACCCTGTATGTGTGGAAAGGCTGTGTCACAACTCCGCATGCGCAGCCTGGGAGCCATTCTCCGGAACTTTCTCCTGATGAAAACGCAAGCCACGCAACCCGAGCCGATCCCTGACTCTGGGGAGAGCTAACGGAGGCGCCGATACACACACACAGACCGCCGGTGACTCACACATGTATTTACGCACTCAATAACAATAACAGTAGCACCTCTCGTCCAACGTTTAGCCCCATCGCCCGGCGTTTAGCCCTTTCATCCGGCGTTTTTTCGCCCCGGCCTTTTACTCCCTGTGGAGGTGGGTGTGGACCCACAGCCTTATTCCCAGTAACACTGTCGCCGCAGAGTTAAACAGGCACAGAAATGCTTGTTTGTTTTATGCTCATTTAGCAAGAATTGTGCGTTTGAATGCGGCTATAAAAGCAGCGTTCAGTGGTTGCTCCGGTGGTATACCCACCCAACCCTCCCCACACTAACACCAGCACAGAGAAGACTGGGAACATGGGCCCTCACACCAAGGTGAACGAATAATCGCCCTCATGCACCAAATCCCATCAATACAGTTTTACATTCCTATGTTCATAAATAAGGCAGGAGGAAGAGAGTCATTTTCATCTGACAGTGGCTGAGTTGAGCGTCTAGAAGGAGGCTAGACAGCGGTCTACGCGCGGCCGTGCGCGACCTCCCCACCATGCCGTAAACGCATCAGACAGAGAGCAGAGGGGATCTAACGCAGTCGTCTGGACGAGCTCACACGCGTGATTTACGCGCCCTGATGCATCTCTCAGACGTGCCGGTGCCAGTGAACCGGCGCACAGAGAGGAGGGGGAGGAAGCTACTGCCGTCTGTTTTATCAATACTCAACATCAATAACCTGTTACTTATTTTTCTTTTCCTACAATGAAAAGCCAGCTCTGTGCAATAATGTGTGAGTTTGTGAACATGCGTGAGAATGTGTGAGTGTTTATGAACATGTGGACGTGTGTGAGTGTGTGAGAATGTGTGAGCGTTTGTAAACGTGGGAGTGTGAGAATGCGAGTGTGTGAGTGATCGTAAGCATGTGTGCGAGAATGTTATGTGTGGGTGTAAGCGTTTGTGAGCATGCGACAATGTGTGAGTGTTTGCAAACGTGAGTATGTGTGAATGTGAGTGTGTGTGTCAGCGTTTGCGAACATGTGCAAATGTGTGTGTGTGTGTGTGTGGTACTGCATGTCCTGATAAACACAAACACACATGCAGGGATGGCTGAGCTCTCAGTCCCAGCTGACACACCGCAGCGCTGAGTGCCCACCTGCCCGCCCGCCCGCCGCCCCAGGTCTGCAGGGGTACAGCCCCTTAGGGTCCCTTTAAACACAGACCTGGGGGAAACACTGCGCCCCCATGAGAAACATTCACCCTTCTGCACGTCCCTCGGTTAAAGAGAACCCCCCATAAAGAACAAGCAGCGCTCAAACAGCCCAGGCAGGGTATCCTGTTACCTCACACCGGTAACCTGAGCACACAGAGCAGCACAGCACGGCAAGCGCAGTCAACACAGAGCGCGGCCAGCGCTAACCAGTCTGCGTCAGGGCTGAACACAAAGCAGGGGGCGTCTGTCAGGACCTGTTCTGGTCAGCCCTTACCAACACCCCCCTCCATAGCCCTGAGTCACCCAAACGGCCAATCAGCCGGCTTCCTGCCCCTGGGTTTGTGTGGGTCTAACATGGCCAGGGTTCCCTGGGTTACCGCTAGATTCTCTGCCCATAGCTACTCAGCAGGCCCTGGAGGTAAGCGGCTGTGTTCTTCAGTGAGAGATGCAGCTCTCCTCAGCGTGACCTGCGCTAGCTCTCCTGCAGTATGCAGTGTGAAAAAAACAGCGTTCACTGGCTTAGGGTGTACTGGAGGAGCACATGCTGGGGAGCATACTGGTGCATACTGCATTGCTACAACAGTACATACTGCTCTGCAAAAACAGTACATACTGCACTGCAAAAACAGTACATACAGCACTGCAACAACAGTACATACTGCACTACTACAACAGCAGAGTTAGCAATTCTACATATAAGAAAGAGCATGTGTATTAATGAGGGGCAACTACTGGAGCCACTCGTGTTTATGTGCGTGTATGTGGGAGCATACTGCATATGTATGTGTCTAATTTGAGTGAGTACTGTACTGTATGTGTATGTGCGTGTGTGTGTGTGTGTGTGTCTAATGTGTGCGAGTACTGTACTGTATGTGTGTGTGTGAGTACTGTACTGTATGTGTGTGCGTCCCAGCCGATGGCTGTGGCTCAGGGTGAATGAGCAGGGTCTGCTGAGTCCTTACAGCTCTAATCTGGTTACTGCAGGATAAGAGCCAGCGTGGCCTAATCCCTCGTTACAGAGAAACTCAAGAGTAACTGCCAGAGAGGAAGAGCAGCCTGTCTGCAGGCCTGTGCGACCGCCTAATCTGTCCCCTGAGCCAGACGCTACCACAGCCACTCAACACACACTCAGCCTCAGCTCCCGAGTGAGACACACACACACACACACACACACACACACACACACACACACACACACACACACACACAGAGCGCCTGTTTGTCCTCAAACTTATGGATGGTTACCAGAACAAAATCATAATCAAAACTGCAAACTCGGCACAGGAAATCATTGTCAGCATTTTGAGAAAGAACCCCAGAGCACATTCAGACCGTATCGCACTCCAGTGCTGCCCTGAACGAGAGAGCGACACACTCCTGACAGACAAAACACACTCTCCGGCTCCCCAGTGTGGGAACAGCAGGGGAGTACATTACATTCATTTAGCCGGCCCTCTTATGCAGGGTGATTTACAGCGCAATAGAACACAAGTGCACAGAGCAGTTATGTTAGCAGCAGGGCCAAGACCTGTCTCATAACATTCCTATAGCATTGCGTGTGCGTGTGTGCGCGCAGTACAGTAGACCTACTAAATACGAGCTAACTTCTGCCAACCATACAACCGTAATATAAAGCACACATTGCAAGAGTGCTGGGATAGGAAGGGAAACTGGGTGAAGTCTTTAGTCCGTGTCACAAAATGGGCAAGCGAGTCCGCCGAGAGAGAGAGAGTGAAAACACCCGCCACCCCACTCCACCCCCGGCTGAAGCTGGGACCCCCCCTGAACCCAAACAGAGAATCCCCCTTTATGTGGGATTTCTACAGCAGGGAGCTTTACTGTGGAGAGAGAGGGGGGGGGGGGGGCACAGGATTTTCCAGTGAACCCAGGCCAAATAATCCCCCCTTTCTCTCTCACAACCCCCCTTTGTGTCTCACTCTCTCCTTCACCCGCTTAGTTCCACTGCATTCTCACAGCCTTTTGCTCTTTATCTCTCTCTCCCTCCCTCTCCCTCTCTCTCTCTCTCTCTCTTATGGAGTCAAGTCCTCCGAAGCGGAAAAAGAGATAAACCTAAGCGATTAAATTAAACACCCAGAGGAGAAGCAATCTTTTCCCACATCTTTTATCAGCGTTCGTGCCAAATGACACAAAAGAAACTTCTGGAACACAAGGCAGAGCGTTTGCTGCCCTTCACCTAAAACAACCTGGACAGTTAAAGGGATAGTTCGGAATAGTTCGGCAGCGGAGCGAACGTGGCCATTGCAACTTGTCGCTCTTCTTTGTTGTGGTAGTCGACCAGTGCCGGCACTACATTCGTAGGTAACGTAAAGTATCGCTCCACCGCCGTACTTCCACAGAGAATATAGGTCAGCACAAAGTAAAGGATTCAATGATAGTTTGACTTCAAAAATGATGGTATAAACACTCAAAATAACCCCGATAGACTGTCGTCGTATTTTATTTTCTTTGGGTGCACTGTGGAGCGTTTAAGTGCGTTTGGTAGTGGATGCTACCGGTTACCATAGAGTTGCGCTAGCATTAGCAACGTGTGTATGTCCAAAACAAGGGAGAGCATGGAATTAGCTGAAAATGGTTTCCATCAAACAACTACATCATGGGTTAAGTCAGAGCTAAGCTGCCACACGTCTCTGACATCACAGGAAGTACAATCGCAGTGTTCCTGAAACGCCACAGGTCCTCTCTGTGGGGATTACTGATCAGTGCGGGGACAGCATGAGGGGGTCGGAGGGGGTCCTGGTTACACAAGTCCGTCTCTGTTCAGCGCAGGACCCCACGGCTGGGGCGGGTGAAAGGAAACGGCAAATGGAGGACTGTACCGAGGCCAGGAGGGGGAGAAACCAGCCTGCTGAGTGTGTGTGTGTGTGTGTGTGTGTGTGTGTGTGTGTGTGTGCGTGTGTGCGTGTGCGCGTTCTTCTATATTTCAGAATGAAGGAGGACTCCAAGTCATAATCAGCAGGCCCCCTTCCCAATGTGTGCACATATAAACACATGTATTTCAGTGTGTACTCTACACCTCCAAGCACTCTTTTAAATGGGGGAAACAAAAAACACTAAAAACTCAACCTCACACAATCCCTCCAGCATAAATAACACTGGCTTGTTGAATACCCCAGCACAGCAAACCTTTCACAACCACCAACTCCCCCCCCCGAAATTATCTCCTGACCTCCGCCCCTGCTTTGGGACCAGCGTGTTCTCAGAGCAGAAGACACAAGCTGCTTTCCTGTGAGAGGCCATATGCCACTCGACCTGCGGGATCAGAGAATCAGACTCACCCTGTCCGTCGTCCCCCGCTGCCATGGCGACGGAGCGGAGCGGAACGGGGGCTGTCGAGCGAGCGAGCGATCGCGTGAGCACCTCCTTTTCCACACGCTTTCTCGCCCTCCCTCACGCTACAGCTGGAGCTGTGTTTGGACCAGCACCACTCTCCCTCTATCCCTCTCTCTCTGTCACTCTGTTCCTTTTTCTCTCTATCCCTCTCTCTCTCTGTCACTCTGTTCCTTTTTCTCTCTATCCCTTTCTCTCTATCTCTCTATCCCTCTCTCCCAGTCACTCTGTTCCTTTTTCTCTCCATCCCTCTCCCTTTCCCTTTTTCAATCTCTCTCTGTACCTTTCTCTCTGTACCTCCCTCTTGGTCCCTCTCCCTCTCTCTCCCTCTCCCTCAATCACCATAATCACAAACAGCTGCTCCAGCTCTTCAAAATAAAAGCTCCGAGAGGGAGTACACGACAGCGCTTCCCTCCCTCTCCCTCCACGGGCTGCCCCTCCCCTCTGTCCTTCGGCTCCTCCCACCCCAGTCCTGCTCCTCTCACCTCCATGATCTGATCAATTAGAGCAGTTTAACAGCAGAATGGAAAATCAATGCTGAGAGGAGAAGCTACTATCAAACCCAAAGAATCCATTGCTTGCAGTGACCTACAGTTTAACTTTCTAATTAAGAGCACTTGCCATTGGAATGCAATCCTCTCACTCTCTCCCACTGATTCCATTCCAATTTAAAATGGCGTACTTCTAACACGCACATCACTAAAGATAATAAGAAAAGAACACGTACATTTATATCTCTGGCAGTAAAACAGCGGTTATCATTCAGCCTGAGTCTCTCTCTCTCTCAGGCTCATACAGGAGGCTGTGTGTGTGTGTGTGTGTGTGTGTGTGTGTGTGTGTGTGTGTGTGTGTGTGTGTGTGTGTGTGTGTGTGTGTGTGTGTGTGTGTGTGTGTGTGTGTGTGTGTGTGTGTGTGTGTGTGTGTGTGTGTGTGTGTGTGTGTGTGTGTGTGTGACAAAAGGCTTTATTGTCCGTTTGTTTCCCAGCACTCATCAAGCACAGACAGACAGACGGACGGACAGACTGACGGCAGACAGTGAGTCTGGGAGAGCGAGTAAAAACACTCCCATTTACTGGAGTGGGAGGAAGAACAGCTGTTCACTGGGAGCTGTATTTCTGCATATTCTACACGGTCAGTCCTCAGACAGACACCCCCCAGACCCTCGCAACCACACACCCCCAAACCCACACACCCCTGCCCACACCCCCAAACCTCTACCTGAGGTGCTCAGACTGTGGAAGACAGGCCTTTAGCTCAGGGGGTGAATCAGCCCAGAAAAGCACGAGACGGCCACACGTGGAGAACGTTCCAGAAAGGAACACAGTCACACGAATACCGAGCGGTAAACACAGAAGGTGGAATCCTCCCAGATGCCACTGGATCGGCAGCTCAGAGACGCTAGTAAAAACACAGAAGGGTCAGGGAGGTAGACTGACACAGGCAGACTGACACAGAAACACGGCCCGGGGCCTGTAGGATGTTCTCAGCTCAGCAGGTACATTAAAAACAAAAAAATATGACCACAACAGCGCTGCTTCTCCAAGGTTCCCGACCGAGCAGCCTCTCGCGTTTACCCGCTGCCCCACAACAAACGGGCAACCAGGAGAATCCTCTTTCCCAGAACACAAATAACCCCGAGGGCCCTGATCCGCCAGGAGCCGCGGGTATTTACAGCCCGAGCCAGGCAGCACAAATAGACTTTCTGAAAGCAAGCTTCCTGTCAGTGTCTGAAGACCAAGAGACTGCGTCCCGCTCAACCATCCGTGGATAACCTAGGCAGCGCCAACGATGCCTTCGACCTCCTGAGAAATCACTGCAATACACCAGTCAGTCCACGGATGGAGGTTGTGGGTTCAAATCCCTTATAGTGCAGTACATTATGCAGCTCTGGAGACAGGTGACATTAATTACCTCAGCTGTCTCAGCACACCCAAACTCAGGTATTTCAAACTAGGCTGATTTTTGACACCCGTTTAGACCTCAATAGAAAAATCTTCCTTAAACTGGCTTATCAGTATAGCGCCTTTGCCGTCCTCTCTGAATTCATCCTCCCCCTTGAAAAGCCTACTCATTTTTTTTGCAGTTTTCTTTTCCGTTGCCATCTTGTTCAACACTGAACCCAACCAGACCGACAGGTGTATTTTTTCAACACAGACCACCGGGCCCCCACATTTATGGTCAGCGTTCATCACAGGTAGAAATACATAGTGACACATTACATTACATTGTAAAGATAAACTTTACTACAGACTTACAGTACGTCAAACGTAATGGCGCACCATGTCTGCGTGCATCGGCAACCAGGTCCTCAGGATCACAGCTCGCTGGTGAACCAGCAAAGACAACAGCTGTAACGGCCCATATTGCAGCAGCAGGAGTGGTAACATAGCAACTGTTGTCAGGGGTGGTTACGTACGCCATCCACAGGCTGGTTACATGGCAGTGGCCTATACCCTATCATCAGCAGTGGTTGCATAGCAACGGCCCATGTCCCTTCATTGGGGGATAACATTAATGGCATATGCCCTGTCGTCAGGGGCGGTTAAATAGAGCTTATGCATCTTCACCAGGGGTGGTTAAGAATAGCCTACATCCCCTTATCGGCCGTGGTTCCACAGAAACTGCCTTCAGCTTCAAGATGGTTGCCCTGAAGCAGGGAAAGGCTTACAGAAAAGCCCCGCTAATCTGAATAACCCTCTCCTTCGAGGCTCCTCAGCCCCGCCCACACTTCTTAGGGGAGGGGACTGAGCCAAACTCCGCCTCCGTCCAAAGCACCAAAGCCGATTCAGGCATGAGATGGCCCAAGTGGTGACCTGAAGTTACCGGCCCAAAAATGCCCTCTTCACCGCATGAGCTGGACTGGACTAAACCCAACTCGCCTAACCTCCCCAAAAGAGTCACACAATCGACTCTGCACAAGATAATTTAGGCTTAATCTCACTGTTAAGAGTATAAACGGACTGGAATGTCACAGTTGAGAGAATAAACATATTGGAATCTGGCAGTTAACAGTATAAAGTAACACACTGGAATCCCACAGTTAAGAGTATAAATCCATTGGAATCTGACGGTTAAGAGAGGAAACACGCTAGAACTGCATAGACAGCGATAGTTTTGTTTTTACGGTGCTTCTGTTCCAACGGGGGAATGACTGCATCCTTCCAAAGAACTCCTGCGTCAGTCTACCTCCCTGACCCTTCCTCCCAGGTTACATCCCACGCTAAACCCACAGGGATTCACACAGCTCCACGTCAGCCAGTCACAGGAGAGCTCTCTCCACGGGCTAACACCGCATGGAGATGTTGTTAACGCGGGGAAGAGCATCCTGTTGATTAGCCTCAGGAGATACCGGCACGTTTTCCACAACTGGACCATTTACCGCCAACACAGGGTCTCTGGCCGGTGCGGTCAAGGCCTAAGTGTGACCACTCGGGTATGGGACTGGGCCAGTGACCGTAAGGGGACAGGTTTAAGTCTCAGGTCTGGTACCTCGTTTAAATACCTGAACAAAGCATTTAAACTGCATCATACGGTATGAGCACGGCATTTAAACTGAACCTCTCCAGTAAAACATCCATGTCGACAAACGCATAAGCCAGAGGCCATCTGAGGCTGTCAGCACATCTGGAACAATTTAGCCTGGCAGCAAAGTTGGAAAAGAAGAAGAAAAAAAAGAAAGAAAAAAAGCCCAGCTTAATTAATAAATGATTAAATTAACAAAGACTCACCGTTACTGAGGCTGAGCGCCATGTTGCCAGAGTTCAGCGCTTCATCAAACTTGCCGAGTATCGCCTGTAACCTACAGAGGGAGGGAGGACAGCGTTAGATCTCAGTAACGGAGAACAGAACTCCGCCAGCCAAAAAAACAATACGCGTATTTAAACTCTTCAGGCTGCAGCTCTGTTTATAAGTGGATGGAAACAGTTCCGTCGCTGGTATCCGTGTGAGGCTCGGCGAACGAGCAGAGACGTCACAGAAACCCAAAACCGCCCTTTCACCCTCTGCTAGCTCGCGGGACGGCGTCACCGTTATCCCCCGCACTGAGAAGCCTTTCCCTGGCACAGCGCGGCAAAAAAATACCTCCCCGCAAAACAGCCGGACGCGGCGCTATCGCGGAAACAAACGGAGCAGTAAAACTCAAACAAAGACCAAAAACCCAGGCGGGGGAGAACAGGCCTACGGTACATACCCCTCAGTGTGACGCTCCAGGTGCTTGCGCTGTGAAGATCAGCACATTCCCACAAACCCCAAAGCACAAAGAGAGCAATCCCGGACGACGAGCACCCCTCCCCGCGCGCTGGGCTGTGACCGATTTAGAATTCCTCGCCTCGCCGTCCCACATGCCCAAAACGCAGCGCGGGTTTCCTGCCTGCCCCCGGCCCCCTGCCGCTGACGAAACGCACACCCCCGCGGAGGAGGTGAAAGGGTTAATGGCGAGTGCGGCCCTCAGTCCGTGTGCTCCCACAAACGTGCCGTGACGCTGTGTGACAGGGCAGCGCTCCTGCTCCCCTTTACATAACCTCCGGACTGATACACACACACACACACGCTTAAACAGCAACGCGTCTTAAATCTCACTGTGGGGGGCGGGGCTTCAGGCCTGTCAGCTGATTCGGCGCGCCCCGCCTCCCCCTCCCTCTGTGGCACTAGTGGCCGTGTTGACAGGGATCAGGAGAGAAGCGGTCAGCTGACTCCCGCCGTCCAGACGGAGAACCCAAACACGGCAAGCGCCTCTTCCTGTTCATCCATCACCTCGGAGTCTCTCTCTCTTTCTCTCTCTGAATAACAACATTAGCCATTTCCTTTGCTCCTCACAATCACAGCCCGTGAGCATTTAACAGGAAGAAATATGGTAAAGGAAGCATGCAGGTTATGCTCAAAATCGTTTATTTTTTTCAGTTTATAGATAAAAAAAGACAAGTTCGGAATTTCTGCACAATTGTACAACAGGGCCTTCATCCTTAATGGAAGCATTTACGGGAGCCGAAGTAGAATGTGTTTCTCTGGTGCTCGGTAACACAGGGAAAATGAGAACCCCCCAAAGCAGGGCCTCAACAGTGACCTCCGCGTGTAGCCGCCCCACCTCCACGGCCCCCCCACAGCCCTGCTCCCCCTTCCTTCATTTTATTTGTCTGAAGCAGTGCCATCGAACAGCTCAGCTCCCCCATTTCACAAGACACGGAAAGAGGCTCTCCCAGAGACGCTTGCCGTATTAAAATAAATAGCCTCATATTTGAACAGCTGAAATATTTGTACAGTTAAATGCCAAGCGGATCTAGCGATAGCCGCCGGCAAATAAAGTTATAGCTTTACGGTACACGAACATCTGACGCTACCCAAAGGGCAGAAAGCAGTAATACTGCTCCTCAAACGTTCATTAAAGTTCACGTGCGCTGCTCTGGGAAACGGACCGAATACAAAAACATTGAATATACTGTCACATTGAAAAAGCTGCACACAAAAAAAAAAAAAGTAAAGCTCGCACAGACATGAGTCGGAGGAAGACGCTTAACGAACAGCAGGGGTCGCTAGCGAGCGACGAGACGCTGAAATCCAGGCCGACTGAAAGCCACCCATCCCTGGGTGATGCTAGAGCGAACTGTGCATTGGCCTGTGGGGCTCTCAGCCATAGTCAGCACTGACAGTCTATACCAGACTAGGGGGGTCCGTCCATGCACTACAACAGCCCTCCAGCAGCCCCACCACAGCTGAATTTTAGAACCGAGCCAGAACCGTGCGGTTTGGAGCCTGTAACAGAGCTTTCAGAGTTCCACACAGATCTCCGAACTTACAGGATACAGCAGAAACCCCCACAGCGGCAATCTGCACGCCAGCCCCGGATGAGCCGAGAGCAGACGCTGGCAAAGACACCGCCACACAGTCTTCTCATCCAAATGACCCCATAATCCGAAGGTATTGCGGAACATTGGTATCGGAGGGTGAATCATAGCCCTCACAGACTGAACTGAGAAGCCCCCCCCCCCCCCCCCCTCAGATCCCTGTGAATCTCCTCGTCTCCATAACAACCACGCCGGCTCCGGCACACATAATCAAATCAGGGCCTGAGGACGGCACTGGAGAGAGAGAGAGAGAGAGAGAGAGAGAAAACCCGCTGGCCCCAGACCAGCATTCCAGCTGCATAGCAGGCAGCATTACGGCGCTCGACCTTCTGAGGAGAAGAGCAGCTGGTCTGGAGAGCGGTACGGCGGTCGAGTGCCTTCCCCGGACCAGTGGCGTTGGCCGTGAGAGGCCGCACATAAACACCCAGAGCCGGCCAACAGACCCCGGGTGTCCCAGACCAGCCTGGTCCTGTCCGGGTCCTGCTCCCGGCACACAATAAAGGAGCGAGTCCACTCGCTTTCAACGTGTCGCTAACCGCTCGCCGCTCTATAATGGTGCTCTGTTCGAACGTGCGCAGACTCACCCCCGCCACCCCGACAGGGGAGGCGGAGAATTCGGCACTGTTCCCGAGAAGAAAGCCCCTCTGTGCCTCTGTGTTGTATGGCCTTGTCCAGGGACCAGATGCCTGTGCCCTGAACTGAAGAGCATCACCCTTTGTCCTCCGAATGGTCCCCGTCCAACCGCTCCAAACACAGGAACCCCCATCTACCCAGGGGTCGACATTGCCTATTACCCGGCGCCCTTGTCAACAAGATTTCATATTTTGGCCACTAAAAATGTACATTCAATTCAATTAAATTTTATTTGTATAGCGCTTTATACAGAGAACTGTCACAAAGATGCTGCACAGGGAAACAGAAGGAAAATTGAGCAAAAAACCAGGCCTTAGCCCCCAACCAGCAAAATTAGGTAAAAAAAACTCCCCGGTAGGGGAGAAAAAACACTGAACAGTAGGGGTGTCACGATACCGATTCGAAATCAAAAATCGATCGAAATGAGCGTTCGATTTCGAACTTCGAAATCACAAGCTGGTTCGCGATTCTCCAAGTTTTTTTTTTCTCTCCACCGCCGCCCCCCGCGCGCTCTTCTTAGCCTTTCATGTGATGGGTAAAATGTTTAAAAAAAGTAGCCTACTTGGCCATCTCTAATGTAAGCGTTTCCGACAAAACGAAACTTGACGCCTTCCACTGCATTTTGTTCGTCCACGCAGGCGTGCGTCCGAAGAAAAAAAAACAACGATATTTCAAAGAAGACACAGCTGCTAGTTAACGTTAGCTTACCGGTAGCCTGCATTACTTTTCGACACACCATGGCCACTGCCGGAGTCGGAGATGGAGAAACAGAACTGGAAAATCCTCCTGCTTCCCTCAAGTAACCGGTGTGGCAACATTTTGCCTTCCCCGTGAGTTATATAAACAACGAACGCGTCATTGACAAAAAAACGAGTTTGTCGGCTATGCTACACGCGAGTACCATACGCCACCTCAGGCAACACGTCAAATATGGCAGGACACATTCGCAGGCATCACAAAGAAATAGATTTGACTGGGGAAAAAACATTGACACAGGCAACTCAAATGACAACCCAAATGACAGTCAGGGCATGAAAAAAAAAACGTGTAAATAGTTAATAGCGTGGTACATGTTCAACTGTTTATTATTTCAGATATTAGTTTGTTAAAGCTCTTAACTGTTCAAAGAATGTGAACACGCTCATCCTTTTAAAGAAGAATTTGAAAATGTAAATGACCGTTGTCAGGGCATAAAACCAATGTGTAAATTGTTAATAGCGTGGTAAATGTTCAACTGTTTATTCTAGAGTCTAGTTTTGATAAAGCTCTTACCTGTTTAGGTGTGTTTAAATATTCTCATATTTTTGTTATTATTTATAATTGTTATTATTCAAATAAAAGTTACTTATTGAGAAACAAGTATTTTTCTTTACAAATCAAGACTCGATAGTCTAACAATGGCATAGCCATTAGTTAGACTATAGTGCTGGAAAAAAAATTGTGCTGAAATTTTTTTTTAAATCGAATCGAATCGTGACCTTAAAATCAAAAGTCAAATCGAATCGCGGATTTGGAGAATTGTGACACCCCTACTGAACAGTGGCGAGAAAAAACTCCCCAGTGGGAAGAAATCTCGGAAGGAACCTGGCTAGAGAGGGGGTTGCCCATCCTTCGCTGGCCGGCCCGGTTTAGACTAAAGGTGGACTGAATGGTAATAGTCAATTCAATAATCAGTTCAATCATCAGTTCAAAGGGGGCGGGGTGATGCATCTGGGACTCCGGTTGAGTGAAGTCAGGAGGATAAACCAAAGGAGGGACAGGTCCGAAGCAGTCTGCAAACTCAGGCCAGTGGCATCCAGTGGCCACTTTGAAGATTTCTTTAAAAAATATTTGACCCTTTTAATTAAGCACACAAACCAAATCTCACAGTGAATATGCATAATTTATAGCAAGAAAACGATTAGCCTAATTTTCACCCTCCCGCGACAGATCGGTGGCCGGAAACGGAACTAATTGCGTCAATCAAACTGTTGTCGGAATTCGCAAATTTTAACGCTAATGTTAGCAAGCTAGCTAACGTGACGACTAGCGCTAGAGCGAGGTTGCGTGACTGACGACAAAACACAACGGCTCGGTTATTAAAATTTGGCTTTACTGTCGGCAGCAGTGTTGACAATGAAAACGCCAGTGCTGAGCCTGTGGTTAATGATGACGACGAAAAAAAACTAATCAGAAAGTTCGGCCGAGTGGAAGAAAGAATTTGTGTGGCTTCAGTATGATGCTGAGAAGGATGTGATGTTCTGCCAAGCGTGTCGCCAGTTTCCACGACATACAGGCACCACAAGTTAATTTTTTACGGGGAGTAACTCCTTCAGAAAAGACAATATTCATAGGCGCGGCTGCAGCTTTCATCACGAGCGCTGTTGTAGCGCTATGATTTTCAGCGCTCCAAATATCAAGCGGAGCTGCAACGTTGTTAAAAGCCTGATGATGGAGGTTGGTCAGCGGGATCGACTGGTAAAAATATTCAATCTTAATGTAAGATCTTAATAAATGTTTCCTATTTCAATACAACGCACGACTGGTTTTTGGTAGTGAAGCATGTCTGTTAATTGTAAAGGCAATGTATATACAATAAACATGTTTCTAGAATTATGGCCACAGATTATTAATTTTGGCCAGGGTTGTTGTCCCGAGTGGCCAGTGCAAATTTTTTTTCAGAGTTGCTGTCATAATTAGTTCTGCCCACCTTATTCAGGACAACATTGACACAAAGCCAGACTGCAGGTTCATATCACAGGCCGATCCAGAAATGTTCATGTTTTAGCATGGAAAAATATTCTTTCTGAAGTAACTTCCCAGACTCCAACAGAGGGGTCATTTCAGTTGCTCAAACCTCTTCTTTTTCCATTATATCCCATTAAAAAAATAAAATAAAATAAAATAAAATTTTCAAAGCCTCCACCTCTTAACAGTCCAGTACAGGTCATAGCCCTCTTTTGAAGCTGAATGTATCAACCAGTCGACCGCACAGGATAGACACAACAGCTCATTCTGCTCGCTACTCTCCACCAATCACAGCCCATAACACATCAATGAAAAAGGAAAATTAATCTTCAGTGGACAGGATTGTTCCTTTTACCAAAAGGACTGTGTGTTCTAAACTTCTCAGAGTGTAGACTATACCAGACATGTACACACTGAGCCATATATGGGATATTTACAATTCATTTTCCCTTCAGAAGACCCTTTCCCATTCATTTCGAGGCTATAAAGTAGGTTTGTATTGGTGTCACGGCAAACATTTACAATTCATATACGTACATATTGGAATACCAGCATCTTGCTCAACCACATACTTGCACACACACTCACCCGGAATAATAATCAGCCGCAAATATTTGATTGGTTTTTCCGAGAAGACGTGTCATTCGCGGAACATGAGAGGAGCAGCGCTGGCGCTTTGGCGGTCTGGTAAAGTCGTTACATCACACAGCAGGCATGTCGAACAGCCACGGGGGTGGAACAATAGCCCACGGCTCAACATGCAGCCGGGCCCTCACAGGCCTCCATCTTGTGATAGCTCCAGCCTCTCAAACAACCTACCTGAATGCGTCACTCCAAAGCCACCCGAGAGTCAAGAGTCACAACCCCAAACACGTGTTGAAAAGGAGGAGTTGCGCCCCCCCCCCCCCCCCAGCAGAAACCCCGGGGAGAGAGCAGTCGGGACGGGGGTGCGGGGCGGTTTTGGGACTCACCGTGCGGCCGGCAGTCCCTGCTTGTTCAGGCTGGCTCTCACTTTCTCCCCCACGAAGCGGTACACCTCCACCAGCGTGGACGTGGCGGTCTCTCGAACCTGCAGGGAGGGAACACGGGACACGTCCGCCGTTAGCGGCTGAAAGCGACGCCGCGGGACTCGGAACAGACCCCTGCGCTGCTCCGAAGCCCGACACCGCTGCTGTTACCGTCACCCCGCCTACTGACCCCAGGATCAGGTCCCATTACCAACAAACCTAAAGCTCTCAATGCCTTACAACAGTAGCAGCGCCCAAAAACATAACAATTAAAACAAGGGCTTTTCTTTTTCACTGACAGATTAATTTACACATCAGTCTGAATGAGTAATGCAAATATCATAACTGATATGAATGTTTCTGTCCTCAAGAAGCATGAGTACGTCGCCTGAAGTGAACCTACGTACGCTACCTAAACGTAGCGCGGATTCACGTCTCGAGGATTGTGGCTCTTGTTGCAGCTGCTGTTAGCATTTCTGTCAGCCTGGGGCAAACCTGACAGCATGTCCCACCCCCCCCGCCACATCCCCCTAACTTGGTGACCCCTCTTGACCCCTCACCTGTCCGTTGGAGTCTCCCGTCAGCGTGCAGAGGTACGGCACAATTTTGCTGAGGGTCAGAGAGTGAGCGCCGTACCTGAAACGAAGAAAAGGTCAAAAGAGGTATGAGGCAATGCATGCTGGGATGGGACAACAAGAGAACGATCTGTGCAAGACATGAGACTAGCATTTCCAGGATGATAAAGCCAGCCCTGAATCCAGAGTTCACTCAGGAGCAGTTAAACTGTCACATTAACAGGGAGAAAGGGTTGAGCGAGGAGGCCAATTTGAAGACAGGGTTTTCCCCAGGCAGAGTGCCACTCTGTTCCCTCACAGGGGTACAACGGTAGTGTCCTACTTGGGAATCGAACCTACACTTGTTATGTTGTGAGCCAAGCTCTTGTTAATGATCATGTGAAATATTTCACAAACGGGAGTAATTTGGTGTAAACGGCATGTGTGATGCTCCGGGACACAGGGCCGCACTCACAGGTTCAGCGTAGCGACGAGACACAGGCAGAGCCCCTCTCTGCTCCGGAAGTTCTTGTGTTTGAATCCGGGGAGCAGCCGCTCCCAAATGAACTGTGGGAAGAACGGGGGCTGGATTAGTGTGGTGTGGGAATGATCACACGGTCTATGACACGTCACTGTAGTGAAAGAACTAGGGGTGGGAATCGAGAACCGGGTTCCAAGTTGTCCGATTCCTCGGAATCGTACACCTTCGAGTTTGTCAATTCTCTTCCAGCATCGATTCCAGCATGTATTCCCGACAGCTACGCATAGCAAAACAATGTCACGTCATGCGCGCTGTCGTTTTTCATTCAGTCAGCACATGCTGGCAGGCAGTTTGCCGCCCCGTCTGAAAATATTAAATGGAAACGTCATTGTTTGAAAACAAATTTAAGCTACTATCATTTAAAAATCAATAGAAAATGCGTTCGCGTACGCTCGCCATTTTGTGATCCGTCTTCGGAAATTATCAATTGTTCAACAGATGCAAAATATAGGCAGTGTACCCTGTTGTCCATTAGTGTCGCCAAATCTATAAAATAATGATATATTTAACTACAAATCAAATGTTTTGGATCATAAAACTCACTTTTGCATCATTTTAACATCAGTGGAAATCTTTTCATCAGTATAGAGGCGTAGATATTATACCCTAAAACCCTCGCACACTCACAGTTCATGGACGTGAGGGCCCAATGCGGGGATAGCAGCATGCGTGTATCCAGGAGAGCGGGAATCTAAGTGTCGTTTAATTCGTTTTTATGCAGAGCAGCGCTGAACACACACATCCTGCTGTTTTTAATGAAAATAAAGGAGTGTTCACTTGTTTATTCAGACATGAACGAAGGGGTACAGTTAACTGATAGGGGGTGTTTTTCTTGGCTCTTGGGGTCCTGTGTTCAGCCCAGATAATACTGCGGCTCCAACACCAACCGCGGTGAGAGACCGGGCCCGCACAGAGGCATGCTGGGAAAGGAAAACAAACGGCCCTGTTAATTTAAGTGCCGCTGGCCTGCCTTCAAACAGGGGCGGGGGGGTAGAGGCTGTCCTCCAGGTGTTGGGAGGTTGGGGAAGGGGGGTGTTGACGCTTTTTGTGTACAACGGGACAGCTCGGAATAACGGCTCTTTGTCGAACATCATCTGAGGCGCCTTCCACAGAAGGAAAATCTCAAGAGCGATCAAAAGGTTTCAACTGCAGAAGTATGGTGCTGTCTGTAATTCATACTCAACATCGTGATGTATGATACTCCACTTATCAAGTGGCCTGCCAGAAAACAAAACGTTGTAATAAACAGTAGCTACTTTATTCGGCCCTGGAGGCTGGATGTTTGGTTCACCTTCATGTTTTCCCCCCCCCCACATTTTTCATCCCAATTTGGAAATACCAGGCTTGCCTCTCAAGTCAAAGCCATTCCGCTACATTCCTACATTACATTACTGGCATTTAGCAGACGCTCTTATCCAGAGCAACTTACAACTTTTCGCATTTTTACATACTATCCAGTTTTACAGCAGGATATACACACTGAAGCAATTCAGGTTAAGTACTAGTGTCCTACCTGGGAATTGAGCCTGCAACCTTTGGGTTACAAACTCAGTTCCCCACCCTTTATACTACACTGCTGCCATGCTACTGCGGCGGTATAGTGGGCAGAGTAGCTGAAGCAGCCGACCCCTCCACCGGAGTGGCCAGCAAGCCTGACCGCTCTGCACGCGGCAGGCCACACACAATACTACAGTACCTCCAGCAAACTCGGGCCTATCGCTGACTAAACTAACTGGCAACCTGCGGGCGCTTAGTGTACCCCGGGGAGCGGTAACCCTGACTGACTCACACACCGCCGTGTGTCCCCACAAAACTGGGTCAAGTCAAGTTTATTTGCATAGCAAATATTCATACAACTGAATGCAATTCAAAGTGCTTCACAGAACAGTGGAAAAAAAGAAAGATTTCAATGATTTGACAGAAAAGGATAATAAAAAGTGCAGAAAAGAAGAATAGAAAGTGCAGCATTGCAGCGAAGACATTAAGACATTAAAATTGCTTTTAAAAGACAATAAAAACAAAAAGCGAAAACAAGCAAATAAATAATTAAAGATTAAAAAGGAATTGCATTAGAAGACAAATAAAAACAAAAGAATAGTTACAGATTAGAAGGAAGTTATGCATCTAATTTATTGGAAAGCCGCAGTAAACGGTAATGTTTTAAGCCAGGATTTAAATGAGCTGACAGTATTAGCAGACCTCAGGTATTCAGGAAGCTTGTTCCATAGGTGGGGAGCATAGTAACTAAAAGCTGCTTCACCTTGCTTGGTTTTGATCCTGGGAACACTGAGTAAACCTGTTCCAGATGACCTGAGGGGTCTGGATGCTTCGTAACATACAAGTAAATCAGAAACGTATTTAGGCCCGAGACCATTTAGTGCTTTATAGACATGTAATAGGATTTTAAAATCTATCCCTTGACACACAGGAAGCCAGTGCAGTGATTTAAGGACCGGTGTAATGTGCTCCACTTTCTTGGTGTTAGTGAGGGCTCTGGCAGTAGCATTCTGCACGAGCTGTATCTAATAGATTTTTTACTAAGACCTGTGAAGACACCATTACAATAATCTAGCCTGCTGAAAATAAATGTCTGAACAAGACGGCTCACACAACCCAGAGGGCTTGTGACTTGTGTCCCGTATGACAGCGAGCATCGCATGACTGGTACCGCCCGTCATCTCTCCTCATCTTCTGTGCCGTTTAATCTGTGAGCAAAACGGACACTGTGCGAAGCATCTTCTGTGCTGTTTAATCGGTGAGCGAACGGACACTGTGCGAAGCATCTTCTGTGCTGTTTAATCGGTGAGCAAAACTGATACTGTATTAGGCATCTTCTGTGCCGTTTAATCTGTGAGCAAAACTGATACTGTATGAAGTATGAAGCATCATCTGTGCCGTTTAATCTGTGAGCAAAACTGATACTGTATGAACTCCCACTGCTCCTGGCCACATGCTTCTGGATTACTGATATAAGCGCTTTACACGACATATTGATGTTTATGCAAACAGCAAACAGCCCTGTGTGTGCGCTCGTGTATATGCACATTGCTCAACACTAGCGCTGCCAGCTATTTTCTAATACACAATTATACTAATCTCTTCAAGCCCCGTGAGGAAAATCCCCACCAGCTGTCCCCTGTAGGGGGAGCTGTAGTCCTTTGGTATGCTTCCCTCCAGTGAAACTACAGCTGTGAGTCATGGCACGGGCTCAAGCCACCACTGCACAGCTTCAGACAGACTCAATGTCAGCAGTTTTCCCCCAAATCATTACTGACTGGAGTAGCGGCTAGGACCAGGGGCGGAGACCAGATCGGAAATGGGCCAATGAAAGGAGGGCCGGTTCATCACAGCTCAGAAAACACTCAAGTGTTCTGATTTCTAAGTGCCTGTCTGAATACAAATTAGCCAGCAGTGGTGCTCCCACAGAACATGTATCCCCAGAGAGAAATAAAGCCGTTCTATTCTATTCTATGTCCTTTGGAGCAACTCTACTGGAGTACTTGTGAGGTTTCTGATGTTTCAAGGTCTCATTTTCAATATAATTATTCTACAATTCTATTTTGATAATTCCCTCAGTTGCAGGATTAACATGACGTCCTGTGTTCAACTGTGAGTGCATGCGTGCGTGTGTGCCCCGCAGTAATAATCAGACACAGCCTGAACTATGTGGGACATATTGACAGGAGCCTGGAACATAGGATTCCAGGAGGGGTGTCTGGCGGTTTTTCAACAGCGTTACAGTTAACCGAGGTATAGGTCAGCTCTGGAAGGTCATTCCGGAACCAAGGAGACTCATTTCCAGAAACTAAAGCACTCACCATGACCGCTGTCTGTCTCCCCGTCTGTGCCATCAGCCGGAGAATGAGGGCCTGAGACTGCTCCCGCACCTGCTCCTTAGAGTCTCCCAGCCTGTCAATCAGAGCAGGGACCACTGAGAAAGAGGGAGGCGGAGGAAGGGTAGAAGACAGACAGGAAGAGTGGAGTGGGTTGATGGGGATGGGGGTGAGAAAGGGAAGGAGGAGGAGACAGAGGAGAGGGAGTGATTTATTTCAACATATTTTATCCACCGAGTTGACAGTATGCTCACAACAACAAGTACTTGCTCCCCTATGAATGTGGTTTACTCAGCGGCACCCTCCAGTGGAAAAAGGAGGAAAGGCAGCTACAGAGAATATTTGCTGAAAACAATAGGACTCTGCACACTAAACCACAGACAAGGATCATGTCAACCGTATGATATGGTGACACTTATCGAACAGAGAGAGCGACCAGAAACAGATGACCCCCTACATCGATTGTGGCGAAGCAAAGCTGTGCGCGTCACGGCTAGTGTTGTACCAAGGCTGGATACAGTCATAGGGTGGACCCCATTACCAGAGGCTGTTGCCACCACAACAGGCCGTTTCTGTGGAAACTCCCACAGAACAGCCTTCCAACACGCCAGCCTCGTACAAAGGAAGTTAGCGATAAAGGTCACAGCTGGAAGGGTAAATGCCATAGTTGTGAGGTTACGGCTGAAGCGGACGTAAAGTCATTATTTTGAGAGTCTTTCTTTTTGTGTGTGTGGATGTAGAGCAGGGGATTCCCCCAACACAAAGGCTACAGGACTGACAGACCAGCCCACAGGCTACAGGACTGATTGAGACCGGCCCACAGGCTACAGGACTGACAGACCAGCCCACAGGATACAGGACTGATTGAGACTGGCCCACAGGCTACAGGACTGATTGAGACCGGCCCACAGGCTACAGGACTGACAGACCAGCCCACAGGATACAGGACTGATTGAGACTGGCCCACAGGCTACAGGACTGATTGAGACCGGCCCACAGGCTACAGGACTGACTGAGACCGGCCCACAGGCTACAGGACTGATTGAGACCGGCCTACAGGCTACAGGACTGACAGACCAGCCCACAGGATACAGGACTGACAGACCAGCCCACAGGCTACAGGACTGACTGAGACCGGCCCACAGGCTACAGGACTGACTGAGACCGGCCCACAGGCTACAGGACTGACTGACTGACTGAGACCGGCCCACAGGCTACAGGACTGACTGAGACCGGCCCACAGGCTACAGGACTGACTGAGACCGGGCTGACTGAGACCGGCCCAGAGGCTGTTCAGTGGCGAGTCCATCCACAGCAGAACACAAGCACTGAACAGACAGCCGAGAGCGACCGTCAACTTGCCACACATCAGAGCCACGGGTGCAGCTTTCAAACAAGCATGTTTCAGGGTTGACTAATGACTACCGGCAGCTTGGGGTCACGGGAGCGAATGTGCACTCGCTGCAGGTCAGACACACAGGAGCGACCGCTCGGGTCAGAGGTGTGGGAGTGTCCGTCAGAGTTCGGAGGGGGGCCGATAACGGACGGTCCGTGGTGGCAGTCTCTCCCTTCCTCTTCCTCTTCCTCGTCAGCGCAGCTCCTGTGCCGTATGTCCCTTCCGACACCCGCTCGCCCAGGTGCAGGAAACGGCCCCCTGACCGTCTGTTTCTCCTTTTAAAATAAACACTCTACCTCCCAGCCGCAGGATTCTAACCAGACAACACGTGCGAGACGAGCTCGCCCGCGAACCGCGGCTGCGCCGTCGACATGAAACACGGCGGAGCGCAGATTTACCTCCACAGAGCGAGGCAGACTACACACACGTCCTGGCCTGCTTATCAGAGCCCATTCCAGCCTTCACATTTGCCCCAAACTTTCATTTACTGACTGACTAAAACACGGGCAGTCATGGCAGGCCACTCATCACACCGGCTCCAGTATGACCTCCTGGCAGGAGAGTGATTCTGCTTCTATCATTACTGATCCCATCTGCTGATGCTTTTACTGCTGATACTTTAACAGACTCATTTCAGAGCAGGACGTGCCTGGCTAAGGGCACAACACAGCAAACTAACTTCAGTATCGAACCTGCAATGTTCAGGAAGGGCGGCCATCTTTTTAGCCACTATGAAGGACCTGGTTCACCTTTATCGTTACACAACACCCCCCAAACTCTACCATTACACAACTCCCCTCTACCGTCTACCGATACACAACACCCCTCTACCGTTACACAACTCCCCTCTACCGTCTACCGATACACAACACCCCTCTACCGTCTACCGATACACAACACCCCTCTACCGTCTACCGTTACACAACACCCCTCTACCGTTACACAACACCCCTCTACCGTTACACAACACCCCTCTAACCACTACCGTTACACAGCACCCCTCTAACCTCTACAGTTACACAACACCCCTCTACAAAGCGCAATAAATAACCAGACTCCAAGCCGTCAGCAGCGAGGTCTTGTCCGTGCCGCTCGTTAGTGACCCCAGAAAGAACAGCTGAGGCCGAGTCGCTGTGGGCGCTCTGTCTGCAGGCTCTGGCTGGGTATTTTAATTTAACCCATTAACTGCAGGCTCAGAGCCACCGCTTCCACTCTTCTTAGAAACTGACAACACAGGCTGACAGCGAAAGCAGCGGCAGTGTGACCCGGGGTTGGGCACAGCGCGATTAAGGCACTAAATATAGGAAAGGACAAGGAATTTTACAGGGTGGAAATTGGGGGCGGAGCAGTTTATCTGGGTTCAGTCCCAGGACAATGCCTGTGGCCTGCAGAGGGACGGGGGCACACTGAAGGACATTCAGGACGCCCAGGTAAGGGCACCTGCCCTGCCCATTCAGGGGTGACACAAATGGGCGTGCCCAAGCGCCACAGAGGCGGGATCAGGAACAGTAAAATCCAGGCCAGCCCGCCCACTCCAACAAAACACCCACCGATCTGGATAAAAAAACCTTTAAGGGCGGATGCTCTGGAAAATCCCCCAGAGATTTCATCCAATTCACACAATACCCAGAGACAAATACATGTTATAGAATAGTACAGGTGTTAAATGAACCCGAACTGACCTCAAACTCTCTATCCAACGACATGCAGGCCCACATAATAGAAAACTAAGAATAGCAATGAGAAATTCAAAAAATCACATTACTCTTCTACATTATTACTTCCAGCATTTTGTCCTACATCACACAGTTATTAGATTATGTCGTTCTGCCTTTGGCTGACTGCAGTGAGCTTAAGGAAGACAACCTGGGGATTCTGAGACGACGGAGAAACGGACGTGGCCTACCTGTGCCTACGTAGCCTCTGAAACGCTCTGCCATGCGATCCATGAGCGCTTCGACAATGTCTATCCCCAGCAGCGCCACCTGCAGGGCAAGAGGAGTGGAGACATTTGAGACAGGTCAGACGCTGACTAAGAGAAAAACACACAGGTGACATTAAGAAATAGCAAACATGCAATGCAATGGCCTTACGACCTTAAGAATTCTGTTTAAACGCCAAACAAAAAAACAACACGTGAAAACTGAGTACTTCACAAAAGACCTCATCTGCAAAAACAAGCACCATCAGGGCATTATCTATGGCTATTTTATTTCATTATGAAGAAATTATGCAATTATGAAATGGCTATTATGTTTCACTAGATGTAGCATAGCTAACTGCCACTGTGACTCACGGTCGTATTGTTCAAAATGTTGTTAATTTACTTGGCATGTGGACCAAATTTAATGTTTCAAGCAGTTATCGGCTTACACTTACACAAGCACATCAATTTCCAGGTCAAAGGTCATGCTGTGATGCGTAAGCATTGTTCTGCATGTCCACTGCGCAACGTGATGCTTCAAACTCAGTACTTATAGCAAAATACACAAAGGGGACAGATAAGTCCAAAAGATTTTCGGAGCTGTTACACAGTTGTCAATACTGCCCTGGATTAAGGAGTGTGAATTTGCAGGGGGTGGACATGAGGAGGGTTCAAATTTCACTGAGAGAAGAACAGGGGCTCGCTTGTGCAGGCAGGAGCACCATACAGTCCAAACGGTAATGGAGCAACAATAAATCTGAAATTCCGTCCGCCCCCCCCGACAGGCCGTTCACGCTCTCCTGGGTCCAACTTCCAGGAAAGCCAGCCAGGGGAAGGATTGACGGGAACATGACAAGAGCACGGATGGCAGGAATCACCGGACAGAAACAAACCTTTGGAAAACTCACCCTTTTGTTTATTTTTTTTGTAACCAAACTATTCCTCGAATGCTTTTCAGAAAAATCCTCACAAGAATATCTTCACACTGGGAAACTTTTTAAGGTTATGATATCGAAGACGCAGTCTATCTCAAGGCTGAATACTGGAAAACCGTTTTTGTGTGGGTTGAACGTTAAAATGACTTAAAGTGCATAGCCCTCACAAATCACTTCCCTGAGATTTCAGCACAGCGCTACAATGCAGAGGAGTAGCGTATTAAAATATGTCAGCTATACAAACACAGCGGTGAGCCCATTAGACGGGCAGCCCAATAGTACAAGGCCATGCGTAAGTCAGGGGGAATGTGGGCTATAGGGCTCCCATTTCCTGGCTTAATGGAGTAAAGCTAGGTGCGCTTGCGTGTGTGTGTGTGTGCGCAGAAATTAGCCTAATTTCTTCCATGGAAACCATGGTTACGGGCCGGGTTCTGAGACAGCCCCTCCCTAGAGCTGTTTCAGGGAGAGCCCGACTTACAGAGGAGGACAGGCTCTCTCAGGCTGGGCCTTTCTGAAGAAGCCCTGGGATCCTCTGCACATGGAGGGGAGGAGGGGGGGTGGGGCAGAGTTACTTCAGGCAGGTCGGGCTGCAGGCGGGGGATAGAGTATAACAGTATGCCCCTGCGGTCAGACATCTCAGAATAGGGTAGGCGGAGTCATGTGGGCAGGAAGCACCTACAGGATTGGATGAAAGGACACTCCCAATACGGAGATGTGGGCGGAGACTCTGTGGGACAGCACTGCTCTGCCATTGGCGGCGACGCAGCTGAGGTCGAGCGGTGACCTTGAGCGGTGCAGACAGTCCTCTCCTGCTGGTGCTACGTGACCCCAGGGGTAGAGCAGAGCTGCAGCCCCTCGCGCGGAGGAAACAGGACTCCGACCCGCACCGCGCGACTCAAGTACACACCCTTAACCCGCACAGTGGACCTCCGGATCTCCCAACAGGAGTTCTTCAGCAGCGAACTGGAAAACCAGCGCTAGACGTACAAATCACACTCCCTCTAGTGTTAAAACACTGTTACTGTGGTTACTGCTAGTCCATTAGTGAGTGAAAGCTGGCTTCCCAGCAGCTGATGCCATCAGTGCAGTGTGATAAGGGCATCAGCTGTTTTCCCGCACCCTTTGGGAGATTGTTGAGAGTCCTTTCTACAGATTGTCTATAGGTTCTCAAGGCTCTAATTGGTTCCTCTCTAATTACCTTGTGCACCTGTGGTGTTGCTGTAGAGCTCGGTCTTAGGGACTGCCATCACAATACAACACAACACAAACTGACATGGTCTTCTTTTCTCATTGTTTCTGCTTATTACAGACTAATTTTGGGCTCACAAAGAAAGCGGTCCATCACACCGTTGTTAACGACAAGCTAACAAAGTCGCCACCAACCTGTCAGACCTAATGCCTGTCCGTCAAGAGTTGCCATCAACACAGTGCAATCCGCATGTTGAAGGAGAGCACTGTCTCTCGGGAGGGCTGCTTCTTCTAATGCAACAAAAAGTAAGTTTGCATAGAAAGGTAGCATCCGCTTATAGCCCAGGCTGTAATAGTGTTATGGTAAGGTGTGGGCATACCTGTGCATTAGCTAGCTGGGTTCCTTCATGACGTCTCCATCCCACCCTATATTCAGCAGAACAATTCAATTTCTCACTACATATGAAGCCTACATATCCAAGTTTATTACAACTCAAAATCAGGGGTGGCAAACACCAGTTCTGGAGGGCCGCAGCGTTTGCTGGTTTTTCGGTATGTTTCAAGTGATTCATTCAAGTCACTGATTGGCTAAAGAGTCAACACACCTTGTTCTCAAGGCCCTTATTTGGGTGCTGACTGAACAGAAACTGCAAATACCTGCAGACACTGTGGCCCTCCAGGACTGGAGTTTGACACCCCTGCTCAACATGACCAGCTGAACCAAGCACAAAAACATACATTTCAAAAACAAATCCCTGGGCTGAAACCCAGTGTTAATAAACAGACTTATGCTAGAATTAGTAGTTATTGTTTTGGCCATTTCCGCCCCAAATAATATCCACCCTCAACACCACCCACGGCTGACAAGGCCAGAAGTGATTATGTAATAAAGTCCTTGGCTCGTCCCTCCCCCACGCCGCCACGCCCTGTCACAGCCCATCAGCCTCTGCTGCAGTGTTTACAGGAAACATGGCACGGCAGATCCTCCATGCCCCGACCACACGCCAACCCAGCTGGAGCTCTGGAGGAGCCACGGGGTTCAGCAAACTGCCAGCGTCTGGGAGGGGCATCCATTAGCCAACAGGGACGCGTGTGCCTAGGCTCGCCCTGGGCCAGCCCCTTCTGCATGCCCTAAAAAAAACTAATTCTTAGTACCGTTAAATCCCTCCATTTCCTCAGAACCCACAGTAGAGCGTGTGCGTGATGACATCGGAAACCGTTCCACAGGAGTAAGGACTCTTCAGGTAAAGTCCGCGTAAACTCACTGGTTCACTGGCCAGCTGATATACTTTAAAATAAATATGGCTGTGATTATAATGTGAACAAGGTCACAGGAACATTCAATAAACCGGCCGCCTTACTTTGTTTCAATTTTTAATTCCTCCCCTCTGGTGAAAATTTCAAAGGTGGTGAAAACTGCATTCTTCAGCTATTTATATACCTCCTGCTTAAATTAGCTTTTGCCAAAACTTCACCCTGTCTTCCCCTGGGAACTCGGCACCACAGCAGGTGTGCAATGCCATCTGCCATCTGCCATCTCCGCGCGGACGTACTGATCGATGTTTCAAGAGTTCGGCAATTTCACAAGAATGAATAAGCAGTCGAGGAATCCTTAAAAAAAGGGCAGAAATGGAAAAAGTTCAGAAGCTGGCTGGCTCCTCTCTCGCCAGTTGCTTTTGGCAGCGTTTAACAAAACTCAACATTCCAAAGACATACCGTGAAAATATCAGGTCGCCAATGAGGAGGATGGTTCCCACAACCCACACGCATTACCAATTTTAGTAAAGCCAACGAAAGGGCCAGGGAGGGTCTGCATGTTCCCCTGAACAGATGTCTGAGAACCTCATGTGAAATGAGCACCACAGAGACGGGTCTACCTTACCACTGGCTAACAATCAAAAAACGCAAATCTAACAGCAACAACTTAAAGCAGCACAACCAGAATATGAAAGGCACTCTTTCCTGATCTATGGAGTTGTGTTGAGACTTGGAGAAAGTGGTAGTGATGTATTGAGGCAAAGGGCAGTATTACAAAGAGGGGGAGACATTTTGAATAGCTGTTCACAACTAACTGGCACTACCCAAGTGTGAGTTTAGAAGCAATGTAGCGATAGAAGAGAGGCTGTTACTCAGCACGGCTCAGTCACTAAGTAAGCCAGCACCAGCAACATTAGCGGGCTGGGCTGATGCTAGACCAAACCAATAATGCATGATGGAAAACCATTCTGATCCTGGACGAGCCCCCCATACCTCATGCTACAAAAAACATTTTATGAATAAAACATACTAAAAAAATGGCCGGAAGGCTCTACTATGTGGTACCCAAACTGAGGTAAACTCTTGTGAGCTACGTTCAGATAGTTCCCTAACGGGAAAATAAAAGTTATTCTATTCTATTCTATAGTGCATCTGCGGAAGTCGGAGGTATGAGGGGGAAAGGCCGGGCATGCGTGCCGCTGTCAGCCCGACAGCTTCTCCGAGCCATGAAAAATTGAGCTGTGCTCGGGGAGGCGTGAGGAGATCCGACAGGTTGAGTATTCTTCATGCTCCTGTGGCCACCGGGCCACTGCGTTCCTCAGCGCAGGAGATCACAGTGAGCAGTGCAGATCTCCCCCCTCCCTTTTCCCTCTCCTCATCTCTCCATCTGAGCCATTCATCCCAGTTTACACATTCCTTCCTCTTCAATGACAGCAAGAAATCTCACCAGCTCTCTCCATCCATCTCTGTCCCACAGGGGCCACCAGAGATCTGATCCCTCCTAATGAAACGGCTCTCCAGATCGGCTCTTCAAACAGCCTCAGACGCTTTTGTAGTTCCAGAATTCTGCAGGTGGTGTGGCGTGGCGTAGTCGCGTGATGTGGCGTGGCGTAGCATTGTATGTTGTGTTGTGGCGTAGTATTGCGTGAGGCGGCGTGGTGTATTTTCAAACAGGGATGCTCATTCAACGCAGGGTAAAAAAAACAAGCACAAACGCTCACACTCACACACATCCCTGTTCCCTGAGTGTCTTGCAATGCTTCTGAATGCGGATAACCCCACTGTCTTCAGCCACACTAACGCCAGACTCCTCAGGATGTGTGGAGCCG
This sequence comes from Synaphobranchus kaupii, assembly GCA_029718625.1. Lineage (NCBI taxonomy): Eukaryota > Metazoa > Chordata > Actinopteri > Anguilliformes > Synaphobranchidae > Synaphobranchus > Synaphobranchus kaupii. Next base: position 20,942,836 of record CM056396.1, read on the forward strand.
AGCGACATATGGCCGTTTCTGCTGGAACCTGGACCCGGTTCAGTGACTGTAGTGTTCACCAGTAGGCGGGGGTAGAAGGGCACTGCAGGGGACCTGGGGCAATTACACAGGGAGGGCGGGTGCTAGCCATATGGGCAGAGAGTGTGGATAATCACCAAAATAGTCACATGAACACAAGGCCATGGACTACACAGCTTACTGAGGAAACCAATGTCCTTCGTGATACAACAGTTAGACAAGCAACTTCTGTCCCTCTGTGAAAGATATGGATATGATGGAAATCTCTACAGTGAGAAGGGAATGATTGATTATGACACAAAGTCACCATCGTGACCCGACAGCAAATTTTAGAAACTTGACTTAAAGCATAAACATAAATCATAAGGCTCCGTACAAGCATATGTAAGCAACATTTTGCTGAAAGATCTCAGTGGTATGGGATGGTGTGAAGCAGGCCAATTCTCAATTAAGTGAGCCTTCGTTTTACAGAGCTGGTGCCTACAAGCGAACTGTAATAGAACTGAAGCTACAGTTTAGATAATAAAATTGGAAGATGATCAAATAAATTTAATTTAAAACAAACCTAAAGTTGAGCAGATGTAAAAACAGAAACTGACCCTGGCAGTGCTGGGAGGAACAGCAGTAGACATGAACAGTTAGTTTAAAATGCGAGGCCAGCTTCTTTCTACGGAAACATTAAGTGACTCTGTGTAAGACGAATACAATATTTATGACCACTGCAGTAGAGTACCCATCTGTAGAGCTGTCTATGAACAGAGAACCACAGCAAAGACTGATTTATACATCAGCCCAATAATCTAATCTCCAATGACTAAGGAAAAGATAATGTTCCCCGAGAAGACCAAATCTCTGCTCCAGACATTCAGTCATCCACTGTCCATCAAGGTGGAGAAGGGTGTGGCTATAGTGTGGAGGTGGAGCCCATGGCTAGAGCTCTCATTCTATAGGCTGAGTCACAAAGACCAAACACAACTGCAGAGCTTCCATCTAACCCTAAACCTAACCAGATTAGATTGGAAAATTAGAAAACTCAACATCATATTCCCAGGAGGATTAAACAAACGCTGGTAGAACTTCAACACAAGAGGGACCAAATTATTCCTACTTAAAGGTTGCAGTACACTGAATGGCCAGTGCAAACTTTTCTTTCCCAAGGGGCCCTCATAAGGGGTAACTTGGGAAATAAAGATTTTTTTTCCTAAACCTAACCAGACTTCTTTAACCTCTTCACGTGGTCTTGATGTCAGCCACTCTATTTAGGAATGTGCAAAAAAATTATATACGTGAGATCAATTTTCACTGATGAGAGCTCTACCCTACAGCCAGACCTGGGGGGGGGGGGGGGGGGGCAGGCCAGGCCCTTCAGCGGAAGAGAAATTTCCCTCATTAATAAGTCATAGCTGTTGTCTGAAGAGGAAGCGCATGCAGTCCAAGGGTAACCCCGCCTCCCCTCCAGGTCGATATAAGACCAAAATCCTGATCGCAGCATCGCAGCCATGGGTCGACCATCTCAGAACTCTTTAAAGTGACCTACATTCTGGGAACAGATCGGAGACCTCACTGGAAGTGGACAAGATACACAGACAGTATCCCACAGGAAGCATCCCAGATCAGTTTGGTTATCTTTAACCAAGTGTGGCAAAGGTTAGAAGGTTTGTACAGCACCCCAGGCAAACCCAACAGTGCCAGCCTAGCACCCTATTGCAGTGCCAGCATAATTAGCACGGCTAATCTCCGCACAGCTCCGAGGGGCACGGATCTCCTCAATACTCGCATATTAACAACGGAAAAAATAGCATGTATTATACGCTGTAGGCTATGTAACCTGCTCATTCAGTTATTGAGTGAGATGAAGGTGTTACAGTACCTGGAGCCCTAGGGAAAGACCGGTCTCGTGATTACTGTGTGCTTACTAACAAACCTGTTAGTTGTGTGTACACAGTACACACCTATAATTCAGCTTTAAATTGTGGTGCGAGTGGGGAGACATTGCAATTGTCGATGTTTTCAGTCAACGGTGTACATGCGAGCACACACTTTTTTTTCCCTAATGTTAATGCTCCATGACTGTCCCTGGACCGGAATCAGGAATTTTCAGAAAATTACACTTCAAATGAGTTCCCCCTGCCAGATATACATCCAATAAACAAAGAAACTGTGCGACACCATGGCTTTTATTCACAAATTGTCGTTCACTTGAAATTGGACAGTGTGAAAACAACCAAAAAAAAATTGCAACAAAGTAACTTGACCCTGATTCGAACCAATGCAAGCAAAGTTGGGAAATAGTTGGTGTGTTTCCAACTATAACTAAGTCAAAGCCCCAAGAAGAATCCAAGTGAAACATTTTTATTTTATTTTAAGTTCTTTGTAGATGTGTCTCTCTTTCAATCAGCACTAGCTCCCCTGAAAAACACCATGTGGCTGGTAATATGGAAAATAGTCGCTGGCTCACAAGCAAGTTTGTGTCAGAGGAGATTCGGCACGCGGTTTTTACAATGATGACTTTCTAAATAAAGCAACAGCAGAGCATTGTTGTGGCTGCCGTTTCATTCCAGCGATGGTCCAGGTCTCCGCTGGGGGATTAAAAAATGGTTTAGTTTGCAAACGCGGCTCCGCGAAGCACGTCCAAAACATACAGCTGAATTAATACCAATCAAGCAGTAATTTAGAGCTCGAGCAGCAGACTCTCAACTGGGTACTCCTGCCCATCGGAGTGAGAGCACACTTTCCTTTCTGCTCTCAGAAAAATTAAACGCCAACTGCTAACTGCTGTCAAAATGGGAGCAGAGGTTGAGGCCAGGTTGGCAACAGCTAGCCTAATTTCCTCGGTATTGCAGAGACTACAGCCTCTACATAATCCATCAGCAGCCAAGGGTCTGGGCAATCGACAAACTATTAGGCCTTCAACACAAGTCAGACAAGCTCCATTGTTTCAGACTCCTAACAATGAATGTACGAGTCTTTTCCTGGGTGTTTGGTTAGCATAGCGCCATGTGTAATCATGCATTGTGCCGGTGAGGGGGTCCTCGCTTGTGAGAGTCTATGTAGTTCATCTCATCGAGCTGCCTAAAATACTTAAGGTACATTATTTAATCACCACACCCACTGCGTGCAGCTTGCCGGGGCGAGTGCAAACACGGTGGACGGGCCCAGCCAAAATGCTTTCAGGACTGGGACTGCAAAGGAGGCCGAGCCAAATCCATAGCAAACACACCTTGCATGCACGACCCAGGTTAATTGATGTGCGCGTTTTTTTCTCCTGCTTCTCAATGCTGACAACCACAACATTCGGGTCCACGGTGCAACAGAAAGACACCGTGGACTGGCGAGATAAGGACGGACTGGACGGACTCGCGGAATTAAATAATCACGCAACGTTGATTGGTGACATCGCTTGAGTTCGCAGTGATGAAATCTCTCTGTACAAAGGGGGCCGGCCGGGCCGCGGGTCCCGGAGCAGCGGCTTTACAGCGGGCGGAAGCGCTCTCTCCGCTCTTCCACACCAGCAGGCTTTCAGTCATCCCCAGCCCTTTATTTCATCTACAGCGAGTCAATAGCTATCAACTGCCATCAAGGCAGAAACGCGCCCCCCTCCGGCACTCCCCCCACCCCCGCCCTTACCCCCCACCCCCACCGGCGGCCGGACAGAGTGTCTCCGCCGGAGCAGCGCATTGATTGAGCGCTGCTCTCAAAAACATGAACTCATTCAAAGGAGAAAGTGAGGGGGAAAAATGTTTCAATTAAAGTGTTTGCAGTTCAATAACTAATGGAGTTGTGTATTTGTTCAGTGTTCTCTTTTTAATAGATCAGCGGGTCTCAGTCGTTTGGGAATAGAGAATCAATCATGAGTACGGCTAACTTATTACAATGGTGGTTTCAGATTACAACCCTTCCTTCTCATAGCAATTCTCTCTATCTCTCTTTCTCTTTCTCTTTCTCTCACACACACACACACACACACACACACACTTCTTTGTGTCACACACACATTGCTGCGCTGCCGAGCACAGGAATTACACAATTACAGCACACCACACCATGGCGAGGAGTCATGGCAACTCAGTGTATCAGGGTCTGCCACACCACCTGATCTCACACAGCCCCTTATACTGTAGCCCCTAACACTGTAACCACAGTCCCCCCGAGACAGCCTGCACATCCTGCAGGTGACATCATCATCTCAACCCGCCCGGTCCTGCCTCACAGGTCAAACCGTGCATCCGATATACACCTTCCGACCACAACCACCCTGTCCACCCACCGGACAGCTCGGTCAAACCGTGCCTCCGATATTTACCTTCCGAACCCCAATGCACAGCTCGGCCAAGCCCACCCCTGTGCTTTCCACCACTTGACTAAATATACCCCCGTGACCGACCACACAACATGGTCAAACCGTAACCCTGCCTCTCACCATTCAGCCACAAACCTGCTCACCCACCACACAGCCTGTTGTGTCTCCCGGATTTCAGACTCAACTTTTACTTATTTATTTATGCATCGTTACTATTATTATTATTTAATAAAAGTGGCTGCGCTCTTAGTACAGCCTAAATAGAAGTGTCCATCCAAGCACAACTTCACTAACCACAGTCATAAATCATCCACACCCAACTATTTTTAATAAAAGATTCACTGATTTCAGCATACCAGTACCTTCATCACATGAACAGTGTTATTACTCTATATCCTTTCATACATTCACTGTACACTTCACTTACTCATTAACATAAGGACCATTAGTCGGTTCAATGATTAAAGACACTGTGCAAGATTTCATTGCTAACAGTTTATATGCAGAGTTCAGACTGTGACATTTAAAAAAGTATTTTTGTGAACAAAGGTTCCCCCTTTCGACCCCCTTTAGTTTGCACACGTCCAGTTGAATTAATCATTAGAACAAAGGCGTAGTTTACTCCTCAACTCAATACACATTTCTCAATGCACATCATTTCGGTTCAAACCACCTCAACTATTTACTTACAAAAACGTTACTGTGCAATATACACCTCAATATGGACTTGTATGTATGTGTAACTTACACAACCTGGTATTGTTAGCCAACATTGATTAGATCATATCCACACTTTATTCTGATAAAGTAAATATAAAGCAAAAAAAGAGAAATGGGAACAGATTTTAAACAATAAAGGATCCCCTCCCCATCCCCCATCCTCAGGTCGATAAATACGCACTATAGCAACCATCTGATAACGTTACCCAAGACATAGTACTGCTTCTTATGAAGATACACTGCTAGCATCCATACCGATGACATACGACGTTTACCAACACTTGGTATTACAAACATTTACACAACAATACGGATTCAATTTCCCTTAAAGTGTGCATGCACTCAGGACACACATTCACTGTCAATGTTTAGACTCTTCAATGATGGTTTTGCTGGCGTGTTGTAGTTAGCAAACGTTAAGAATCCGCTTAAAAGAAAACATGTCACGATTGATTTGTCTGTTAGAGATCTGATGCTTATTAATAGATATACTAGATGACTGTAGTAACGCTGAACTCGCTTTCCCCGGTCCCCCAACAACAATGACCGGCACAATGCCATCCATGTTACTACTAGCATGCTAGCTATCGTTAGCATACTGCTTAGGACATTTCTTGATCACAGGAACATCTAAATTAAAATTTGCGAGGTGCAAGTAACGTTAATGTCAAATCCATATGGGTCAACATAACTATAGGACGCAACAAGCGGGGCAGTAACAATATTTCAATCGCAACTCATAAACCATGACCACTCAAAGCTGAAACATCAACTCGCTGGCAAGATAGCAACCCCATACGTTACCTATAGCAGATATCCTAGGAGCACTTGCCTTGTAATTGCTTGAATTGACCCATCCCGTTAGCTCGTCTATAGTTTTATCTAGACGGGTTTTGTCCTGCTCCACATCGGGCGATCTTTGCGGATCGTTGAGGAAGTCGATGAGATCTTGGCCAACCTGTAGTCTCCGAGCCACGTCCTTCTGCAAAACTTGCTGGTAAAAATACTCCATGTTATCATTTTCTTCCATTGCTTCGGTTTGAGATGTTCTGCACTTCTGTGACTGCGAGTCTGCTACTAGCGTTATCTGTCCTGGCTAACGTTAGTGCTGCAAAGTTTCAGAGCTAAATTAGCTAAATTGCTAGCTAACACTTTCAAATAAGCTCGGTAACCAACTGCGCATATGGACCCGCATGAAACCCGTTATTTGGCCAATTTACCACAGTTCATAAACTTTTGCTTAGTTATTTTAGAACTTGGGACCTAGCTCGCAGTCCTTTCCCCTTTAAATACCTAGCTAACGTTATCCGTGATCTATTCGGTATGGGGAATCAGCCAGTCAGAAAGTTCAAACGATAACGTTACGCGTTTGTGAATGAAAACCTCTTGCTAACGTTACTTTGACTGCGATCTACAGCCGCGGCGAGGTTAAGATCAGCTGCGGTTCACTTCTCATGGCAGCGGAGCGCTCTGCGAACGTTTGCTAACTGGCGTTAGCCTGCCCTGCTGATAACAGATTAGCTAGCTTGCTAACTCGCCAGGGGCCCGGATATCGCTGACATTTGCATTTCCATCAGTTACAACGTTTTAGCGCGACTTCACAAAAACAAAAAAAGTTACATAAAACCCCCATGACACACCTATTATTGCGCGCCCCTGCCGCTCTATTACTACGAATACCGAAATGTTCGTCTCTGTCTGTCAACAATTCAAACGGTTACCCGCCTCCCAACAAAAAGTGTCGACAGCAGTTCGGTAGCCACTAGCTAACTACTGGGAAGCTATATGGGTCTTACGGCGCCGCACAGTAATCCAAAAAACTGCCTGAAAAAAAAACATTTCATACACACTTTATAAATTGGTAATTAAGCGGCGAGCAATTTAACCACTTTGAATGAATGTATACTTTGTACATCAGTTCAAATAGCTTGTTGAACACAGAAATCATTGCCAATAATTATCAGGCACGAATTTTCGTTTCAAAGGACCTGTTAACTCATCGCTTTAAAAAAAAATGGCGCGAGACAGACAGCGAGCCCGCAAGGCACGATCACTTAACCGTGAACATGGTGAGGAAGATTTTATCCTACAGTAGCCTACCAGTGTTTCAGGGCTTGTTTTCCTGATCTGAAGTTCTTGGCCCATTCAATGGATAAATACAGATTCCTCCTGCTTAGCTAAGCTGTAAATACAGTCTCCGTATACCATAATATTGACCTAATGATTTCCAGTTGCCTTAAGAAGCCTCATTTATATCTAGTTATATCATTGTCATTTACTCTGTTCAGTAAATCATGCTTGATTGGAATCTCTATGAACTGTAAGTAATATGGCATAAATTGGGAATCTTGCAGTAGTCTACTCCATTGGATTAGGTTTTATTTTGTTGGATTTGAAATCCACTGTTAATAGGCAAAAGAGACACAACCAACAACGCAGTGAATCTGAAATGCCAGATGGGTACAAAGAGATTTGGTAGTGAAAACATTACATTACATTACAATCATTTGGCAGACGCTTTTATCCAAAGCGACGTACAATAAGTGCATATTGAAGGTCATTGACGTGACTACAAAGCAAATCCGACAAAGGACAACTTTCTCACAGCGTAGGAGCTATCCCTAGTAATAAACATGAGTAGTACACACAGTCAGCTATACATTCTGAACTATAAAATAACCAAAAACACAAGTTAAATAGAAAACAAGCAAAAAAAAACAGGAAGCGAGTACTATAGAAGGTATTTATAGGTCCTATATAGGTATTTTAGTCGAGGTGGAGTCTGAAAAAGTGCGTTTTCAGACCACAACGAAAGACAAGTGTTTCAGCTGAGCGCAGCAGAGTGGGGAGTTCGTTCCACCACTGGGGAGCTAGGGTGGAAAAGCTCCGCAGTTGGGACGAGCGGGAGCCGTTAACACGGAGTGGGGGAAGTGCAAGTCGCCCTGCAGCAGCAGAGCGAAGTGGTCGAGCAGGAGCGTAGTGCTGGATTAAGTCCTGTAGGTAGGAGGGGCCTGACCTTTTGGCTGCAGAACTTTGAACCTGATCCTGGCCACGACCAGCAGCCAGTGGAGTGACCTCAGCAGGGGGGTGACGTGCGAGAACTTCGGGAGGTTGAACACAAGCCGAGCAGCCGCGTTCTGGACCAGTTGTAGGGGCAGAATGGCGCAGGCTGGTAGGCTTGCAATAAGGGCGTTGCAGTAGTCCATGGTCTGGACAAGAAGCTGGGCGGAGTAGTGGTCAGATACGGCCGAATTCTCCTGATGTTGTACAGGAGGAACCTGCAGGACCGTGCCGTTGCCCTGAATACTGTTAGGGTGCGTCCCAATAGTCGAAAAATGCCACCTTTCCTCCTCCACTACCACTCCTCTACTCCGTGCCCCGGAAACGGATCTTTGTGTTTTAATCTAATCTCGCTGATTACATCTTAATTACGTATTAATGCTTACATATTAATTAATGTCTCGACACGAACCCCAATGTCATGTATATTGGATACTGTACATGCAAATACTTGAACTCAAAACGTTCAGGCAGTTTTGCATATTTGTGGGTAGGAGAGGAGTGGTAGTCGGGGAGTGGAGGAAGGGAGGTGGGGAGTGAAGAATATTGGGACGCAGCCCTGGTGTTAACAGTCACCCATACATGTTCTGCTGTCTAATGTGGAAATGCAAGCTGTAAAAAAAAAAAAAAAAGAAGTGTATTTCCTATTGTGAATGAAGTGCTTCATCACCCCAGAACTGTATAACTGTCACGCAAAAACCATGGGCCTTGGAAAAAGCGCCGTGTTGAGAAAGCTATTTTCTTTCTATAGTTCTTTGTTCATCACCCATGCATGAGAGGGGGGAGGGATAGGATGTCGCTCACCAACATCAGAGCATGTGCAGCCAGCTGCTTATTATTTAGGCATGTTTCAGTCAGAAATAGGCATTGAAGTGGTTCGTGTGGCAGTTGTGTACAAACAAACATTACAATTTCAGCTTTGGAGTCACATCAAGATGCAAACATACATTTAAGGATTCTTTGTCTTCCACACAGAGCTGAAACGTTACTGAAATGACTGCAATACTCGAGGGAGTTTATCATTTAATTTCTGCTCAAATGAAAGCACAGGCATGTATTCTTTAAGGGGAAACACCTGGAGAAATTTTTGGTAGATGCCCAAACATTTTCTCCGACATGTTCCATCGTGCTCCGTTCAGATTGGAAACTCAAGGTACTGACGACATGGCACGCTTCGGAAACTTCTGATTATAAGATCTCATTTTCTTTAAATGTACAGTGGCTTTGAGCAGATGTGTATCTAGATTTGATCTTTGGCCTGAAACTTCACCAGGTTTCCAACCTGCTTCATGGAGGCAACCTGATCTGAGATAATGAGTATTCATCAGATCAGTAGCCTACAGGAGCAGACTTCTCAAAGTACAGAATAACAGCTCAAAGGCAGACCAGAACAAGATCGAACAGGAGGCCAACAATCATATCAGAGCTAGTACAATCACAAAAACATAATTCACTTTGTTGCTGAATTAAAGATTATGTCCAAGAGACTGGGGATCAGATTAGATCACCAGTTGTACACAGTTTTAAAAAAACTACTCCTCTTCTCCACATTAAAAAAAGGTTAAATAAAAGAACTAGCTAATTTTTTTGCATATACTGTAATTAGCATGAGATAGATTTGGGAATTTGCTCTTCCTATGAACTTGACCCTATAAATGTACACACTCATGGCGATTAATGTAAGTTCTCATCTAAAGGTTTGCACTCAACAAAATGCACACAAGGATTCATACATTTAAAGGCATACTGAACTTTGTTTGAACATAATGTTGTGTAGCTACCTGGCACCGATATTAGTCATAATATTCAAGCTCACCTTCAGTTGCTCGCTCCAGTGGTCAGAAACTGACCAACAAAGAATGAAGATTTTTCTCTCTCCAGTGCATGGCGAAAAAGGTCTCAAAAGCACACTTTTAGCACATAAACGAATGCAAACAACGCGGATTATGCTGATATATAAAATCACGACACCCAGAACCGAACGTTTGAAACTTTTGAACCAATTTTTGATTGATTTGATTTTGAAGAACTATTTTCTGAGAACTAGCAACTGTTGCTAGCTTCTTTGCTGTTCGGTTTGTTTAATGACGCACGCTCCAGGAAGTCAGTGGGACCGTTACGGCGCATGACGAAACAAGGAAGTTAATAAGCTGATGAACGGATCTTCTTCCAAACCTTTGTTTGGAAAAAGTGTTAAATATCTTTTCAAACGTTCGGTACTGGATGTCATGATTTTATACATCGGCATAATCCGTGTTGTTTGCATTCGTTTATGTGTTGTGTGCTTTTGAGACCTTTTTCACCATGCAATGGAAAACTCAATTCTTTGTTGGTCAGTTTCTGACCACGGGAGCAACTCATAAAGGTGACCGTGAATATTATGACTAATATCGGTGCCAGGTAGCTATACAACATTATGTTCTAACAAATTTCAGTATGCCTTTAATTGTGAGGAAAAATTTATATAATGATCCAATAAATGATTGTCAAAATGTTATTGTCAATCAAATTGTGAGAACATGCCTCCACCACCTTCTTTGTGACAGCTGAATTGCATCATTCAGAATGTGGGGTGGAGACTGGCGAGATGGGGTGTGCTCCTGAATGAGGGGTACGTCCTGAACAGCTCAGGTCTTGTTGGGACCTGGGCATGTTGAAAAACAGACTGCTTTTTTGATGGTTCCTCTAAGAATCGTCTGTATGTCTCTGAAAGAACACGACGATCATTGCTCTGTGTGTGTCTGTGTATTTGCAAGTGAGTGGGTCTGTGAACTGTACACACGAATGTCGTTACGTTCATCTTGGAATGAGTACATTTCTGTGAATGAGTGTCTACGTGCATGTGTTTAAGTGTATGTGCGTGTCTGTACACGAGCGTGCACGTCCACGTGCATACACACAGTGGTCACAGCCACTCCATCGTGGTAGCCTGCACTGAAGGGGCTACTAAGAGAATTTTACCCACAGCAGCCTGCCTTACAAAACACACATCAGGGTCCCGATGTGCTTCGTTCTGTATACCTGTGGGTAAATCAGCAGATAAACCCAGTTAAAACATTCAGAGTCAGGCACCTACCTTCAATCATATGGATCCGTCATATGTTTCTTGATTTTAAAGATAGAAAATGCACGGTACACACATACACACACGTATGTCTTCCCACAACGATACATATACCTGCACTGAGCTCCATGACATGAAGATCAAAATTGTAAAAAATAAAATAAAATAAAAATAAGAAGAAAGAAACGGTGTGCTACTGATTTGAGGAGATTTCTAGAGCATACTTTTATTTTTTCTTGAATTAGTCTCATTTTGCAGGCAAACTGATTCGGTTTCTTGAAAGTCTATCAGATTATGTCCCTTCTCCCAACCAGGGAAGTCCAGTTTATTTCTAAGGGTCCACTTTCTTAACAAGTTATTTTTATTTCTTTAAAAAAGGTACATCTTACCCCTGGAGAAGCAAAGCTTGGACAATAACAATTATCACTGACAAAAAAAGACTAAAATATAACTTTACCCCAATGACTCCAAGAATAACTTGTCTTTGCTCTGGCATAAGATTCTTGTACAAACAAAAACAAAATCTCAAACTGATAGTTGTTGGATGCACAAAAAAAATCAAATCTCAGATTTCCTCCATGTTTGGGTATTTTTTTTCTTTTTTCTTCAGCTTTTTTTGTTTTTGTATTTTTTTGTTGTTTTTTTTTTTTTTAGTTTCACATGTAAAGTTTCTTGCTTTCTGCTTGATGGCGAAGAGGGAGCCTGCAATGGCCACAATGAACGCTGTCGCAAAAAAACATTCCCTACATTTCCCCCCGTTTAATTGGACACAACCGCGCCCCCCCCCCCCCTCCCTCCCCCACCCCATTGATGACAGGAAACGTTGTCCTTTGTGACGCTGCACGGAGAAGCACAAGAACACGAAGCTAGCTCGGTCCGAGGAGAGCGGGACTTATCAAGATGGCAGCGTCGGCTGGTCTTCCACAGAGACATGCACTGTCCTTGTCTCCTTTTGCCATTTTGTGTCCGGATATTTCTTCCACGTGATTTCCACTGCTTTCGCCCCCAAAGTATGCAACACCACCCCAACACAGCCCCACCGCCCCCCCACCCCCCCTCCCCACCACATCCACACACAACTGCCCCACACCCACCCCCACCCCCCCCCAAACTGTCCTGGTCACAACGTGCAGGGATGGGGGTGTGGCTATTTATGAAGTCCTTCCCGCTCTCCTCCCCCTGTTACCCCTGCCTACACCTTCCTCCTTCCTGTCCAGGCTGACGACTGTAGAGATTATCCTCAGCATTGGTGACGTTGATTCACACTACCAGCACTTGAACACAGAGCTGCCCGCTCAACCCACCCAACCCACCCCATGCCCTCCGCTGTCAAAGGATGATGCAACACCGACAGAGCCGCTGGCCCCCACCGTGCACTGAGGGAGGGGGCGTGACCGGGGCGAAGTAGGCGTGGACTTTGATCTCCGGGAGGTGTGCCTGAATGAGCGAAAACACACGAGACAACAGTAAGACACCAGAGACATGCAGCTCTCCTAACCTACATCCATCTACAGTGCACGTGCCTGGGAATGTAACACACATATTCATGTAAACACACACACACACACACACATATATATACAGAAACATACACACATCCATACACACACACTCAGGATGTCATCAACACAGACTCAATGGGTGGACTCGTTTTGCAAGCGGAAGGCCTCCCGACCATGACTGAATGGGCGTGTTCTGCACTCGTTTTGCACAAAAAGTGGCCGCTGGGTGTCTGCGCTTTTCCCGCTAAAAACATAAGGCAATAGTTGGCGAAGCACTTGTGAATGACATCAAAACGGCAATGAGCCATGCTGGTTTTTGAATCTTTTGATTTGCTTATGATGCACGCTGCCGATTAGGGCGCCCGTTTATACTCAATTCCAGCAGCGAGATCCTCCCTCGCCCGCCACGAGATGGTCAAAACGAGTCCACCCAATGTTCCATCATACACTGGCACAGATGGCATGGTGCATTGTGGGAATTGTAGTGCGACTGACCCGGATCCTCTTAATGCCGGCACGGGTGACCTGCTGGCAGTCGTACAGCTCGATGCGCTCCAGGTTATGGCAGCTCTTCAGGTGCTCCAGCGTGACGTCTGTGATGAGCGGGCAGTTATCCAGCTCCACCACCTGCAGGCGCTCGTGACCGCAGGTGCTGTTGCTAAGGTGACGGATCCCATCGTCCGTGATCAGCTCGCAGTGGGACAGGCTCTGTGGGCGTTGCCATGAGACAGTTGCACAGCGTCACACACACACACACACGATGTCACAGCGTCACACACATGCACGCACACACCCTCCAAAAACACAAATGTCTCATCGAGTTCCAAACAGAATCTCAGGCAACATAACTAATAATCCCAGAAAATATAGATAATGTTGCCTCACATTGGAGAAAAGCAGGATATGGTAGGAGAAACTAACTTCGGTTTAAAGCAGCTTTAAGGCCTGATACCTTTTTTTTTTTTTATTTCTTTCCCCCACCCTGGGAGTTCAAAACTTTACAGACATGGACAATATATACACATTAAACATATTCGCACACAGACATATATTCTTTTTCTCTCACTTAATTACTTTTTACAAATACAAAATAAACAGAACACATAAATAACTAAGACCAATCCTTCTGTGTTACAATTTTTTTATGGCCTGATACTTTCTTTGGACCCATCCTGGTCAAAAAGGGTACAATGGTGCTGAGTGACAACCATTCACAAACGAGTTTTTTTCATCACACTCATCACACTCAACAATCTGAAACATTGCCATCTAGTGGTGAGAAATGGAAACTCACCAGAGCCTGGAGCCAGGGACAATGAATGGAGAGCTGAACCAGCGTGTTATCGGTCACCTTCAAGAGAGAAGGCAGGATAGAAAAAGAGAAGAGAAAAGATAAAAATGTAATTGGTGGACAGCCTCCTCCAGCTTAAAATTCATAGAAGTGATTAGGAAACTCTACCTGAACTAAAAAATTAAATAATTCTAAAACGGGTATAAAAGTTATCCATCTAATATTTTTTCCTTTAAACGAATCCAATGCAATTCAAGCCAGAAGACTTACCAAAATACATTCTTCTAAATCCATTTTTTCAAGCTCGTGACAATTCTGAAAGAAAACAGGCTTCAAATTAAATATGCAAAAGGAAATGAAATGGACTCAAATGCATAAATTCGCCGTGGATTTGGAGGTGTTATGCAAGGGTCAATTTTCTTTTAGCAAACAAACACACACACAGAAAAAAAATACAGCCTAGAGATTGCTGTGCCAAACATCTCTTTTTGAGGCAAAAAAAAAGAAGAAGTACAACAATAAAGCACAGAGCTGTGCAGCAAACACTCTAATCTCGCTCAGAGGCGATCTGAATTCAATTACGAGAATATAAATCCCAGCGCAGGCTCTTCAGAAGGACAGCTGCTGACTCAGCGCACGCACGCACACACACAGCAGCACAGCTAAACATTGTCCTGAGAATGTACGGGGGCCAGCTGGCGCGTCTCAGAGCTGAGAGTCGCGCGTGAGAACAGCGGGAACGTACGCAGCAGCGCAGGGTAAAGCAGGAGCGTGTCCCGCTGAGAACCCTTATACAGCAGACTGCACACGGGTGCTCATGGAGCCCCAGAGAAGGCCCGGTCTGACCGTTTGAATACAGTGTGACACACTGCCACCGCCCCTTCCTGCAGGACGCCCAAAATGGGTGGGGCTTCCATGCCCTGTCAATCACTGACTTGTGTGAGCCAATCAAAAGGCCTCATTATCCACAGTAAGAGGTCTGTATGATTTGTTCAAATTAGAGAGTAGCTGATAACATATGAAGTGCCGTCCATTTTGGGGATTCATAATAGCAACCTCTGTCTCCCCCTGCTGCTTAGCGGTTATTGCCTCAGTAACCCTAAAGCACCCACACCTAAACGTGTTAGATATATGCTGTGTGAGTCACCCAAGTAAAGTTTTTAAAAAACAACAAAGAACTACAATTCCCATTGGGCAATTGGCATCACGTCTCTGTTGATAACATCAAAAAGATAGTACTGACTCTTGCCAGAACTGTGAATCCTGCATCTGTGACATGGGAACACCTCGCCGCCTCCAGGATTCTGCAAAACAAACAGCAACAACCCGTTACCGGGTCACTTTCCCCAAAACAGCCACACCCAGCTGAACAGCCGGAGTGGTGGATTAGAATGACCCTAAGGTGGGGCAGGGGGACGGGACAGAGTCCGACTCACTTTAGCCGGGGGCAGTTGAGTCCCAGGGCGGTGAGGGAGGCGTCGGTGATGTTACTGCAGCCCGAAATGCAGAGGATCTGGAGCTTGTGGCAGCCGCGACACAGGCTGACCAGGCCGTCGTCAGTCACCTGCTGCACCACAAACAGAGGGGACCTGAAGTCACTTCACTGCTCCGACCAACAGAGGGTGCCATTCCAACAACTCAGACACTGCCAACACGTTTTCCGTCAAAGACAACGTTCATATCCTGTATAATGTTAACATAGATTTCTGCGAGCAGTATGCATATGTGCGTTAGCTAAATTAAATGCTTAAGCATGTTTAAAGGTTAACATTTAAAGGCTTTCATGTCCTTCTTTCCCCCACACATCCCGAATCAGCTACCCGACCCCAACCCCCCCCACCCACACACACACACACACACACACACACACACACACAACCCCCCCAGACTTACTGTGCATGACTGCATGTTGATTGTCGTGAGTTCTGGGCAGTACCTCTGCAGGTGTTTCAGTGCATCATCATCCAGCTGAAAGACCACCGCACAGACAGACAGACAGACAGACACACACACACACACACACGTAACACAAATTTTGACAAAAAGGATGAGTTGGTTGCCAATAATGGACAATGGTATCTGTGTCCTATAATATTTTTCTTTTTCTTTTCAATTTCAACAAAATGTCATTAAACAAGTCAGCATGTCTACATTTCTTGGAACATTTTCAATGCAGACGCGATTAAGCACACGCCACAAGTGTCAAATTTTCTCAATATATTCTAAGACACTGTATACGGATAGCCAGAGGTGTAAAATCCACGGGTCAGAAAGTAAAAGTCCTGCCATGTTTTTCTTCCACCCATGAACTCAGCCATTTCACCAATTAGTTCTACCTCCTGGCAGAAGAATGGTGCCAATTAGCAAATCCAGGTGATTGGAACAAAATACTGGGGAGGACTTTTACTTTCTGAACCCGGATTTTACACCTCTGCGGATGTCTCATGTCTTGTCTCACTGAAAATCGTCTTGCTGGGAAGTTAATGTTCTTTTAAACTGCAGTACCAGCAGTTGAACAGATGGGGGCAGCATTAAGCCAGACAATTTTATTCTGAGCCATTCCTCTGCAATACCTTGAATGAACTTTTCTCAGAAGATCCAAAGAAAAAAAACACGCAATCGAAATAACGGATAACAGACTGAAATGCGTTTTGGCGAGTAAGATCAAACAGAACAGATAGACTTGACAGGGATAGGGTTTATAAACACACTATCATTATAAAGTCATTCATTTCAGCTTCCCTTTCATGCAGAGAAAAAAAAAATTTCTGTGAGACTGACTGTGACAGATCAGACAGCTAAAATAAGTGCTTGCTGCAAAGTGAGTGGTGTCTGCAGTTATGGGAGAGTGAGACTTCATAAAAACCGTAATGGAGCTTCAGGACGATGCCATCAGTGCCAGCAACCAATCAAATGGCTTTGCTGTCCAAATAACTGCGATTGGTTCACATAAGTGAGAAAACGTGAAGCTGCAGTTTTGGGTGTTTTGCAGCGGTACAAGGCATTTGCATTAGGGTGCGCTGTGAGGGGGAAAGCCCACCTGCGTGCAGCCCCTCAGAAACAGGGCTTTGAGACCACCGCAGCCCCGCACCAGCGCCTCGATCCCGTCCCGAGTGATCTGGTCACACCACGAAATATTCAAGTTTTCCAGGCTTCTGCATCCCTCGCTGCAGGTGGGAGATAACATCTCTTTTAAAAAAAGAAAACATAACCCTACATCCCCCCCACCCCCCCAAACACAGTTACTTCCAAACCATTTGACGCAAGACCACCGAAGGTTAATCTGTCCCTACCGCGAACAGTACTGCATTTCTCTGGACACATATTGCTGGTACATATTCCGCTCATCTGCATGTCTGTCTGGCCACATTCCTGAAATGCAGTAATGCCATGCCACCACTAGAGGACGCCAAAGTGGTGAGGGTCTGGAATTTAGAATTGTACCCGCACACACACTTGCACACCTCTTTGGGCACAACAACTAGGTGTAGCTGCTGTTGTGTGTGTGTCTGTGTGTGTGTGTGTGTTGTGTGTGGTTTTCCCCCCCCCCCACACACATGCACATGACTGGAGCAAGGACATTCTCTGTGTGAACAAGGATCTGAACACGCTCCTGATCTAGAAGACCTCATGATCTAAAGCTACACGTTCAAGGCCAAAGCTGCACTCACAGAAGAGCTACACACTTACAACTGTAGCGGTCGCTCCTGTGAGGACGTCTGACCATATTAAGAGAGGAAAGTGTGACTCACAAATGTATTTAGGTTCTGTGTGCAGACTGTGCACGAGGCCTCACATATTACACAGATGTAACAATAAAAGGACGAGCAGAGTTTTGTGGTTGTGTTCTTAATGCTTCAAATGAGATCTTCTGCTTGTGGCCTTTTTTTCTATGATCCATCATGTGACTTTGCCGAGCATATGTAGTCAACACAGATTTAGCGTAGACATGTGAAAGCCTGTTGACATTTATACTTAGGGTCATCCCATGACTGACTGTATCATAAAATAGTGGTGTGAAAACGCTTATATTTACAGAGGATTTCTTTCCGATTCATATGTAATCGTAATCATGTTATATAATCAGAATTATAATAACTTAGCCGGTTGGTATGAGGGAGAGAAATTGGACAAAGCTCATGCAATAGAACTGAATGTGTTTTTGAAGATTAAAAAAATGCTGAGTAATACCACGTGACAAGCAAACCCCTGTTCCCGCTGGAGCTTAACCTCGCCCCCTGGTGGCAAACCTGAGCTCCACACTGTACAAATGCGCTCTTAATAGAACAGCATTTTATAAACCATCGTCCTCTCGACATACCAGGCATGCATAGTGTTTTTTACAGTTTAATTCTTAATAAATTAGATTTGATCGAGCTGTAAGTTGAATACTGTTTACTTCCCTCCTTGAAAGCAGCTGAAAATGACATGTGAAAGCAGTGTACTGTTGGAGATGTGTGCTCAGAAAAAGTTATCCCGTTAATTCTACATTTTTAGGTTTAAAAACAACAACACACTGAACAAATTCAGAGCAGCTACCCCACTTACACTTAATTTCTTGTTAGATTAATAGGTCTAAGGCCATCTGAACAACTAACTACTCTATCAATGTGAGGGTGAATGCCTGCTTACATTACAGATGTTTTACAAGGCTCAAATGAACAGGAATAACACAGAACGACTTATACCTGTATCCTTTTTTGTTAAAACATAAACAAGTCTCTGAACAGCCCACATCGAACACAGCCCAGGGAGCATTCATATTTAGTGACGTCCAGTTTAACTCTGACCGACACAGACTGGTACCATACTGTGACACTCATTATCAATGAAATCTCATCAGTGAAACCAGGAAGGGTTCCTACCTCAGGGCCTTCAGCGAGTGGTTTGTTATGGACACACAGGAGGTCAAATCCAGGTGCTTGATTTTGGAGCAGAATTTGCTGAGGCTTACACATGTGCTGAGAGATAGAGTGAGCGAGAGAGAGAGAGAGAGAGAGAGAGAGAAGGGGATGGAGAGGGACAGAAAGTAGGAGATAGAGAGGGGAGGAATTTTATTATTTATTATTATTATATATTGTGATTTATGATTAGGAATCTTTTGTTGATTACTTCGTTTTTTTGTTGTTATTTCACACAGTATACTCTGCGAGTCTCGCTGTATACGTATCATGCAATAAAACCAACTGAAGTGGAGTGAATTGAGAGAGAGGAGTTCTGATCATATCACTATATTGTTTCATCCATGTCATCCGTATGTATGGGCCTTGGCAACACAGGTTAATAAAGCAGGACTGCAGCTGAAACTGAATGGGAGAGAAAGAAACAAAATGCACGGATGGTATTTGCCAAGGATGGGATGCAAATGTGAACCCAGAAGTGGGCGGAGCTATCATGGGCTCACCGATCAGAACCAATCATAAGGTTTTTGCTTAGGACAGCAAGGTTAGTTTAATTGGCTCGTGTGAGCAAGTGACAGCGTGTCTGTACAAGAGTTTGTGAAGTATCAATCCCTCATCACTAGCGTGAGGCACAAGCCACACTGAAGGGGAAAAATAAAATAAACTATTTGTCATTCGCTAGCAGTCAAACTGGTTCTCCTTCAACACACCTGTCCACCGGTTTCCTTCATCTATTCATTCTGTGCCAGCCCTGCACCATTTGTACAGGCAGTGCTGATTGCTCAGAGGGCTTTACCGTTGGAATGCTGTATTTCAAAAAATCTCTCTAAAAAAAGCTACCAGTGGCTCAGCTGTTCTTACCGTTCAAGGTCATTTTAACAGTTATCGACATTGAAGTACAAGCTTCTACGTTTTGAACTGGTGTCATTTTAAATATATCTTGGCAGTCATCCTCGGTGGAACCAGGGTATTAGTCCTTGACCATAGAGCTTGTACCATAGAGTTTACACATTGCATGGTGTTCCTGTGATTCTCAAAGTAAACCTGCTTTATGCTTTAAAACTATCTTGTATATATATATATAGTAGAAACTCAGGCAAACTGAAACGCAGAGTTACAGACTGACTGACAGATGCAATTATTGAATTATGCCTAATCATCATGCCCCTTATTATCCCTGAGTTAAAAATGTGAACATTAAAATAAAAACAAGTCAACATTTTCCATTGATAAAAATGCTCAAAATAGGAATGAAATTAGACAGGGTTCTGCTTGCACTGGGTACGTCTGTTGCTGTTTTTCATTCTGACAGGGTAAAGCTTATCTAGATCCAGCACAATAAAGGTGTATGCGGGGGAAAGTAGGAGACTGACGGATCTACTCTCTGATCTCTGCATGAGCTCAACTGCAAACGGAACACAGGGGAAATGGAGGGAGTGGAGGAATGCAAATTGGGGAGGTTCTGTGGTGCAGTGACAGCATCATCACCCAAAGGCAGACGGGGTGACTGGGAGGGAATGCATGGGAACACACAGAGGTGAATTAAGGGGAATGGCAGGGAACACACAGTGGTGCATTATGGTGAATCGCAGGGAACGCACAGAGGTGAATTAAGGGGAATGAGAGGGCATGCACAGAGGTGCATTATGGGGAATGCGGTGAATGGGTAAGCATGGCGGTGTGTGAAGGCGAGTATCAGCAGATGTACTGCACTGACCTGTCAGTGATTCTTGTGCAACCATTCAGGTTAAGGTGTTCGATGTTCCTGCAGTTCTGTGCAAAAGTCCTGTGGGGGGGAAAAAACAGCAAGGCATCCCAGTCAGATTAGCTGAGGCACAAGCCAATCAAACAACAATCTATACATCAAAGACACGCCTTAATCCGCCCCACTCTTAAAACTACAACATGGCAGGAAAGAGACAGCAGCATGGTTGGGTGTGAAGTAAAGGGGCAGGGCGAGGCAGGGTTTAAGAAAGACGGGGTCGGGTAACAGGGGAAGGGGGCAGGGTAGCAGGAAGACGGTAAGGGGCAGTATGGGGATCAGACAAACGGGCCCCTAAATTTATGAACTGAGCAGGACTGAGACTAGACTAAGTGACACTGAGGGAGACTGAGGGAGACTGAGCAGTATGAGCAGGTATGAACAGGTGTGAGCAGGTATAAACAGATTTGAGCAGGTATGAACAGGTTTGAGCAGGTATAAACAGATTTGAGCAGGTATGAGTGTAACCGTATAGAAAGAGAGAAGCTTACGTTTACTCAGAAGTCCAAGGTGAGATTTGAACCCCGCTCCTCTCACTCGCAAGCGAACGCGTTACCAATCAGCTAAAGACGACATCGCCGATAGCTAAGGATAACGTCGTTATTTTGACCCTGAGGGTTGCGTCGCCAGAGAGTGTTGTCACGGTAACCTGCTACAAGGCCTTCGCTTTTAACTGCACCTCACTGTGCTTACTAGCGAACTAGCCGAGCTACACCCGCTACACTCACCCCCCTTTGACTCCCCCTCCATTTGAAACTCCGCAGCAACCACTTTTTTATTCGATTCTGATCCGGGTCAACAGGCATCAATGTAACCGTATAGAAAGAGAGAAGCTTACGTTTACTCAGAAGTCCAAGGTGAGATTTGAACCCCGCTCCTCTCACTCGCAAGCGAACGCGTTACCAATCAGCTAAAGACGACATCGCCGATAGCTAAGGGTAACGTCGTTATTTTGACCCTGAGGGTTGCGTCGCCAGAGAGTGTTGTCACGGTAACCTGCTACAAGGCCTTCGCTTTTAACTGCACCTCACTGTGCTTACTAGCGAACTAGCCGAGCTACACCCGCTACATGAGCAGGTATAAACAGATTTGAGCAGGTATAAACAGATTTGAGCAGGTATGAACAGATTTGAGCAGATTTGAGCAGGTATGAACAGGTTTGAGCAGGTATGAGGGAGCCTGAGCAGGTTTGAGCAGGTATGAACAGGTTTGAGCAGGTATAAACAGATTTGAACAGGTATGAACAGGTTTGAGCAGGTATGAACAGGACTCACTTCATGGAGGCATCTCCCACACTCAGACAGCCCCTCAGACTGAGCTGGCGCAGGAATCCCCCACAGCGCTTAGAGATGTTCTCCACCACACGACCCTGCATGGGAACAAGAGTGAGGAGGAAGAGGAGAAAAGGGTTGATAGGATGAAAGGGGGAAGAAAGAAAGACAGAGAGATGAAGCGAGAGAGGAAGGAGGACAGGGAAAGAAAAGTTGAGTTTTGAGGAGACTAAAACCAGTTAAGATTTTTATGTAACACACACAATAAAAGCACTCCGGCTACCATTTACAAACACAGACATGCTAATACATTTCATAGCATTTTTACATTAACCTTGAGCTAAAAAAATAAAATAAAAAAATCACAATTGAATAATTAATTTGCCCATATCCACACGCTGAATTCTGAAAACACTGAGGCCATTTGTTATTCAGTTAAACCTGAAGTGCAGGTTTATTCTCCACCCCCCCCCCCGCCCCCCCCGTTTGTGAAAATACATTTCCAACTCTAATGGATTTTTCTCTCTTTATCTGTTCTTCCCTGCTTCCGTTATCTGTCATTTAGGCCTGACGTCGCACAAAGGAGAGGCTGGAAACATCTCTCTCGATTTTGGACAATCAAACTAAGATTGCAGTCTGAATGCAGGAGGGCCATTTCATTAAGAGCAAAGGGGGAGTGTGGGAGTTTAGGAGAGAGAGGAGTGATACTGACTGGGGGAAGAACAGAGATAAGCACATGGGCTCTGAACTATGGGCTCTGAAGCCACTATGGAAAGGCCAGACTGTTAGAACACACACAGTGCTGATTTGGAGTTTGGATGGAGGAATTGGAGCTTGCAAATGGCCTGACTGCCTCCAGAACAACAAACTAAACATCAGGTGTGAGGCGTGACCCTCGTAGACGCCTCTGCCCCCCGGCCCTGACCCCGTGTTTAGCCGCCTAAACTTCGCCGCTCACCTCGATGTCTGTCTGGAAGTTGAACAAGTCGATTTTCTGCCAGTTGCTTCCATCCAATGCCAGAACATTCCAGGCCTAGGCACGAGGGGGAGAAAACACAACAAATCCACCCTTTAAATATTAAACCACCGCCTGCCTCGTTTCGCTCACAAGGAAAAAACAATCATTGTCTGAGGTAGTCGGAGAGGTGCTGCGGTGTCTTGGTTAATGAGCCGAGCCTGTTTTCCAAAAGGTCACTGGAGCGGTTTCCAGGTGAGGCTACATCCAGCTGCATAACTGCATGATGTAAAACGTGCACAAGCATACAAACGCACACCCACGCAGACACACACACACACACACACACACACTCCCTGAGTCTGGCACAACATGCCGAATAAACACATTGTCATATTCTGAGGAAGTGTTGCTTGTGTTGCGTACTGGAATTCAAAAACCAAACACCATCAAAAGGTATCTAAAGAGATACATGTACTAAAAAGAAACTAATGGCAAATTAAAAAAAATAGATAAATACATAATAAATAAATAAATACACACAGTAAACCTCTATCCCACAATTCCAGCTGCTTGGTATTAAGCGCACATCCCAGCACTGGTGCCAGTGATCCTGAAGAGTTGCCTGAGGCAGAAATCGAAAAGCAAGACCTCAGCCTCGGCCCCAGGTCACCCCCCCTCCCCCCTCTCCTGCCTGTTACTCTGACTGAGCCGGGGGCAGAAAAGGACCAGGCCACATTGAGAACAGGGGTCTCCTGGGTCAGGTGATCAGGGCTGTCCGTCAGAGCAAAGTGCATCTCCTCAGGCAGACCACTCCATGCACCGAGCCTGTAAGCACCTGCAGCCCTGCAGGAAGGTCACACACATACAACCTGCCTCCAGCTACAGTGCAGGTGCCTGGGGATTTAACACACACATATTCATGTAAACACACACATGAACACACACACAGATACAGACGACACACACAAACATACACGTGCGCATACACACACACACGGATACAGACACACACCAGAGACACACACACACATTTACACACACACACACACACACACACACACACACACACACACACACACACACACACACACAGATACAGACACATGTGCGCACACACACACACACACACAGATACAGACACACGTGCACACACACATATATACAGACAGACACACACACACACACACACACACACTGTAGATCCACCAGGCTGACAGTGTTTGGGTTTGGTGAATAGACCTTTGCTGTGAATGATTAGTGAATAGGCCTACAGTTCCCACGGTGTGTGATGACGTCAAAGAAACAGGAAACAGATCAGACGGAACATCATTTAGCGCGCAGTGCTGCAGTTTCCTAGAGGCAGGTGTTACGGAGGCAACAGCAGTAGAGGACGGAGAGGTGGGCCTTACCTTAGACACCTGGGCACACCTGCAGAGCGTGACCACATCCAGGTAGGAGAATATCCTGTGGGACACAGGAAAGGGGTTCCGTTAGCTTGCACCCCCGTGAAGTCCCTAACGTTTTCCTCCATCTATACAGAGCAGAATACAACAGTCATTCAGTCACACATCACTTCCACTGTGGAAGAAGGAAACTCCCATACTGTAAACGTGTTTATGTTCTACAAGGTGCGGCTTATTAACCTGGTTAACGAGATGGCGTGGTCAGGCAGCGCCAAGCCGGACCGTGTTAGACAGGGCAGCGGTTTATCACTGGCTCAAACTAACTAATCAAGAGAGTTTTCTCTACACAAAACGTGAATTGTCAAAGTCAACATGTCATGAATAGCACAGTAACAGCTCTGTATACTCCCCCCCCCCAAGCAAATGGGTACTGCACACGCGCTAATGGCTCAACGTAGGGATTATTCGGTCTACTGAGGGTTTGGGACGCCGCCATTACCCGGGTCTTGATGATAATAAAGGAGTGCGTACAGGAGTGCTAAGCCTGTGATTCACACGAGGTTTGCAGCCCAGTTTATGATTCATTGCGGCTCTTTTGAGCGTCTTCTTTTTTTTTTACCGCGTTTTCTCCCGGTTTGGAATGTCCAACCGCGTCTGTCGGCCGCGCTCACAGCCGCCGCCGCCGCCTCCGCTATCGATTCAGAAGAGTGCGAAACTAGCACACGCTCTCGTCCAAAACATGGACATGCTACCCATCGTACTGAAGGGGTACGACCCAAAAAGCGTTCGTGCCAGTATCTGGCCCCTATAGAAAAATGCATGTTAAAATTCAAACAGACCTTCCCCCCCCCCAGACACAAAGAACACAGTCGTAAGAACAGCACTGTGAGGACAACCTGAAAGCGCTCTCTGTTTATCTCTCTCATGTTTCTCTCTCTCCCACAAACGTTTGTTCTTTTTTCAGGGGACCAGGGCTCCTGCGGGCGTGACAGGAAACGGGAGAGACGCGGCTCGAGGGACCTCCAGGGCGGAGGAGAGAAAGGCGAGGACACACACACACACACACACACACACACACGCACACACACACCACTCCCAGAAAAGCTCTCATAGTGCACATAAGGAGAGAGGACACTCAAGGAGACGGGATGACATCCCAGGAGACTGTAGTACATGGACAAAGCACGTACTGTACGTACACACACACACACACACACGCAAAGCACACACACACACACAAACACAAAATCACAAACACAAAAGCACAAACTTACACACACACAAACACTGCATTGATCTGCCTTTGTGTGTTTCTATCCATCTCTCTCAGTCTTTGCGTCACGCTCCCCATTTCCATATTTTTTTCTGTCTGTCAGTTTTCGGTTCACTTTTATTCAATACGCGTTATAGGCCTGACATGCATTCTGTGAATGGTATGTCAGTAGCATATGGTAACAGTAGCATATTTGCAGTTAACTTTAGTCCAAAAACAAACACATTTAAGCCAATAAATACGACATAGAGGACATAAAAGTGCAATTAAAATAAATAATACTCAACAGTAAAGTAATAATTAAACATTGGAGACATTACTATAGCATCTGTCATGTATTCGTTAATTAGTCATTAGCAGCTCTTTGAGTGTCTCTCAGCATCACCCCCCACCCCCCCCCCCACCCCTCCCACCCCTCCACCCCTCCCTCCCTCCCTCCCTCCCTCCCTCCCTCCCTCTCTCCACCTGCTGCTGTAGCATATTTCTATTTACACAACAAAAACAATGTGTGTCTCTCCAGTATATCATGTGTGTCTACTACAAGTATGAGGGTGTTGAGAAATTGCAGGAGACGGGGAATTTGAACCGAGGCACACAATCACACAAAACCGCAGCTTCGCGCTGCACTGTTTGGCAGGTGTTTGACGTAAGCTATGATACGGTGTAATGCTACAGACTGCCTCTCAGTAAAAGGCAGCTATGCTGCAACATCACGTATCATGGGCCAGATCAAGGTAAACAATAAAGTACCATCATCACAATATGCAATAAATCACTGGCTCACATTGCAAACTAGCGCACCTGCACGCAGCACATATGAAATGTAATAAAAGGGTGGCTAGCCGCAATGCTTTTTTGGTCGTTCACAAACGTCTGGGAGGGAAATATGTAGCTAAAGGCAGACAAATTACCTCATGTAATTTGTGCGAGCGACCGCAAAAATGCGGGAAGTGAACGTGCAGTAAATACATACAAATTACCCCATGCAATTTATCAAGGGCTGGTCCCAACCGCAGAGAAGATAATTGCATGTCTCCTTTTTTGTCTGCCTGAGAAATGTGGATCTGGTACTAAGGCATAATAGCATTTATGTGGCTGCCGTAATTGTTGCTATAAGAAATTTGAAGGGAGAGAACATGTTGTCTGACGGGGGGGGGGGACATTGCCAAAACCTACAAAAAAAGCTATACTATAAATAAGCATATTGACTAGCATTACCGATAGCCTAGAACTCCTCAAACTCCCTATTCCTACGCTACAGAAGCATCGCCACGCATATCCTCCCTCGTGTCTCACGGCTCGTTCAAGGTAGCGCCGCGGGCCTGACCTTTTCGTTGCGGTGTCCTCCGCTCCAAAATTAAATTTTAATTAAACGCTAACGTAAATACTTGCAGCCGTGCTAATTTGAGTAATTGCTTCGAGCAACTACCCCGGCGGAATGAAAGAACTGAGTGGGCGCATTCTTGCACTGCGCTGGGTCATGTTCAGTAGTCCTAACGGAGCCATTTAAGAGCACGCCGATACTATCAGCCAGCAATCAACTTTTCATCCGTTATTGCTAATTATCAGCATCGACGTGCAAGCCATCCATAATGTAACGACAAGTGTTTTTACAATTAGCCTAACAATTAAGAAAATTAATGGGGAAACTAGTGAGACAGCGTCCTAATCACACAACATCCATCCATCCATTATCTAACCCGCTTAGTCCTGGTCAAGCGCCTATCCCAGCATGCATTGGGCAAGAGGCAGAAATACCCCCCCGGACAGGTCGCCAATCCATCGCAGGGCACACACACACCATTCACTCACACACCCGTACCTACGGGCAATTTAGAGTCTCCGATTAACCTAACTGGCATGTCTTTGGACTGTGGGAGGAAACCGGAGTACCTGGAGGAAACACAGGTGAACACAGGGAGAAAATGTGAACATGTGAACTCCACACAGAAAGGCCTCAGATACAGAAAGAACCACGCAATAGTACCAGTATGGAACAGACCAGGGTAAAGGATTATTTAACGGCGGAAGCTTGGTGAGATATCAGATGCTGACAACCGGGCTTGTAACTGAGAGGTTGTGGGTTCGAGTCCCAGCTGGGTACACAGTTGTACCCTTGAGCAACGTACTTAACCGGAATTGCTTCAATATGTATCTGGCTGTGTGAATGGATTGCATGTGTAACTAATGTAAAGCCGCGCAAGTCGCTCTGGATAAGAGCGTCCGCTAAACGCACGCGACGCAACCAGACGTTCAAGAAGAACAAAGGGATTGTAGAGGAAGCCTTTGTATGGGTCGCCGTCGACGGAACACGGGGGGAGGAGGAGGAGGACGAGGACGAGGAAGAGGGAGCTCCACTTCAAGAACCGCGGCGACGACTCCCCCATAATGAAAGTGCCGTTTCAGTCTGATTTAGCAGCGCTCCCTAAATACACTTCAGCGGCTTGGCGAGCCATTACGAGGGCTGTGGTAATTACATTACTCCAGTGCGTTTATACCGCCGGTCTATGAGGCTCTGAGACGCACGCTCTCAGTGACACAGGAAGCGGTGTGGGGTGGGTTGTGTGGGGGTTGGGTGTGGGTCGGGGGCTGAATGGTGGTTGAGCCTCACAGGTTGTATGCCGTCTGAAATCTTTCTGGAAATAACGAAGACATTATATTCAGATAACAACAAAGAACAGGACACTTCTCGTCGAACAGAGAGATGCTCTCCCACCCAGCTGAGGAGATTTGAGTTTGAGAGCGGCCTAGGGCCTGCGTGAGGAGCGGGCTGCCGATGATGGCTCCCGGTGTAGTCGCGGTAACAAACTTATCTGTCCTGCTCAGGAAGGCTTTGGTAAATTCTCATTAGATAAGGCTCGGTTTCATTTTATTTTTGTGGCATCTTCCGAATGAAATTTAAAGCCTCTGACACCAAACTGCTGGCAGAGCCACACTCCACTTTATTTATATCTCCGTAGTGTGTTTTCCTACGTGACAGCTCTCTTCGGCACGTCTTCTCCCAGTACGGGCGCAACACTTGCGACAGAATGTCCAAAAGCCACTGCTGCTTGGACAGCCTCTAGCCCATAATGCCCTCCTGCATAAAGTAGCGCATTAGGTCAACTGGTGGGACCGACTCTATAAAGCATGAACTGTCACAACAGCAATGGTCTTCAGCCCCAATCCAGGATAGGGACTGTTCCATTTGGCCTCATGACATCATTCAGCTTCACTCATGGGGCCCTTGCAGTCTATGACCGTCTGCCTCTTCCATTTCACTGAGTTCCACACCTCCACTGAATGTGCATCCCCATTCGTCCTGCAGCAAGTCATTGGCCACAGCGAGGGCCATGGAGAATAAACCACCACCACAGCGAGCATACGCATGTACAGATATATCTTCTGTAATGTGGATAGCTGCTACGTTATGCGAAGGACGTGCTTCGTCTCATCTGTTCTGTCGTTACTTCGATGACCTTTCTGTACGCACTCATTGTATGTCTCTTCGGATAAAAGCGTCTGCTAAATGACCGTAATGTAATGTACTGTGAAGTATTAAAGCCATGGAGAAACATATTTATGGCCAGTGTGCCCGCCCCTACCACAGCCACGATTGGTTACCGTAAAAATCGAGATTCTGGGATCAGTTTCCAACAAGTCAGACCGGGTTCATTTTAGTAGCTAACTGCCACATATAATTGCATACAAGGTGGTTTGCTTTACTAAATGTGAATCCTTAACAGTATTTAGTTATACGCGATAAAGTATAACCATTTAAGCAACGAATACATATACTGCCTGTTCGTGGGCATCTATTTACAACATACATAGCATTGATCTTAATATCACCTGGAAGGACTAAGAGTGGACACATGAATGTGTTAGTGCAATCCACTTAGTTTATAATACAGTGCATCCTAACAGCTGAGCATCTCTCAGTATCTGACAGACTGAGGTCTTCACGCGTCCCATTTTTTGACTGATGTTAGCTGGCTCATCACCTAAAGATCTTAGGATCTGAACAGACACACATTTGGGTTTGCTATGCTGCTGCAGGTTTAGCACTAGCCGCGTACTGTAGCTACACCATTCAATCAGTAAGGATGGGAACCTTAACCCATGGGAGCCATAGCCTGTTATACGATGAGCAGTCAGGCAATGAAAATGATTTCTGTCAGCTTAAATGTAATATTTTCTGAATGAAAGAAAATGTGAATCTTCTGTTGTCTTCACTCTGATCTCTACACACACAGTATATAGCAGACACACATACTATTGTAAAATGCACCAATAAGGATTCAGGAATTCTATCTTCAGATATTTTCATACATTTAAGTACGCGCATAGTCTGTGCTACTTTATAGTCGTTCATTTTTTGTAGTCCCGGCATCTGATTCCATCAATCAAATGCTTGACGTTATTTCAAATTCAAGTCAACGGTTTTTTTGTTTAAGTTTTAACTGGTTTAAACTGAAGCTCCGTACTTCGAAGGTCCATTGCACGTGGGGGCGTCTCCTGGTGTAGCCTGTAAGAGCACCGTCCGCATGCTCATTGCGAGCCGCGACGTCGGCGGTTCGAATCCGGCCGCGCGACCTTTGTCGCATGTCTACTCCCTCTCTCTCGCTCACATTCTCGCTACACTGTGCTGTCCAATAAAGCTGAAAAGCCCTAAAAATATATATTTTAAAAAAAAGTCCTTTGCATGGTCATGAGCTTCAATCATAAAACAAACACCACTATGTGCTCAGTCACTCAACATCAGTGGCCTAGAGCCAAACAGGTTATTATCTCAGGTGATAAGGAAAACTAAGATGGTGGAAGCTCTCCTGGACCAATACCTGAGGTCTACGCGGTAGGCTACAGCTTTAGGTCAAAAACATATTTTCATGCCTAATTTATTCAACTGAAACATAATTTATAAATAATTCACTCATTTATCTAAAATTCAACGTGTAATAAATCCCAGCTCATTAACAATTATGATATCCACATTTGGTACAGGAAATAAGCGTTTCCGTGTTTACAAACGAGTGTTACAGCAGCAGGAAAGCCTTCCCAAGGGCGACCACGACCACGCGATCGAATGAATAATCTTTCGTTGTAATCCCCCCTGAGTATCGGTCTGCCTCTGGACTGGAGCGGATAAACAAACAGACGGGTAAAACACTGCAAGGCACAGTTTAATGTCACACAATGTAAGAGTTTTTACTTTCATTTTATTATTACGAATAAAAAACAGTGCCTGTATAAGGGCCTTACAGGTGGCATATCCAGCTAAAGGCATTCGATTTTGGTGCAGTGGCATTGCCTACCTCACGGTCTGAAACTGACCCTTGACCCCTGACCCTGGTAGTCGCTTCCCTCCCGCATCGCAGAGGAGTAACTCCTCTAATGAAATACCTGCACAGCTCAGCTGACCGACAGGTAAGCAGAGAAGTGGCTACACGTGCCTGAGAAGATGTCAAATGTGTCCCCTGGTCTTTTCAAAGAGACTGAAAAGACAAAAGTATCTGAAATGATTGTGGTCTCTTGAAATATGGATATACGAGCGGTTTTGGTTGTGTAACTTTTTCTTTTGAGACAATATCACAATACAGTGAAGGCCTTACTCAGGTACTCTACTTAATGTGGTTCCTGTGGTAACAATAATACTCTTAACTTGCTCTGGGCACAGTAATACTGTGGGGTAATGGCACGTTGCTGGATACATGCTAAACCTCTGTCACAGAGAGTGATTTCCAAGGAGGGAGGGGCAAAAACAGGAAAGCCCAAAGTAATCAGGCTGCTGCTGCTGAACAGTAAAGCCTATTGATTCGCTGGTCTGGAGTGAAAGCCGAGAGAGAAGTGGAGAAATTCTACTTTCCTGCTTGAAAAGACCGGCTGTTACTACACTGTACACTGTACTGAACACAGGAAGCGGCTTCGCTTGGATCGCTCACCAACAGATGTGGGTCGAAGATTACAAACGGTGAATATCTCACTCGGGCAGTTGGGCTGACAGTGATCACCCATACTGCACAGTTCACAAGGGAAGTGGACTGACAACGATTACCCGCGGTGCCTATATCACACAGGAAGCGGTGTAATAATCTAATGGCAGATGGCGAGCATGAGTTTTTAATAAGAAAATGTGTCACAGTCAGGGCCTCTTAAGCACAGAAGAAGAGACTACTCTATTGCAAGGCTAGTTATGCCAGGAACACAGCACAAATGTTTATGATAAGCAGGTAATGACCAATAAAATGGACACACAAACGTAAAGTTACTCGCTTTGGTGTTGGGCCAGTTTGTGAGGACACTTGGCTGTTCGTTCCCCAGGATGAAATTTGTAGCCAACCAATCTGCAGCTGCTCGCCGGTTTCACACTGTGAATGAATGCATGGCCACAACAATCTTACAACATTCACTTCCACCCACTCTGGCACGCTTGTGATGCAGATAGAACTCCCAGTCCTTCCCACAAGAGTTCAATCTGCATCACAACTCATGAACCACGAAGGCTCCCGTTGGACGTGCCCAGACAATTACCCCTCTGTCAAAGGGCTCTCCTCTTCCAGCCATCAGATCCACACATATAGGCAACCAGGCCTGTCCAGTGTTTTTGTTCTTGACACCTGTCCAATTTGGGATATTATTTGTTTAAATACTGGACGGGGCTCCCGCTCTTTTCAAGACATTATTTCCCGGGACATTTCCAGAGCATTTCCGGTGGGGAGGGGAAGGGCGGGGGGGACTTTGATCGCAATGGCCTCTAACATTATACAAACAACATTTTCCAGGACAACTAATTGTAGGACATTCTGGCAATTTTCTCATTTATCATGACTGGAAAACAGCATCAAAAAATTCAGTTTTCCAGGACGTGTGGGAACCCTGCAAGATGAGCCACACCTGTGTGACAGACTCTACTGTGCATATACCTGTTGTCCCTCATTCACCCAGGGGCTGTTCAGGTGTTTTCTCCCTACCTGTATAGAAAGTTCACTTTGCTTAATGTAGCTTCCAAATTGGACCGTTGATGCCGGACAGCGACAGGAATACGAGCAGCACTTTTACAGGTGTGAATCGCACGTTATTTTCAGCGTAATGGCAACATGCAGAAAGAGCTGCCTGGTCCGTCGGTTACTAAGCAACTTACTAAGTCAGTGAGTAGAACTGTGGTCATGAGACCAACCGAACCTCATCTGAAAAGTAAAACAAACACGGACTCCACTGTTAAAACAGCATGACGAGAGTCCGGGAAAAGGCCCGAGGGGGGCAGGGTATGTGACGTGTCGCGGCGGAGAGCGAGGCGTGACGGGGCCGGACGCAGGAGGAGTCCCGCGCTGATGTCGGCCCTCCAGGTGGGTAATCTGCGCCAGCGACGAGATTAATTCCCCATTTAACGGACCCGCGCTCCGCTTCCACGGTCACCGTAATCAAATTACTGCAAAAGCTCTCTTTGTTTCTCCAGCACCACCCCCCACACACACCTCCACCCGTCCTACAGCACATTGCTGGAGGCAAAATAAATGAACAAACAGAAGCATAAAACAGACCAAAGTCTCAGCGCAAGCAATTTACTTACGGCTCCTTCCCTGCTTCAGCGGCTCCTAATAGCCGAGCCAGTCTGTTTGAGTGCACATTATCAGAACGAGCGTGAAGAATGCTTACACAGAAATTTGCATTTCTCTGAAAGCAGCGTTAGTTTACTTCGACATTTACCATTACAGTATTTACACTCCCGCATCAGCAGGACGGTTAGATTATAATACGGAGAGCTCAACAAACAGAGGGCTTGTTAAAAAAACTCTATTCACGTATTCGTGGCGCTAGTCAGAGGAAGGACTTCTTAAAAGGCTGATTAATGCCTGAACGATCATGCCTGTTTTTATCCCAAAGAAGTCCTTAGCTGCCCTTTAAATCCTGAACACAGCACTCCTGTGCAGAAATCAAGACTTTTTTTTAAAGATTTACTCTGTCTTTAAGTGACGAGCTGGCAGCGTTGAGGCTGAAGTCGTGCAGGAGAACGAGCGAGGACACAGTCGGGACACCAGCTTTTCCCCACCATTTCTAAGAAATAGGAGACAGCCGAATCAGACAGGATTATAAGTGTGATCCTAATGAATGAGGGAACGGGGAGTGGGGGCGGGGGGTTAGACTTCTGCTCCAGGAGAGACTAAACGGAAGAACCGCAGCAAACGTGCTCAACCATGGGTTTTACTCGAAAAATGCTGCCACCAGGTACATTAAAATAAATACTCACAGGCTTCCAGGTGCACAGTAACAGATAAACGCAGGAACGGTGCTGGCAGAGTGCTGCAGTTTCCAAAAAAGGGGGACATTTTAGGGGACAAACGCAAAATTCACTGGGGGAAAAAGCATCTGAAATACTTCATTTTGACATGTACAAAGCAAAAACATATAATTACTGCGTGACAGTCGCAAATTTGCACTGTGATTCTTAATAATGGTAGTTTAAGTGTTAACTAGCAGGGCTCACAAAACAGAGGACACAGAAACATGCATACAGCCAGTCTGCCTCATCTCCCGGCAGTCAAAACATTGCGCTGCATCATGTTCAAATACAGACTCTCTCTTTTGTTTCCACTGAATGATTTAGACCCACTTCGGTCCGTCAGTCTGAGCGCGGTGCCCACGTCCCAGACTGCTAACGTCACCGTGAATTTCCTTGGAATGCGTTTATCTGCGAGCACAGAGGGCGTACGGCCATCAAACCACTCTCATTCTCCAACCACTATGTCATCAAGCCACTCTCATTCTCCAACCACTATGTCATCAAGCCACTCTCATTCTCCAACCACTATGTCATCAAACCACTCTGTTGACTCAGCCAATTCAAAACTTTTTTGCTAACAAAAAAACAAAAAAACAAAGGAATCATCAAAATGTCAATAAGTTGTCACGGCGCTGAAAATCAGCTCCTTGTATAAATTAAAATACTTTCCACATGCCAGGCCTTTATTTTTGTATACGTAAAGCATACGACTTCTGCAGAATGCACAAAGAATTATGTTTTTAACGATTTAACGTTAACCGTATAGGTGTACAGGCTAAATACCGCGGCAAAATGCTACAATGTTTTGTCAGAAATTAATTCATCTTTTTTTGGGGGCTGTGATCAAAAACAGTCTTTCTCCAGATCCACATCAACACTGTTTGCTTGGCGTCAGAGGTGCAGAAAGCACGGCCGCCAGGAAGACCCGGGGCCGTGCTGCAAGCTGAGGGCTCTGTGACTCAGCCAATCAGAGCCCTTTTCTTAGCCCCGCCCTCTTAAACGGGAAAGGAATCACAGGCGGAGATGGCCATTGATTGTGCCTTTGTTCCCTAATTGCACCTTACAGGCTCAATCAAGTGCTGCCACCGATGATTGTGCGCCGGGGAGGATAGATGGTGATGTCACGCAGAGGCACCGGTGTGATGTATGTGATCGCCGGGGAAACGCTGCTCCGCGGGTTCATTTTCAGACGCGGTTACCCACGGTTCACGGAGAGCAGAGCGGTTCTGTTCTTTCACTGGTGAGAACTGCAAAAACTGCAAAAGCTGGTGCTAAGCGCAGCTCTGTGCTAATCACACTGATTCTGAAATACAAGGTTTGGACTCCTGAGATTCTCTACTGTAAACAGCTATGAGACTCTATGCATGCACAGTACATATTTACAATTTTAATTCTGCCCTTGCCAACTAGTGATCAACTACCCGCAAAAAAACCATCAAATTCACAGCCTGGAACTAAAAAAAGGGAAGTCACAGAGATAGGCCTCGTCGTTTACCAGCGATTCATCCATGCAGCACATGAACAGAAATGATCTTTATCATAGTTAACTTCTGAAGACTTTATGTGCATGGTAAAAAAATGAATTATTGCTCTATGACACCTACACATATGAAGCAAATCTGACGCCACCTTTGTTTATAAAGTAAAAAAGTCTGAATTCTGACCGCTGCAATGAAGCCATCTAGTAGAGTAGAAGAATTCTGACTAGCAAAGGCATTTCTCAGGTCGCCATTACAAGTTCATGCACATCTTTATTATCTCTCTTCTAATCTACTTTCCGCATACTCTAATCTCTCTTTCTCTCGCTTCCCCTTCCTCCATCACTCTCCCGCTCTATCTCTGCCCCTCATCTCTCTAAGGGAAGGACGGCGGACACCAGACAGAACGGCGGGGAAATTAATTGCCGCCGTCTTCGTTTGCGGAATAAATTGGCTCGTTCCGCGGCGGCAGGCTCTGGCGCGGGGCCCTCTTCGTTCCCCGTGACGGGCGCCGCGTCTGCCGGACGAGATGAGACGCTCGAGACGTTTGTCTCCTCCTGGCGGCCATCACCTCGACAGCAGAGGACTTGTCTACAATCGGCAGGCTTTCCGGTCGTCCTGCACACCTGGGGTACGATTCGGAGCTCAGGCACAAAGTGGTCAGAAGAACAACAAGAGAAGCCACTGCTCAGGCGGGGGGAGAAATGCATGGGACTCGGCTGAAGAAGAGCAATACTATTTTGAGGCTGGCAAGAGCGGGTTGAGAGTTTGAGTCACAGTGTAAATTAAAACTGCTGTTGAACGGTTGAGCCGAATGCTTCAGCCAGATTTCTCCGCCAACCACCCGGCCGCAGAACTGGATAACGTGTGAAAGGCAAGCCGCGCTGGCTACTCCGCACCGCCGTCAGCCACGAAAATGAATGATAAATATCCAAGCCAAGCAGGTAAACATAACCCCCACAGATCAATTCAACTACCTCATTCTACCTCTAGTCTTAGCTTAGCCTTCACGGCTGGAGGTCCCTGAATGCACTTATTGTATCGGGCTCTGCTAATTATTAGTTATTATTTCCTTACTTTGTATTAATTTATTCTGTGGCATAATTTTAATTATGAAGTACATCGAGCCTGATAGTTTATTACTGTGTAGAATCTTAAAACGTTAACATTCCGTATCGCAGCCACGGTTACGGGCCTGCGTTTGCAGAGGCTGCTGGGTAAAAGCCGGCGTGCAGTGACCTGGCAGCGGCAGCCCAGCTCGATTCTCTTCAGCTGACGCTGCAGAACGGGCGCGCGCCGCCGCCGCTGCGAGCATCAATCTCTCGGCGACGCACACCTCCCATCCGATAACGGGAAGGATCCAAAAGCCGATCGTCGGCTCCCGTCCCGGGACGTTGATGGGGCCTTTGCCCTCCCTCTCACAGCCCTGCCCCCTTCTGCAGTCACCCACCGCGGCGCTGGTGCTCAAACCTTTTTTGACCAGACCGCAATATGACCAGAGGGCAATTACTATAATATCATATTCTTACAGTTCCTTTCACCATCAAACTCCATCAAATCATGACCAGCTCCTCTGAAACTTAGTTTGATGCGAGCAAGTCGTTTAGTCACAACAGAACCATCTGGTGTCATTTAGCACAGAGAGGTTTGAGCTCCCACCACAACACAAACATAGACTAGTTGCACAGTGGGACACAAACACACCCACAACACATATTCAAACTGCATAAACTGCCATGCACAGACACACAAACTAGATAAACTTAAACACATACGGTATGTAAACTTATACACACCTCCACTTTTTACCCAAGGCTGCAGACACAACAGTAAACACGCAAACACAGTTGTGTCCGCAGCGGGCAGCGTCAGTTCTCTGTTGCACTGCCCTGCTGCATTCAGTTATTGCTTTAGTGCACAGCAGCAATCTGCTGCACCAGAAAAAGCCTGGAACATTCCACAATTCCCAAATAACTTTGCTTATTTTTAGAACTGAAACCTTCTCGCTTTTAAGAATAAACCCCTCTGTGTTCTCCTGATAGCCAGCAGCTACCTCCCTGCATCACAAGCGAGCCAAGGGAACCAACGAGCGCAAACCGCTTCAGACACATTTTCTACTGAAGGCAAATCAATAATCGACCCTCGTATATTCAACCAATTTAATAAAAACAAAAAACAAACAAAAATAAAGAGTTCCCGTACGACCTCAAAACACAGTACTATGTTTTGATATTGCAGTTTGCATTAAGCGAACGACTCCAGTGTTTCCTGGGGAACGGGCAGGAAGGCTCTTCCCATTCCACTGCCCTTGGTGAGGTCACAGAGTGAAGGTCAAAAGGTCAGATGGTAGCTAATCAGAGTTACAGACTGGAGGCATGAATGAGTGCCAACCAACAGTCAGAACCAGAATCAGACATTCCTCAAGCCTGTCTGTGGGGAGGCTGACTCCGCTGTTATTTAACGGATAGCCCCCCAACTCCCTGCTCTGCTGGAGAGAGTGGGAGGGAGGGAGAGAGAGACAGCAAGAGAGAGAGAGCGATAGAGCAAGAGACAGAGAGAGAGTGAGAGCAAGTGAGGGAGAAAGAGAGTGAGAGCATTAGAGCAAGAGAGAGAGCAAGTGGGGGAGAGAGTGAGAGAGAGCGGGAGAGAGAGTGAGAGAGAGAGAGAGAGTGGGGGAGAGAGTGAGAGAGAGCGGGAGAGAGAGTGAGAGAGAGAGAGAGTGGGGGAGAGAGAGAGAGCGGGAGAGAGAGTGGGGGAGAGAGAGCAAGAGAGAGAGCAAGTGGGGGAGAGAGTGAGAGAGAGCGGGAGAGAGAGTGAGAGAGAGAGAGAGAGTGGGGGGGGGGCATTCTACTGCTACATGTGAGGTACTTGCCTGAGACGAGACCATAGGAATGAATATTACGGATTCTGCGGATTAGTCTGCTTGACAGGCAACACAAATCCAGAGCACTCAGCACAAGTGTGACCTTTTGGTACTGTGTCAAATGTACTTCTGCTTAATAAATCACATTTTCACATTCAAATCCCGTCTGGAAACAAGGGAGGCAGGGGGGTGTTTCAGTGGGCATTTCTATTGGTGTGGGCATACGTGCGTATGCGTACTGGCAGGTATATATGTTTGGGTGTATATAAGAGATATGTGTTGTGTGTGTGTGTACATGTATGTGTGTGTGTGTGTGTGTGTGTGTGGGTGTGGGTGTGCGTGTGTGCTTACATGCGTATACATGTGTGTGTTTATGTGTGTATGCGTTTGCGTACTTGTGTGTGTGTGCTTATGTGTGTATACATGTGTGTGTTTATGTGTGTACGTGTTTGCGTATGTGTGTGTGTGTGTGTGTGTGTGCTTACATGCGTATACATATGTGTGTTTATGTGTGCATGTGTTTGTGTACATGTGTGTGTTTATGTGTGCATGTGTTTGTGTACATGTGTGAGTGTATGTGCGTGCGCGTGTGTGTAGGTCACCCTGGCTCGTCAATGGCCGGCTGTTGATCCGAGATGCCCGGGTGAAGCGGGGTGAGCACATGCCACCCAGGCTAGCTCATAGCCCCACAGATAAACTGCTCTGCCCTGAATCCACCCGGAGCAGCCACTGTTCGCCAAAACCAGGACAGAGTTCATTCAGTGCTAAACTGAGGGCCCGGCGCACTGTCCTCCACTGCACCGGAGAAAGGACTCGCGGTTACTGTTACTGCGCTGCTTTGTGACATCACCAGTCTGTGGAACGCCGATCATCAGTCTTCTACTGATAATGTTCAGCACTGCAAGGACAGATTAGGCCATGAGGGCTGGAGCTATCATGTGGTGTCAATCACCGACACGCGTAAACCAATCACAAACCTGGGCTCTCCAGATTCCTCTGGCAGGGGCCGTGCCTATAATGGCGCTTTGTTTGCAACACAGTTTGCACGAGGTAACGCAGCTCCTGTCATTACAGGGGGTAATGGATTTGTATTCTTGCCTAACTGGAAGATGTTTGCACAGAATAAGATAAGAAGAATTTTGTAATATTTTTAATGGGAAAGCTGCAAACAGCTATTTAGTAAAAGTAATAAAGCAAAGATGATGCATACTGCAAGCTAGTCTGCTAGTAATCAGCCACTTAAAGACTGTTAAAGATCACAGCTTTCAAATGCTAAATACAGCAATACATGAGTGACACTATAAAAAAACTATAATGATACTAACCTAGCACGTGCACAGACAGACACTAACACATGCTGAAGAATATGCCCCCCTGCCCTGAGACAGCAATAGTGCCCTTTTGGCGGCAGCAATTTCATTTTACTTATTTTTTAAACCACAGGTGCCCTTTGCGTTGGCAATGACAGTCTGTGCACGGCCCTGACGCTCTACAGAATTCCCACTGTTTGACGAAAGCAAATGTCCAAATTGAGAACTGAAAGAACAATCTTGGTTTCAATTTGTTAAACTGGTAGAAGCAATTCCCCCATTTAAACGACGAGAAGGAGAAGCACAAATTCACCGGCGTATAATAAAACTCAGCCTTCTTATTTCGGTTTCATTTTTGTTTTATTGATATTTTCCAAGTTGGCTCCAGAGGGGCCAACACTGAACAATAAAAAAACTATTTTATTTTCTTTCACGAAAGATAACCGGCATCAATCGGCCTTGTTACGCTGCACGTGAACATGCACACAGATCACCAAAGGGGCACGTATCGTTTCTCCCGCGCAGGGAATCACGCGACGCTGCTGTTCCCAGACGATGCGAAGCTGAGGTTTTCATTTATAAACACCGATAGCCTCGTTTTATTTTGGGTTTTTTTTTCTGCATGTTTCTTCAGAGGCGCTGTAAAAATAACGCAACAATAAGATGAGGCCTCAGTCATGGTATGCAGGGGGAATAACAGTAAAGTGTGCTCCTCCTGTAGACATTCTCTAGTTATTCTTTAACTCAGACACATGCATCTCTCCCCCAATTAACTGCCACTTTTTTTTTTTTTTAAACTAAAAAAAACACCAGAGTTACCAGTGCCAAGCGATTCCATGTCGGGACCTGGTAGAGCGACTATGCAGGCCTACTCGTGAAATTTGACAGAAAGTGACCACCTGGCATTCAATAGCAAAGCCTATATCCTCTGTGTTTTGCTTTTAAAACTGTAATTTATCACTGGAGAAAGTAGCGGGGGAAAAATGTATAAACTTCAAAGCTAAAAAAAAAATACAGGTTTCTGTGGCCTTCAGAGGATCTATGGTAAACAACATTGATTGTTATGTATGCATATGTATATTCAATATATACAACATGTGCACTTGTGAGCTCTTCAATACTAAATCAAGTTGTGCAATGTATACATGTGGATACTGTGTGTATGTGTGCATAGACACAGTATAAACATATGTATATACATTACACAGATAGATTTTATATTTATTTAGACCACACACACACACACACACACACACGCACATACACACACACACACACACGCCTGCAGCACCTCATCCCTCACCCTTCCACATGGACAGCCCTCCCCCAGTTTCAGCCCGAAGGCCACCCAGCTAATTCACTGAGACGAAATTCATCTCCAGCTTCCTTCAAACTGACCCCCGACCCCCGACCCCCCCGCCCCCACCCCTGCCGCACAGCCCTGTCTCCGCCCTGTGGAACAGCACTGCTCGCGTGAAGTCCTTCACCCCGCGCCCCCCACGCCCGCCCGCCACGGCCGATGCAGATCTCTTCATTGAGCAGATTAGCTCCATTAATCTCGCTTAGCTGGAGGGCGGCGGGCCGCTGCGGAACCCCGCGGCGAGGGCGCACGGCGAGAGCGGGCACAGACGGGCAGACAGCGTGAGCCTGGCAGCCTGCCCCCCCCCCCCCCCCCCCCTGCAATCAGCCACTACCTCGACACCTCTTTCCATCTCCAGAGTCTGGTAGGGCGATGGACGTTTCTCTTCTCGCCTTCTTAACCAAGAACCCCCCCCCGGCCTTCAGCTTAACTCGCGCAAAGTAGCCGTGTGACGCGTTGCCTGGCTTTCACGCAGGGAACAAAGCAGGAAATCACAGACAAATCGATTCCCCCGACTGAGGGGACGCCGATGCAGCAAAATATTAGGGACACTGTGCTGTGGGATGTGCCGCAGTTCCTCTGGCTGAGCTTTTAAATGGAGATTGTGACCCGATGTAGTCACCATTCACAAACGATGGCAGTATTAGCCGGAGTACGGGCCAAAGTCTCAATCTGTCACTCTTAATCTGGCAGTGTAACAATCCCCACAGTCTATCTGGCTAATTATACCCGCTCTGTCAGCACCGGGCGAGAATTCTGATGCAAAAACTGCTTGGAGTTTTCCAAGAGGGCTCTGCACGCCGGTGGTGGACGAGACGAACTGCCCCACTCACTGAAACTGTGGACACGCTCGGATGAGTGGCCCAATCTAAATGCAAATCCTTATCGTTACTCAAGAATGCGGCCGCACAGATCCAGTGCTCTCTCCCGTTATCCTGCGACTGGTAGAATAAGTATGCGTACACTCGTGTACCGTGTACATAAACAGGAAGCGCAGCTTACTGGATAAGGCGCCCGTGAGTGCGGCATTTAAGCCAAACCGTTTCCATAAACATCCTGTTATATAAATGGATATAAGCTAACGTTGTGCATTTTTTAGATATAGCTAATGCACCATGATGCAGTTCGCATCATGACAGTGTTATCGCAGCCAGCCTTGTGTTCCCTGAAATTTCAATGTAATTTACTCGAGGGTGGTTTGATGGTTGTGTTGCCTGGTTTTTAAGACCATTCCAGGTCATGGGTGTGCATTTTTTCTTTTGGGGGGGGGGGGCTACATTCCAAAACTAGCGATGAACTGGCTCGGAACCACCGACAAATCCACAACGGTAAGGAGAGAGCCCAAAGTGGGAATCGACCCAACAACCTTCTGGCTACATTAATAGTTCTCTTTCCAATACTCCGTAACGCCACACAAAGAAACACTCGACATACAGTCGCGAGGGCAGAGAGAATAATAATAATAATAATAATAATAAACTTTATGTCATACTAAACACTCTCCACACAACCTTTTTTTTCCCCCCACTTTTGCACTTCAGCTGTGATCACTGTGTCACCATCTCACCTTTGTGTGAGAGCCGTTCGTCAAGTATTGGAGAAATTCACACGGAGAACACCTCATTATTATTAATTAATTATTCATTATTATTATTAAAGGGTGACACTGTAAGAGTGATTAGGGAGCTGGGGACATAAGCCAAAGGGTCAAGAGAATTCCTAGGAGGGGCAATGGTGTCATACCCTTAATCAAGGTCCTTAATGTTAATTGGTACTCAATGTCCAGTCAACATCGAAACTGCATAAATAGACGACATACAAAAATGCACCTTGTAAATGGGCATCTGCCATGCCACCAATAATGTAACACAGTCATGTAATGTAATGATATAAAATGGCAGGCAACCACCCTGAATTTAGTCTGCAATAGGCTAGAGACACTGCTTGCATTAAACAATGTACAAGACCTTGCAATCTTCAGTGCCCTTAAAAGCAGTCCCTTCACCGTTTAACCAAGGCTTGGTTCAGCTGTCAGTCATGGATATCCCAGCAGTGTGCCATCAAAAGTCCAGCGAAACACCCCAAACGCATGCTGCAGGCTTTCATATATTTGTAAACTCCATCACTAGAGGTACTTTGCTTGTGAAAAATAACCGCCACAGGTTAGCTCTTGAAAGTACAGGAGATCAGAAATAAAGAATT
This sequence comes from Synaphobranchus kaupii, assembly GCA_029718625.1. Taxonomy (NCBI): domain Eukaryota; kingdom Metazoa; phylum Chordata; class Actinopteri; order Anguilliformes; family Synaphobranchidae; genus Synaphobranchus; species Synaphobranchus kaupii. The sequence goes on from CM056396.1 coordinate 20,985,832, forward strand.
TAAAAGAAATCATATTCTGTCACATCCAGGTTTCTTTACGCTTTTGAACATGGGCCTCGGTGTCACGATTTTATCAAACAAATACTAAACGCGCCACAATAACCCAGAGTCATTCTTCTGAACATCAAAATATGCGAACAAAATAAGGGAAATAAAAGGAAGCCTGCATTCAAAAGTACAAGGGACGACAAAAAGGAGGAGGAATACCAAGCAGAGAACGAGCTCTTAAAAGAGCGTCGCGTCGAGCTTTGACTGCTCAAGAATTTCTCACCCACCTCAGAAGGAGTTCTTTCGGGAGCTTCTTATTAATGGGCGCTTCATCGCTGTTTGAGAAAACCTGCCAAAGAGAGAAAGGAGAAAACTGTCATTAACACCACGCAAGAGCGAAGACCAAACGCGACACTTCACACACGTCACGTCGGCGCCTTTTTACCGCCGGAGATCTGTGGAGACGTCCGCGTTGCTTTCCACCAAGTCTTGAATCGAGTTCAAGTGGGACAGACAGGTGGTTCCTAAGCACTTCTATTCGATTTAACACTCAAGATGAATTTTACAGTTGTTGATGCCGTTCATTCATTTGGGCACAGGGATGGACTTATTTGTGCTTATAATAGGAGAACACTTTTTACTGATGATCACGCCACTGCCATCACCCGGGCTGGGTTTCCGGAACATTCTCCTAATGGAGACAGCTTTAGAGCGTCGGGGGAGCCAACGCTTTGAAGCCGGCTTCTCTAATCAGGTAAAACGACGCAGAGTGTGGCAGAGCCGCGAGACATCGGAGCGGCGAGATCAAACGCTCTGACCCCGTGCGTCAATCTCCCACCGCCGTCTTCCGCCCCCGAACACCAGCCGGGCACTCATTATCGCCACACATTACACAACATCATTTATTTAAATCCGACGTCCAGGGCGGCAGCCCACCCCGATTCTTCACGTATCGTGTTCTGGAACCCATTTGAACCACAACGTGTTAGTTACTATAGCGATTGGGGTTGCTGTTTTTTGTTCCATGTTTATTTCACGTGGGCAACATATAGTACAGAGCTGAAGACTGCTGAGCTCCCTTCCAATAGGATCAAACCCCTGTCACCTCTGCTGTGGAGCCTGTATCAGATCCCTTGATCCCCGTAGCAACGCGCATGAGGTGAGCGGAACGGAGCAGAGTCGCCTCAGCGTAGCGCGCGGGTCACAGAGGCCCAAAGCTTTCAGACCCCATCAACTCCAATTACCCATAAGTCCACTGGAGAGGGAGAAAGGTACGTGGGAAGTCACACCTGCCAGAGAGGCTTACACATACTTGCATTCACACACAAGCAGCCGGGGGCAAACAAACAAACAAGCACGCACGCACGCAACCCCCAACAACAATGCCCTATGTCCTGCCTGAAGTGAAATATTAAATGTTAAAGACCAGAACAACACATATGTAAACTAGACCCCATCCATATACAGAGTCATTTCTCATATATAGTCCTCTGTGTGTGTCTCTCTCTTTTGTCTTTTCTGTCCCTCTCTCCTTCTCTCTCCCTCTCCCTCTCTCTCTCTCTCTCTCTCTCTCTCAGAGTAAGCAATCAATCAAGAAAAGATTTCTAATCTTAAAGCATAATAATAAATAATAACACCCCCCCCCCCCCCCCCTCCCTCTCACATTTGTTCAGGACGATAAACCCCTATAGCTCCAGGGCCACAGGACAGTACAGCAAATATATGATGAGCCAAAATGGCTGACGGGCCAGGAACCATAGCAAGCTCATCTGTCCAAGCACCATAACTTAAATGTATTGTATTGCATGTTTGTCTGTCAGTCTTTGTCACTTGTCACTGTGCTTGTTTACTGTAATAAACTATTACATGTTTTGGGCATGAATGCTAATAAGCAAACATAACAGGCAGGGAGCTTGTGGACATCTTTAAAGAGATTAACGACCCAAGAGACTTGTAATTTTCAGCAGCCATTGCTGAGTACTGACATAACAATGTCAGAGCCAGGGGCGTAGGATTATTTATTATTTATTATTATATTATTATTATTTCCAATGTTTGGAAAGAGTCAAATTGTCCCCCCCCAACCATAACTGTTCCCTCTCCCATGTAGAGCTTACCGTCAATACAGGCTGCAACAACGGTAAAAAATGACTTAAATTTATGCGGAAAGATATGTAACGCCCGTAAACATAGGATTAATTATCGACCAACCCCCTCGCTACTTCAAACAGTAGCAATGGTTTATCTAATGGCCACGACAAGTTCGAGTTTATGAAAGCACAAATGGCATATGTAATCAACAATTAAAGGCGATTGCGCAAGCCGATAATACTATAGACTTCCCACAACCCAGTGTTTTGTGTAACGTTATGGATATGTTATAATCAGGTTGGTTGTAATGGAGAAGTCAGACCGCAAAAAGAGACGAGAAACTTCACGGAGTATGAAATCGAGACGCTCGTTACAGGGGTTTGTTTGGGGTACAGGCGGCCTTTGCTACGTTTTATTCGTTTCACCTGAAACGGTCCTCTCAACTGAAAATCAAATCAAAATCCCCACAGTGAATAAAAGAACCGTCGACCCAGAAGTTTCCCCATTAAGGTAGGCTAGGCTACTGTAGGCGCTGTTCCTAACCTAACTACTCCTTATTTTTCTACAGTTTATGCCTTATACGTAAAAAAGTACATGCGTTTTCAACAACAAGCAATGTATTACACTACAGCCGTGAGTGCGATAACGTTAGGTAGCACTGTGGAAATGTCGACGTTGCTGGACAATTGAATAGCGAATCTCTTCAGGGTTCATCAGAAAACAGTTGTAGCATCTTAAAGGTAGGTTATTTGGTTCCTTAAAATGTTTATTTTATTGCCCTGCAGTGCAACATGAGAGGCTGATGTATTCGCAAGCGGCAACACTAAGAATCCTGCATCGGAATTATGAGGCTTCTCTTAAAGTTGTAGCCTAATTTAGAAGTTCAGAGAAATGTAAATGACATAATTGGGATGTCGACGACTACCACTAAAGGCAGTGGTTCTTAAACTCGGTCCCGGGGCCCCCTGCATATGCTGGTTTTCGTTCGAACCACAATTGCAATCCCAGAATTTGTTGATTTTTCTTCATTAGGTGTTTTTCATATTTAGAGGGATTATTTCCCTTCTGAAGCCACATTATGTTAGCAATAGCTATGCATGTCATGAAGAATAAAAGTCAAATATTCACATTGTGCTATATTGCAAACAATTACAAAAAGAGAGGTAAAAATGTTTTAACTGATCAAATTAAACAAATTAAAGACTGAGGTGAATCAATAGGCTCCTAATTGGTGAAATTGTGGACACATTGGCAACTAAAACTAGAGACTTGGTAAATAATGAACAATTCAAAAGACAAAGCAAATGATAATGAGCCAAACCTGCATTGTGTTAATAAGTTTAAGGAAAAAATGAAGGAACTTAAAACACAACTTCAACTACTGAATTAGGAGCCTATTGATTCACCTCAGTCTTTAAATTGTTTGCAAGATAGCACTGTAAGCACAATGTGAACATGGGATAGTCTTCATGGTATGCATAACTATTTCTGACATAATTTGTCTTAAGAGGGTAAATAATCCCTCTAAACATGAAAAACACCTAATTGAGAAAAATTAACAGCTTGTCAAAATTTTGGGATTGCAATTGTGGTTGGAACAGAAACCAGCATACACAGGGGGCCCCCAGGACCAAGTTTGTACTGATTATTACTAATTGTACTAATGTACTGATTAGCCTACCATGGCTTTAGATTTGTATGAAAGCATCTCAAATCTCGCCTAGTGCTTTGGGGGGAAAAAATAAATAAATAAATAAAACTCCAAAATGTTCATAAATAAAACATTTTATTTTAGAAAATGCCCTGTGTAAGGTTGTGTAGAAATGCAGGAAATGAGTTTTAAAAGGCTCAAATTTTTGACCCCCAGACCCCCCCCATATTATTATTGTTTTGCTCACGGGAATGGTTGAGGGTCTTGGTCCAATAGTCATGGTTCACTACTGTTGGATGGTATATTATTAGTGTCCCCCTCCATTATCATCACAAAGAAAATTTACTGTTTGTGGTCCCCCCCAATGTTCAAATGAAACCTACGCCCCTGGTCAGAGCGGTGTTTTTTCTTCACCTGTGTGAGTATTCAGGATGCTCACGGTATCTGGAAAAGCAGAACGAGCTTTCACTCAACAACAACCACAAATCATGGAATAAAATGCCACTTTACGCTGGCATTTCTGCCTCCACTTCTCTTCTGAGGCAACCACTTCTTTTAGTGAGACCTTTTTCTTTCTTATTCCACACAAAGAACCACAAGAAGCCGCCTTCCTGCTCCTGTTTGCGCCCGCTGTAACGGACGGTAAAATCCTTGGTAAAGCCACTTCCTGGAGAGAGCTGCGGTGTATTCATATTTCATGCGATTCCCCGCTCGGCTGTCCGTCAAGCGGTCCCAGCGCACAACCCTGCAAACCCCACAACGGACATAATCAAGGGCCCACAACGATGACGAAACTCTTATTAACGGACGAGGGCATTTCCCCTTCACGCCCATTCATTACCCTGAGAGCGACACATTGTGCCCCTCATTCCGCCGATATCATGGACGCTCGCTTCACAAAGAAACGGCTCCGGTCCGGCTACCCGCCCGTCTCAGCTCCGCTACGAATCCTCTCAGCTCACAGCATTCTCCGACGTGTTTACTTTTCAGCACGGCTAACTGCGCGATACCCATTTGTTTTCATTGATCTATTTTCCTCCACAGTGGCTCAGAGGGTCTGGAGTCTGGACGAAATTGATTTCTCGGTGGGAAAACGTGTAAAAGCAGGCCTGACAATTCCGCTGGTTGCGAAGAGCTTCGCCATCGTGATTTACGGTCACTTTGCAGCGCCCTCCTAATAACCTTGTCATTAACGACAAACAACAGTTAGGAAGTCAAGTGAAGTGGTTCTTCTTTTCCCTGAGTCACTTCCAGGGGGTTTCCAAACGGGAGTGAAAACAGCGCAAAGGTCAGCTTGTGAAAGTTCAGGCCATAATTCTACTTCTGAAGTTACACAAATACAGTCGGCCCTTATCTCGGCTGCAGTCTTCCACACCCCAAAACACAAAACACTTAACACTAACTACGCCAACCACTTCATATCTTTGATTTCCATGACCTTACAAGCCACGGCTGACACAATAACAGCCCGTTTGTACATACACGTTCAGATGTGTGCGCATTCTGTGTAGGCAGATGCATATAGGCTACATGTTTATTAATATGTATTAGGCCTAGCACAAAATGTTAGTTTTCAAACCCTAGTTTTCCACTTGGTGCATCAAGTTGAGGTCCCAGTCTGATGAAAATAAATGCACCCTTAAAGACCCTTAACACCCAGTTCTGAGCATGGCCGGTGGCTGAGGGAGCGGCAATTGGCAGCTGCTCCCGGCGGGAGGGGCTCGGAGAGAGAGTCGTCGCGCGCAAGTGCGGCCCTGAGCGAGTTGGAATCACGGTCAGGTTTGGAGGGGCCGCGTCCTGGAGAGGGCGGGGCGTCCTCTCTCCTGCCACCGACTGACAGGGCTCGTGGTGGCGATTCTCTAGCGGTTGCTACACACGGGGATAATTGATGGAATAGGGGTTCAATTGGCTACTAAATTGGGAGAAAATGGGGAAAAATCAGAAATAAAATTATTAAAAAAAATTTAAAAGACCCTTAACATACACACACACACACACACCCACACACACACACACACACACACACACACACACAATTACTATACACATGCCACCATATGAACCCATGACAATATTCATGATGGACCTACGATGTATACTGAAAGACTTGAATCCGACTGCAAATGAATTTGACCTCTGCTGACAAACTGTCAAAACAACACTGCTAGTTTGATTTCATCATTTTATTTACTTTATTTACATTTTCTGTGAAGCACTTTTCTGTGATGCATTCTACGCACAAAAGGTGGCGTGCAATCAAAGTCATTATAAAGTCATTATGATTTATTAAGAGTTTGGCAAAAAAAAAAAAATAATTCTGAACTTAAAATAACGTTAGGGGCACTTACAACACGTCAATAAACAAAAACTATTATCAAATTAAAAGTTGTTATCAGCGACTCACTCTTCCCTCCTGTCCCTGTATGCTGCTGGGTTCAGGTCAGGTTAACAGCATGGCCAATCCATCACACTGTTGCATCTTGCCAGGAAACTGTGACAGATGTGTGTGTGCGTGCGTGCGTGTGTGTCGCGTGGGTGTGAACTGTCAAGCGTACAAGCGAGGGCATTATTTTACACAAAGTAAGGTGCAATGCAGGGGGATGGAGCATTGTCTGTCATAGTGCTGCTCAGTCAATAAGCCAGTAATGAACGCTACTGGAGGTCCCCATCTGTCCTGTATTGTTGCAATTACGCTTTTATATCTTAAGCGCTTTTATTTTGATGGGTATGTGCGTTATACTGGGTAACAGGTGCAGCCAGCTACCTTCTTTTCACTCTGTAGCCCATGAGCGGTGATGTCACTGAACAGGAGGCCCGGCAGCACTTCCACAGCTGACACACTCAGCACCTAACCGACCACGTCAATCTACCAGCAGCCAGAGGGGGCGCTGGAGTGCACGGCGGGTTACATTAGACGTCGCGGCCGTTTCTGCCTGGCCCTGACGGCGACAATCGCCAATGACGACGGGGTCAGGGTTCGATATCTAGCAGAGGCACAGCCACCCAACAGCCCCTATTGTGACGTTTCACTCAAAATGTTGCTAATGAATGTTGTCCTGGCATTTGGTACTTGGAAAGAGAGGCACAAAAACACGTGACAAAATTCCACAATCACATTTACATTTATACATATACAAACCATCATATCATATATACAGACAGTATGCCACAAACATGCATATGGGACCAAGATACATTTTTACATATTGAACTGATTACACTTAAATAACTGTATTGTTTTTAATATTTATGAAATATTTCTCTAACTTAATTCTTGAATGTATACTTATGCGGAAATAAGGAAGTCAGTCGATTGCGTTGCATACCTGGTTTTTAGTGTGTAATTACATTATTCTGGTCTCACAAGCCAGTCATAATTAGACCCCAGAGAAACACAGACACAGGAAACAATTAACGGTTTTAATTGTTCAGAAGCTGCTGAGCGATCAGAAGTAGAAGATACATATGAGCACGAACAGCAAAGTAGACAGCTGATAAAATACAGAAATTAATCCCAGAAGTCCACAGGCCCAGTTTTTTTTTTTTTAACCTCAGACATGAAAATGATAAATTGTCTGCAGTCTCAGGCTTGGCATTAAGACATTGTCTGAGGGAGCAGAGAAACATGGAATATTGCACCGAGGTGGCTGCCAGGCCCTTACACTTACCATGGTGCACACTCAAGAAATATGCTCCGAAATTACAGTGCCTATGGCCCAGAGACTCACGCCATGAATTTGGCATCGACAGAACACAGAATTAAATACCTTATTCTTCTGGAGAAAGTAGGATACAAGATAAGCTGGCTGCAGATAAAACAGATTTTGTCTTTAAAACCTAAAACCCTCCTAGATGTGCCACCGCACAGTAATATGGTGAATGCAGAGAGGCAATGTGTGTCTATTTATTTTTGTATTTATTAATTTAGCCTAAACATGGAGCCTTAAAAGACTATCAAAGCAAGACACATTAACACTATAACAGGCACAACTGACAGAGAACAGAGAGTAACACCCCAAGAACACACGATACTGTTAACCAAGTGACCAAAAACGTGAAAAAACTGAACTTGTTTTAGCATAGACTAGTGCCTGTCTGCTATCCTTCATAGAAACATACTACGATCACAATATTGTGCAGAAACCAACCCAATAATGACTGTGACATTTAGTGTTAATGTGGCGCCAATATAATTACGAACAGAGAAACACAGCACTGTTGTACATGTTGTTTACCAATGATCCGTGTCAGACTTCAGTTTCCTGGAAACCAAAGTGAAATATGATCAAATGTAGGCTGCTGTTCAGATATGCACTTCTTTCATTTCAACACCTTTGCTCAATTAGTCAGCAAACGAGTAGTAAGACAAAGCACTGCTTTGTGGGGACAGAACTAAGCAGTGCACTAAATTGCAGAAGCTCTTAATCTTCTAATTATTAATCACAAAAAGTTGATTTGGCTCCTCATCACACGGTGCTCTTCTGACATCAGCAGACTGGAAAAGCCACCTTAATTAGCTCAAAACGGCCTATCTCTCTCTGGGTATGGGTTCATAGACTCCTTAAGTTGAGCTACTACACAAGGAACAATAGCCCATTTGTCCACCGCAGTATTATTAAAGGGGGGAACTATTACAATTTCTCATGGAGATGGATCCGCATCATTTTTTAAACTGTACCACAAAAAAAAAAGCTCAAACCAAGAGAATAAACAAACAGAAAACTGAAATGGTGAAAACTCATCCTCATTCTGAACCGTGTTTAAAAGTGTCAAAAAAAATTTGAATGGGGGTTGGAGGCAGAAAAATCTACAGCTGCAACGTGACAGTCATTTAAATATCTGGGTTTGTAAACCAAAGGCTGTTGGCTTAGATTATTTCGTCGTGTCGACATTACAGCCGTGCTCCTGGGCAAGGGATATAACCTACATTCCTTCAGTCATAATCCAGCTATAAATGGCTAATATGTAAAAATCTCCGCGATGCAAGTTGGCCCGGATAAGGGCGTCTGTTAAGCAAATAAATAATGCAAGACAAAGACAAGGAGAGTGACGTGACATGCCATTAAACTCCCAAGGGCACACATGCTTGGATGGGTTAAGCATAGATATAGACTGAAGGCATCGGCACTACACACACAAAAACCAGACTGGTTTAGCAGACAGAGTTACATTACAGATTTAATCATGGAGGTGCTCAATTTCGGCGAGCAATATTAAAAAAACAAAAAATAAACGGTTTCTTCAAAGCGACTTTGACACACGTTTGAAAAAGAAAGAGCGATACGGTTGTCGCGAAATGGAGTACACATCTCAATTCAAAACTTCCACCTATATCCCGACTCCACCTGTACCCCGACTTCACCTACACCCAAACTGCACCTATACCTCCATCTATAGCATGACCCGACAGGATGCAGGAAGCAACCCCAAGGGGGTACAACAACTGTGTCAAGCGTCCAATTCCCAAACTTCCTCTGGGCTCCACACAGCCTCGTACGGTATGCCTGTTGCTAGGTGAAGAGTAACACACAGACGAAGCGAATCATTACATTATTTATTTGCTTTAGATGCCCTCATCCAGGGGACTACATAGCACACATTTTTCTCTTTGACCTACTGCATATCCAACTGGAAACATTTACTGGAACGACGCAGGTTAATCACCTCGCTGGAGGGTTGATGAGCACAGGATTTTGAGGAGAGGCCCCGTGAGGAGGCGTGGCAGGTGTGCCTGACAGGACCCATAAACCCGTCACCCATTTCCCTGTAAGCCAGCACTTCACCCCTGACCGTAAAACAACAAAGACCCCCGCTATGGCACGGGGGGAACATTAGCGCATCGAGACCAGGATACTGCGCCAGGCGTTCTGCGGCACGGCGGACTGAACCCCGGCCAGGAGGAAAGGGTACCTAACTCTCTCGCAAACGGCCTGCGCCCCCAGAGCAGGGGCTTCCACATGCTAACCTTATACATACGGCCTGATTTACTAAGACCTTTAGCGTGTGAAAAACCTTTTATTCCACACAAAACCACTTACATGACCAATGATCGGTCATGGTATTTGTTTTGCACCAATCATTGGTTGTGTTATTAAATTTGCATGTGCTAAAAGGTGTTAATACATCAGGCCCATAATGCGCTAAAAGGCAATGCAGGTCCTAGACGGTGTTTACTCTGCGCTTTATTACGCGGGCCCTGGGCTGTAGTACGGTCACAAACTAGGCCAGAGACAATGGGCAGATGCAAATAAACATCAAAGCCACAACGACCTTGAGGGAGGACACATTAATTCAGAAAAGCATTACTCCGTTTCCCCGCCGCTAAGCCTTTGTGGTCCCGTTAGCGAAACCAGCGCTGCTCGTACAGCGGCGGCGGCGTCGTCGTCTGTGTTACCGCCAGACTGGGGGGACGTGAAAGAAACCGACACGGCTGTGAAATGCAGCTCCTGCCACCACGCTGCAGCCTGACTGGCTGGCGCCGCGAGACAGAGCCTCCAATCAGAGCCCGAGGTGGGCGGCACGCGGTAAGAGTGGGGGCATCCGAGGGCAGACGCCGAGGGGGAACTGCGCAGCCGAGGCAGCCGCCAGACCGTGCCGCAATCAGCAGTCAGATGAGGTCGGGCACCAACGCTCCCACAGACTGGACCAATCATGCCTCGGTAACGCCAACGCCAGGACCTGCGTCTAGACAGACCCCCGGCAACCGCTGTCTAAGACCCCGCATGGCTCGGAACCTCACCACCTCAGTAAATGCCCTCATCTCCAGGTTAACTGGCTAACTTTATTCTCGACGGCTTTCACCTGCCTTTTCTGCTTACAAGGCCGTGTCCTTACACAAAAGGCTGCACGGTCTTCTGGGTACGAATTGGACTGTGTAATGAAACATCTGAGAGACAAAGGAAGCGGCGTGTTCTTAGACACTTAGACTACTACTATAAACAGGCCCTTATTCCCACACAAGGCCGTCTTCAGTTTATGCTCTGACGATGGCCTTCTATCCGAAATGCATGAGCGTCTCGTGGTAATTAATTTGGCCACAAAAGTACGGTGTAAAAGTTAAGACTTTTTTTTTTCTTTTTTTTAATGATGCTCCCCCGCGCCTGTCTGGCTCGCCAATTTGGAATGTCCAATAATATTTATCAGTGCTCACTGCCACAGCTTCCAGTATCGATTTGGGAGAGCGCAGACAAGCATGTAATCTCCTCCGAGACACGCAACGTCAGCTGCCGTTTGTTTTAACAGTGCAGATTGCAAGTCGGACTCTAACAGACCCGAGTCGGAGGAATAGATTTCATGTGCGGCTCGACAGGTGGACTTGCAGGTGCCCGATCCACCAGCAGGGGTTACGAGACGCAGTCATCCCGGTCAGCCGACACTCTTCCATCCCTGGGTGACGGTAAAACAGTGCTGGGCATACGGTCGAGACTCCACGCCAGTGGGGGGGTCTCAGTTGCGCAGCCTGTCGAGCACCGTCCACATGCTCATTGCAGACCGTGACGTCGACAGTTCGAATCCGGCCGCACGACCTTTGTCGCATGTCTCTCCCTCTCTCTCGCTACTGTCTCTCTACACTGTGCTGTGCAATACAGCTAAAAAGCCCTAAAACATATATACCTCTATATTAAGACTTGATACCCGATTGGGGCCGATCCATGCACTAGAACAGTGCCTTAAACAGGATGCGCCACCTAACAGCGGCAAGTCTGCCGTTAACATGTTAGGATGCGCTGCCAATTTTGAACACCCAGAGTTTATCGATTTTTGTGCACACCTTTTTCAGAGTTTATCGATTATCCTTCAACTTCAGTTTACCGCCCCATATTTTCTGAGTTTTTTTCTTTCTTTTGGATCCTAGCACCAGGATCCTAGCACCAGGACTGATCCTTCCACAGACTAAGGCCCTGTGACCACTGCCTGCTTGTTGATTGACAGCTGAGTATCCCTCAGGTGACCTACGGTAGGATGTTTCCCTTCAATGCTCCATCACACTTTGACAGACGGAAACTGTTCACCAGGCAAGCACAGCACTGTCTCCCAGGTTACCCCAGAGTGACATGAAGGAATTAACCAGTTCACAGAGAGATACGAGGAACTAACAATCTCACACACCGACAGGAATGAACAAACAACCTCATAGACACTTATGAATAAATGAAAAACCTCACAGACATATGAATACACTTTCCCAGCCATCTCACAGAGAGATACGAGAAAATAGCCATATCACAGACAGAGATTAATAATCTATCTGTCTCACAGAGAAACATGAGGAGACAAATCACCTCACATAGTGTTTTGAGTAAACTAATCAACCTCAGAGATGTGAATTAACTACCCATTACACAGAGAGAAAAGAGGAACCTAATCACACCTTTAAATCTCTTCACTGAGTCTACTGTGACATGACTCCTTTTAACAAGAACTACAATAGAAATTAAATTATATTAATTTGAAAATGAAATTGATACGAAAGAATATCTCGCTAAAAATATCTATATCCGTCATAACACTTTTGTAGCAAATATAATAAATTCAAACGTACGTTCAAATGCATTGAACATTATACAAGTGACACACCACATTTTACTAAATAATTTGTGCAAAATATCATATGCAATGGCATATATAAAAGCTGAAAAAACCAACATGTATTATATATTATAGGACAAATAATAAAAAGATTCTTTAAAAAAAATTATAAATGACATGATTAAAAAAAAGTCATGCATTGTATTCAGTGCATTGTATTCATCTCACTCCAGTTTCCTCCCAGTCTAAAGATATGCAGGTTAGGTTAATTGGGGAGTCTAAACTTTCGTTGGGGTATGAATGAGTGAGTGAATGGTGTGTGGGCCCTGCTATGGATAGATGGATTGGTGAGCTGTTCAGGGTGTATTCTTATTCTTCACCAAACGTCTACTCTGCTGGGATATGGTACAACCCCCCCCCCCCCTCCATTCCCCCCATTGACGACCATAAGTAAGCAGTTTTGAAGGTGGATGGGATGGATGGATGGATGTATGAATTTCTTAATATGGCGGACAGATTGGTTTTAGTACCGACAATATAAACATACCCGCACTGGTACTGGTATGTTACGGTAAAAAAGGTAAATTTTAACAGTGTAAAACAGAGTCAAGGCACAAGGCCTTGGAGAGGTTTTCTGCAGTACAGTACATGTAGCTACAGGCATTCTCTCAAACAGACGCGTAACGGTGATACAAAAATAAATCTATAATTCCACAGGAGCACATCGCGCACTGCAATCTCGCGCCTGCAGGCAATGTGAGCGGGAACTGTCAAACACAGGAGGACTGGAAACTTCCAGAAAGGTGGAGCGTCTTTAATGGCCTCCAGTAGACAGCGGAGGTTACCTGCAGTGGCCTGGACCGTGGTTCGTGACATGGATTACAGGCCGCAATTCGCCTGCAGCGCCAAGGCAGACCTGCTATACGCCAACACCCTTTTCCAGGTGGGGTCCACAAGCTGAGAACAGGGATTTCTACCCATCGGGATAGCAGAGTCCAGGGGTCAGAAAGTAAAAGTGCCATGTTTTTCTTCCACCATGTTGTTCTTCATCCAAATGAGCCAGCTGATTCCACAAATTACTCCTACCTCCTGGCTGAAGAATTGTGCTAATTAGCAATTCCAGGTGATTGGAACAAAATACTGGGGAGGACTTTTACTTTCTGAACCTGGACCTTCCACCTCTGCGGGATAGTGACACGACAGAAATCAAATCTAGCCGCTGGAGGACTGGGAGCAGGGTTAGTAAAGATAAGTGGCTAACATCAGGGATGGTGCGTAACATTCTGAACAACAGAAAGTAGTTCAGACTGAAAACGGATATGCACAACCTACGCTGTTTTCACAGCCCTTACAAAAATATAGGCCGTCCAGCAAACATGCGGCAAACCTTTGGCATTGTTGCCACAGGTTTGCGGCAAGCTCACATTTTCACATGCAAATTAGCTTTGTGGGAACTGCCATTCACTTTTTAGTTTGCCACTACTGCCAAAGTCTGACAAAACCTCTGGCAACATTTTGTGGAAAACAATTTAGTTTGCCGCAAATGCGTGACATATTGGCTGCAAGTTTGCAGCAAACTATCCAGTTTTGTAAGGGAGCTGAAACACAAAGATCCATCTTCTGAAAACCTGTCATTTCCATCACAAACATGTAGGCCTCCCGTAGTGCTAGAGTAACCCTCGGCATATATTTGACTGTGGCACATTAAAGAAAACGACACTCAATTACTTGTGGCATGGGGGTTTTCTATCTTTCGTGTTTTAATGGGAAAAAAAAGGTTTGAATGCTGCCTGGAACAAAATGAGATTTCAGCCACCACACTATTTTATTATTCTTGAGGGTACATTGGTAAGTTTTATTCCATTACACTTTTTCATAATGCTTCTTCCTCCATTTTCTCCAAATCTGGAACCACCAATCATGTCCCAGACAAGCATGTGTTGTCCTCCGTAGCGTGCGATGTTATCGCGGCTTTGTTTCACACCGCGGTTGAGAAGTGGGGCTCACACGGACATGAGTCGGAAGAGGTGGGCGGGGCGCTTCGGGGGGCTCCCAGCCAATTGAAACCCTCCAATCCCTGGGTGATGCTAGCGATTATGTGTTGCCGTACAGGGCCACCATTACAGTCAGTGATGGCAAGGTCCAGATTCGATACCAGACTGTGGGGCCCATTCATGCCAGGAGGAACCATTAAACATTCAAATTCTTTTTGCGCTTCAAAAATAAATAGAGATTACCTGGAAAACTAAGCTCCGGGTTCTCCAACTATTTCTTGATGGCAAGATTTATTATTTATTTATTTATTTAAATGGTAAATAGCCTACAGGCCAACCACTTAACACATACAGTTATAAAACAGTGAATAAATCAGATGCATTTTATTTGTGTAAACACAACTTCTTAAAATGCACAACTTCTCTGTCACTAGTAGGTCACAGTCAATAGTTTTCCTGTGTCTGAATAATACCTTATTAATCTTCAAAATGATAAAAGCCCAAGAGTAAGCCTACGGCAGGCCACATGCTGCCACCAGCCCACCTGGTGAATAGACTTGGTCTACCCCTGGGGACATGGCTGGATGTACAAAGCCCACGTCAAGTCAATAAATGGTTATTTCTAAAAGTTAAGTGGATCACACACTGATAAGATGTCTACTGATGACTGTGGATGACTGCGAACACATTTACTGTTTCATTCCCCTGAGCACCTGTCAACAAGCCTAGAGCTTCTCCGGTTATTCAATCTATTGAATATTTGCACGCAATTATATGTGGAGATCTGTGGCCTGTGGCTCTCAAACACAGCCTGCTACAGAATTGCAATCGGACAGGAGCATAGCTTGACCTGGGTGTGGATGAAATAGCACTCAGATATTTATTGATTATTACCGATAGGTACATGTATATGGTAAAATACCAATAACAGAGAAACAAGAGTAACTAACTGCAATTTGTTGGATGAATACACACACAGCAGTTAAAAGTTAAATCTGTTAGCTAGATGGCTATATATTAATTTGCCCTCATCGCCGTTTATTGCCATTTCAGGTTTGTTCAGCCATGTATAGCCTGTTTCGGTAAACAATAGTTGAAGCGATCTAACTAGGTAGATAGCTATCATGTTTATATAGGCCTAAATTAGTAACATTAACGACAACAGCTAATTTCAAGGTGCTTAGCATTAAACAACATCATTGTATGTAATGGCAAAGGCATCCTTGCAATTATCCACCTTTTACAGCTTAATATCATAAATTCTCATCTTTGAATACATATAGCCCAAAGTTTCATCATCACTTAAAATAGGTGACATACAATATACTTTCAAGGGTTGCCTTACCAAAAAAATCTAATTTTTTGTCTTTTTCCATCAACTTGCTATTATGTTCTATGTTCACAGGTAGCCACCATAGGTGCCTATTAGGCTATTAATTTTAGACCCGACCCCAGACCTTGACCTGCCCACCTCGTTAGTGATAGGCTTTAATTTTTCCTCTTTGCCACAAATAAAACGCTGCAGTGCTGCAAGAAAAGTTATTTGAGCAACACAATGCGTTATGTAGAGTATTAACAACGAGGCTCAATTAAAAGTGCATGGCAGAGCCGCAAGTTTAAGGCTCCAAAAATGCTGCTGTAATCACAGGGAGATTAAGGCTAAACACGTACCAAATGCCCTGAGCATCGCCAAACTGCATCGGGCCTATAGAGGGTATCCTTACTGATTACTTATTTGTTTTACTTTTTTGGCTGAGGAAGACAACAGTGCAACAGGGGTGAGGAAGTTGTTAATTACAGTAAAATAAATTAAAACCACTAACACGGTTGCTACTTGGCACGTACATCATCATCATTATTATCCATCCATCCATTATCAAACCCGCTTATTCCTGGACAGGGTCACGGGGGGTGCTGGAGCCTATCCCAGCATGCATTGGGCGAGAGGCAGGAATACACCCTGGACAGGCCGCCAATCCATCGCAGGGCACACACACACCATTCACTCACACACTCATACCTATGGGCAATTTAGAGTCTCCAATTAGCCTAACCTGCATGTCTTTGGACTGTGGGAGGAAACCGGAGTACCCGGAGGAAACCCACGCGGACAAGGGGAGAACATGCAAACTCCACACAGAAAGGTCCTCGGCCGGGATTCGAACTCAGTACCTTCTTGCTGTGAGGCGACAGTGCTAACCACTGCACCACGTGCCGCCATCATTATTATAGCATCTCACCTAGGATTGAAAGCCACAACTCATGTGTCACGTGCTCTAACCACGACAATACATGCAAATCACAAGGCTGTACGCCGTTTCAGATTCAAAGTTTGTTTTTACATTTCATTACTGGCATTTAGCAGACGCTCTTATCCCCAATGACTTACACAACTTTTCAGTTTTTACATAATATCCATTTACACAGCTGGATGTATCCTGAAGCAATTCAGATTAAGCGCCGTGCAAGGCAAGGGTACAACGACAGCGTCCTACCCGGGAAGAGTTCGTGCAACCTTTAAATTACAACCCCAGTTTGTTACACTGGGTACCGCCCTAAGTACTGCTGCATTATGGGTTTATGCAACTCACGTTCCAAAGAACCAAGTGGATCATTACTCTGCTTTTTTTTTGTTGATCCAAACTCAGAAACACAAACTGCGTGCAAGCCTTGGGCTCTGATTTATTTGCATTGCTAATACCCCACTCGACACACAAAAACAATAATATGGATGGATGCATTGCTACAGATGCACACTCCAACCACCACGCTGCTCTGAACAAACGGCACGCTATCCACTGAATTAAAAGTGCAAACGAAAAGACTTGTTTGTTTGGAGTTTCCAATTCCAGTGTCCAGTGGGGCCATTAATGAATCTCAAACTCAATTATTTTGCTCACCCTCAGAGTATGCTTACTGTGAACTACCGTTCAGACAAAATGGCGAATAATGACTTTAGAGGATCACGATAAAACAAGAACTTTTTATTAGAATAGATTCTGTCTCTAGTAGAGCATATCATTACTATCTGTCTTTGTTCACTTTCACACTTGAAGTTCAGATGCACAGATTGTGGTTTCAGTGCTGAAAATTTAGTGGCCCAATTCTTCATCTAAATCTTCATGACCATAAATGCATCACCACTCCAAAATCACCAGTATACACTACACGCTCACCAGTCCCGGGAGTTGGCAGTCTTGGAAAGTAATTGAGGTATAAACTTTGCCTGCAGCCTAAAATTCCATGCTGCTAAACACTGATTGGTTCCAGCATGACAACAGGAACAAGAACTACAGGGTGCAGCTTGGTTGTTGATTGGCTGACGCAGGACTACTGGAACAGAGGCTGCAAAATGGAGATCAGTATTGGTTGTGCAAATTCCCTGCTTTTCCTGTTGGAGTCAATCAGGTGTGCATCTATGATGCAACTAAGGAAATGTGGTCTATCACATAAATGTCTTCGCCCTCCACTTGTCTAAGGACACTGCACAACTATTGCTCGACGTAGGCTGTTTCAATGGCTTAGGTGCCAACGCAGGTTAATGATTTGGGTTTTTATCAAAGGAAATAAGGCCACACATGCAAATGTTTCCCTCAGTAGACACTGTTTAGAAGTCATGTAATAACCATCAAATCATGATTCGTGTAATACATTTATTTTAGCGGCATCCAATCCACTGCGCTGCTTACTATGCACCAACTGCTAGGAAAATGTTTCAGCTACCATATGCTTCAGTAAGTGAATGCCCACCTGCACACTTATATCTAGCTGAATAATATTAAATATGGTCCAAGCATTTTTATATAGTCTATGGGTCCAAGTAGTATTATCACAAGTCTAATGGCAGGGAAGAATGATGGGGAAAGGGACGCTTTTAAAATAAATAAATGCTACCGTTAGAAATGTGTGCAAACGTGCCTGAGGGTGAAAAAGTTCTCTTTGCAAAACAATGACTTGTACTCTTCAGGCACGGAGTTATGAAACCGAGCTTCCTTGGGTAGAGGTATAAAGAACTAGCTGAGAGGAGCTAAACGCCATTTGGAGGCAAATGGTCATCTGTCAATAGGCCACGGCCAATCTGATTTACTCCGCATTTAACTGCCAACCCAAAGTGCGCGTGCCGCATGTTTTTCAAGTTATGCCTGCCCGTGTGTAACCACGCCCATAATTCCGAGCTACCCTTTTCTGTTAATTAATTGTGCTTCATACACGATACACCTACTGTCTGTAGCAATAATATTCCCATACTGTTAGAATTATACAAGCAGTACATATCGTCGGAGCTATTGTCAAGGAAACGCTACTGTAGCTATCTAAGAGCATAATATACATTTTTTTATTGCCATTTCTGCCTGGCAGGACGAGCTACCATGGAACCATGTAGGCTACACAGTGGCATATGTTTAAATCATCCGTGGTCTACAAATGCATCTCAATGTAGAATACCTTTATTTTAGGGGGGGTGAAAATGTTTCCAGCCACGAATGTGTTTTTCAAGATTGTCCAGCAATCTGAGCTCCTCTTTGTGAGTGTATAGCCTAGTGTAGATTGCAAAAAAAGGAAGCAAACTAGCCTTGTTGTGTCGTTCCCAGCCATTGCTAAAGCAATTATCTAAACAAAACACGATTAACCTTTCATTTACCGGGACAGCCACTAGATAATATGTAGTCGGTTCTAGCAGCGCCTGGAGAATATAGTTCATGTTGTCTTTAGAGACTAAGCTTGTTACGCGGAAGGCATTAATCCTGACAAGGACGTCACATCGACCAACGCATCTTCAGTTTCTCAATTAAGGGAAACTAGACCCCACCAAGACTCTTTCATGACACGTGACAGTGACAAAACCCATGTCGAGTAGAGCCACCATCACACACAAACGGATATCGAATAATGGAAACGTATCGATACCCATCCTTGACGCAGCAGTATGACAGCTGATCAACATCATTCAAAACATAAACTCCCAAAATTATAAACGCCAATGATCAAATATATGATGTTGAACGTGGACTAAAAAGTAGTGAGCACGTTGTCGAGCCGTCCAACATATTTTAATTCCCATCTCATGGTCTGAAAACATTGTAGCATAGGCTACTGCTGTCATTGTCAGCTGGTGCAGTTACTGTAGATGACCGTAGTATAACGCGACTTATTATTACCCTTTGGGAACAAAAGGCATGGTCACACTACGTAAATTTAGAACAACAAGGCGGCCCAACATGCGCACACACGGAGACAGAAAACGAGGAGAGACAAGCATACACACAGAGACAGACAGACAGACACACACACACACACACACACACACACAGACACACACGAGTGCGCAGACACGCACTCATACACAAAACCCATGCACCCACGCACGCAGTTTCTACCACCGTTTTGTCAATGTGTGTCATACTACTTACAGAAGCCTGCTAAATCGCAAGAGCCTACCTCAAATCTGCCCTTGGTGA
Organism: Synaphobranchus kaupii; assembly: GCA_029718625.1. Classification (NCBI taxonomy): domain Eukaryota; kingdom Metazoa; phylum Chordata; class Actinopteri; order Anguilliformes; family Synaphobranchidae; genus Synaphobranchus; species Synaphobranchus kaupii. The sequence goes on from CM056396.1 coordinate 21,005,544, forward strand.
TCCCGTTCATTTCAGCGACGGGCGTTAGGTTAGCAGAAGTAGCGCAAGTCTAGAACTGGCATTGGCTGTGGTGACAGCGTCGTATTGTTGATATTAACTGTTTTGCAAAGAAAAAACTTGCACACACATCGAAGACGCCCCTCCTGTGTGTTGCGCTCGCCTCACGTCTCTGTCCCGGCCGTAATGGGTGATCCCAGGCAGGCAAAGTGTTGCGGGAGAACCCGATGGATCTCTGCTCCGTATCATCACACAGTCAAAATAACAATAATAACATGGAGGAGACAGGCTGCCTCTCTGACCTCACTTCCGCTTTCTCCAGCTACACTTCCATCACAAGACAAGTAATGGGACATCCGGGCAGCGCTTTTCTGTTTCTGCTCTTTGTGTCGAGATCCTGAGAGTATGTCTGCCCAGGGCTAAAACAAGCCTCAAAATACAAGGAGTGGTTCCCATTACTTGCAACTGTGCGCGCTGCCTTTCAACGTCATTGTGTGTGTGTGTGTGTGTGTGTGTGAGCGCAGTGTGTAGCCTACTAGAAAGGGGAGGGGTACGGTGACGTCATTTCTGCGGGAAAAGTACGCGTGGCCGTTTTGTTTTGCTTGAGTGTCCCGACAGACTAGTCCAGTTTCGCCTGAGTGAATATACTTAAGTGATATCTTAATATTTCCTGTCTAATTTAGGGAGTACGTTGAATTATGTCTTAGTTGATACAAGCATTAACAATGCCTAAAATGCCCCCTCCCTAAAACCAGAGATGTTGTATGGGTTTGAGACAGCCCACTCTCGCCCTACTTCCGTTTAAAGCTTCATGGGAGTAGTGACATTTGCGTGAGAAACAGTGGATGCAGAAAATTGTTGAAAAAGTTAAAATCACTCAAACGGTGATTAAGTTGTTGTTTTTTTCCACAAAAGATTAGGATTCTAGGCATAAAAACTAGCTCGAATTCATAATTACTCCCGATATCTGCATTCTTTTTATTATTGAAGTAGAATTCATACACAGAATCCATATAATCTAAGGCGGAAATGCAAGAGATTGATGTATCTTAAACGAATAAAATATCTCTACGAAATCCAGCGAATTATGGCAGTCCTTTCTCCTTTCATAAATAGGCTACAACAGCAGAGGGCGCGCTAATATTGTGTGATACGTTTATACTGCGGTAAGAAGCTGTCGGATGTCTTACTTTTAGCATTATTTGAGGTGCATTTGGCAATCGCCGTCTGATGACTCCACACACAGTCATCATCTGTTTGTGTGTGTATGTGTGTCATATATATCACACATCATGCAACAATATCAATCAACTGTCACACATTTGCGCATTTATGTTATGAAAAGTGAAGAAAGGTTGAAGCAAAAACTTAACCCAGGATTCCGTTGATTCTCCAAGAAGCCACTAGTTTGAGCATTAGGAGAAGAAACATTGCAACTCAGTGGGTGCGTCCCAATACTCGAAAAATGTACCCTCCTTTCCTTCACTACTACCTCCTCCCCTCCGTGCCCAGGGGTGCGTCCCAATACTCAAAAATGCACCCTCCTTTCCTTCACTATGTCAAGTACATTGTATACTGTACAAATTGTACAATATACAATGTTGTACAATACAGTACAATGAGCTACTTGTACAAAAAACATTCCAGCAGTTTTGCATACTTCCGGGTAGGAGAGGTAGTGGGGGAGTGAAGAATATTGGGACGCAGCCAGTGCAATTTCTACGTTTTCCGTCCCAATATTCTTCACTCCCCACCTCCCATCCTCCACTCCCCCACTACCACTCCTCTCCTACCCGGAAATATGCAAAACCGCCTGAACGTTTTGAGTACGATTATTTACATGTACAGTATACAATGTACTTGACATTGCGGTTTGCGTCGAGACATTAATTAATATTTAACCATTAATACGTAATTAAGATGTAATCAGCAACATTAGATTAAAACACAAAGATCCGTTTCCGGGGCACGGAGGAGAGGAGGTGGTAGTGGAGCAAAGGAGGGTGCATTTTTTTAAGTATTGGGACGCACCCAAGGGAAGGAGGACGGTAATGTTGCTGTTAATTAGTTACACTGACTTCCGTTCCAGCACACATATGTTTAGGTGAATTGATGTGTGCTGTTTGATTCCAGAGTGGGGGCACTGTCATTTTCCCTCTAAGATAGGCACTGTATGTAGATACTCCCAAATAGGCCTACTGATAAATGAGGGAATGAAAAACATTGAATTATATGGATCTTGCCCTCAATAAGGGTGGCTTCGGGTAATTAGAAAATAATGATTGACATGATTTCTAGCTTAAAGAATTAAGAACATATACTTGTTGGGACTTTTAATATATTTGGGAGGACACATGCCACATAGAAGCACAAAGAAAGACATACGTGTTTATTGTATGATCATTTATAGGATGGAACACTCATAAGCAGACTTAATATGGAAATAAATATATGGCATATAAAATTTATTAAATGTGTTCTATAGTAGTGCTCACTAATGTTACATTTTTCATCACTGACGTTGCATTTTCAGCTTTGTAACTGAAAACATTAGACATACAACAACTAAAAAAAAAACAAAGAAGCAAAATCGCACTCCTTTAAATTTGCTGCTCATAGATGGTGGACGTGAGAAGTCCAGTAGTGCTCATTATAGGGGTGCAGAAATAAGCACAGCCCCACTATTTTCCTCCTTTATAATCACGTTTGAGTGAAAGAAAATATTGTGTTAAGCTTACAGACAGTATCCAGACAGGCTCTGCCCATGCCAGTGACCCCACCAATAGGGACACTAAGTGTGTGTGTGTGTGTGTGTATGTGTGCTTTGACTGTGTGCACTGTGTGGGAAATACCAGGGCCCTGCCCCTCAATTAATCAAAAAGATAATGTTTAGGGGTAACTCAGGAACAAATACCTAAAATATTTAGAGTGCATTTCCTTATTTCATACATTATTTCTGTTTCATTAGATGCCACCTATGGACTCCACTCTCAGAGGCCTTGAATGACATCATGCACTACTGTTTCTCAATGAATAGTCACCCTGAGCTGGTTTAAATGTAATTTCTATGGGTGCATAACATTAGTAACATAACTTTTCTGTTTTGTATTTGCACAAGTGATTAATACATCATATCTGGTGTGCTTTTGAAAATGGCATCTTTTTGTTGCACACTTGGGACAATGAACACAGCCAAACACCTTCCTCGAGTTTAATTTTCTAATAGTAAAGTGAAATTGCTTCAGATAAAAAATTTTATGATCAGATTGTATTTTGGGTGAAATGATATTTTTTCAAATATCCCTGCTATACTATAATAATGCTGATAATCATAATGATTTTCACATCCGCCAGCACTTAGACTGCAGTCGCCCGGCAGCATCAGCATGCTCCAGATCTGCACAGTAATTAAGAATGTCTTAGTGGAAGACCATTTAATTAAACTGTACACTCTTAACAGACCAAATCTCAATGCATGGTGAAGTGGCGAACCTTCTTACATTCACAGTGAAGTAGAGAACATTCTAAGCGGTGAACGTGCTTATATTTGTGGCGAAGCAGTGAAAAGAGTTTTGTTTATGCCAAATGAAGGTGAACACACTTTGATTTGTGATGGACTGTTTAGCTTCCTTTCGTTCCAAAAACTGAGACATCTAATTTCCCAACCTCATCAACCCGTTGATGAAGGTCGCCGTGCTAAAAGGTGTCACTTGAACTTCAAAGCCGTGGCCTTAATTTTTTAAATCGACGTATTTGTTTAATTATTTATTGTTTTCCAGCCCATAAGCCATCTTGAGGTGGCAATACCACCCCTCTGTAGTATGGAAAACACAAGTGGAAAAAAAGCAGTGAAAGCAGTAGCTTTTACATGGCAAATACTGGAGTCTTTTTTGAAGTCAGTGGCACAGGCTAACCAATGGAGTTTGTTGTGTGCTTTGCCTAGCAACAAGCAAAGGGCCCACCCAACAGTCTCAGGTCAGTGTGAGAATGTTAGTAATTACTCGTCCTACACACAGAGTCCGTCGCCGTGGGACACACACCTGCCCCGCCCTGTTCTGTTCGCCGGGTTCAGCAACCCACACAGGGGTCTGTTTGTGTCTACAAATACACCCCTCTCTTCCCCGGTCGCCACAAACAATCCACAGACGAGTGCCATTATGGCAAACGACAACGTGTGGCCACTGCCAGGCCCATTACAGAAGAGTGAAAACCATTCATTTTCTTCTCAAACGGTCTGAGAAATCGCGGTTTTAGCAAAAAGAATACACGTCTCACAGGGATAAATGCCCTCTCTCGTTATTCTGTCGTGTGCGTCAGTCACTACTTTTGCTTTTCTACCAGACACTGAAACCTGCCGGCATTCCTCTTCCTCAGTGCAAGGCGCAGGTCAAGGCTTGCAAAAGAACCTGTCAGATTTAGAAACTGAACCCAGATGCGCTGAAATCTGAAGCATCACTTCGACTTTAGACAGAGAGCCCATGAGCGATAAACAGCTTGATGACACGGGATATATGGTGCATTTACACAGTGTCATGTTTTCTGTTTCGATAATCATTTAAAACTGGATTAGACACTCTGGTTGCATACAACAGCATTTTTGTAGCAAATAATTCCAGTGGTTTGTTACCTATTAATATGTGGTACATTCTAAAAACATTTTGTTTCATCTTTTCATCCTTATTTCAATGATTGTATTTTGTAGTGATTGTATAACCCATCTTGACAATTTGGCTGTCCACTATGTGCTCTGAAATGTTTGACACTAAATACAATGTAATTGGTCGATTATGTATCTGACCGACTAAAATGGAACGGCAACACAAAGGTAATTTTAATAAAAGAAACTAAATGGTCGCAATAATTTGGGGCCAAAGTCAAAAAAAAAAGTGAAACGCGACAGTCATTAAAGTGGTGCACAGTGGTTAGTTCTGCGTGACATTTTTGTTATTTTTCAGTGGAAAATGTTCATCGTATCGTCGCTTATTCATGTGAAAACCATGGCAACGCACCGTTAGATTAGTCCATTCTCTCCCTCGCCGACGTTGAGATAATTTGCGTAATAAGGCAACCTGTCTGGTGCGGAAACAATACGACCCTAAGAAATTACACACCTTGCTGTTGGAGCTGTGACTTTGCCCCCGTGGGCTGCCGAAGCACAATTCTCACTTCCTGCTCCAGATTTCTGTCGGTGTGAATCACAATCTTCCTTACGAGCCTACTCCTCCCTTTCTCACGTCGTCCGTGAATCTTCCGGATGGGCCGCGGAGACGGCGGAGAGAGGTGACTAAGTGCAATCACCCAGGGAGCTTCGGGAGGTGCTTTGCGATGCCGGAGATGAGTCACTCTGTCTGGGTGATGATTATTACCTGCTACCGCCATTGATAAAGAAAAAGCTATTTGTGCAGCCCGGGTACCTGAGAGGGACTCTCAATTTTCATCTGTCCCTGCTGCTGTTGGCCCAAAAATTTGAGAGTAAATCACACACAGGAACAACAGCATCTATGGAGGAAGATCGACAGTGATAATGTATATTTTTAATGTATAAAATTTTTAAAAAAAAATATATTCTTGACCTTTGACCTTAAACCCTACCATCCCTGAACAGTGTCGAATTAACTTTGAATTTAAACCTTGTTGAAGACAAAAGGGATGTTATTTAGTGTGATGCACTACTGCTTGAGCTCGGATACTTCCGAGAAATTCAAACAAAGTCCAGTACTGAGTTAGATTATATCTATTCAGAAATTATTTAAAACCCAGTGTCAATATCTAGCATGGTATGGCACTGTACGCACAGGGGTGTACAGGTTTGAGGCTGCCTGGGCGTCAGTGCAGCATAATGGGTGAGGAAGTGGGCTTATAAACCAAAGGTTTGAGGTTCGATTCCCAGGTAGGACACCGCTGTTGTACCCTTGACCAAGGTACTTAACATAAAATGCTTCAGTATATATCCTGTATAAATGGATGCTATGTACAAAAGTGTGCGTGTCGCTGAATGCAACTAATGTCATGTAATGTAAGGCTGCCTGAACAATATAGTTGCATATGCGATTGCCCCCGAGGGGCTTGATCCCTGCCCAGGCACTTTCTCAGCTGTGGTCCCTTCTCTTTCCTTCTCTCCCCGGGCCATCTCTACTTTCTATCCTTCTCTAGCCATCTCTACTTTCTATCCTTCTCTAGCCATCTCTACTTTCTATCCTTCTCTAGCCATCTCTACTTTCTATCCTTCTCTAGCCATCTCTACTTTCTATCCTTCTCTAGCCATCTCTACTTTCTATCCTTCTCTAGCCATCTCTACTTTCTATCCTTCTCTAGCCATCTCTACTTTCTATCCTTCTCTAGCCATCTCTACTTTCTATCCTTCTCTAGCCATCTCTACTTTCTATCCTTCTCTAGCCATCTCTACTTTCTATCCTTCTCTAGCCATCTCTACTTTCTATCCTTCTCTAGCCATCTCTACTTTCTATCCTTCTCTAGCCATCTCTACTTTCTATCCTTCTCTAGCCATCTCTACTTTCTATCCTTCTCTAGCCATCTCTACTTTCTATCCTTCTCTAGCCATCTCTACTTTCTATCCTTCTCTAGCCATCTCTACTTTCTATCCTTCTCTAGCCATCTCTACTTTCTATCCTTCTCTAGCCATCTCTACTTTCTATCCTTCTCTAGCCATCTCTACTTTCTATCCTTCTCTAGCCATCTCTACTTTCTATCCTTCTCTAGCCATCTCTACTTTCTATCCTTCTCTAGCCATCTCTACTTTCTATCCTTCTCTAGCCATCTCTACTTTCTATCCTTCTCTAGCCATCTCTACTTTCTATCCTTCTCTAGCCATCTCTACTTTCTATCCTTCTCTAGCCATCTCTACTTTCTATCCTTCTCTAGCCATCTCTACTTTCTATCCTTCTCGAGCCATCTCTACTTTCTATCCTTCTCTAGCCATCTCTACTTTCTATCCTTCTCTAGCCATCTCTACTTTCTATCCTTCTCGAGCCATCTCTACTTTCTATCCTTCTCTAGCCATCTCTACTTTCTATCCTTCTCTAGCCATCTCTACCCTCTCTGCTGTCTAGAGCTCTGCATTTCTAAGTGCTTCTGCTAAGCCAAAAAAAAGTTTATGCAAGGTAAGCTGCCTGTAGAGCTTTGCACATTTATATGCCATTGGAATTTATAGCTGTCCAGCTGATAGAGGGGCAGTGTGTTTTTCGCGTGTGATATCTGGAAACTGGAGCGCTGTGTCAGTGTGGGGGGAACCCCTGCATTATAACGGTGGGCGTAAATCGAGCTCCCTCAAACCCACACATGGGCGAGGTTATCGCTGGCAGTCAGCAGGAGCTGGGACAAAAGGCTGTTCCACTCTTTATTGAAAAGCTGATTTCAGATCACTAAAAAACCCTCAAATCCTTATCTGACTGAGGACTGTGTTTCCTGATAGAGGGACTGGAAGTTTGGGGGGTAGGGATCTCGGGGGGTTTAGCTGGAAAAAAAAGTAATTTCAGTATCGCATTATTCGTCTTTGCTTAGTTCAGCCTTTGTGGGTTCCATACTTTATATTTTGCGTACTATAATATGTTTATGGATATTTTAATGGTCCAATTAAGGTTAACTATGTGCCTTGATCTGCCTACTGCTTCCCCATGTTAATATATTAATGTACCTTCAAAAAATCGTCATTCTCGGTTATTCTTGATTAGTAATAGTGGAAAGCCAAAATTACAATTAAAATCTGATTAATCGTGCAGCCCTACACTACTGTTAACAAATTACACCCTCTTTGGGCTGTGGCCAGTTTCACTAAAAATCATAAACTGCTTGCCATCAATGAGTATTTTTATGTTCAGTACAGGAGATTTGAACCAACACTCCTTTTGACTCCTCTTACCTGCAGAACCACAGCCGTGTACAGGTGAGTGAGTCATTATCCAATGCTTCACAGCGCGGTCATTGGCTCCAGGAAATCTGCGTAACATTTATGAACATTACACCAGTGTAGGCGTGAGTTAAAGGAGGTGTTATGGCGAGCGAGTTGTAAACACGCCATTTGACCTGTGATGAGTGAGAAGGGAAAATGGGACTTGAAATGACCTTCTCACACTCTTGTCTTGGTTCTTTTCAGTTCTCACCTCTAACAATGCAACTGAAGTGCAAATCAACTAATTATTGAAGTGTATAATTATGCATTTCAGTAAAAAGCGATATGCTAGCCTCTGCACTCGTGAGACATTAAACAAGACACCAAGAGAAACAGCTTTTAAAGCAATGGAAGCCTTTTCCTACCAGCGAGTCCATTGTTTGTTCAGGACTTGCTGTTTATTAGTGTAGAGAACATGTTTGTGTGTGTGTGTGTACACACGTTTGTGTATGTGTGCTCGTCTTATCTGTATGATTGGCTGTGTGTGTGTGTGTGTGTGTGTGTGTGTGTGTGTGTGTGTGTATGTCTGCCCCCTTGATAGGAGCTTGGAACACACAATATGCTGATTATTAATACTCGGAGAAAGCCTTTGCACTCCGTGTGCAGTGTGAATAACAAACGTAACAGCGACAAGAAGAGAAACGACAACATAATACTATATTAATCATCATCACCATTAATCATCATCTTCATCATTACCAGCATATCATTATGATTATACAATAACACCGCTAACAGCAACAACAGCATCAACAACAATAATAGAAATGATAAATAAGAGAAGTGATAAAGTGAATTTTTTAGACTGTAAAATTAGGTTGTTCTGAATTAAATTAATTCACTAGGATGTAATGTATTTAGTGCAAGTGAAACCACCATACATGATCATGTTTACTAAGAGGACAATATTATTATTGTTATTATTATTATTATTACCAAACTAGACAAAACTTTACACAAAAATTACCAAACTGGTCAGTCCACAAAAAGGAACCAGAATTCCTGCGGGTTGGAATTTTTTAATGGCAATCAGTTCAAAAAGTTTCCACCTACTCATCTATTGACTTAATACAGTCATTTTGTGATTTCATGGTCTGGAGAAGCTAACGGTCTTTCTCATGAGCACAAATTTAAAAACAACGAACGCCTTTGTGTCTTGTAGCAGAAAACGAATTCGATTTACTGACGACATGCACCTCATGTGCATACCCCCAGTCTTCTTACCAAAACCGTTTAACATCAACAGATTTGCTCTGGTGTATTTATTTAAATAATCCGTGTGGGTTCAGTGTTTTGCCACTGCCAGTGAGGCAGTAGCCGTTGGTGTTAATCTCTCCTGTGTCCAGCGCTCTGCCGTTCTCAGGCGGTTCTCTCATTTCTGTGCTGTCTCTGGTTCAAATCTGACCCATTACGTATTTACTGACAGGGTGATGCGAATTTTCACAGCGGCTCTCCATTTGCACGGCAATGCACTATTTGGATGGATATAACCTCTCCTCCACCCTACCAGTCTGAATTGTTTCCCCTTTCTTTTTTTTAATCTTTCAAGCCAATAGTCAGTCTGTCTTTTCTATTCCAACAGTTAGCAACTATCGTCTGGCGAGAGGGAAATATCGGATTTTCTCCCCTGTTGTTTAAGTAACGGTGAAAGTGAGACAAACTTCAAGTTTTGCTTTGGGACGTTCACTGATAAGAAAAAAAGTAGCTAACTCAGCATGGCACGGAATTGCTACCGAAATCACATCTTCTTTCAGCTATTTGGATGCTTGACTTGCTTAACCATCACTTCCGTTCACGCAGATGGTAAGTTCTTCGACACGAACTGTCACATCCTATTGTAACTTAAACAGCATCAGCGCGCTGATAGTTTGGAGCTTCCACCTGCACAGCTGTAAACATCTGGCGTCGGCGTTTCCTGCTGAACTGTACTGGCTGCAGTAGGGAAGGATAATTTATGCACAGCATTTTATACACAACTATAGCTGTCAATAATAGCCTACATAAGTAGGCTACACAATAAAGTAGTGCTTTAGGTAAATGCACTGAAGGTGCATGCGGTTTATACATTTGTGAATTATATTAATATCATATAATATTGTGGTCAGCATTTTTTAATTGTATTTTTAAGTTTTGAGGAATGAATGAGCTCTTTTATTCAAACGTGCTGACATCACGGTAGATGGGGACTTCCCGCTACCTACAGCCTACACCTCGTGGGATAAGCTGTAGGCTGCTTGGCGATTGTGTCAACCCCGTATTGGCGTTCAGAGCGACTGTGACATTAAAATGATGAGACCTGCTGGGTTCATAATATTTGTATGATTGTTTATCATGTGGAGAAAACCAGTCTATCCATAAAACGGTAGCCTAGCCTAGCCTAATTTGGGAGGACCTAATTTGGAGTTGATTTTCTGGAGTTGGCGGCGCAGTTTCGGGGGTCTGATACCGATATGACTACACAAGCATCAGTCATCGCACTACCTGTCGCCGTGAAACGGCATGTCCATTTTGTTGAGGAATAGGCTACGTTCGGTTTTTGTTGTTTAAGCCCATTTCAATAAGCCTATTATGCTTGAATAAATTATATAGGTCTACTTAATATTCTGTCGCAACAAAAGTCCCATGAATTCTGGGTTTGTCTATTTGCACTGCGCAAACTTGAAGTTTTGGTTAATTGTACTGTATCTATATTCGTAATTATGTAGCATGAGCTCATTTCTGTATGATACACCTTTGATACAGGCTACTTGCCATTGCTGTATACTTAGTGTAGTGATTTAATAATTGTTTGAATATGAACAGTCCCGGGGTGCAGAGACGCGCCCATAAATATGGCTCCTCCCATATTTAGTGAAGAGTTGGAAATAAGGGGCAGGAGGAAGCTGTGACCACACCCTTGCCCCTGTGTCATAAGTTACAGATGTCTGGAGCTCAGACTTGGGCTGTGTCAGAATCAGAGCCCCATCTACTGCGCCCTGTGTACTGTGCACTAGCATACTGTATAGGCTACTGCTTACTGCATACTGTTTAGTGACATACAGTAGGCTACGTGAAAAATATCCTCCATACTATCACCAGCGAAATAAGTATATCATCCGGGGATATTAACAGTCAAATTTCAGAATTGTCGGGCACTTAACAGTTTTTTAAAAAAGTATAGCCAACTGGCATACTCAATATTAGGCAAGTGCTCTGTATAACAATAGGTTCGGACATGGCCCGACATTGGTTAAGAGATTGAAATTTACTGCCAGAAAAGAGTAGCCTATACAGTATGCTAGTGCACAGTACACAGGGCGCAAGACTGCGCATGCTCCATCACGATGGCAGCAATGTCACGTGCATGATGAAACCGCTATAGCGCAGTAGCGCTTATCGACAAGTTGTAAAGACATTACAAGTGAGTAGCAGTCATAAAGATGATTGAACGGACGATTGAAATGACAAAGCAATTATTTTAACAATGAACTATTCGCTTCTAGCACATAACAGGGTTTCTGTCAGATATGATGAACAAGGAAAACAGAGAGAGCTGTTGGCCAGCCACTGCAAAGAAGATTAATTGTAACGGGGTGCCAAATATTACCAGAAAGCCAAGGGAATTGGTGAAGATTTTGTCCACATATGGACTTCGACATGAACAGAACAGTTATTGCTCTCTGCAATTTTAATTCTGTGTTGAACACAACTTCAGAGGGAAAGGCCTTTTTAACAAATTCAGATTCCAAACTCGCAAAATTGATTGCCACATCAAAGGCACCCAGAAAGTGCTGGTTGTTTATGAACAGCCTGAGTGCAGGTGTTGGGCATGTCATGGAAATTTTTATGGTATATGTCAATTTGTAGATTTTGGCTCCCTGATAAAAAAATAAATAAAAAAAAACAGAGATTCCTGGAGGGATCTGTGAGTTATTTGGGAGTGGTCCTTTGTGTTTTCTTTGGCACCACAATGATATGTATGGAAACTACACCACACAGCACACTGACCACATTTTGCTTGTTCTGTGCTAGTGAACAGCGCTGAGTGAGAATTCACACCATGGCGATAACAACAGAACGAGACGTCAGCTGCCGCTTTTTAATACATGAGCATGACTTTAATAACGTCAAGAGCCATTTAAATATATAGATTTTTTTCCTCACATCGATTCTAAACAGGGAGAGACCACAGCAGGCGTAAGTCAACCCCCGAACAGTTCTAAACGCCAGCTTCCCTTCTGCACAGAGTCAAACAGCATCCACTTATACAGCTGAACATTTACTGAAGGCGTTCAGGGGACTCAGCATGTTCAGGTGCAATAAGGGTGGTGCTTTCTGTGACCTTTCAGGTTATAAGACCAATCTTGTGTCCACAAATCTGTACTGCTGCCCAAAATGAGCTAGACAGGACTGAGAAAAAAAAAGGCCGTTGTCTTGGCAACCCGGAACTGGGATGACCATGTTGAAAACCAGAATTGGAATGGTCAATCTAGTAGTCCACAGACCGCATGTAACCACAGATATTTTGACTGACGGTCGTCATAAAGCCCACAGACTGCTCGTTGATGCAGATGCTTCCTTGACATTGCGGTGGAAGAGGAAATGATTTCATGAACCCTCATTGTACGCTTATTACATTTGTTGCTTGCTTAGCAGATATCCCCGACCCTGCCGGACATCACTTCACAGATATACTGTTGGCCATTTTTACGCGGTTGGATTTTTACTGGACGGTATGCAAAGTATACCGAGAGACATTAAATGTAGCAAATGCTTCTGGTTTTACAATATTCCAAAATCATATTTTATTTGTTTAATTGATGAATCCCTAATTAATTAGACACATATGTTAATAAAAAGCATGCCTATGTCTAGCTTACCATATATGGTAGCCTGCAAAGCTTTATAGATGTGCAGTGTGGACGCAGGCATGGGCATTTTGACAGATGTACGGGAGAAGTGCCTGAGTAAAGTATGCAATAATTACAGCTGGAAAAAGAAATGAGATTATTGCCACATGGTAGATGGAAGAAGGCCTTTAAGAATAAAAATATGTTCATCCACAAAGTAGACGGTAAAGGTCAACAGCGTGCCGATTTTATCCAAAACCGGCTTGTTCCGATCCAGGACCAACATTTCCTGCTCCACCTTAGAACATCATGGATGCAGCTTCCCAGAATCGGATCCTTTTAAAGGGTCAAATTTTGGTCGTGTTCATATTCTCTGGTATATGCCTGATGCTGTGCTGGCATGAGCAGGCAGGGGACCGAGAGCTACTCACACTAAGGGAAGCGGTTCTCCGTAGTCCGCGTCTTATGAAGAGCACTCAGACGATTGTCATGCTCTGCCATTATGCTCCGAAGCAGCTCAGTAAAATGGAGACACAGTCTAAACTTGTCACTACTCATCTATACATTACTTTGGCAGGGACGTCTGTCTGCAAGAAAAGGATCTTGGGACATGTCGTCGCTCTGCTATTTGAAATGACTGAAAAAACAGAAATCTAATCTGTGATTTAAGTCAGATAAATGGACAGTAGGAAGGCAGTGATTTAAAATATTTTGAATATTTGTCCTTTATTTAACCCTATTGTGATCAAAATCTTTTTATATAGAGAATATGACATAAAATACAGGTAGTGCAGCTGCTTATGAAATATTAATAAGTATTAATAAGTGACTGCTCAGCTGTCTTATGAGTCACGCTTCCCTTCGGCTTGGTTTTGTTCTAGTATAATGGAGATTATGAGAGCAGAATATGGCAGATGTGCCGTCTGTCTGAGAGAGCTAGCAGTCCAGGTCGCAAGAGATCACCTGGAGGAATTGTGTGGCTGAAAAATTTAATCGACCTGTCATGTCTTCTATTCAACTTAATTTTACTCTTGAGAAAAACCTGCGACCAAAAGTTTGCCTATCTAGTGGGCCTTGGGCTTTCCCACAATCACCCCGCCTTTGATGAGTCACTTTTTGTGGAGTGAAACGTGGGGGAATATGCGAATGGCCACGGCCATCCCTCAAGAAATGTGTTTGTATCACACCAGAAGACAAGTTAATGCAACACTTTGATGTGATACTGATCGCAGGCGTGGAGGTGAATTACGGTCTCATTTTCTATTTGGTATTTCTGTTTTAATTTGGACTTGTTTTTGTGTCTCATGATTGGTATTCATCTCCAATGGGAGCAATCAGTCACCTGTGTAATAATAATAATAATTATTATTACTATAAAGAAGTCATCAAAATATCATCATCATACTAACAATTTCTGTAGCATTTACATAAGGAACTGGAGTCCAAAATGTGTCATAATAACAATAACACATGGTAATAGCAAGATATAATAAAATGAGTGGCTTTGGGGAGTAGTAGCCTTTAGAATGTGTCATAGGTGTCATAGAAAGTCAAACAACATGTAAAAATGTTGTTTGAAGATCTTTTGAGAGTGCATCAAACTTTCTTCTTAGTCAGAAATAACACCAGTAAAAAGCAGTAATTTTGTCATTTTAGCAGTTGATAATTAATTCAGTTTCGTCCGTACGTCAAGTGTTGCTATGTACGCTATAGCTTGGGATCCATAGGCATCTACGCTGTGGGCTAAGCTGAAGCTCACGCTTCATTTACCAGGCCTATAGCAAATTGCCAAAGTAGCCATTCTGCCTATTGTAATAAACACATTATTTTGATTGTATGAGCATATTTAGCAACAGCAGTTATTAGTTACCATTCAATTCTCATCAATATGATACACGTGCATGTATAGCTTGTTGTATGTAAAGACAGCTAATTTTGCCTATTTTTTTGCTCCGAGCTCATTTGCTTGTTTAGCCAGTGAGCTGGCACCTCATTCAGGAGATAAGCTCTCAGCATTTGGCACCATGCCCAGTGCTAAAGCTGGCATCTGGGGAGATTTGTTGATCTTCACCAAGATAAACAGCTGTTTGCATGCACAGAGGAATGTGCACCCAAACACAGACCCAGGGCCCCATGGCGACATAGCTGTGGCATTGCAGCGGGAAGAGAAGGGTTAAAGGAATCGTTTTTATAATATTCTTTTAGTTTCAGTGTACTTTTTTTGGATTGGCCCAGGCAGCTTCTATGTGCAGGGAATGCTTTTTGTGATACCTATAAGTTTGTGACCACCATACAGCCTTACGATGGCTGTTATAGGGGCATTAGAGGGTCCATGGTCTAAAGAAAGAAAATTCACTTAAGATAACTCCAAAGCAGCTTGTACAGGTATATGATGTTTCTAGAGCCTGGAGATATGACCAGGGCGGGTATTTTGTTATGTTACTATTAAGGGTATTAACAAAAGTATATGTAATAACACAAAAAGAAGTGCTCCAGGAGCACCAACGTTGTGGGGGTGGTTGGAAAGCTGGAGATGGAACTGTCGTTTGTTGAAATGAGAAACTACCGTTCAAACAAAGTTTCTTTACAGAAAGGGGTTTTCTTTCCCATAAACCTGTTTTCAGACTAAGCAGACTCACAAATCCATATTCATAGCCACTGCTTGTTTGCGATCTTGTCGTGCTGAGATGTTACGTCGTGTAAGAAGCCAGGATCATATTGGCAGTTACTACATAGAGCTGCAATGTTTCTTTCCTTTTGTTTTGGATGAAAAGCCTTTCTACAATGTCTTCAATTCAGTGCAATTAAATGTTATTTCTATAGCGCTTTTTACATAGAACTGTCACAAAGACGCTGTGCAGAGGAACAGAACAATTGGTCAAAAACCCAGGCCTGAACCCCCAAGAAGCAAGTGAGGTAACTCCCCAGTGGAAAGAAAAACACTCAAACAGTGGCTATAAAAAACTCCCCAATGGGAAGAAATCTCTGGAGGAACCAGACTACAGAGGGGGAGCCCATTATCCGCTGGCTAGCCCGGTGCAAAGTAAAGGTGGAATGAGTGGCAACAGAAATGTAATAAGGGATCTATCACAGCAAATAATCACATGGGTTGCACAGGTTACAGTCTGAGGTATTAAACTAGCTGGCAAGGTAGAAAGTCCTAATGAAGAGATGTATAAAAAAGCGGTTTTTCTTTTCTTAAAAAGAAAGGAATCCTCTCGAGTGTACCGCAACCTACCTTGGTGATTAACTTGTGTAAATCCTGTACTTTGCCATACAGGTTGTACTCATGAATGACAGAAGACAGCTATCGGTGACAGAGTTCTCCTCATGGCAAATATAGCTCTTTTCTTCACTCATATCAGGTGTTCTATCTACTGTCAGCACAACCCATTTCTCCCATGACAACTTAATTTGTTTCTTACATCGCTCCACGTTCAAATGTAGCCTTGGTTGTGGTAGTGCTGTGCCTAGCTGCAACCTCCCATTATCTTTTAAATGGTTAACTGAGCTGTGCTATCCGTATCTACGCTCCCGTCAACAAAAGCAGGGAACTCGGTGAAATCGCTCTCTTTTCCGGGAATTGCTCGCTTCTTCTGAAAGCTGTTCTTCGAATTGGAAGCCGTCTTTACACCCCACAATAGTGTTTTCTGAAAAGGCTTGTATTTACAAAACACTTGATTTTCTGACCTGACATTACCTTGACATTTTCAAGCGTACTTTGAAAAGTACCTACAAAAGATTTTTTTTTTTTTTGCAGTTTCATTATAGCGCAATACAACTGATATTGATGTCATCATGGCCTTTATATTTGGGAAATTATATATTGCAAGAATTGCCCTTGTATTTGGAACACGAATATGGAATATGATGTAATATATTAGTCACCATATTCATCTTGTTTCAATCCAACTTCAAGCAAATTCTTTCACAGCTGTCCTTGAAGACAGTCTTGGGTTTATCTTTGTTCTATACACATTTTCTGAAATGTGTTCCCTTGTCATGTTTTCTCAGTTGTATCGTCATGTTTTTTGTTTTTGTTTCAGAGCCTGTGATTCTTTGCTGTTGTTAATTTAATGTAGTTTTGTTCTCTTTTGTGTAATTAGGGTAGTTGATAACTTTTAATTCAACTGAGTCTGCACTTCTTGATGTCTCTCTTGGGGCTATACTTTCCCCTGCTGGGGATTTACTGCACTTCGATCCCAGGATCTTTGCGCTTGTGTTTGCATTAGAAGTCACCTTGGGTGAGAGCATCTGTGAATGCCAGTAAAGTCATGTTCGCAGTGCTTAATGTGACAGAGTTAAAAGTATATACACACATTTTAAGTCAGCCGTTTGTCCCGGGAAAATTGTCAAGAATAATCTTTACAGAGGTTGGACGGAGGCCAGAGGGCGGCCATATAAAGTCTGTGGTCCATGAGGCAATCTTCCCTGCTCTGGAGTCAGTATGTGAAAAAAGATTTCCTATATATTTATTTCCAATCTGACCACCGAACAATCAAAATAGGCAATTCAATCATCACTGGATTCAGAGTTTTCTACTGCCTGAAGAACTCCTAGCATCTCTACGTCTAGCATCTCTACTAGGGCGGCAGTGTAGTATAATGGTTAAGGAACTGGCCTTGTATCCGAAAGGTTGCAGGTTCGATTCCCAGGTAGGACACTGCCGTTGTACCCTTGAGCAAGGTACTTAACCTGAATTGCTTCAGTATATATCCAGCTGTATAAATGGATAATATGTTAAAAAGTTGTGTAAGTCGCTCTGGATAAGAGCGTCTGCTAAATGCCTATAGTGTACATGGGGAAAGGAAGTATCACGTTTTCTGAGAATTGGGCAGGAGTCGCTTACAACATAATGTCAATATAGTTCCAAAAGCACCCTGCTGTGGTTGGAAGTGAACTGTGCTTGTTGGGAAGGTTGGATGAAGGCCAAGTCTTCGGGGACTGGCTCGGAAATCTCTTGAAAGCCTTGTTACATTATAAAAGTGACCCCCACGGAGGACCCTTTTGTTTTGGAAGGATTAATATAGGGGAAGGAATAACAGGGTTGACTTATTCCCCCATCCTTAAGTCACACACACACCCCCATGAGCAGAGAACACAGTCCTTCGGCATCACACCATACTTTCCCAGCCAGCTTGTAATGGGAAGGGCCCGACACGGTGACAGACAGACAGAGAGAGAGGCAGACAGGATGGCGTGAGACATCCCTGTGGGTTAAGGGCCAGTGGTGATTAATCACGCAAAACAAAAATAGTACTGAGAGAAAGTTATTCTGGCCCCAGCAGTTGATTGCAGATTTTCACAAGGGTTTGAATTCTCATTGGAATGTGCAACTTACTTGCCGGTTGCTAAAAACAGTCGACAGTCGTGTAAAAAGTACCACAATGTGCTCTCTGCTTTTCAAGGAGTCGGAGCTGTAGCTCTAAATGAGGACAAAAGAGCAGGTGACCACTGGCTTCAGTTTACAAGGGGTTCAACGTCACCAACCCAGCAAACATGAAACATTCCAAGAATGTTGGGGAGAATTTAGATCAGTAAGATTTCCATTTGGTGGTGAGATCATTTTATGATGTTAACATTCCATAGTCTGTCTCAGAATATACAGTACCTGTTGTCTCAAACAAGTTATATGAACATCTTAGGAAACAACATTCCAGCCATGCCTTGTACAAACTTTCTGGTAGCGTCCCCTAATGGTTATCGTGTAGTCATGAGAAACCACCTTGGAGGATATGTGCCAATAACGACTTAAGAACGTCCCGAATGCTTTGAAATGCAGATTTATTGAATGTTGCTGACTTTCCTGAAGAAATTGCCAGAAGGTGTGACCATCTCTCTCTCTCTCTTGGTATTTGTTCGGGTCTTAGGATTTCGCTCACTTCTACAAAAGCAAACCGGGAGTGAAGTTGCATCTGAACAGAGGTAGAAATCCAGGGGACATAAAGTAAAAGTCCTACCATGTGTTTCTTCCACCCATAGACTCAGCCAGCTGATTTCACTAATTAGTTCTACCTCCTAGCTGAAGAATTATGTTAATTAGCAAATCCAGGTGATTGGAGCAAAATACTGGGGAGGACTTTTACTTCATGTCCCCTGGATTTCCACCTCTGCATCTGAAAAAGCAAAAAGTACAATTCTGTAATCAACGTGGGCTATTGAACTGACAGTGTCATGCCAAGCCAAGACAAATTGTATTGCATTGTGGGTTGGGGAGGGAGTGTACTAGGGCCCCTGGGGGGGTGTTGTGTTGTTTGTGTCTCCCCTTTCCTCATGTTGCCTGCATTCTCCCCTCACCACCAGGTCGTGTGTTCCTGTTGGAGTCGGGTAACGTGACAGACTGGGGCAGCGAGAGGACGGCGCAGGGCACGTGCAGCTCACAGGGCGCCCGTCTGGCTTCCGCGGACGAGCTGCGGCACGCCGTGACCGAGTGCTCCTTCGCCGCCTGCGCCCGCGGGTGGCTGGCCGGCCCCAGCGTCGGGTAAGAGCTCCCCCTGTCTCCTCATCCCGGTACTGACGCTCGTTGACACCTAGACAGGCCAGTTGGGGGTAAATGGCGTATTTTCTGTGCTTCACGTGGAAGTCTTATTTCCCCCTGTTTTTCCCACAACCGATACGATCCTCCCACTGATGGCTGGGCCCATTCAGAAACAGTGTGGATCGATGTTGTGAGATTGGATGATGAAACACCATGGCCTTTGGCTATTTTTGGCACTCTCTGGGGAGCTGCATGCATATTGCATAGTTTATCTGTGACACTCGCATTGCATCTGCACTTACAGATCAACCTGAACTGATTTTGCAGTCAGTGCCCCCTGCTGGTAGTAAGAATCGCTCACATCCCAAACCCCCACTTTGTAGTGATCGCATCCTCCTCTACATTTGCCTGAGCTGTGCGTTTGCTTCTTTTGTTCTGAACACTGTGCTTATAGTCAAATAAATAACATACAGAATCATGTCACCATCATTATCAACTTTAATATTTGTACGGTGTATGGGCACACCTATGAGTGAAGCCAAATGGTTTGCAACATTTTGTTCTGTATTATTGGATGAAATATGGAGAAGGCAATGTTGTCCGTATCTTTAAATACAGGCTAGAGAGATTATTTTACATGCATTCTTTATGGGTATGCTAAAGAGGGTTAAGAGGTCACAGTTTCCAGATAGTACTTACAGTACAATTCCACAGAGTAGCTGCATTTTTTTGTCTGCCATGAGCCTGTTAGATGGGCTCTAGTACCTTAACTCCAGCCACAAGCCATGTTTTGTTCCGTCTGTGAATGATCACATTAATAAGGATTGAGGTGTTCCTCTTTGAGGCGAGGAGAGAGAGAGCAAGAGAGAGAGAGAGAGAGAGAGAGGGAGGAAAGAGGGGGGTTGGGTTAATGACATATGACATTTTGAAGTACAGTTATGTAATTTGAAAGTAATGGCTTCATTTTAAAGAAGCTTGCTATGTCATCACTGTGCAAACATTGCTACGTGAGCTGTTATTTTACAGCAGGTAGAGCGAGTGTGTGTGTGTGTGTGTTTGTGTGTGTGTGTGTGTGTGTGTGAGAGAGAGAAAGAGAGAGAGAGAGAGAGAGAGAGAGAGAGAGAGAGAGAGAGAGAGAGAGAGAGAGAGAGAGAGAGAGAGAGAGAGAGAGAGAGAGAGAGAGAGAGAGAGAGAGAGAGAGAGAGAGAGAGAGAGAGAGAGAGAGAGAGAGAGGAACGGACCCAGGGGGGAATGTTTTCCCATTTCTTTCTGGAAGGCTATGCATCCTCAGCAGAGGTGTGATGCGGCCGAACGGTTTAATTTGCACCTGTACGCACACCTGTACAGGCCTTCAGCGGCACGGTAATGCAACGAGGCTCCAGGCCGTCTCTGCATTAGAGCGTCTCTCCTGTGCTATGATTCTACCCAAGTCGCTGTGCTATATATAGCCTTACAGATACAGTCAGTGGAAGAAGCAGACCTTGCCAGGGTGTTAAATTAACAGCAGCCACCAGCCAAATGCTGGTGAAATTTTGATTGTGGCTGGTAAGATTTATACTCTAGCAGCCACGCTGGTGTGTAACAAACCAGGCTGTGTTATATTATAAAAAGTAATGTGGCTGTTAAAATGTTGAAAATGGCTGGTGATTATTAGAATCCACAAGCCACTCTGGTGAAGCCATTCTCTATGAAGGCAGTAGTTTTTATTGTGTATCAATGGGGGCTTACTCAGTTTGTCCTCTCCATGTAATGAACCTACGAAGCTGGATATTTACTGGTGCTGCACCATGATAAGTATGTATTTATTGCAATATTTATTTATTCATTATAAATTCCTAATTTTGGCATTTCTGGTCCTCCATAAAGTACCACATCAGGGGAAGTAAGTCTGAAAACTTTTAATTGATTATATTATATCCGTTAACCCACAGCAAAGACACAATGTTTTCTTCATCATAGAGTTACAGGGTGATCACCTATTTAGTCTAATGTTGTTGTCTTCTGCGGCCTCCAATGGAATTTACGATAAAACAAAATAAAAAAAACGGATGTTTGTTATTGGTGCGAGCTGCAGTTTTGGCATTTTGTTTGAATGAATTCTGAAAAAATTTGAAAACTCAAAATATCACTGTGTGTTCCATTAATTTATTCATCCATATTGGGTTAGGTATATTCCCTCATTCTGTAATTCCCAGGAAATAATTCCATTTGTCACAGTATTAAGTCTAATGGCATAAACGTGAGGTTCATATTATTGCCAATATTGCACATATCAATTTACTGCCTGCCCATACTCTGCACAGTTTCAAGCTTGACCTGATTGACAGATACTAACTTTATGTCTTTAAACTGCTTGAACTGCCCTTCAAAAAAGCGACCCACCCCACCACCCATCCACCCATTCCCCAGAACGGTTATCACCAGGCCTGCCTGGAAGGAGTGCGCATATTTTCGCAGTAACCGGCAACACCTTTCGCACCCAGACACCAAGTTTCAGCACGTACCGGCCATCTATCACCAGTTTTCAATGTAGATATATCACACTCAATCCTTCAGGCCATCTGTTTTCAATCATATTCAGCACTCTGATACAAACAGGAGATGATATATATCGTGTACATATTAGAATGCCAAAATAAACAAGTGAAGACCCTGCCGTGTGTGCTTCACCACTGAACCATAGACCCCACCCCCGGCGGTCCCGTCCCGTTTCGTACTGTATATCCACGGCTTACGTTGGCAAAATGTGAATCGCGTCCCTCTCTTTTCCTCTCTGAATCATACATGTAACATAAGTCACCATGTTTTCATTCAGGATCGTTTCCCCCTGACATGTCTTCATGTAGCTCTAATCCCGTGTGGGATTTCACATATATGTAACATGTTCTTTACATCCTCCTTATGACATCACCCATTATTGCAAATCAGAATTGTGTCCATGTCCCATCTGTATTAGGGGTATGACAATTATGTGCAGATGTGTATGGGTGTAGCTATATGTGACTGTACTGAACCCCAGTTATAGAAACAGAGCCGTGGTCTCACATTTCCTGACACATCATCTAGATTAAATGTTCCCTTTTGAAGGTGCAACATTAAATTTGGACAAACGCTTTGAATGTTTACATCCTGCGAGAGATGTCACGTCCACAGTTCCTTACTTACCATGTGATTACATATGCATATCTAGGCAGTAAATTGAAGAATGGTCAAAAAGTGTTGCAAAAAGTTGAGGTCATTCATCAACAACTTTCGAGGGAGAGGTAACATGAACTGCATTGTCGCTCATATGATATAACTCATTATCCCAGCATGCTAAAAAAAACATAACATCACCCTTGAAAACATGCTGTTTAAAAATCTTATTACAGTAAATGAATGAAACACTGGGAAAATCTCATTTTAAACTCAACAACCTAACATTGGCTGAATTGAGAAGTGAGACAGGATTTGAAGCACAAATATCCTGTAAACACAAAAATGAGTCTGTAGCAAGTGAAGAAAATGAGAATGCAGATCCCTGTCTGGGCACCAATTACAAGAGAAACCCTCGCGGTTCTTTGGCCCAAAAATCTGAATGGGATCAGACTCTCCAAGTGCCTAATATGGTAGCAGTCACATATCTGTTAAGATTATGTTGATACAAAAAAATTGTAAACCGTGTCACAAGATACAGGGTAGAGGGGTTTCCTTCAGCCAGGATGACAGCGCTACATTGTGCAACAGCGCCCCCCATTGGTCCGTTGACTGTCCGCGGCCCGCCTGTCAAGCCGCCCGCAAAGTGTCTTCCTCTGACTCACGTCTGTGCAACTTACAATCTGCATGATAAGATTTAGCGTCAGGCTTCGTAATTTCACAATATTACAAAATTCCCTCTCCACATTATCACCCCCTTAATAATTCACCGAACAAAAAAGGGAGCTCTGGATTGATATCCCTCCTACATACCCACGCCCCATTCTCCATGTCCTGGGTGACTCAGCATTCCCCTGCCACTGAGCTTCCCTTCGGGCGGGGGGGGGGGGGGTTAGAGGCACGTGGGTGTAGACTGGAACATCAAGCAACCCCACCCACCACCGTCCGAAAACCCTTCGTCTCCCTCCTACCCCCGTCACTTCACACCCACCCCATAAAGTACAGAAAGTGCCAGAGTAAGAACCATATCCCGGCTCGGAACCCACCTGAATCAGCACGCTCATGTCTGACATTGCAAGCAGAGAGAGAGAGAGCGAGAGAGAGAGAGAGATAGAGAGAGAGAATGAGCAGACGAAGGAGGCCGAAGACTTTTACTTTTCCAGGAAAAATTCAAACCAAGCGATACAACCGCAGGGAAAATATCTGAATATAAATGGCAGTTGAAAGGCCTGAAAAAACATGTCAGCCGTTTACGGTCTAGTTCCGTGTTAACATGCATAGACCTGGAAATCTTTTTTTCTCTGGGAAATGTCCAAAGGGTTTGAATTTGTTCCGTTTAACAGACGGTACATGACACATATCAACTGTGTCCTGTCAAAGCTGATTTATAAGCATTTTTAACATCCTACCAAGCACTTTCTGTGATTTTCATGTTTTTGTAGGTCTACTGTATGCTCATCTACAGGCGGGAACTAATGCCTGTACCACATGCTAAACTTTGACTCCACTTTGATTCACTGGAATTGTATATTCCACAAATGTAGTGAAACTATAGATAATCATGACAATGATGATGATGATTGAAAGTATGTTACAAATAAATCCTGAAAAACATTAAACCTGTCAGTTGAAGGAAGGGAAATAAGGAAAACTTTTGGTAACATTGTTAATAACAAAGAAATGTAGAATTTCAGATAATACATGTGAATAAACATAATCAGAATGTACTCTTTTCCTGTGCCGTTTATAATGGCATGTTTTGCACTTAATATTGGTCAAGCTCTGTGGTACAGTCCGGTCTGGGGGGTATTCCAGACCCTCCTACCAAAATGGTACGTCTCAAGGCCTAGGAAACCTGAGCAAAAGAAAGGGAATTTGTCAGAAGAGTGAGATTTTCCTCCTGTGGGTTGTGACTAGGCAAGAAATCTTCCCAGAGTTAGGAGAGGAAAATGAAGATGTAGAAGGTGTAAGAACAATATCAATACATTTTCTGATTCTGATTCTGATTTAAAAAATCAAACAAGAATGTGCCTTTTTGGGGCAGAGTGCTGTATTTGACACATTTTTCCTGTTGAGCTATACCTATCTTTCTTTTACATTCTACTCAAATGTGTGCAGTACTGAAATGCATATTCCAAGAATATAAATGTATAATGATGCTTATAATCCTTGAAACGAACGAGTTTTCCAAAAATAAAAAAGACGCAACAAGCATCATTGCGGCATTGAGCGTTGCGCAATGAGCGGAGCGGCTTGGTTGCCGTTCGCTTACGCCCACGCCAGCCCAGCTACGCGCCTGCCAGAGCACGTATACGTGACCGACGTGACTTCGCGGCTTTGCGGAGGTCCTCGCGCCATCGCGCTACAGCGTGTTTCCTGGCACTGCGTGCGGCCGGCTGCTTGGCCGTCCTCGCGGGTGATAGAACAGAGCGAGACATAAGGACGCATGAGAGCACCTCCAGAGAAACAACAGCAGAACTGAGCTGAATAATGAAGTTTACACCCACCACCCCACCTCGATGACTGATGGGAAGCAGCACTTTTGCTCTTTAATTATTTATTTACTGATTTATTTTGTAGGTGCTCCTTTCCACAGCAACTCACATCAAATGCTTGCCGCAGGAGAAAGAACGACTAAACACACTTCCATAACAGACCGAATTACGGCAGATAGCCATTAATATGAGAAACAATCCTATAGGAAAGATGAGATGTTGTTTACCTTGAAGCTGAATACGAACACATATGCCCAACTCTGTTTTTTTTTTTTTAATCCACACTTGTATTATCTTTCTATTGCTTTACCCAGTAAATTTACAAAACTACACTGTATGTGAATATGTCAGAGATGGAGTATTTTGCTTTAAAGACAAAGAAAAAACAGTGACCAGTCAAGTTGAACCCCATGAAAACCACAACCAGAATCAATGGCTCTGACCACCACTGTGTTAGATCTTTCCAAACCCTATTCTTGGAGACACACTGGCCATGCTGGATTTTGTTCCAACTCAATTAGGTCTGATTCACTTTCCTTCCACACCGAACCATGCCAGGGTGTGCCATAGGATTGATCATTCATTGTGCATTGAAGGCTAATGCCATGTAATGGGACAGTGGCATCTTTGGCCACGAAAAAGAGCTCTGCCTTTCAAAGCCAAACCAAATCCCATCCATGCCAGGGGAACAGTATCTTCTATTTTTTTTTTATAGCTTAGTAAGCACATTCTCACAGTCATTTTATTTGGAATTAATACCGAATATCCAAATCATGCTGGTTCATAATGCAGTGTATGAACCAGTCTTCTTGATTCAAACGGGTGAAGGTTTCAGAAAGGTAGTTATTTTCGGTAAAACCTTTCATTGTAATTCTGACACAAATTTTCGTTCTTTGTTTTGACCTGGAAGCACAAATCTTGCAACCAGGACACTCGCATTGCACAGCCAGGGGGTTGCGACACTACATAGCATCTGTCAGTCAGACGGCGGTTTTCATGGCACCAAGCGAAACAGTGTGGAAGCGGTGGCATTTCTTGGACGCTGTTAGGTTTTGAGGTTCATCTTTTCCGCGGGCTGGTTACATAATGCAGTGTAGCAGTACATTGTGAAACTGCGGGAGGGTCTGGTCAACAGGGCGCAACGCAGAAACGGTTCTCTTAATCCCTCTTATGGTGGGGGTTTGACTCTTTTTTGTTTTGGTTTAAGTCAAGAAACCGTTGTGTCATTTTCTAGCGTTGTAGTTTCAGAGCCCTCATTGCCAGTCACATGGTCAGTCACCTGTTGCTATGGTAGTGACCATGTAGGCACAATTGTACTACATATGTTTTTGCTAACAGTGGTTGTCACATCTCAAACTGACATGTGGTTGAACACAAGTCATTTTTAACATGGCTTTTTTTTTTATGGCTGCTTGACTATCAAAAAGAGAGTGCATTTTATAACAGAGTCTGTGTTGTTCTGCACGAGCAGATGGACAATAGAAAATTGCCAATATCTCAGATGAGGTGCTTCCCTCATGTCAGACATCACAGCCTGGAATTGTGGGCAATCTAATGGAAGTTGTGGTCAGAGGTTGCAGGTTTGATTCCAACCACTGGAATATTGTAGTTTTAACCTTTAGCAAGTTACTCAGCTCTTATATACTGAGTAAATGTTAGCCTGTAGAAACAGATCATTTTAAAAGCTATTATATGGTAGCTGGTGTGCATAAGGTTCGCTATCTAAATAAACAACGGTAATTATTTGCTGATGGCTACACCATGAAATTGTAGAATATGTCAGATGGTGGCATTTATTTAGTCTGTGGTTGCTTTGCAGAATGCTCCTTGTGCAAATGAAATTGTACTGGTTATGAAGCTGTCGAGACCAAAGTTCTGATCATTGCGGGCAGGCAGCGTGGAACAGAAGTTCAGGATTCTACATCTCTGAGGGGCGCTGTTGTAATATTCATGAGCGCATTACTTAACCCGAATAAGAACGCTTTTGCAATGCAAAAAATAGCATCAAGTGCTCAACCAGTGTGATTATGATATGAATCAGGAAACATGAGAAATGACTGATTAACAGAGCCTGTCAATTTACCTAATGGCTACGATTATACCCTCATGATTAATGTTGATTAAATAAATGTCTTAATGCAGTGGATTATGAGTAATAGTGCTGTGTTAAACTTGCTCGTTGCCTAGGAAGCCCACCTGTATGAAACTGCTTATGCCACAGAAATTGGGATTAGGTCTGCTCCTACATAGCTTGTACCCCCCACCCCCCTATAATCCCAATAATTTTCCCTTTGGGCTAACTGTGCTTTGGGAGCATCATTCTCAGGCATTACAAGGGTATTTTGCAGACATTACACTGCATATAAAACTTTAGATTCTAGACAGAATTCCCCTTTCGGTTTGTTTATATAATTATCCCTGTGGTTAAATATGCATCCAAATATGAAACCAAGCATATAATTTTTTGTGACTACATTGTTACATAACTCACATAATTACATAAAAGTTCCAGGCTGAATTTTGGGTAGGTTTAAAGGATTGGCCGTACAGTTAGAAGTGTAGAATAAGGTTTGGGGTTAGGGGCAGGACGAAGGGTACCCCTTGGTTTTGCAGATGGCGTACATAATACATAATCCACAAACCACTATTATTCCTCTATTACCGTATCACTTTATAACAAGAATGCACTCCAGATGCCCTGGTTCACGTTAGTTAGTGTGTTTGTTTTAGTAAAGGACACCTTAAGGTGAAGTGCAACCAAGTAGAATGCTAATCGTCTATCCAGCATTTCTTGACATTGTTTATTTACGAACCTTATCCAGCTAAAGTGACTTTGCCTGACTTAAACCTGTACAAGTGTAGGCTACGCAAGTATCATAGCCACCTTGCGGAGTGCCTTACCCCCCCCCCCCCCCAGAAATATCTTACACACAGTCCAAAAGAATGGTTTCAAACTCACAGCTTCGGTGGTTTCCCACAGTTCCTTGCTACCCGCAGACCAGCTTACGGTATGGAAGAACGGACAGCACGTGCGCGCTAAGCGCTTATGCAGAATACGCGGGTGAGGATACGCGTGCGGAATCCTCGTGTTCCGAAAAGACTCAAACGTTCCGCGGGTGATTCGCATGCGCGTGTGTCGAGCTGTATTAGGTCAAACGCATTTTTTTTTCCCAAGTGCATGGGATTTTGCAAGATACACTGTGGTCATTGGAAAAGACAGGTCTGCTAGGCCATGTTTTATTGGGAAGGGGCTTGTGTTGTGGGCCTGGTCTTTGTTTCTTGTACTGCACTGGAAAATGAATGAAATTATATATTTTTAATATCAATAATACATGGCATAATGAAGAAAAAGAAAAACAGGATTTAATTACAACTATGCCGCATGTTATTATAGAAACATGTAGCTATAGATAAGAATATTTCTTTACATAATGGAACATCTGATAGTGACTTTGGGAAAGTTTAGCTCAGCACTGTGATGTAATGCTTGCATCAAGATGTTTAGACAAGTTTTTAAAAAATTGCTTCAGCCAACAGGCTCTCCCTAATGGCTGACGGGATCTGACAGAGAGCAGTTCTGCTCTCCGGTTATCAAAGTGGCAGGGAGTGGGCTCCGGCTATGCCCTCCGTAATCCCTCCGTTATCAAACACGGACCGGTTTTGGAAAATAAAGGCCGGCTGTTGTTGGATATGAGGTGACACGGTTACTGCTTTATACAGAAAACATTAGGTAATGCACTGCCCGTGAAAGTCTGTGAACGCTCCTAGTAAAATAACACTGCCTGGAGATTTTAATGGCAGCTTTTGTGTTTTTGAGGGTTATTTTCCCCTCGTGCTCCATTGTCAGTTCAGGCCACCGTTGAGGGAACAAAAGCCTGAAAGGCTCTCTCCCTTATCGGTCATGTGCAGCGGAGCCCGGCTCCGCCTCCGGCCCGCAGGCCCGTGGGTCGGGGGGTTGCCTGCGCGCTACGAAAATCCCCTCGGCGCAGTAATTTAGCCCCCAGATACAACTGAGCCGCTCCAGTCCGCGCGCTGATTGCGTGCGTCGTGCCATACATGAGAAGCAGGGCTCACGTTGTCATAACAACAGTATGGACAACATACTGGTGATGTCATCCCCTGGTTGCGTGAGAGAGGGGGGCTTTAATCGCCCCGTCCGGGGGGATCTGGCCTTTTAGGGGAGCGTTAACAGCCCTCGCGCGGGACGCAGTAATAACAGGAGGCAGAGCGGAATCTCGGACACGTGTTTCGGTTCACATGTTACGGGACACAGCACACGCATGATGTCCCGTGTGATCAGGGCTTATCCCTGGTGCACACATACATGCAAGCTCTCTGGGCTGGAATTATTGTTACTACACCGCTTTACAACACTTATACGCCATCAAGTAACACACAAATGGACTTTGGACGTATGTTTGCGCTATATGTATTTTACAGCGACGCAGTGAACGACACAGTGTCTGACGCAGTGTGCTCTTCCTTCACAGGACCATAGCGTGTAGCGATGTGGGAGGTGGTCACAAGGCCATGAAGGTGATGGATGTGATCGTTGAGAACGCCACCACGTTCGGCCGCCACATGGACGTGTTCTGCATCAAAGACAAAGGTCAGTGCGTCTGCTACCTACCCATGTGTCCCTGAGGCTAGAGAACTCCCAGGTATAACCTGTCTGCACAGATAGGAAGTTTGGATTGTGTACAACCTAGTCAGGGTGAACCTTTCACAGGTGCTGAAAGAGCAACCCACACACCTTTCATTTTTACATAGTATCCATTCATACAGCTGGATATTTTCTGAAGCAGCTAAAGTTAAGTAGCTTGCTTAAGCGTATGACAACAGTGCCCTACCTGGAAATCAAACCTGCAGCCTCTAATTTACGTGGCCTGTTCCCTGACCATTATACTATACAGCCTCCTGTAATTTACAGACAGGCAGGACTGAAGGCCACAGAAAAAGGGGCGTGAGTGTGGGTATAGTGGCATATTCATCATCGGGTAATAACTGCCATGTCCATCAACCCTCTGAGGTATTTACTGGAATGCCTGATTGTTATATAATCAGGCGAAGGCTGAATGGAACAGTTGTCCCACACCTTGATGACAGTGTTTAATCTTGATTAAAGCTGCATCCTGGAGAAATAAATGATAAACAGCTTACATAAGTTGGAGTGGTCCATCAAGCGGCTGGCTTTCAAAGGCTTGCCTTTAAAAAGCCGTCGGCTGGCAGAAGGCAGCGGTAAACAAACATTCGGTCGTCCTGGCCGTGCCCGTCTCGGAAACTTGTGGCTTTTTCGGGCCGCGTAACTTTGTGGCGCATATTTCTGTGGCCGATGGTGCTTTTATCTGTGTGATTGATATCAAGCTGATATTAGACGGTTTGCTTAACGGGGACTGCTTGGTTGGATGCTACCCAAATATGGCCTGTGGCTTTCTAAAAAAACAAAACAGAACAGACTAGCTTTTTCAGTCATCCCCCTCCATACACGATCTCAGGATATCAGAATTGGGCCCAGATCCATTTGAACTCACTAGTGACAAAGACTCCTTAGGGCAGGGTCCTCAAGCAAGTTCCATTATACGTTGTCTGCAGGGTGTTAACCATAGATACGGTGTTAACCACCACCAAGCTTTTTGACCTAGGAACCATTGTTATGTAGGACATCAAAGTAGGTGGGGCCTCAAATGGCTGTGCACACACTGAGGAGGCTACATTGCCGTAAATGGCGTGAGTAAATACACGTTTCTTAACAAATGGGCCCATTGCTATTACAATGCAGAGGCTGTCATTCCAAAGACATGATTCACCATCCTATGGCCAGGAAGTTAACCACTTTCTGTGATTGGGTAATGAGGCTTCATAAACTCCAGAATGGGTGGAGCTACTGTGCACACCAATCAGGAGGCTTTGCTAATTGAACCAATTAGCAAGTAGACAGAGGACACTGCAGAACTGTGAGGGGTTTAGGCATCATTAATAAATAAAAATAAGGGATAAAGGTAAAAGCAGGAGTAAAATAAATGTGTAAGCTGTCAGCAGGAAGATGGGGGTTATTGTCAGTTCAGGGCTGTATTTCGGAGCAATAACCATAGCTCACCAAAGAAATGACTTGTGAGCTTAAAATAGAAAATCTGACCAAAATCTGACCTCTAAACTGATTGTTGGTCTTAAGCTATTTTCATTTATTTTACCTGATCAACAAATGTGCCAGTTATCTAAATCATTTATTTGCAAGTAATTCCAAAAAAATATCTTAACTGTGTCTCCCACAGTAGCATTCTTTCTCTAGGTTGGAGAGCATAAAAGATAAAGGTTTACTTTCAGAAAAAAAATTAGCATAATGCTGAATCTGTGCACATCAAATTAACATTCAAATAATATGTGGGCATAAAATGCTGCGTAATAGCATCTCAGGCAACGACAAACAATGTTATCACAAAATTTAATTGGCTGATAATTAGCTATACCTATTGTAGGCCTACACAATTAAAAAGGTGAGAAAGTAAGGTGAGAGTAATTATTGAGGTGAAGTTAAGATTTAAGGTTTCTGCCTTCGCTGCTTCCAGCACAGTACTGACTATAACCCCAGAATTATTATCCGAATCTCCAAACAGTACCATCCTGTTCCGTACAGATGTTCATATAAGACTGTGTGAAGCAGTGTTATGGGCACGGGCACTGAAGCATAGGATCAGGCAGATCTCAGCAAAGTTTCCCATCGGCCCACATTAATCCCAGACACGGCGAAGGAATTAATCTCGTGTTTTAATGCCCTCAGGTCTTGAGTCATCTGTAGCATTTATCAAACTGCTTGCGGGATGCTCAGCGAGGTCCAAAGCAAACATTGTGTCAGCTTTGACCCTTTAAGTGGCGCTGTGTGCCTGCGCTGTTTATTGAGTAAATCGAGGATGGGATAATCCTGGCCCGGACGGCTGTTTGCTTTGGTCATTTTCCTGTTTATTTTTATTTTTAAAAAGTAAACCTGCTGCTGTGTGTATTTGAGTCTTTTTGTAAAGTGTGTGTGGGAGTGCACCCGTTGCTCTTTCTAAATGAATGGGGATTTTACATGTCGGATCAATGGCGATTTCTCTAATCACGGGAACTGATCAAAGTGAATTGATTGGACGAGACTTTGTTTAGAATCTTTTCTGTCAATGAAATTTTACACTCTGCATCGCTGCTTTCACTGATATTGTTTCATTCACTGACTGGCAACAAACATTATACTACTCATTTACATACGTATATGTGGCCTGGTATGGGCGACTAAGTCGCTGAGAAGCTGGTCGTCTCACTGTATTCAGCTACCCCCCTCAACTCCCCCTCCCCAAAAATTCCCTGCAGCCGAAAGACTGGAAATTACTTTAATTTCCCTAAATGCCTCCATAATTGTAAGTGCGGCAACATTACTGTCAGATAGTCCCTTTGTTTCCCATAGTAACTACTCTGAACAAGTTTAACCGCCATTATAAATAATAAACTGCTCTATCGGGGCTCAGAGATCTCGGTTGCTGTACGGAATTTGATTTTGCTTGAAATGTTCCGTATTAATACAGAAGACATAATAAAGTACAGGCACGTTAAATACGGCGTATTTTTCGATGCGGTTTCTGTTGAACTTTTGGTGGGCTGATTGCAGCCAATTTGTCGTTGAATGGAAAAATTACTGGACTCATTCACATTTTTTTCTATTTGAACAAATAGGACAGCACAAGAAATAATAACAACAAAGTATTGCACAGAATCTCATGTTACAAACACAGTTGTTAATATTCCTGTTTCGTGGTCCCTGGTTATCCACAGGGAAGTGACATGATTTTTCTACTTTTCTTATCGCCACAGGTGACCCATGTGGGGACCCACCCTCCTTCCCGCACACCAGCCTGCAGGGGCACACGGGGTTCGAGATGGGCGACGAGCTCCTGTACACCTGCATCCCGGGCTACGTCATGCCCAACGGCCGCACGGCCTTCAGCCTGCTGTGCGACAGCTGTGGGGTGTGGTACGGCCTGGTCCAGCTCTGTGTCAAAGGTCAGACATGGGGGAGGGCAAGAGGGAAGTTTGGTGTAGATTGTCAAGGCAAGTTTTTGGTGGTGGTGGGCTAGGACAAAAACAGTAATGGAAAACTGATTATACCTCTACAGTGGAAAAGGGGTATAATGAGGCAGCCTGGTTCCAGCTCTACAGTGGGAAAGGGGTATAATGAGCCAGCCTGGTTCCAGCTCTACAGTGGGAAAGGGGTATAATGAGCCAGTCTGGTACCAGCTCTACAGTGGGAAAGGGGTATAATGAGCCAGTCTGGTTCCAGCTCTACAGTGGGAAAGGGGTATAATGAGCCAGTCTGGTTCCAGCTCTACAGTGGGAAAGGGGTATAATGAGCCAGCCTGGTTCCAACTCTACAGTGGGAAAGGGGTATAATGAGCCAGCCTGGTACCAGCTCTACAGTGGAAAAAGGGTATAATGAGCCAGCCTGGTACCAGCTCTACAGTGGGAAAGGGGTATAATGAGCCAGTCTGGTTCCAGCTCTACAGTGGGAAAGGGGTATAATGAGCCATCCTGGTCCCAGCTCTACAGTGGGAAAGGGGTATAATGAGCCAGCCTGGTTGCAGTTCTACAGTGGGAAAGGGATATAATGAGCCAGCCTGGTTCCAGCTCTACAGTGAGTCTTGCTACAGCTCTACAGCAGAAAGTGCTACAAAATGTCACCACAATTGTGAAATATTACCTTTATTTTTTTTGTTATTTGACCTGTGGACCTTCTGAACAGCACCTTATTATTGGTGACAAATATAGTCTAGTATGTTCCGAGTAGGTTCTCCAAGGTCAGGGCTGGCCAGCCAATAGCAGCAGATCCGTTCCTCCTGAGGACAATAAACACTAATGGGGTACGCCGGGTTAAAGAGCAGGATGTGTGACCAGTAGCGTTGCAGAGAAGCACCAGCGGGAGGGCAGGTTGTGCCGGCCAATGGGCACTTCAGGATTTCCGTGTCAACATCAGTGTGTTTGCTGAGAAAGAGCTACTCGGGCCCCGAGAAGTTATCATTGGCAGAGCTGCCTGTCTCCTCCGAGGACGTGAGTCTGGGACACCGTCAGGAAAGATGGGGGAGAGGGTGACAGCAGAGAGAGAGAGAGAGAAGGATGAGAGAGAAGGATGAGAGAGAGAGTGGGACAGAGAGAGAGGGAGAGGGAGAGAGTAGGACAGGAAAAGAGAGACAGAAGAGAGAGATGGACAGACAGTGGAGTGAGAGACTGGAACAGGGAGAGAGAGAGACAGCGGGGGGGGGGGGGGGGCAGACAGAGACAGAGAGAGAGAGAGAGAGAGAGAGAGATTGGAACAGGGAGAGAGAGAGGGAGAGGGAGAGAGTAGGACAGGAAAAGAGAGACAGAAGAGAGAGATGGAGAGACAGTGGAGTGAGAGACTGGAACAGGGAGAGAGAGAGACAGCGGGGGGGGGGGGGGGCAGACAGAGAGAGAGAGAGAGAGAGAGAGAGATTGGAACAGGGAGAGAGAGAGAGAGAGAGAGGGGGACAGAGAGAGAGAGAGGGAGAGAGTAGGACAGGAAAAGAGAGACCGCAGAGAGAAATGGAGAGACAGTGGAGAGAGTGATTGGAACAGGGAGAGAGAGAGAGAGAGAGAGAGAGGGACAGAGAGAGAGGGACAGCAGAGAGAGATGGAGAGACAGTGGAGAGAGAGATTGGAACAGGGAGAGAGGCAGGATGAAGACTGGCACAGTGTGTTGGCGGCTGCCCCTGGACATGACGATGGCCTGACTGGTTCATTACACACCCCTTTTCCATTGTTAAACTGTAACCAGGTCGGCTCATTGCACCTTGTTTCTACTGTAGATATAGAACCAGACTGGCTTCTTACGCTATATTTCTACTGTCCAAATGGGACCTGACTGGGTCATTATATGCCCTTTTCCCTCTGTAGAGCTGGAATACACTTGGCTCACTCAGTTTAGACTCTGGCTGGTTTTATATCATGTTTGTTATCGTACTGACCCTCGTGGGCTCAGCCAGCTAGCAATACTGGCCTGCAAGAGAGTTGGCAAGCTTCGATTTTTCATAAACACGGAAGGGAAAGAAAGAGCCTACTTACCATCACTTATCAAAGCAAAGAACTAAGGTTAAAGAGGATTGCGTAAACTTTATTAGTGGGTGGGGGACTTGAGCTTTTAGACTGCAAGCAGAATCATTGTAGGTGCCATGATACGGTCACAGGTCATGTAATGGAAAAGCAATTATATTGTCTACTAGTTTGTGCTAGCCTGGC
This sequence comes from Synaphobranchus kaupii, assembly GCA_029718625.1. NCBI lineage: Eukaryota > Metazoa > Chordata > Actinopteri > Anguilliformes > Synaphobranchidae > Synaphobranchus > Synaphobranchus kaupii. Next base: position 21,040,662 of record CM056396.1, read on the forward strand.
TACAGCTCTACAGTGCTACTTTAAAGTGGATTTAAAGTGGTGTTATGAGAATGTAAACCCAGGGTAAATGCTTTGTTTGACACACCAAGCCTATCCTATTCAAATCGCGATGTTTCAGCTTAATGTGTTAATAGTAAGTTAAAACCAATCAAATTGAAAAGTTGGTGTGTGATGATAATTAAACGGCAAACCACAATCACATTCAGGCATCCTGTTTTGTTAGTAATCGATCATAGTGCAGCCCACTAATAGATTTTCATTGCAAACTGGTGTTTTCTCACTTTTAGAATGGCTTGGCATTTCTGACTGTAGATGTGACGTTTGTCCAAAGGTAGATATGATTTACCTGGAAAAGAACTGAGGGTTCATTTAATTCCATTTCATCTTCTAAAATGACATGACGTTTCAGTGGCCACTTTCCAAACGGCTCTCACTACTGTTCTTCTGTTCTGCAGCGCGTGCTTTAGTGAGTTCCACTGCGGAGATTAATGAGCCATTCGTGCCAAACGCACGCACCTGGGTGGTCCCAGGATGGAGGGGATCAGTAGCCCTGGATTGGTTACTTCAGAATAGCAGATTTATGCTTTTACATCCATCCAAGGTGTTAGTCTCGACTGCGTAATTAGCTGTATTTAAGTACTCTTTCTTACAGTTTTGGCCACAGAAATTCCCAACATCATGGATACTGTAGTTTATTGACTCGTGCGTTTTAAAACACAAGATGCCGTGCTCACCTTTGAACTCACGAAGCCTTACCTACTTTTACAACAAACAAAAAAAAACCTAATCCACATTTTTGTATGTGTTTTTTTTTTTCCCATTTTCCATTCCAATTTAATTGTAAGGAACTGGAATACGGGTTAATGGCCATTATCACAAACAATGAATTTATTTTCCTCAGAGAGGTGATAACCAGCAAGAGCAACAGAGATAAAAAAGGGGTACACCTTTTAGAATCTAGCTACTCTCAGGTAGACTTTTACCATTACAGGTACAAACGTTAAACGTGACAATGCTGAGAATCAGCGAGACTTTACAGCTTTACCATTTCCACAGGAAAGAAAATCCTGAACACTGAGCTCAGTGAGGTCTTTGTATTTAGTCGCCGACCCGCCAAATTTCACCCGAAAAGAGATTTACGCGATGAGATAGCGTAATTTACGCAGGGGATTAGGTCACGGCTATGAGGTGAGCGCGACTGTGCGGTGCCAGTTTCGGGCCAACGGGAAAACCGCTCCGGCGCTCTTACCGTTTCCTGCCGTTCTCGGCCGGTGAAAGGCCGCTGTGTTCTGCCCAGACCGGGCTTGGTGTTGCTGTCGTATAGCGTGAGCCCTCCGGCTCCATGGGAGAAGGTATAGAGGAACACCGAGTTCAGATGAACGATGAAGGAGAAACGCGAAACTCGGGAGGCGAGATTTCGGCTTCTCTGGAAACAAAGGTCTCCATTCAGGAGTTAAGAGAGCCAGTCTCCTCACGCACTGAGTCTCAACTCTGTCTTTTAAGCGTGTGAAAAGGCCATTTTCATTTAAAAAAAATCTAATTTTCATTATGTTTTCATCAGCACATGATGTATGTGCATGTGTGTGTGGGTGTGTGGTTTGTGCAGCTAGATTCACTATACAATGCTCGAAGATATCATATCAGCAAATTCCTAAATTCCTGGTTCGAAGGAGGAAGGAGTCATGACTGCCCTTTAATTAATGCAGCAAAGGGGAGTGATTTGAATGTTCATTCTATTCATACTGTTTCGGCAGTGTGAAATGGGGTCTTGTGGCTTGTGGGAATAGTTGTCATGGACATATTAAACCATTTACATAGCAATAACATCAATACTTCCTTACATTGTACAGAAGATGTGCAGCAATGTGTTATTTGTAATATTCAAAGCTTTCCCACTCCAGATTTTGACTTTTCAAACATTGTTGCTGAGTGAAAAGGTGCAACTTGTGATACAGCTCAGCTCGTACGGTCGACATCTGGAAGAGCCATTTCCAGTGTCTAAGGAACACATTGTGGTTTTATGTTAGAGAATGCAGCTATGTCATCACTGTTATAGCAGTGCTTCACAGTAGCCTGGAACAAAATGGCTTCCGAGATGCTCCAACTGAAGATAAAATAGATTTTTCCATAGATGCAGTTGCTTTTACTTAGCAGAGCTTTTCTACCTAAAATGATGAGGTTCAAACCATAGCTCGTGTAAGTGTTTGATCCTTGAATCCCCACCCACACACACACACACACACACACACACACACACACACACACACACACACACACAAAGTCAACAAAATGACAGCGAGTAAGAGACAGAGATCTACTGCAACAAATATTTATATAATAATATAATAATTAACAAATGCTCTTGTCTAGGAGTGTTTTAAATAGGTTATATCATTGTTAAAACTATCGATATAGCATAATAGCCGAATAGCTGGATGCTTTCAAGTTTAAAACAGCAGTGTCTAGACCAGGATTTTGACGTTCAGTCTTTCGATCGCAAGCCAACGTCAGTTACGACGGCTCCTGTTTGTGCTCAGCAGATTCAGGAGTGGCGATGTTTGCGGAATAATAGCCGAGGCCTCTGAGGAAAGCGAAACTCTTAATCGACTTGGCTGCGGACGGCTGCCATGACACCTCTGTGTGAAATGCCAGCGCCGGGCTCAGCCTGCATGTGCAAATGTCGTGTTGGACTTCTGAGGGTTCCGGGTAGGAAAAAAGAGCCGGCGTGCCTCGCTTTGAGCCCGGCTGGGAAGGGAACCTACCCCCCTCACCCCCGTCCCAAAACAGCCTGACAAGGCCTGCTTTGAGCTTCCAGTAATTGATGGCCAAACTACAGATTTACCATGCATTCTGCCTGCTCTCTCTCTCTCTCTCTCTCTCCACCTCTCTCTCTCTCTCTCTCTCTCTCAAGCTTCTGCTCTGCTGTGGGTCTCAGTTGTCCACCATGCACATCCCACAACAGTACAGTGCAGTTTTTTTAGACTCTCACTGAATAAAGGCAAGCCGTGTCAAACCTTGACTTATGTCCGTGCTGCTACAGCGCTGACCTGAGGTATCCCCAGTGGTCGGGATCAACTGCATACTATCCTGCTGAACAACTGCATATTAATGGGGAACTTAGTCTAAACCTGAGCAATGCTTAACAGTGTGTCATAGCGGTTTTATCATAATCTCAAAAGACATTTTTGTTCAACATTGCAATTTGAAAATAACAGAACTACTGCCATCCTTGGCCGATATTCCTCTTCGAGAAAACAAATTCCCAGTGAATTCCGGGTGCAAGGACCTTGGCATATGGCGTGGGGCTGGGCGAGCGCATGTATGCCAGGGCGGTGACAGAAAGCCGCGGGCGTGAAGGACAGCTGAACGTTAATTTGGTTCGAACACTGTCCGCTCTCGCGAAGGAATTTGCCCTTAACAAACAGGATATGCCTGAAAAGAGGCCGCAGCCCGTCGTCTTGCTGCGGAGTGTGTACATTAGCGCTGGTATCGCTCGGCAACAGCGTCTTCTTTCCATTTCTCTCTCTTTTTTTTGTAGGCCGCACACGTTGACCGCTGGCAGACATGCAACAAGTGACTATGACACATGAGGTGATTCTTTATAAGATGCCAGCCAGCAAACATAACAAATTTACCGATAACCATTACCGGTCCACGCCCCTGCCATGAGCTGAGCTCCATGTTCCATATTATTTAAACTGAAAAACACATGGCACATTCTTAGTTTGTATGATTTTTGTTTTCTTTTTTGAACTCAGTTGATGTCAATTGAAAAAACTTCATTTGCAACAGTTGAGGGGAGTCAGTATTTCACTGAAAATAATGTTTGTGTACAAGGACTTGTAATTCATACATTAATTATTTTCTCTTTTATGAAAAACAGAGAAATATATTCGGCTTTATGTACATTCTTAAATATAGTCTATAAACTGAGTGTAAGAGTGTGAATAACTCGGTTTCAAACTAAGGATGTATAATTTATCATTTATTTAAAATGCCACGCCTGGGTTTCTGTTTTTTGAGCATCTCAGAAAACGTTAACAGTTTTTTTTAAGGGTTGCAGTTCAAATGCTTAATGCTGTACATAAATTAACAAAATTTAACAGAAATCACTTTTTGTTTAACAGATGAAACGGAGGCGCACATCGATTATGAGGACAAGTTTCCCGATGAGAGCCACGTCTCCTTCAAGGACCCGGAGGAGGAAGAGGAGGAAGACCACGAGGGGTTCCCGTTCGGCGACAGTGTGGAGCTGGAGCACGCTGAGCACGGGGGTGTGGAACAGGAGGACGTGGCCCACGGAGACCTAGACTATGAAGGCATGGAGCAGGACCGCGCAATGCACGAAGCAGCGGACTCCGGGGTGGTCCATGAGGGCGAACCTGACAAAGGCCTGGACTACGAAGGCTTGGAACAGGGGGGCGTGGCCTCCGACAGCGTGGACTACGAGGGTGTGCGGCAGCAAGGCGTGACGCACGAGGAGGTGGGACAGGAGGAGGTGGAACAGGAGCTGGGTGACAAGCTCGAGGAGGTGCCGTCCGTGAACAAAAAGGAGGAACAGCAGCAGGGAGGAGTGGAGGGAGCAGAGACGTGGCGGAGGAGGTGGAGGACTCCACGGACAGGGGCGGTCAGCAGCCCACCACCGTCACGGACGCTCCCGTGTCCCTGCTCAGCCAGAAGCACCTCTTCTGGTTCCCTTCTGAGGCCTTTCATGGAGAGGAGGCAGCGGAAGACGCGGTCGAACAGGCCGCCGCGGATACAGAGAGCGCCCCGGCCGAGGGCGACAACCACATCGGGCTGAAAGCCCTCGGAAAGTGACGGGGAGGGTGTCACCGTCCACCAGGAACCGGATGACGTCGACGTCGGCCTTCCCACCGGAGAGCCGCAAAACGAAACCAGGGAAGGGGTGGGGGAGACCACAGCCAGCACCGACGATACCTGGTTGGACGGGTACCCCATCACCCAGGAGGCCGAGCAGGACGAAGACGACGGGGAAAAGGTGGGGGGCGGCTCCACGGGGGCTGGGGAGGAAGAAGACGAGGAAGAGGAGGCAGTCAGGCAGGCGACGGACAGCCCCAAACCACGTGGAGATCCGCCAACCCGACGCTTCCAGCTCTGCTCCATCCGACGACGTCACGCAAATCGCGGCCTCACCCGACCCGCCCGGCGGACTACGGCATCCAGCACGTCCCCGTGGCCTTAACGCCCTCCTCCCCTCCGGAGAACGTCAGCAGCAGCACCGAGGACGTGGAGCCAGAGCTGACCACAACAACTTCTGCGGTGGAACAAGCTGAAGCCGCCACCACCGCCGCCGCCGACAGTTCCGTCGCGCCCGATTTCGCCATCCTGGATCGCGACGCCGCCGTGGCCCCCACGGCTCCCATGGGAAACCACCGAGAGCCTCTACCCCTTCCTGGACCACCTGCCAGGCCCCACGGACCAGGAGGACGTTACCCCTCCCATACCAGGAGCACCAGGAGAGCGCCACCCCGGGTCGCCGGACGAGTTCGCGGGAACCATTCCGTACGACGAGCGCCGCGGAGAGAAACCTGACCCACGAAGGGGCCGGGGCGAAACTCCTGCCCACCGGGGAGCCCTGCGTCGGGGACGCGTGCCCTTCGGGGGTGGGCAAGGGGCCCGTCATCGCCATAGTCATCGTGGCCATCTGCGCCTTGGCAATGGCCACCGCGGTGGCCATCTGGTGCTACAAGAAGAGGGAGCAGAAAAGCTCTGTGTACAAGATGAACGGCAAGGGCCAGAGCAGACATCCCCAGCAGATCGAGATGCAGCAGAAGGTTTAACTTCTCCCGCCGTGACTTTATAGGGGAACGCCCAACACCGCGCGTGTTGGTTAGCTTGTTTGTGCGTTCGTTTTCTGGGGAGGTGTGGCCGGGGGGGGGGGGGGGGGGGGTGGGGGCCTGGGGCAAACACCAAAGGAAGATCAGCTCTAGAGGAAACCATGCATTTGACTCTTTTCTGTAGAGACAGAGGACTTTGTGGTACAGAGAATTGTGTTTTTTTGTTGTGTTTGTTTGTTTGTGAAACTAATTGACTTTGTGTTGCTGTTTCCTTGTGATGTTTTGTTTGTTTCGTTTCATTGTTCTTTTTTTCTCGTTGTGCGCTATTTTGACGATCATTGTTGTGGGAAAATTGTGCTGCCAAGGTTTTTGTGCCCATCCAAACACAAAATCAATTCAGTATAAAACACAGGATTAGCGCAGCAACTTACAAACAACACCACTGTGAAACAGATTCTGAGCAGGGTAGTCTTTCAGTACAAGCACAATACTTCCTATGGAGGGTAGAGACCTTGGTAAACTAATTTTGATTCCACAGCAACTGAAAATGTTTTTTATAGATGTATTTCTAGTTGGACAGGGCGGTTCCATTAACCCCTTGGACATAAAGTTACAAGGATCCAATTCAAAAACACACATAACCTATCCCATAATCCATCTCTCCTGAGACAAAACTGATTTCATCAGTGCATGAGAGCACATCATATGACAATACAACCAGTACATACACATAACTAGTCTCATTTGCAGTAATCTCGACACCTCTCCACTGTAGCTTTCGTAGGAAAATATGAAATTATGAATATTATGTGAATGTAATGCACATCTTCAGGCAGTAGGGGAGCAGACTCGTTCTTTACTTTTACGTTGTTCGTTGTTTTTGTTTGGCGAAGACGCTGACTGACCGTGGCCGCCAGCGTGATAAATTAAGTTGGACTTACGAAATGCAGACTCAGCTGGAAGTCAGAGGCAGGGCAGGAGGGACGATCTCGCCTACGTGCTGAGAACTGCTGGTCACAGGCGGGTGAGACATAGGCAGACACAGGTCTCCGGGCTACACAGGAGACAGTGTTTCAAACGCGTACATTAGTGATTTGAGACCCAACTGAACCGACACAAAGCAGAGACTCCCGGGTACTTTTAAAACCCTTTGAAGAGTAGGTATTTCAGAATGTTTTTTTGTTCTTGTTCTAGAACTCCATTGTGATTGTTACATCAGCTTTAGAATGTTCAGTTAAGAACATTCTAATCACATGTTTGTGATCTTACACCTTACAGGTTTAAACAGTGGGAAAGCCAAACGGAAAATATTGAGATGACAAAGTGTTAAAATGTATACATTTCTACACAAATATGTGAGTTCCATCTGTGAATTGAATATCATCCTGAATGGGCATTTAAATTGTTACTTTTTAATGAAGAAGGGTCTGTTCAGTGTAATCACAAAGAACAAAAACCTAACGATACTTACAATTAAAAGCATTGACAGTATTTAAGGAGAGATTTATTCATTTTTATTTCAGTGATTAACTAAAAATATTTAAGACAAACTGAAACATCCTTACAAACATTTTTGTTCACTTTATTTTGTCACTTTGTGGTTAGATTGAACAGATCCCAAATAGACAGACGCACAGTCTGTCGAGTATCATCAAATATGTCGGTTGATTCAGCTGGCCAATATATCTCTGAATATGCTGAATTAATGCAATTTTTTAAAATCTGAACAAATATTTGCCCAATAGTTAAAATGTCAGAAAGAGACGCAGTGTATAAACATTTTTTAACTAATGAGTGGCTTTGCATAGATTGATAAAAGTGTGTGTTTGTCTTGTTGTTGCAGCCTTATAAACCAACGAGGAGTTAAAAGTACAAACTGTCTTTTTTTTTGCTTAAGGACTGTATGCTGTGGGCCTGTTCTCCTGTCCTCCACACTCACATGGTCTTGCATGCTTTGGAAGGGATGCATACTTTACAGCCGGTCATCTGCAAGAGTCTAACCGTAGAAAAGAGGAGCACGTTTTATTAAAGGGAAATAATAAATGTTGTCATGTAAATAAGATGAAAAACAACTGTCGTCATTGAATGATGAGACAGAAAACGGTTACTACTGTTTATCAGATGTTCTATCTCCCACAATTCCACCTTTCCCCTGCGTTCAGGGCCACAGAGTCATTGTAATACGGCAGTCGACTCCTGCGTTGGGGTATCACTCCTTTAGCACGTCAATGTAGGGCAGTGGTGCAGTGGTTAGCACTGTCGCCTCACAGCAAGAAGGTACCGATCGAATCCCGGCCGTGTGGAGTTTGCATGTTCTCCCCATGTCCGCGTGGGTTTCCTCCGGGTACTCCGGTTTCCTCTCACAGGTATGCAGGTTAGGTGAATTGGAGACTCTATGTGTGTGAGTGAATGGTGCCCTGTGAAGGATTGGTGACCTGTCCCTGTCCAGGATGTATTCCTGCCTCTCGAATAAAATAAGAGATTGGAATCCACCCATTGTGCTAAGCAGCAGTATGGAGTTAAAGAGGCGAGTCCCTCACTGAAGTGTGGGTAGGCCTGTGCATTGCTGTGCTACATTGTTTATAATAACTCTTTTAAAATATATATACGTACGTATATACAGATCCTTTCCAAAAAATTAGAATATCATGGAAAAGTTTTTTTTTTTCCATAATTCCATTCAAAAAGTGAAACTTTCATAGATTATAGATTCATTACACACAAAGTGAAATATTTCTAGCCTTTATTTGTTTCATTTTTCATAATTTTGGCTTACAGCTCCAGAAAACCCCCAAACAGTATTTCAAGAAATTAGAATAGTGTGTCGAAAATCAGCATTTACTTCAGTTATTTCAGAGAATTAATGTTTTAGACTGAGTGTCACACTCTGCACGTGGTGGGTTTTGAAGCACTGACTCCAGCCTCAGTCCACTCCCTCTGCATCTCCGCCAAATTTTGGAATCGTCTTTGCTTGAAAATCCGCTGAAGCCTACGGTCATCTCTTTTGCTTGTGCACCTTCTCCTGCCACATTTTTCCCTTCCACTAAACTTTCTATTGATATGCTTGGACACTACACTCTGTGAACAGCCAGCCTCCTTAGCGATAACCTTTTGAGGCTTACCGAACTTCTGGAGGGTGTCAATGATGGTCTTCTGCCCAATTGTCAAGTCTGCAGTCTTCCCCATACTGAACCAAACTGAGATACCTGTCCAATTTAACGACAAACCTGTAGAAAAACTTTGCAGGTGTTTTGAGTAAATTAAGATGATTAGAGTCTGACACTCAGTCTAAAACATTAATTCTCTGAAATAACTGAAGTAAATGCTGATTTTTGACACACTATTCTAATTTCTTGAAATACTGTTTTGGGGGGGAACTGTAAACCAAAATTATGAAAAATGAAACAAATAAAGGCTAGAAATATTTCACTTTGTGTGTAATGAATCTATAATCTATGAAAGTTTCACTTTTTGAATGGAATTATGGAAAAAAACAATGATATTCTCATTTTTTGGAAAGGATCTGTATATATTTCTGCTACAGAGAATGTGGTGTCAGCTTGCTGCTTCAATTGGGTGCATCGTATGCGTTTGTTCCTGTATCGCGTCACTGGCAGAGTCGATGGCAAAACTGACTCCGGGTGCTTTAACTCCCCATTTGTGTTTGTCCGGGTTTTTCCCCTCTCACAGCCAGCAGTGGAATGGTTAGGGTTTTATTCTGGACCGTGGGGTAGGTCATGGCACAAAGTTGATTTAGGAGGTCGAGCACGAAATGTGGCGCCGCTACACAGCTAGCGCAGTCAGGCTGAAGGCGTTCCAATCGAAACTTTCTACCCGATTAATCTCTGCGCAGTGGCACAGTTTAGACTGGAGGTTTCATCGAGTCAAAATATTTGCGCAGAGTTATGCCCCCGATGTGGTATGCGAAAGGGATATGTACACAGCCTCAGACAGTCCCTGTTTATTTCGAGCTCCATTCAAGCTCGTCTGTGCAACCCCCAAAAAAGGATAATGCCGGAGGGGGCCCCCTGATGGTGTGGCCCAGGTCCCTTGGAGATGAAGAGAGAGAAAACTCTCACAGTTGCATGTAAATGTCTTGGGTATGTAGCTGAATATGGAACAAAGACTGATTCAGCTCATCTGCAATTTCCTCTGTTTGCTATGTCGGAGCACTATAGGATGCTGTCACCTCAAGAAAATGCTTTTTTCCTCCTGTGTTTTGTGGTTGATATAACAGGGCTTAAAGCAACATAAGCTATGGTGAGTATAAACATGATGTTGTGACATACATGGGCCTACAGCAATCACTGACCGCCTGTCACCAAACCCCCCCCCCTCCTTCCGTGGACCGAACTGATTCAGTTTGTAAGTATAATTCACTGCCTTTGTCAAAGTTTCTGTAACCTGTTAGTGCTTTTCACAGGGTGGGGTTTGCTCACACCACATCCATCCTCCCAATTTAGAGGACCAGGTTGTGCCAATGGGCAGGCGGGGGGACAGCTCCCTGGGTTCGAACCCCCCCCACCCCGGCAGCAAGAAGACATTTTCAGTCTTATTCCCGACTCCTTGGACCACCCGGAACACTTTAGAGCACATTTCCTTATTAATGCATGCTGATTAATTAATGCATTCCTGATTAATGCATGCTTCGGATGTTCCGGATATTATGGGAATTTTTGTTTTTGTATGTAGTATTGAATTGTTTTGTTTTTTTTACTATCGTTCTGGTAAAAACATTCAACAAGTGATTGAAATGTTGTATCTCTGTATTGCTTGACTTCACCTTGGTCTTAAAAGTCAAGTATATAAGAAGTAGAGGATGTTTCAATTGCTTGTTCCCACGCACCAGTTTAGAGCAGGCAATTCACAACGCACTGATTCCTTGCATTCTATCAGTGACGCCCGACACTTGCACATACCCAGTGCACGCTCTGAACTGATGCTTGTGAGCAAACAGTTATGCTCCGACTCTCTGTAATCCACAAACAAAACAAGTTTTCCCAACAGGATTCTTCACTCAAAGCCATTCCAGAAACCCATGTTACTTAACTCAGGTACACCGTACACCGACGTAACAGGATGGCTTTGTACAGGAGAGGATATTGTGCTCTCAGTCATTCAGTCATAGCACTCTTCTCCCAGAATTCCTCAGGTGACCCTTGACCCCCATTGCAAACAGTGGGAATTTACAGTGACCCCCACCCACCTTTGATCCCTGCCTTTTCTCTGATGTCTGTAACCTCGGTCACTCACAGTCCCTTTCCCCTGCTGGGGTGCTGATGGAGGTTTGGTGGGGTGGTTGCTGACCCCCCACACACCACACACACCACATACACACACACACACACACACACACACACACACACACCTTGAAAAGACACAGCAGTGTGCTGGGTGGCAGAGACCCAAGGCCCCAGGCAGCTGCACAGAAGGATAAGTTTTGGGTATTTCTCAAAGCTCTGCGACAAACTGCATCGAGGCTCGATGTTCAAACATTATTAAACGGGTAAATGTTTTTTCTGGCCCTGCACCCCTGCGCCAGCCCAGAGGATCGAGTTCCATAAAATGAATCAAGGCCGTTTCACTCTTTTAGAGGAGTCTCTCTGTGAAGCCTTTACTTGGCCCTTTTACACGTCCGCCCAGTCTGGGCCTTGTGCACGTTTCGCCTGTTTGACAGATATAATAATTTAACAAAAATGGAAACCCCCCCACCCACCCAGAGGTGCTTTAAACAATACCTCAGCCAGTCTACATTTCCAAACCAAGCAAAATAAACACCGTCAGCACAGTTTACGATTCTGTGAAAATGGCTAACGTCTATTCAAGCTAAAAATAGAAGTCTACCTTTGTCAGGAATCCTAAACAGCATCACAGGATGACGCTCCTGCAGCAAAGCGCCAGTTACCGTTTATTTTGCGCCTCATAAATCTATTTTAACGAGTGTACAAATCTGTGCAATTAAGCTTTTTCAGATGTAATATTTTTTCAGCTGATATGATAGAAGATGTGACTGGTGGCTCAAGGCTTTGTGTCTAGGCCAAGAGGCTCTAATTTAACGGCAGGGATGCATACAATTGATGAAAAGACATAACTGCTTAAACGTACTATCTTTAAGAGACAGGCTGTAACTCTTTTCATAGTGCGCCAAAGCTTAGTTACGCCGTTGGTTAGACCCTTTATTGCCCCCTCGTTTCACCCTTAGATATGATTTAATGGTCCTGACTTTATTTCACCTTTGAATCCAGCGCCCCCCGGTGGTCATTGCCAGTACCTTCACAAATGCTGCATAAACTTAAAAAACGTTTTTCTTTTTGTAGTCTTACGTAAATTCTTAAATTCAGCGAATCCTTGGATACGTGTAGATTCACACGTCGAAATACAGGCTTCCCCCCACATCATCATCATCTGTATAATTAAAAACTTGGCTGTGTACACAAATTAACAATTTGTTGCACTGTAGCCTATTTGTGAGGTTTCCATTTTGACGGACCATTTCAGGACACACGTCAGTGACTAAAATGCTGATAAATTGTTTAGGCTGTATTCCGGAAATCCATTATTTGACTTAATAATATTCTGCCTCTGACATGGTTTCATTCTACAAAAAACGTAATAAACGTTAAACAGTTGTAAACTGATACAACAATATTAAAGCTCTATGCAATCTCATAGAATTCTAAATTTGCAGTCTACAGAGAGTAGGCTATACATCTTTAGAGACGCTGAGCTACAAGCGAAAACAAACCCCGAAGCCTATGCCCCCTAAAGTGTGATGTCGAGGAAGTAATCTCTACAGTTTTGTATTGTCCTTCCTTCCACGAGCTTCAATCTCTAGTTAAGCAGTGAAAACATCTTTAAAAAATAACCCTCGAAGTGAAAAGAAGCACAGGGCACATTTGATGGCTGACTGTAAGGGCGATATTTATCATTATAATAATTCGCCCACGCTGGAATGATGACAGGTAATGATGCAATTCTACTCGCCACGTGCATGTCAGCGTTCCAACCACAAATTTGTCAGACCAAGTTTGGGTCCAGATATGATTTTATTGTTTAAAGAAAAAACAATATGACATCTTCTCTCAATTCCTCTTTGGCTCGGGGCCATGTCACCAAAAAAAAACAAAAAAAAACTGCCACGACTGAACTGGAGATAAACGGAAACTAAGACGGAGGTGAGATATTCACACACAGAAAGTGTTTGAGTGAGAGAGACCGAGAGGAAGAAGATGACAATCACGTGGTCCAGTGTAGAGGGTAGCGAGTGCATATGCTCTAAAACACAAGAAGGCTCATGATGAAAAACGACTTGTACAAAAATATAATACAATAAAAATGCAAGACCCCCGTACAAATAAATACATCACACAAGCTGTAGACTCTCGTAGTTGCATAGTGGAAGTTTTTTTCTTTCTTTTAAAAAAAGAGTTTTACATCTGTTTTGTTCTAGTTTCCTCTTCTTTAAAAATTTGGGACATCAACAGGGCTACTTTTAATCAGCTTCCAGCAACTCATCAATAAACTCCAGCACGTCCCCCTGAAACGATAAAAGATAAAGTAAACATTACATATGTGAGGTGCAGGGCACAAAGAATGACCAGGGCTCTCTACAGGGTTCCCTAATCAGATCAGATTCATGACTGTATGCATTATTATCACTAAAACATTAAGATAGAAGAATAACATTGGGCCCAAGGACTACCCTGGGCAGGGCTGAGACTGTAGTGCTGTGCAGGGAAATCACGGCTCGAATGTGGGCCGATTTCAGAGAGAATCGGTTCACACACCACCAAGGGCAGAAATGTAAATTTAGCCCGACTGGCCAAAAATAGTTTTTGTACAATGCCAGCAAAAGCTATTCCTGTTGAAATTCCTCTTGACATTTTTAGACCCACGATTGGCTAGAACTAGGGTAGGCCTTCATCGGGAATGCAGACACTATTTATTACTGTAGTGTCTCTGTCTCCATTGAATTGAAATCACACAAAACTCTGGCCTGAATTAAATTCCACTTTATCACGTCATTTTTGCACCCAGGTCGTTTCATATTTAATTTAAGAGCATGTACACATGTACATTACATACATCTCCAATGGATTTGCACACAAAGAATATGTAAGGGGCATCACTACAGTATCCTGGCTGTATGGAATAGGACTGTACAAGGCGGGTATGATCGGGCCGGGCGGGGCTGTAATTAGCATGCCGGTGTGCCCCTCCCTAACCCGGGAACATGAGAACATAGCTGTGCCCCCCCCCCCCCCCCCCCAGCCCGGCACATAGTTTCCATGTGAACACACCCCATCTCACTTGCTTTTCCCACAAAGACAATTTAAAGGCTTTAAGCCCCGTACATTTCAGTGTTTATTTGAGGTCATATGATCTTCCCTTAATAAAATGCAGAGCTCAGTATTTTGTTAGCTTCAAATGAACCAGTTGGTTGGTTAACTTTTCTGTTATCATAATGAAATCTGCATCTGAACCCACCGTTTCATACTGGTCACATTTTATTCTCCAATTCCCCATTCCTGATTTTGAAAGCCCAAACTTATTTGTAGGCAATTCGCAGTGATGCAACCACGTCCTGGACCAGCCCAGCGTGGTACAGACAAGCACACACACGCCACACACACACACACACACACACCTCACACACGCACACCTCACACACGCACAGCTCACACACGCACACCACACACACGCACACCACACACACGCGCACACACACACACACACACAAACCTCACACACACGCTTCACACACACCCCTACGCCTCACACACACACACACGCCTCACACACACCCCTCACAGACACACACACACACACACACACACACACACACACACTCCTCCATGTTCTGCTGGTGACAGCTTCTTTTTAGGCTGCAGGCAATGAGCTGGACATGAGAGGGGAGGAGTAGACTTCACCAGTAGCTGATGCAGGCAGACCGTAGGTTTCCAATCAAACAGCAGTCACGCTGGCATGATGTGACTGAGAAAACCCTGCTGGCTACATCTCTCTCTCTCTCTCTCTCCCTCTCCCTTTCTCCCTCCCTCTCTCCCTCTCCCTCCCTCTCTCCCTCTCTCCCTCTCTCCCTCTCTCCCTCTCTCCCTCTCTCCCTCTCCCTCTCCCTCTCCCTCTCCCCCTCTCCCCCTCTCCCCCTCTCAGGGCTTTATTTGCATGAATGGAAATGAACCATCGTTGCCAAAGCATTACAATATACAATACATATTTATAGAAAACAAATAAAAATGAATGAATTCATTAAATTAATATGGTACAGTAAATACTCTCTTTCTCAATTCAAATTCAAATGAGCTTTATTGGCATGACCACACATCAGCATAGTGTTGCCAAAGCAATCGTTTACATTCTCCCCCCCGGTGACACTACAGTATGGCCCCTTCAAGCCTGCCCGCCCTGATCAACTCGTATTTATCAGTAATGTTAGGAAATGGTCTCCTTAATATATTTCAACAGTTTATGACAGCGCTATTCAACTCCAGGTCCTGCGAGCCGCAGTGTCTGCAGGTATTTGCTCCAACCACGATGATAAATTTAAGCTTAGCCCGGCGCATTCAATTCTCAATGTCTCCCCTGATTGAAAAGCCAATTCTGTACCGCTAGTGTTCCACAATTCTTTGCCCCCAGTGCGATACATTCCGATACATTGGCGCTTGTGTTATAAATTTTCCTCTTTAGTACCAGCCATGCACTACAGACAGTTGTATTAACACTGACTAAAACTGCTCTATCTCAGCCCAGCATTTAACACTGCTTGTGTAAGATGGATACTGAATAGCTTACACGACAGCCTGGAGAGAGGAAAAAACCCATTTATATCACAGCCAAATATAGGCTGGGGAGCGGTTTGGTGCGGTATAGTTATATTATTAAAATTCAAACCCACTGTTCATCAATTTTACAATGCAGCACAGAACATGGAAACCACAAAGAAGGTATTCCGCCAAAATATAAAACAGTATAGATCAGGGGTCCTCAATCTTATCCAGAAAAGGCCGGCGTGGGCGCAGGCTTTTGTTCCAACCAAGCAGTTACACACCTGATTCTCCTTAATAAGTTCCTTAGCAACGACTCTAATGGTTGATTAGTAGAATCAGGTAGTTAGTTGGTTAGTTGATTTGATGACTGCAACAAAAATTATTGTAGAATGATGGATTCTTCCTTATTTGTAAACTAGAAGATCACAGAGGGCTGCAATTATTATTTGTTTATAATTATTATTATTTTTTAATCCTGCCAGATTACCATGAAACAAGAATGTTGATCATAAAAGATGATCACTAGCTAATGATTTTCAATACTTACTGTCTACTGTGTGGCCACAAGTGAAAATATCTTACAAGTAAGAGAATGGCTTCAATATCAAAAATAGCCTGAACACAAATAAAATTGTTACTGCGCAAGAATAAAGTTACTCAGAAAAATGTTCTTGAATGCCTCAAAACTGATCACAGCACCCTACTGCCATCCAGTGGTCGGCTGTGGTAATGTACCTTTCAAATAAATTTGAGCTGGCATGTTTTCTTGTGAGCAAGTGAATCTCTTCTGTTCTTTTAGACACTGCTTTCATACTGCCTGCGGCTAATGTATTTATCACAGGTCTATTACAGATCATGTTGTGGTGCACATTTGTTGCCAGTTAACAGAGCTATTAAATCATTTAGTGTAAAATTACGTTTGATAAAGGAGGCACTGGAACCAGAAGGTCACACACACTCAAATAATTAAGTCAAGTAATTCAGTCAACCATTAGAATGAATATAATTAACTAATATAATATATATATATATATATATATATATATATATATATATATTTCCCCCAATTATTTATGCCTCATTTTATCAACAACCATTTACCTACTCAGTTTGGGAACTCCATCTGCACTTTGAGTCACTGTTGTGTCACCTGTACTCACACAGACAGCACATCCGTGGTACCTTCTGGGAAATGTAGTCCCTTTTTCCCAACACGTGCAGTCACCATGCAATGCAGTAGTCCATGAACCAAAGACTATTTCACACCTTAACGGCCATACCGTGGTACAGGGGAGCTAGAGGCGTATCTCTCACTGGCAGTGAATGGTGCTGGCTGGGAGTAGCTAAAGCAGGGGTTACCCGGAGGAACCGTAGCAATCCGAAACCCATAAAGGTTTGCGATGATGTCCCATGCTCACCTCCTCGTCGGTTCGTAGATGCAGTGTGGAGAACTCTGTCATCTCCAGCTGTAGCTTGGTCTGGTTGAAGTACCGCACGGCTTCCTGCCAAAACAACGCCACACCGCAAGACGCGTGAGCTCCACTCGGACAACAGAACTAAAAAACTACCAAATCTGCCCCAAGCCAATAAACACACGCTCGCATAAAACAGTCTACTAATACTAAGCACTCACCATATCTTGGACAATATAAAATATATTACGTAGCTTAGTTGTTTTGTGTGGGGGGGGTTTTAACCACTAGTTTTGCCAAATTTGCAACGCTGAATTTTGTGTGCTCATTGCTGCATCCTTATTTTGAGAGAGTGGAAACAAGCGCGTGCTCTCCCCGATACACACAATGTCACGCCAGTGCCCAGTGCTACTTTTCACTCTGCAGTGCACTAAGTTACGCAGTGCACTAGTTATGCCTGCATGCATACTGAGTATAAGTACACTTCATGTGTAACTAATGCACACAGACATGATGCCTGATTGACCAGAGGGGACTGCAGCTGGAACAACAACTTATTATTATTATTTACATTATATAATATATTATAATTATAATAAGTCACTTTTGTGATGATGATAATAATAATCATCATCATACCCATATTGGTTGATATAAAACAGTGATAGAACATTAAAGCAACGCAATCCAGGTGACAAAACATCAACCACACAGAAAACGGTCTGATATTTAAAAAAAAAACAAGAACAAGAGGAAGAAGGGAACTCACCGCTCTGGGGAGGAAGTCTTCCTCCGTCAGCCCCCACTTCTCCTTGTGGTACTGGTAATAAACCACGTTGTTCTTCATGACCTCGTCGTCGGGGTCAAACAGCATGTAGCTGGCCACGCACGGCACCGCGTTCTTAATGTCGTTCACTGCCAACGAACGACAAACGACGGAAATCAACGAGGACAAACGTCGTCGCGGTACCGCTTCACGCTCGCAAACAAATTAAACACAAACTGAAGTCCTGATGTGCTCCAAAACGGAGACATATGTTACATTTTTTTCAAAGGCTGGGGGAGGGGTACCAAAGACAAGATGAACAACTGAATATAATTTTGTGGGGTTCTGGAGGGACGGTTCAGGATTGTAAACAGGATGTGATGAAGTGCCGTTCTCCCCCTTTCTGGAATTCCATCCCCACAGGACTGTGCGATCCCATTGGATGGGGGAGAGGAGCAAAGGCTTCTTACACAG
The DNA here is from genome assembly GCA_029718625.1 of Synaphobranchus kaupii. Classification (NCBI taxonomy): domain Eukaryota; kingdom Metazoa; phylum Chordata; class Actinopteri; order Anguilliformes; family Synaphobranchidae; genus Synaphobranchus; species Synaphobranchus kaupii. The sequence continues at coordinate 21,058,897 of CM056396.1, forward strand.
CTCAGAAAACCTCAAAAACACAACCACCAAGTAGAGCGAGCATTACAGGAAACAGAGCTATCTGCTGCAGGGATGAGGGGGTGGGTGTTAAATTTATCTTTCTGTATAAATTTATCAATTTAGCTCTGTTGTTTCATTGATAAAGAGGTTCACCACCAGTTAACTTGTGGGAAACATATTCGTTATTCAGATAAGACATTAAAATAAGCAAGAAAAGAACTGAGCTTTTCTCTGAAACTAAATTAAGTGTGCCTTAATGCCTCCCAGCATGGCGCTATGTCTGTAAACTTTTACTCTTTCGCTGGAAGAAAACACAAGTATGGGGGCTGCTGGACCGCATTCGATTTAACGCAACACTGCGTAACGCAACGCCTTTCTTGATGCCGTGACCTCGGGTCAATTGTGCATAACCGCTGCTAATCTGAAAGCGCACACCGAAAACAACAACAGCGTGACCCGTGCTTACGTTTGTAATACGCAAACTGGAGGTAGTGGTACATCGTCGCCACAAACTTTTCCACGACGTAGCCCCCTACCACCGGGGTCAGCTCGCTCTCGCACTTGACCTTACGCTCCAGGACTTCCATGTAATGGTCTGGAAAACAGAAACAGGAAAAAAAGACCACCACATTAACAGCGCACATTAAAACGGCACAAACTTACCTTTCAAAATGGATGTTCATTAAACAGTTTACAAATTTAAAGAGCGCCGCATTGCTTTACTCATGTGTTAAGCCTATGCTTTTATACAAGGCAGCTTAGAGAACACAATTTGTGTGTATTATCCAGTGAAATATTCAGAAAAGACCATAATTATTATTAATTTTTTTCCTTCAGCCATTTCACCTGCTGAATACAGACACTTCAAAGACAATTCAATAAATACAGAAATCAAAGTAGAGCGCCCTCTGCTGGCAGTGAGTGTAGAGCTGGGCTTGTAACCAGAACATTGTAGATTTTATTCCTGGGCAAGACACTTTTGAGTGAACCTTTGCGTGAGACACTTAACCTGTGTAGCTTCCGTTTGGACAAGCAATACAGGTCTGCTTGGTCGAGCCTGACTGGCTTGTTTTCATTATTCTCTGCCTTTCTTTTTAACCGTATTGTCTTATTACACATTATTCCATTATTATAAAACGCTTTGAACCTGTGGCCTGAAAAGCACTGTACAAATAAAGTTCACTGTTATCATTTTCAATGCATTTATGGAAATCAAAATGATGCAACTCCTACTCCACCTGCTATTGAGGGGTAGAAATCTCGAAAGTCGCGGATCTCCCTGGATCCTTCCGCCGCCGCCAGACACTCGTCGTACACTTTGAAGAAGTCCCTGAGGGCCAGCTCCATATCGGAGATAGAGGTGCGGTAGTTGTCCCCATTGTAGGCCCGCACAGCTCTGACAAACAGCATCTGTGAAGAGGACACGCCTCTCTGAGCTGGACTTGTGCATTTATAACACCCAAAATAAATATTATATACTATATTATAAACTATAATATACAGTTATTCAAATAATGTAACGAAGAAGCACCTGCCAAGCGCTGTTCCATTTTTTTCTTTTCTTTTGCGAATTACAACTCTGAGCACAACTCTCCATTCACACTTCCAGGCAGGATAAATAGTTTTTTAAAAAGTCACAAGAACTAATATTTTGGTTATAAAAAAATTTTTGATATCTTTTCTTCAGGTAAATTTCTTGCCGTTTAGGAATATTTGATTATTAATCTAATAAAGTAATCAGTAATGCCATGGTTGAATAATGGCATATGGTGAATATTCATCTATGAGACTGGGGGGGGGGGGGGGGGGGGGTACGGCTCTTCTAAAGAGTCCGCTAACATGTAATAATTTCCCCACATCCTAAAAAAAGGGCTGGATCAACATAAAGGTATCTGCCCTCCCACTTTGAGCAAATTACAACCTCTTTTCAATATAACCACTGCGTCCTTTCTCTTCCTGTTTGTGTCATGGCTTCATGAACTTGGGGGTTTGCCAACCCAAAAGAAACCTTTCTGTACAAACAAAAGAAAGACCTTTCTTACTTGAGGTTCAGGGCAAAGGTGCATGGTGGTTCAACTGAATAGCAGTCTTAGGAGCTTTCTCTAATGTGGTTTGTCATCTGCCCGCAGCTGGGAGGAACATCTAGCCCTTTAATTATATGCACTACAACCTTGGAGGTTGGGAGCTATTTTAGGGCTTTAAACACTACAAATCCCAGACACCTCTACTGATTCACAAGTCTGAAACTTTATCGAAGTTGTTGGCCAACCAATCCACTAAACCTGTATTTAACTCAGCCTTGGGGACTCCCTCTGTATGCTGGTTTTTCATTCTAGTGAGTCCTTTGGATCAGTTAAGTTACTGAAAACATACGTTTAATTGCTTGCACAATTTTGTTATGAAATTGACCTTAACAGAAAGCTTAATTCAACTTGCTTTGTCTTTGAACTTATAACATTAGTTTCAGTGACCACCAGGTGACCCACACTTTCAGCATTTACAACACCACTGTAGTTTCACCTGTGAAATTAATCTATCAATAATGTGGCCTCCTTCTAAAGCAATCGCTCGCCACAGAAATTACAGAAAATAAAAGCATTAATCTGAGAGTCTGATTAGACGGAGAGCCGATTTTAACCAATCACATTATACTCAATCTATTTCGAATATAATATGGCTTCGAAGGACAAACAAACCAAAGTGCTTTAATCAGACCGATTAACAGCTGCAGCTAAAATAGCAACTACATTTGGAAACAAACCGGTATGAGCTGGTCCATGCAGAATGCACAGGACCGAGTTTGGGAAGATCGGCTCTACTGGCATCCCTCCACTATTCCTCTCAGTTTAGCAGAACTTCTCAAGGCTGCTATTATACATGCAATAGTGCGGTATACTGATTATAGAGCAGAACCCAGGTAGGACACTACCACTGAGCAAAGCACCTGGACAGCACCCAACTTAAGCTGTACGAGTTGTCCTGTACAAAAGCGTATGCTAAGCTAGGGGTTGGCCAACCCACCAACCCCACCCCGTATCGTCAACCAATTTAGACGCAAGAAACCAGACGAGGTGTGTGATCAGCTGCTTTCTTTAGTCTATTAAGGGCTGAATCACAATGAAAATCAGGGGCCCTTCAGGTTGGGGAGCCCAGAGCTAATCAAATGAATAACTGCGCCTATTTGTAAACTGCAGGGATGGAAAGAGTACTCAAAATAAATAGAAATTTGAGAAATTTGAAGTCTTAATAGATAGCAGTTAGTGTCACTGGCTGTTGGTGGCTCCCCTGGGTGCACTAACCTGCCTCTAGGAAGACTTCTACTTAAACTTCTACCCACTGACTGCTATTTTCTTTGCGGTCAGAAAGGCAAGAGGTTTCACCCAAATTAGACTAACATCTTTAGTTATTTTGTTCACACAAAAAAAGACAGGCACTTCAGGGAAATCACATAACCTTCCCTCTAATTAGTGGAGGCTGAGGTAAATAATAATAGAGGCCCAGCGGCCTTACCTCATAGGACTTGGTCTCCAGGTCTTTGAGGTGATCCTCGAACCCAGGGAGGCTCTTGTAGTAGGCCATGTTCCTCTTCATCATCTCATCGTCCGGGTGCTTGAGTAGGAAGGTGTGGGCTGCTGACACGGCCTTGGCCAGGTTTTCAGACTGCGACCACAGGAGAAAGACACAGTCACAAAAACACTAATATACCCCCCCTACACAACTACACAACTCTTTTGTAACTCTTCGTTTTTTTTGTATTTTTTTTTTGCTTCCACCATAAAACCACTGCCAATTACTATAGGCCTACACCTGACCGTACCCTTACATATATTATACATAAGTATAATTATAAATATAATTTAGTAACAGAATCAATTGTTCTCGGTTTTTGTTATTTTTAATGTGCCTCGAATTGTTTTTTACTAGTTAATTTGGACGTTCATTACGTCATTTCATTAATAGAATCCTCAGACTACTACGCGTCTGATGCGTAGAAGAAAAAAAACCGGTTAAGACATGCTCGAAGTTGGGTGAGGCCTTGGCCGCTGGAGGCATTCCATACGTGGCATAAACGTGCTCTGTACAGTCGAACCACTAACCGAGATATCGACTTTTATGTAGGCTATAGCTATTAGGTTAATGGCACAGCGTGAAGCAGTAGTTACAGAGTTGAGCTAAGAACAAGAAGGTTGAGCGATCAAATCCTTGCTGTAGTGCGCTTGCGCAGAGTACCCACTTCGCTTAAATGCATAATCAGCTGGATTGATCATGCCTAAAAATGTAAGACATGTACTTCATCCTGGAAAAGTTAAGTTAAGGAAGCATAGGCTACTTTGCATCATTTTTATTTACTTTTTTTAAAGTTGTAGCTATGGAAGATTAATTATTTCCCATTTAGAAAAGGTGTCACTGGGTCCAACTCCTACATTCTAGTGTAGGCTAGGCTAAGTCTCCAAAAAGTAGCCTATACACTTTTGCTATTTTTACATTAGCCCTACGACAAACGCTAATTCTGGTGTGACTCACTTTGAAGTAGGCGAACTGCAGGTATTTGTACGGCTCGCGTTTCTCGAATTCCTCCACGGTCTCCCGGCTGGGCATCGTCTGTCTGAAAGCGGGCAAACCGTGCTTACATCTCTTCAGGCTCGCTTCATTATGTTCCCGAATACGTGCAACTCGGGGAAACTCTCAAACTTCTGCTCGTCGTCCAGCCGGACGGAGCTACAGTTCAAATTGCAGAAAGCTTCGCTGTCTTTCAGTAGTCTAAAAAGCCGCAGACTCACTTCTAAATACTCCACGGTTTCTGGCCATTTCTCGTGTGTGTACTGATCTAGTGCGTATTTATATGCGGAATCCAGGGGCATGAGCTCCTGTCTTGGGAAACTTCGGAAACTGTACTTTTCATACTGTGCCTGGACAGCAGCAGAAAACGCAAATAAAATCAGAAGAACTATCGACAAAGTTGCCATTTCATCTAGCTACCCGTAACATAGCATACAATACAACTGTTGGAGTTTCTACGCTACGTGGTACCGCCCGCAACCCAGCAACCCCCACCACGTCCTCAAATCCCAGCCCTTTCTCGCAGGGTCACAGATTACGCGTGAGGGGGGAAGAAAATGGGACACTTCAAAAATTAACACTTTACCATCTCTTGAATCCGCTTTGCAAGCTAAATGGTCAGCGAATCTCGTTGGAGTAGACTGGCACTGTTAACTAAAATCTTAAATATTAACATTTTGTTGGGTAGAAAAATATGCTATATCCCCTTAATTGACACGCAACGATGAATACTGAAATTGCTGTAGGCTACATTGTTTAACTTCCAAAGATAAATTCCTTGGCGTTCACGTATTCAAGAAACATGTTTTAGATACGAACCAAGGATACAACTTGTTTATGTGTGAAATAACATAGGCTATATGCATGACACCAGTAGGCTACAAATGGGGATGATGATACCATCAGTTGTGCGCTAAAACAAATCCAAGACCCTAACTGAAACTCAAGAACCCCCTCCCCCATCTGCCACGTAAAGGATTGTCTACGGCCTGGATAACGTCTGCATCCTTCTTTCCGCAAAAAGAAGCATTAGACAGACTGTTCGAAAGTAGGCTACCACTTTAAACTAAAATAGCTAGAAGAAAACGTAAGAGATACGTAAAATGATATTTTCTGGAAGTGAGTTTTACGTTTGCAACTCGTTTTCAAGCGATGTTTAATGTAACAGAATAAATCGTGCAGATTTTCGGACAGCCTAGTTTTGGGAGCTTGCTTCGGCTGTTGAGGGGGGGCCTATGCTACACGTTTACACATCTGCAAAGGGAGGTTCCGTTACGTAGTAAATCCATTCAATCACGGACAGTCGGGAGAGAGATTCAACGCGAGGGGACGAAGAAGGTCGTCAGTAGTGCCAAGACAACACCGACACCGAGATCTTAACATAACGGTCCTGTTTAAGCTTGCACCTTTTTTTTGCAAAATGAGACTGAGTTTGCATGATATGATATATCTGGCACTTTTGGTCACTTTCGTTGCTTGCGACGCCCCGCCCGTGCCACTGGATGACATCGTTGTGGAGAAAACTTTCGTCCCTGAGAAGTGTGAAAGGGCAGTGAAAACAGGCGACTTTGTCAGATATCATTACAATGGCATGTTCCCCGACGGCAAGAAGTTTGACTCCAGGTAAGCATCAGGAAGGGAGTCGACTATTGCTAGCCTGTATGCCGGTTGCCCACCGTGTATGGTTTTTTACTGGGGAATGCTGTGTGAAATGGCCACGCAGGCAGCATGCTCGAGTGACTTGTATGAATGGATTTATAACTCCCTACCGATCTAAGTTTAGAAACTGTTGAATAGCATATGACGTTATATAAAAATATCATGTCACAACACTTCATTTTGGCATCTATAATCTAATTAAACTGTAAAACGAAATGGTTTAGGAACGTGCCCGTTCTGTTAAGTTTGTTTATTTTTCACAAACCACAATCGGTAAGATTGTCATGATACAGCTACACTGGTTGTTTACCCCATTGGCATTTATACCAATGTTTGTACATCCAAAAGGTATTGTTGACTAACTTACTCTAGTTCAGGTATTAGGCTATAACATACACGATGCACAATTCACCAGCACTTTCTTAATTTCGAAGCACATGCTGTTAATCTTGTTTTCGTGCTTTCTGTGATTAAAGACAAAAATATAGTTTTCTGCTACCCGCGCACACAACTGTGGAAGGTGTGGAGTGTGCATCTGAAGCGAAGGGCTCTACTCCATCTGCTGGACACTTGCCCCGCTCTGAATAAGAAACACTAACATCAACGCTGTTTATCTCTTCGGCAAACGACTGCGCACATCTTGCATCTAGTCTTATGTAGTTGACTTTTTTTTTTTTTTTTTTTTCATATCAAGTTTTTTTTACAACTGAATGTTTACTCAAAAGTTCAGATTAAAGGGCCTTGCAAGAGTTTGCAGGGCCTCACATCTGCAAGCCCTCCAGTTTATAAAACCTGTTCTTTCACTGTGATGCCACATTCTTGACTGCAACCCCAAGCTTTTGATTTTGGTCCTGAAAGATTTGGTCCAAGATAATGAATGAATTAATTAATATCTTCATGAATATTGTTGCCTCTTGGCCAGAATCATATTGTCACCTATGATGTGCTTATGTATTTACATATGAGGTTATGTGTGTGCATGCATGTTGGTGCGATGGTTGGGGGCATCAGTGGAGGTGTCGTCCCAGTATCTTGCATGCCTTTAAGCCCTTACCCTTATCTGATGTCCCCAGTTATGACCGTGGTTCCACATACAATGTGTATGTGGGGAAGAAGCAGCTCATTGCAGGCATGGACAAGGCCCTTGTCGGGATGTGCGTGAACCAGAGAAGCCTAGTCAAGATTCCGCCCGCCCTGGCCTACGGCAAAAACGGATACGGTAAAGCCTCCTTTGACCCCGACCTCATATTCCCTGACCTCATATTCCCGACACACCATATGGATATAATAATAATAATATTAAGTAAAATAGCTTTGTGTAAATAGCTGAGGTATTTCCAGACTTTACAACTGGCTTTCAGAGAAAGTGGGGGTATCTTTTGAGAGAGCGAAAGAGAGAGCGAAAGAGAGAGCGAAAGAGAGAGCGAAAGAGAGAGCGAAAGAGAGAGCGAAAGACAGAGCGAGAGCGAGAGAGAGAGCGCGAGAGAGAGAGAGAGAGAGAGAGAGAGAGAGAGAGGAGAGAGAGAGAGAGAGAGAGAGAGAGAGAGAGAGAGAGAGAGAGAGAGAGAGAGAGAGAGAGAGAGAGAGAGAGAGAGAGAGAGAGAGAGAGAGAGAGAGAGATCTTGCGATGCAACACTTCTAACCACAGCACCGCCGTGCAATACTTCAGTATTGCAAACAAAAGTATAAACCACTATACAGCAGCCATATCTTTCTGCAGCTGTACTTGTAACATTATCCCAAGAGGAAATCCCAGAAGAAAGAGCGATACTAGGTAAAGAGGGTCAGGGGAGCCATGGTGCGGTCTGAGGTGGTGGGACCTCAGTCTGTGATGTTACAATAATTACAATAATAAGGGGGCAGTATTTACCAGTGGTGTAAAATCCGAGTTCAGAAAGCAAAAGTCCTCCCAGGATTTGGTTCCAATCACCTGGCTTTGCTAATTAGCACAATTTTTCCTCCAGGAGGTAGAACTAATTGGTGAAATCAGCTGGGTGAGTTAATGGGTGGAAGAAACACATGGCAGGATTTTTACTTCCTGAGCCCTGGATTTTACACCTCTGGTATTTACGCTGCTCCTTGTTGAAATAGTTGCAGTGCAGTTTAAACACAGCTGACTCTCGATGATGATGATGAGGAGGGGTCAGATCGGATGAACAAATAGCAAGCCTCAGGTCCTGAAGCCCTGGAGTAAACAGACATAGCCCCCTGCCTTAGATCCACTGTTAGCGCAGTATTGATGAACATTTATTACACCCAAAAGGGATTTGTTTTTCACAAGAACCTGAGGATAAGCACTAAAAACATAAAATAAATGAACTTTCAACATTGGATATAAAAATAAGTAACCTATTAAAAAAGAATATAGCCTACAGCCTATAATAAGGCCTAAATCTGTATGGTAATAATGTCTAGAATTATAACAATTCATCAATCAATACATCTGTTGATGAGTTGAATAGTCTTAGGTATGATTATTGTATATTACTATTACAGCTCACTTGAGCTGTCTTGTAGCTGTTACTGAGACGTTGAATCTTATAGTTCTGCGTGCATGGCGTTTTGCAAGGAGTTTTGTCCAATTCTGTTGATTTCTTGTCTCTACCCTAAGCAAGTACAGATGAATGGAGTCAATGTATACCTGTTAATGGCCATGTGATGAGCATGTAAATATACTGATATATATCTCCAAGGGCACCTTTACACTATAGTTTAAACAGTAAGTAAACCCACTGTCTCAGCTTGTCTGCCTACTACACAATTTAGAAAAATACTTTGTGGGGTGAGCGAGGGAGAGAGGTGAAGGCGGAGGAGCTGTGTCCATCCTCATTTGCATAAATGAACGTACATTGTACAAATAATTTCGTATAACTCGGGTCAAACTGTCAAACTAGACTTTGCACATCAAATATGAATCAAGATTCAACAACTGCATGGCCTATTTCTCACCTCAAATATTTTCAGAAACGTATTTTAGTGGACTATTTAAGAGCATTTATGAACAGGACGCCTCGTTGTTCCGGTCTAAAAACGTGGAGCCGAAACGAAAGTAACATAGTGGGTCTAACCAGGTGCCGGCTGTTTCCGTTGTGGGTGACAACAATTATCTATATGACGTAGAGGTACCTCCAAAGAGGTACTCTGACATCACGATTGGGGCGGGGGCAGTGTGGGGAGCAGAAAGGAAATTTCAAACCGTTAGGGGCAGCACAAAGACGCTTTTCTACCAGTTTCTTATATACAGTATTATTTCAGAATTGTGAAATAACGGAATGCATGGATAAGTTTCATTATAAGGTAGGCATACAAACACGTTTACAGTGGGGGAAAAAAAGTGATCTAGAGTGTGTTTTTGAATCTGATTCTAATCAGATATAGTGTAATTAAAAGTCACTTTCTGTTGGTATCAGTAAAGGTAGCACAACGTTGACATATTAGCAATAACAGCAAAGTGTGTCTGTTGTCAATGCAGTCACATAGCCGGTTTTACAGCGCTGTGTGTGTGTGTGTGTGTGTGTGTGTGTGTGTGTGTGTGTGTGTGTGTCTGTGTGTGTGTGTGTGTGTGTGTGTGTGTGTGTGTGTGTGTGTGTGTGTGTGTGTGTGTGTGTGTGTGTGTGTGATTTCATGTTGTATGGCTTTCTAATTCTTTCTGTACTACTAAAGTGAATCCATCGGTACTTACGGGACACCACACTTCAGCGGCCCTCATCCCAACGCACGCACGCACACACACACACACACACACACACACACACACACACACACACACACACATTGACTCTCACCCCAAAACCCCATGTGAAAAAAAAGTACACAAAGGTGTAGTTCAGCATACTTAAAGCCTAATTAAAGTTGATTATCATACTTCCCATAATTATACTTCAGGTATGCCCAAGTGTACTGTTATTTCACATGGGACCCCGCTCCACTACCACCCAGCCCCCCCATCCACTGAATCTCTCCCCCAGCCCTCATGACCCTCCCCCGCTGCCAATCCACTGATCCTCCCCCTCTGAGTCAGTCTAGGCCCTCAGGGTAGGTTTCTGTACCTCTGGGTCTAACGTGTGAATGAACACAAGCTGCAGGAGAGTGACTGCTCCTGTTCTGGGCTTAATGTACAGTGCAGGGACAGCGTGCAGGTATCATAGGGCCGTTAATGGCGGATCCCGCCGCACTCTGCTCTGTGACTCTGCCTGGGTAAAATGTGTGTCGCGTGGCTTTCTGATGGAGCGTATATGTGAACAGCAAACAGATTTGGGGGGGAGGGGGTGAGGGGGGGTTGGTCTTGGAATGCTGGGGCTGATCCTCATTAAACATGCTGTGACTGGTAAACTGGGCGTGGAGTGATTTTTACAGCAGCACAAGGCTGGGGGTGAGGGAGAAGTGTAGCACTATTGCAGTACTATTACAACGACTGATGGACTGGTTAAAGCAAGGGTGCTGAGCTCCGGTCCTGGTTTTTGTTCCAACCGATTATTTAGTTTTAGTTTTTGGGATAGCTGTATAAACTACGCTGGTTCGTTCCTGTACTTGACCACGGTAAAATGTTTATGACACAATTTCAGTCTGCAACTGTAGCTGGTACCTATTCAAATGTCAGATAAAAATATGATTGAGCTAATTAATTAATAAGGAGCAAGTCTTTGTCATTACAATGAGACCAAGATCTTGTTATCAATTATGGTCGTCAAACTGTAGGTCTCGAAAGTAAAGATGGTAGGCCAAAAGTGGAGTGAAAATGGACACTTTGTCCCTAATTTTATTAATGATGGCTTGTGTTTTTTTCCCCTCAAAAGTATAGCAATGGTCATTGCTCCAAGGTTACGTTACGGGTGTGCAATATCTGAAAGATCGCAGAGGTCAAGATTCCGAAGGGTCCGATGACTCTTATTAAAGGGACCTTTCCACTTAATCTTAAATTCAGCAGGGTTGCTTGGGGCAAATAAGTTTGCAGGTGTTGCTTTTTGGGACAACGCATGATGACGCATTCCAAGAAGTATGAGATTAAAAAAATAAAAAAAAGATGACAAAAGAGAAAACATGAAGAAGCATGTCTTCTGGAAAACTGTGAAGAAAAATATTTATGACATTTTTAAAGATATGACTAAAAGTTATTTTCCATGGCCCTGGGGAATGTGTGATATTCTACAGAATGTACAGTCAAGCCGGAAAGTCTGAACACTCCTTTCACCTTCTCCACGTTTTATTACGTTACAGACTTATACTACAATAGATTGAGTTCATTTTTTTCCTCAAACATCTACACACAATAGCCAATAATGACGAAGTGAAACAGGTTTTTAGAAAATATGCAATTTTATTTTACTGACAAAAATAGGTTATTTAGGGGTTACATATCTGTACACACCCTTAGCCTAATACTTGGTTGCTGCACCTTTGGCAGCGATTACAGCTTCAAGGCGTCTTGGGAAAGAAGCTACGAGCTTGGCACACTTGTTTCTGGACATTTTGGCCCATTCCTCTTATCATATCCTTGCAAGCTCCGTCAGGTTGGATGGGGAGCATCGGTACACAGCCATTTTCAGCTCTTTCCACAGATGTTCAATTGGATTCAGGTCTGGGCTCTGGCCGGGCCACTCAAGGACATGCACAGACTTTCTCCGAAGCCACTCCTTTGTTCTCTTGGCTGTGTGCTTCGGGTCGTTTTCATGTTGGAAGGTAAACCTTCGCCCCAGTCTGAGGTCCAGAGCGCTCTAGAGCAGGTTTTCTTCAAGGATCTCGGTGTACTTAGCTGCATTCATCTTTCCCTCTATCAGGACTAGTCGCCCCGTTCCCGCTGCTGAAAAACATCCCCAGATCATGATGCTGCCACCGCCATGCTTCACTGTAGGGATGGTATTAGCCAGGTGATGAGCGGTGCCTGGTTTCCTCCAGACGTGACGCTTGGTATTCAGGCCAAAAAGTTTAATTTTGGTTTCATCAGACCAGAGAATCTTGATTCTCATGGTTTGAGAGTCCTCTAGGTGCCTTTTGGCAAACTCTAAGCGGGCTGTGATGTGCCTTTTACTAAGGAGGGGCTTCCGTCTGGCCACTCTACCATAAAGGCCTGATTGGTGGAGTGCTGCCTGGATGGTTGATCTTCTGAAAGGTTCTCCCATCTCCACAAGGATACGCTGGAGCTCTGTCAGAGTGACCCTCGGGTTCCTGCTCACCTCCCTGGCTAAGGCCCGTCTTCCCCGATTGCTCAGTTTGGCTGGGCGGCCAGGTCTAGGAAGATTCTTGGTGGTTCCAAACTTCTTCCATTTACGAATGATGGTGGCCACTGTGCTCTTTGGGACCTGTAAAGCTGCAGAGATTTTTCCGTACCCTTCTCCAGATCTATGCCTTGACACAATCCTGTTTCTGAGGTCTGCAGATAATTCCTTTGACCCCATGGCTTGGAGTTTGCTCTGACATGCACTGTCAACTGTGGGACCTTATATAGGCAGGTGTTGGCAATCCCCAATCATGTCCAATCAATTGAATTTATCACAGGTGGACTCACAAGTTGTAGAAACATCTCAAGCAGTATCAGTGGAAACAAAATGCACCTCAGCTCACTTTTGGGTGTCATATCAAAGGGTGTGCACACTTGTGTACATATGATATTTTACATTTTGATTTTTAATAAATTAGCACAAATGTCTAAAAACCTGTTTTCACTTTGTCATTATGGGCTATTTTGTGTAGAATTTTGAGACAAAAAATGAACTCAATCTATTGTAGAATATGTCTGTAACGTAATAAAACGTGGAGAAGGTGAAAGGAGTGTGCAGACTTTCCGGCTTGAATGTATGTCTTTAAGCAAAAGAATGACCATGGGGGCAGTGCAAAATGTAAAATTATACAGTGTATGAAAAAGTGATCCAATTGTGATTTAAACAAACTTTCTATGCCGAATGAACATTTGTACTGAAATGTTTAGCTGAGGTTTACAGGTGTTTTGGGTTATAATTATTGGAGATTATGTATTCACATATGAATTGAGAGGTGAGAGGATATCACTTCAGGAACATGATCAGAAGTCGCAACTTGAAACGCTACATTGCCAGTATCTGAGTAAAATACTCCCATACACAGTTGAAACATTGAACACATTGAAGACCTTTATTCGCAAAAATTAAAGCCCCTCATTGACTGTTGAAAATATAGCTTAATTTGACATGGAATTTCAGTTGGCACCAATGATTTTCAAATGTGGGCCATTGTGTTCTGTTTTGGCATGGAATCTTTTTTTTTTTTTTTTTTAACTTTGGAAAGATCTTTTTTCACTGAAATACAATCCAGGCTGTCGATAAATTCATATCCTTTCATTCATTTCCAAACCCACTTTAGTAGGTTTGCTCTTCCAAAGGAAGTATGGCGATACATGTACAATGCCTCCATCTAGTGGTGACGTTTAGAACTTCAACAACCTGAGATAAGGTGCAGAATGGCTCACAATGCTTATGGATCCACTGCAGTTTAAAGTCTATGGTTTTGGAATGATGACATGGTGCGCTCCCTCCCATTGCCCAGGTGATTCCATTCCTGCGGACGCCATCCTGCACTTTGACGTCCTGCTCCTGGATATCTGGAATCCGGAGGATAAGGTCCAGTCCCAGACTTACTACAAGCCAGAGAAGTGCAGCCGCACTGTCCAAGTGTCTGACTTCATCCGTTACCACTACAATGGCACCCTGCTGGACGGGACGCTGTTCGACTCCAGGTTTAGTACAGATTTTTCCCTACTTGTATGGTCAAATAATCAAAAGTTTTTTTCAGTTAAATTTTTTGCCCAATCTGGGGCTGTCTATATCCAATTCCCTCCCCAATCTGGAATGTCCAACCGTCCGCAACCGCAGCCGCGTTCTATGCGTGAACCACCCTGCCGGTTTGGGAGAGCTGGGGACACCCACGGTTCTCCTCCGAAAAAAGTGCCGTCCTACAGCTGCTTCTTATTGTGTCGCAGACTGCGGTTAAGTTCGTTCAGAGCGGTGTCAGAGGAGGGACCGTTCGTATGCGTCTTTGACATGCAGTCTTACGAGCGCCTTTACCGGCCAGCGGGGGTCGCTCAGTAATAAAGTAACGCTAAACCGACTGAACCCTACCATACCCCGGGCAACCTAGGCCCCAATTGTGCGTTGCCCTAATCTACCAATGTGTTTAATTGCTGTTCTCTAGTCACAACCGCATGCGCACGTACGACACCTACGTGGGGATTGGCTGGCTCATAGCTGGAATGGACCAGGGCCTGCTGGGAATGTGCGTCGGGGAGAAACGCATCATCACCCTGCCGCCGTCCCTGGGCTACGGCGAGAACGGAGATGGTGAGTGGCGGCCAAAAATGGATGCCATTTTTTTGGTGACACCCCCCCCCCCTCACTGTCACCAATATGTGTATTAAAATGGTGTTTTAATAGCTTTGAGCCACTGTTGCAATTGCCTGATCAATTAAGTCTATGAGTCATCTCATTCCAGTGAAATCTCATGTTGATTGAATTAAAAAATTTATTATATTTTGGAAACCTATTGCAAATCATTACTGGGCGTTTTGTTATGTTGGTTCAGCCAGTGTGCAGTGGTCCCTTCAGCGGGGTCGGATGCTGTAGACACATTTCCTGGTTCTGGGACCCTGGTAGGGTGACGTGGGTCTTCTGGTTTCACAGGCAGTGACATCCCGGGACAGGCCTCCCTGGTTTTTGACGTGGTTCTGTTGGACCTCCACAACCCCAAAGACTCCATCTCAGTGGAGGACCAGGTGGTCCCAGAGGCCTGCACCAGAAAGAGCCAGGAAGGAGACTTCATGAGGTACCACTACAACGGGTCACTTCTGGACGGGACCTTCTTTGACTCCAGGTGAGTCAGGCCTGCTGTGCTCTGTTTGTGCTATAAATGGGAACTCATGTGTGTGAAGTTGGTTCAACATAAATGCGGATTAGACTCTCTTTACCCCTCAGTAAGACCTGAAACCAATAGAAAAGCAAAGAAGGTTCAGACCCTTGGTGTGTGAGGCTGTAATTGTGCCTGCTCCCTCAAGGGGGCGACATTGTCCTGAGTGTGAGTTTGTGTTTTTGAATGAGTTGAATGCGAGTGAATGAGAGAGAGGGAGAGAGAGGTGCATGCATGTTTGATTATTTACAGCAGGCCAGATTAATTCATCAGTTATGTGTGTACGTGTTCATTATATTGTAGCAGAAATGTTGGTGTATATGCAAAGAAGTGCTTATGCAGCATGACTAACTATAATTATGTGCTTATGTTTAAACAAAATAAACTACAGTTGAAGTCGGAATTTTACATACACTTAGGTTGAAGTCATTAAAACAGATTTTTAACCACTCCACAGATTTCATGTTAGCAAACTATAGTGTTGGCAAGTCAGTTAGGACATCTACTTTGTGCATGACACAAGTAATTTTTCCAGCAATTGTTTACAGACAGATTATTTCACTTTTAATTCACTATATCACAATTCCAGTGGGTCAGAAGTTTACATACACTAAGTTTACTGTGCCTTTAAACTTTTTATATTTGGTCGCATATCCTTTGCATGCCATGACTTCCTGATGTCTGTGACCCAACAACATCAAAAGACTCTTGATATCTCTCTGGCGGGAGCGGGTCATGGAATGGAAAGATACAGGGGTCATGGAATGGAAAGATACAGGGGTCATGGAATGGAAAGATACAGGGGTCATGGAATGGAAAGATACAGACCTGATGATCTGATGACGTTAGATGATGTATAAAGGGCCATCTCACT